>JAZDUH010000544.1:11355000-11955000 GCA_036419115.1 Scarus forsteni
TTCCTTCTCATTCATCCCCGCGGCGTCTCAGCGCTTTAACACAGCCAGACGCTGAGCGTCTGCTGGTTTCAACAGGGAAGAGTAGAGTGGGTTGTTCCACTGTGGAAACTGGACGGTCATTGGATAAACGCTGGGCTTCATCCCGCCCATCAGACGCTCAGCGTCTCTGGGGCTGTGTCCGAAATGGCATACTAACATACTACATACTACAAACCCATTGTGTATATACTGTATACTACATACTATAAGTATGATTAGAATGCCAACCGTTCACACTGTAGTATACTACTAAGTTTCCCATGATGCATTTCAAACCTCTGACGATAAAAATCAGAAGCACACCAGGCTATCAAATATCTCTGTTGATTCACCACATTTGAAAGTTCAGAGAGCATTTTAGGCAAGAAAGTCACCACATAGAATACCAAAATGTGGTCATTTGAGCCCTAAAACGCACGGATACAAATTTCATTTCGACATTTCGGACATTCCGCTATGCCGCTATTATGCTATCGACGAAACTTCCGGTCGGCTCCAAAACAATAGCCCATTTACAAAAGTGTTAAAGAAGTAAAAGGAGATCATAAAAGACGCATTTATTTTGAAAATGGGAAGTTTGCTCGTGGCTGATTTTTAGCTGATATATATATATATATATATATATATATATATATATATATATATATATATATATATATATATATATATATATATATATATATATACACACATATATATACATATTTACACACATATACACACATATATATGTATATACACACATATAAATGTATATATGTATATACATATTTACACATATATATTTATATAAATATATATATGTATATTTATTTATATTTTTATATATTTAAATATGTAAAAATATAAATATATATATATATTTATATATATAAACACATATATATATATGTCTTGACAGATATACACTCATATATATATAAATGAAGCGAAGCCTGCGAGCTAGTTCAGGCAGACAACTCGAGCAGCGCTGCTATTCACATGTCACATTCACATATCATACGTCACACTCCTTACATCAATCCTCCAATCACACTCTCCACCTCTCAATTTGGCGGTGTATTTAAACTGGGAGTTTACCCATCTCTCCCTCTGCTAGGCAAACGTCTATGCTGCCAGACACTGATTTGCTGCGTGTTCTTCTAGCTGCTCTCTCATGCGTTTGTCATCATACCTTTTGCTCCGGTGATCCTGATGTCTCGTCGTTCAGTCCCTGAAGTTCGCTTTGCGAGTGAATCGGACCCGTTCGTCCTCGCCGGATCTCCCGCACATCCGCAAACAACCCTCCGGATGATCCGTGCGCCGCCTCTTGGAAGAGCTCTACGCCCGTAACATCACCGCGCCAGCCGGCTTCAGCCACGAAGACGTTTCCGATTGTTTGATGATCCAGCAGAACTCCAGATTCCTTCCGGGGGGAAGGTAAGCGCCAGGTAAAGCGCACTGCCATCGTCCCTCCTGAGCTGGAGCCCGGCGCTGCCTCCCAAGCAAAGCAGCCAGATTCCAGCTTCTCCACAGACGCGTCCGCCCGGTCTGCACGAAGTTAAATCAGCGCTGAACACCATGGAAACAACGCCACGCCATGTGAGCCGCCTGGGTCCTCTCCCGTCTCCATAGCTACGCCCGACACCTGTTGCATCCCGGTTGACGGCATACCGCAAAGGACCCTGGGATTTGCAGTTCCATTCCTGCCACGGGTTCTCAGCTCCAGCCTGCTGCTGCTGCCATTCCTGGTTCTCTAAGGAATCAAATCTGCTCGGGTAATCTCATTCCGTAATCTTTAACATTTGACACAATGATTGAATTATGTCTTCTTCAGGGTATGTTAGATCATCTGCTCGTATCATTATTTTAATCATATTTTATCTATTTTATTCATTCATCTGAGATGTTATGGTTAATCATATACCCTAGTACATAATTATTTAAAGTAATTTATGAAACTTTGCTCTTATCTCAACAGGTCATAATATTATTTTGGTGAAGAATCTGTTGTATGGTTCTGAATTTGCATACAAAAATACAGTACGAGGTGTGAAGACTTTCCAGTAGTTCTAAGTCAGACTCAGTAATATTTATTAATCCCCAAGGGGAATTCGCTTTTAGTTGCTCTCATACACACTATAGCAGTGGAAATATCTGATTAAGACATTAGATAAAAGAGCATTAATTTAACTAAACTAAAACAAAGCAGAGTTAAAATAAAGTACAATAGAATAAATACAACCAATGAAAAGAGAGGGGTTGTAACATGCAGTTCCTTTAAGCAATATCAACTTCCTTACGAAAGAAATAAGTAACAATTAAGTAAAGTGAGACTCTGAATGAGATGGAGGTATAATCAGTATTAACAATTAATAATTTTACAGCACAAAGGTAAAGGTAAAGCTAAGGATAGTGATCCAAGAATGTTCAAGTTCCTTACTCTGGCAGAATTTAAAGAGGCCTGTGGTGTTTCGAGACACCATTGTTAAGTAAATCCACAATGCAGAGAGGAATCTGTCACCTACTTAGCTATAAGTCAGGTCTTTTGGTTCTCTTTTAAGGGAATATGGCTTTTAAAGAGCATAATCAGCATGCTGCTAAAAAGCTGAAGGTTTTACTTGGTTATTATCACAGAAACAAGTCCTGTTTCTCTTTTGTTAAAAAAAAAAGAGAATCATTGAGTCTAAATTTACCTCTTCTTGATATGCTGATGTTTTATACATGAGTGCCTCTGCTCAGTCTTTACATGTTGGACAGTGTTTATCATGGAGCTCTGAGAATTATCACAAACTGTGGATTTCTGACTCATCACTGAACTTATACTCTAAAGTCAGTTGGACTTCCTTAATTGCACGTAGACGTGGGCACTGGTATGTGTTCATTTACAAAGCCATTGTTGAAAAATTGCTGACTATCTGTCCTCCTTATTAATCTTGAAGGATGGATTACATAACCTGAGATCATTGAGCTTTATGCAGTTTGTTGTTACCAAAGTCCGAACTGATCTGGGAAAGGGGCTTTTAGCTTCTCTGCACCTTCTGCATGGAATAATCTGCAGACTGAATTTAAGTGGCAGAGCTCAGCATCTCTGAATGTTTTTAAATCTGCAATGAAAGCTCTGGGATACAGAGTTCTGAATGTCACAGCTTTAACTGATGGCTTTTATTGTTTTTCTCTCTTATTTGTACTGTTGAGTCTGTGGTTGCTGCAGATTTGCTGATCTCAATGGGACCAACCTGGTTAAATAAAGTTTAAAATAAATAAATTAATTAATTAATTTAAAATAAATTAATACATAAAATGTATATTAAAAATAAAATAAAATAAACATTTCACTTAATAATAATAATAATAATAATTAATAATAATAATAATAATAATAATAATAATAATAATAATAATAATAATAATAATAATAATAAAAATATAAATAAAATAAATAATAACCCCTGTCTGAAAATCTTCAGTCAGCCCTGCTAGATCCAGAAATAGAGGACAGGCTCCATCAAAAGAAGTTTCAAAGGCTGCATGGTTGGTCCTTTCTCAAAATCCCCCTTCTCTTTTTCAGGGTGAGCCCTGTGGGGGTCTTGACAAGGAATATTCACTCTAAAATATCTCACATCTCTCAGCTCCTCAGGATACCTCAGTCCGAAGCAAACAGCCTAATTCCACCTGATTCATTGTCTTTATACTACGCTTCTGTAGATAACGCTGTGCAATCATTAATCAGATGGGGCTGGTGCATGGCTGGGGGAAGCAGACAATACAGATGCCTTCAACTCATTCCACTCCACTCATCTTGGCAGCATCTTTTGGCATTAAGTGGCATTCAGAGTTATTTCTCTGTTAAGTAACCTTTTGCTGTCTTAGTAGCCTTAGCACTTTACATCCTTATGAGGCTCAATGCTGAATTCTGTACATGTGAAAACTACCTTTGCTTTGCTCCGCCAGCCACAGTCCAATAGACAGAGCAGTTTTAATGAAGGCTGTTGTTCAGACCTGCAGTTTGGTCTTTGCTCTGCAATGAATGGAATAGCATTTCTTTCTTTGACTATGTTGAGTCTTTAGATTCTCTCCAGCTTTATACTGACGCTGCTCCATCTGTTGGTTTGGGGGTTTCTATAATGAGTGGTTTGTAGATGTCTGGCAAACAAAATACTGACCCTCAAGGGTCCTAAATCCACTGCCCTCTATGAGCTTTACCCAGTAGTGATGCTTGCTCTGAACCAGGTCTCTTTTAATCCTCAGTATGATCTCACCTTTTCTGATTTGAAAATAGAAAGGACATGTATGCCTTATCCTTGAAGCACTCAAATCTGACAGATCTCACCAATGCACTCATATCAAATTGCAAAACTAAAATTTTTGTCCTTTCTCTTCTATGACGAATTATCTGCATCATCGTTCCCCTTCTCAACCATCATCCCCTGGTTCATCAACGGTCACAAACCTATGACGAGATCCTGGTTCTCTTCAATCTGCAAGTTTTCTGTTGAGCTGTGGCCTGCCTCCTGGACACTATTCCCCTCACTTCCTGAGGACTGGTGTAACCATGACAGCATCGCTTCATCTGCCTACCTCCACACTGCAATCCCTGGCGCGCTGGTCCTTTTCTACACATCAACGCTAAGGAGACTTCACAAGAAAGTCATCCTGGCTGCTCAAAGCTCATGAGTTCCTGCATTTGACATTTAAAGATTGCATCCAATTGCTGCATAACTCTGTACTGCATATCAGGTGGTGCTTTTCTGCTCATCAACGCTAAGGAGACTTCATGAGAAAGTCATCCAGTCTGCTCAAAGCTCATGAGTTCCTGCATTTAGTATTTAAAACTCGTATCCACTTGCTACATAACTCTGCAATGCATATCAGGTGGTGTGCTTTTCTGCAATGCTAAGGAGACTTCATGAGAAAGTCATCCTGTCTGCTCAAAGCTCATAAGTTCCTGCATTTAGTATTTAAAATCGTATCCACTTGCTACATAACTCTGAATTGCATATCAGGTGGTGTGCTGGGGTTAAGTATGTACCAATTCATTATGCTTGCATCTGCATTCTCTAGGTAGTATGTTCCCCTCAGCGGGCGCTGGGGGGGATGGCGACACAGCGGCTGGTGCTTGGGCCCACACATAGTAGTTCACTAGGTAGTATGTTCCCCTCAGCGGGCGCTGGGGGGAATGGCGACACAGCGGCTGATGCTTGGGCCCACACATAGTAGTCACTAGGTAGTATATTCCTCTCAGCGGGCGCTGGGGGGAATGGCGACACAGCGGCTGATGCTTGGGCCCACACATAGTAGTCACTAGGTAGTATATTCCTCTCAGCGGGCGCTGGGGGGAATGGCGACACAGCAGCTGATGCTTGGGCCCACACATAGTAGTCACTAGGTAGTATATTCCTCCCAGCAGGCGCTGGGGAATGGCGACCGGGCGGCTGGTGCCTGGGCCCACACATAGTAGTTCACTAGGTAGTATATTCCTCCCAGCGGGCGCTGGGGGGAATGGCGACACGGCGGCTGGTGCCTGGGCCCACACATAGTAGTCACTAGGTAGTATATTCCTCCAAGCGGGCGCTGGGAGGAATGGCGACACGGCGGCTGGTGCCTGGGCCCACACATAGTAGTTCACTAGGTAGTATATTCTCTCACAGCAGGCGCTGGGGGGAATAGCCACACATAGATCTCATCAGCAGCGCCAGGCTCCTATCAGTTATGTTTTGGGGGTGTTCTCATATGTTTTGCTCATCACTCCTCCATGCCTTCATGTAACATTTCTGCAAAGGAGTGATGAGACTGGAGCCTGGACGCCAAACCTGTAACATGTATATGCAGCTACAATAAAACAATTGAACGTGAGTTGACTGACTGAAATGAAGCAAAGCCTGCGAGCTAGTTCAGGCAGACAACTCGAGCAGCGCTGCTATTCACATGTCACATTCACATATCATACGTCACACTCCTTACATCAATCCTCCAATCACACTCTCCACCTCTCAATTTGGCGGTGTATTTAAACTGGGAGTTTACCCATCTCTCCCTCTGCTCGGCAAACGTCTATGCTGCCAGACGCTGATTTGCTGCGTGTTCTTTCACCCCCACCTCCACCCCAGCATCCACCTGCAGGCTCCAGGGGTGTTCTCATATGTTTTGCTCATCACTCCTCCATGCCTTCATGTAACATTTCTGCAAAGGAGTGATGAGACTGGAGCCTGGACGCCAAACCTGTAACATGAATATGCAGCTACAATAAAACAATTGAACGTGAGTTGACTGACTGAAATATATATATATATGTAAATTTACACATATGTATATACATACACATATTTTTGTTACATAAATACACACAAATAAATGTATATATATAGAATTAATATATATACAGCTATACACACATATATGTACATATATACGTAAATTTATATATGTATATATACACATATATACACATATATATGTTTATATATATATATATATACAGATATACATATATATATCTTGACAGATATACACTCATATGTATAGATAAATATATATATAAATTTGTAAATTTATATATACTTATATACATATATACACATAAATATATGTATATATATGTATTTGTAAATTCATATATATACATATATATATATGTATACACATACATATGTTTATATATATATAAATAGATGTATATTTATCATATTTTTTATTAGGACAGTCATTTCAGTGCATTAATTAGATTAATTAATTACACACAAATTAATGCGTTAAAAAAATTAATCACGATTAATCATAGCACACAAACATTTTGATATTGCCAGCCGGAGGACCCGTACATGGCAGTGGCACGTCACTTCACACATGCGTCTCTAGTCAAACCAAACAAAGCCCAGGTGACAACAGGAATGGCATATTTAAGACTTAGTCTTATTTTATTTTTGAATTTATTTATCTATATTTGTAAATTCTTTAATAATGCATCAGACCTAATTGGTTTGCTGGATGTCCTCGACCTTTTTCTCATTCTGAATTTGATTATTGAAACACACTTAAAGTGTAATTTGAGTTGCCTGATTGAGCTTAGAATTTTCTGGACAAGTTGCCCTGACTTTGGTTTTATTTAGTCACCAATAAAAATGTGGATTTACAAATCTTCACTTCTTAGTGTATTCATTTGATTAGCCATGCACTACAATTTTATAATATCCTAGAATTCAAATTCTTTATTTGGGTACTTTCAAGAGATATGAGATTAAAATGTGATAAATTAGATTAATTAATTTTAAATCCAGTAATTAATTATTACATTATTGCATATTTCATCATGCCAGGTAAGACTTATTGATCTCATTTGATTAAATATGTCATTTATTTATCTCAGACCAACTTCTGATATCAGGAACATCCTGACTCCTCGGGGGAACTACCTGGAAACCTTTCTCACTCAGATACTTTTGGATACTTGTGGTGTGAGATATAAAATGTGCCCTAAATGGTCAGTCAGTAGTTTACTCTATGCTGTCTTGTAGAGACCTCGGTTACCTCTCTGGTGCCATGCTGAATAGACCTCCAAAGTTGTGAGGAGTTGGTGTCTTTGTCTAAAAAAAAATTATTGTCTTTACAGTAGGGGTGTGCGATATGACGATATTAAATCGCTAAGGATTATAACATGGGGATGATCACATAAAGCAGAAAGATCGTCAGATCGTCTGTGTGGGCGCAGAGACTTTGACACGCACCCGACTAGTAGCACATTACCCACAGTGCATGGTGGGATCTCAGGTTTAGTTATGTAGCGTGAAGCCATGGCAGAAAGAGAAAAGGAGATAAAAGCTTGAAGATGTCTGAACAAAAATCTGTTCTAAAGCAGCTGTATTATTCACTCAGATTATAGACATTACAATTAGATAATATTTGTTTCAAATTGTTGCATTTTAAGAGGTAACCAGTAACTTAAGTTTGCATTTATATTTGACCCTTTTCAATAAGTTATTTGGCGTGTTTAATTTTTATGTTACAAAAGTGCACTTTATTTTTATTTATTACCTTTTATGTTTACATTTATTGCACATTTTTATAAAAACAGCAATATTTAAATTAAAACCTGTTCAGAAAGTTTCTTTGGCTTTAATAGTCCTTTTTTTCTTTTAGGGTTTTACATGTTTATATGTTAAACATAAGGGAAAAATGGTCTAACATGCAAATGAGTCTAGAAAAATCACATAAGAAAGAATCGTGCTAGAATTGTGAATGCGATTTTATTTTTAAAAAATTGTGATATGCTGTTTTTGCGATAAAAGTTTAAAATTAAAAAAAGTTGTAAACCACGGCTGTACAACACTCCGGACTTCGGCCTTTAAAGACCTGAAGATCATTGACTGTTAGCATCAATGCTCATCGCCCACCCCTACCTCATAGCAATTATAGAATCAGAAACAAAGTTTATACAAAACTCTCAATAAAACATATATTTTTTATTGAAAGTAAAACAATCAACAGACTTTGAATATTGACATCAAGTTTAAAATCACGTGACATTTAAAATTATAAACTTAAGAAAAAAAACAAGTACCAAATCTAAAGAAAAACAATAAAATCATATCTCTTCGAGTCCAAGTCTCTCAGATCTGAGACTTCTAAATGTGTGTGTATATATACATATTTATATATATATATATATATTTATATATATATTTATATATATATATATATAGAGAGAGAGAGAGAGAGACATATATATCTATATCTATATATATATCTATATACATATATATATACACATATACACATATACACTTATATATATATATACATATATATATATATATATATATATATATATATATATATATATATATATATATATATATATATATATATATATATATATACTGTATGTACATACTGTATGTATGTATACATACATACAGTATGTATGTATGTATACATACATACATATAACAATTATGTATTGATTTTGATGACATTTTCAGGAAATGTTCAGCAGGAGAAAAGGAAGAACTGATTCAATTTTGGTGTTGTTCCAGATCAGCGTCTGGCCGCCATGATGAAAATATGATTTTTGTGAATAACTTTTGAACTAAAATAGATGTTAAGAATCCAAATGGGAATGGGAATTTTTCATGGTCAAGGAATCTACATATTTAGATGAAATGAAGGTAGGACTAATATTTATGGTGAAGATCACAATATGGGTGAGGACTGTGGCACTGGCGAGGATCTGCCCTCTCAGAGTACTTTTCTAGTATTAATAATCTGATTCAACATTTTTAATGTACACATCACTGTCCTTGATTTTGCTGCAGCCTACTTAAAAAATACCTGGACTGGAAATTCTAAGTGATTTATGAATGTACATAAAAACTCTGTTTCTTTTTTTTTCTTTCCAATACCATCGATTTTCATTTAAGCATCTTGAGATAATGTTAAGTCACTTTATAGTGTAACACTACATATAATAAACATTTTTCTGAAGCTTAGATTATATTTTTACACACTCCCTTATAAATCAAAGTTTTTAATATTTGTTTGCTTTTTCTTTAAGGTTGATCCCTGGCCATGTCTGTCAGACTCTTTTCTGTTTATCTAAAACAGTGTCAGCTCCTTCAGTGACCGCCTTTACTGCCTTCTTCATTTCTTCCAGAGGAGTTTTTGCATCCACAGCTTCAGAATATTCTGTCACACCTCCTGCTGCTCCAACAGCAGCAGACACCACCACGACTGTGAGCGCTATTGCTTCTACTACAGCTGTTTTCCCCCTCCCTCTGCAGTAGCTTTCCCCCTCATGAATAATTTTAAAACTTCCATAACCTTTGATTTCACGCCCATTAGAGCTGCCAGCAGCGTACGGCATGATGTCTGAAGCCATATCAAAAGCTTATTGAAAACATTCTCCTTTGCTTTCTCTTTAATCTCCTCCTCTGACATGTTTTCTGAAGATGATCTGATGTTCTCTTCCTCCTCATGTATTTCTACACTGACTTCTTGAAGCATCTCATTGGTGAAGTAGGCGCCTTCGTTGATCTCTGACATCTCATCTACTGACTTCAGCAGCTGCTCCACCTGGAACTTGTTGCTCCTGTACTCATCTTCTGGATTTTCTTTGTTCCAGTATTTGTTATCGATGACATGACAGCGGCCAGCAAACTTCTTCATCAGACTCTGATCCTCACACAGAAACTCTTCAATCGTCTGTCCCTCCTGGAGATCATCACCATGAGTGAAGACAAGTGTTGCATATTTGTAGACGTTCTGACTGAAGTATTCATCTGCCCTCTTGATGACATCCATCTCTTGCTCTGAGAATTTATCTACATTCAGCAGAATAAGAAAGGCATGAGGTCCAGGAGCACACTCAACGATACACCTCACTATCTCAGCCCTCAAATCGTCCTCAGGCATGTTGGTGTCAAAGAACCCGGGGACATCAATCAAAGTGATTCTTCTTCCATGGACAGATCTGGTTACTGCTTTACATTCTTTTGTTTCAGACTTGGAGGTATGGTTTGTTGTGAACACTTCCTCTCCAAATATGGTGTTGGCCAGGCTGCTTTTCCCAGATCCAGTTTTACCCAAGAGGATGATTCTTTTGGTGGATGCTGAAAAAGAATCATGTTGCATCATTAACTGTTGACTCAAATAACTTAACTCTTACATATGAAACCTAAACCACGTCCTGGAGGTTGGACGATGTCTGAGAGCTGGAGTGCAGTGGGTCATGTGGCTTCTGGCCTTAAACCTTACTGTCTACAATAATCCGTGTATGGTTCGTTCTTTCGTTATTCTGTTTCAAAACAAAATCAAAAAAACGAAAAAACTGATTTGTTTTTTTGTTTCTCTGTTTTAAAACTAAAACAGAAAAACGGAATAACAGAAAAACGACATTTTTCTGTTCTGGTTTTAAAAATGGAAAAACGAAAAATAAAAAAAATAAAAAGATTTTGAATCCGTGTATGGTTCGTTCTTTCGTTATACTGTTTCAAAACAAAATCAAAAAAACGAAAAAATGATCTTGGTTTTTTGTTTTTCTGTTTTAAAACCAAAACAGAAAAACGGAATAACAGAAAACAGAAAAACAACGTTTTTCCTGTTCTGGTTTTAAAAATGGAAAAACGAAAAATAAACATATAAGATTTTGTTTAAATTCTTTGTGGGATAATTTGATTTTAAACATGGATGAGTTTGTTTTTAAGTTATGAAACTAATCAGTGCACATCTGATTAACCAAAGTGCTTCTAGCACAATCTGGTGGTGAAGAGTTTCAGCGAGAAGACATGAAGGGTTTGTTTAAATAACACGAAGAAACCAAAAACAGCTGCGCAATGTTGGAGAAGTTCCCATAGCACAATCTGGTGTTTTTACACCTGATGTCACATTAAAGGTGTAGCAGCGACACTGAAGTAATTATGGGTAAAGGGTATTTTATTTCTGATATTTCTGAATGCCTCTTTACTGATGAGAGAACCCTGCGGAAAAAGGTGCAAAGCGACGCATGAAATGAGTCATGCGAACAGGTGAAAAGCAGAAAGCTTATTTTCATCATCTGTTCTGATGTTTCTTGGTTTATCTGTGAGCAGATCAGACAGTAGCAGACTGTGCACTGACTGATGCTGTCTCATACACTCACGGGAGTGTTTTGAGATGGAGTGCAGTGGATCGTCAGGGATCTGTTTCTTATAAAAAAGCTCAGGAACATGTCTGTATAAACCTTCAGTGTGAGTTATTTGTCTTATTTTTATATAAAGCTGTTAAAAGCCGCCTTCATTAATTTTCCTCAATACTGCAATAGCCAAAATTCACAAAAAGAAAGAATATAAACAAAATCTTATTATTTTTTTTATTTTTCGTTTTTCCATTTTTAAAACCAGAACAGGAAAAACGTTGTTTTTCTGTTTTCTGTTGTTCCGTTTTTCTGTTTTGGTTGTAAAACAGAAAAACAAAAAAACAAGACTGTTTTTTTTTGTTTTTTTGATTTTGTTTTGAAACAGAATAACGAAAGAACGAACCATACACGGATTATTTTGTTTATATTCTTTCTTTTTGTGAATTTTGGCTATTGCATATTGAGGAAAATTAATGAAGGCGGCTTTTAACAGCTTTATATAAAAATAAGACAAATAACTCACACTGAAGGTTTATACAGACATGTTCCTGAGCTTTTTTATAAAAAACAGGTCGCTGACGATCCACTGCTGAGTGTATGAGACAGCATCAGTCAGTGCACAGTCTGCTACTGTCTGATCTGCTCACAGATAAACCAAGAAACATCAGAACAGATGATGAAAATAAGCTTTTTTCCTCTCGCTTTTCACCTGTTCCGCGCGCTATGACTCATTTCATGCGTAACGGCTTTGCACCTTTCTTTTCCGCAGGTCTCTCTCATCAGTAAAGAGGTATTTAGAATTATCAGAAATAAAATAGCCTTTACCCATAATTACTTCAGTGTCAGCTCACTTAATGTGACATCGGTGTAAAAACACCAGATTGTGTTATGGGAACTTCTCCAACATTGCGCAGCATGTTTTTGGTTTCTTCGTGTTATTTCGACCCTCTTCACGTCAGCCTTGAAACTCTTTCACCACCACAGAAGCACTTTGGTTAATCAGATGTGCACTGATTAGTTTCATAACTTAAAGAAAAAAACTCATCCATGTTTAAAATCAAAATATCCCACAAAGAATTTAAACAAATTCTTATATGTTTATTTTTCGTTTTTCCATTTTTAAAACCAGAACAGGAAAAACGTTGTTTTTCTGTTTTCTGTTATTCCGTTTTTCTGTTTTGGTTTTAAAACAGAAAAACAAAAAAACAAGACCGTTTTTTCGGGTTTTTTTATTTTGTTTTGAAACAGAATAACGAAAGAACGAACCATACATGGATTTACAATCCTGATTTCCACCCTGAAAGTCTGAAATTTTAGATTAAAGAAACAGTTACAGAAAGTACACTTACCATCCATATTGAAGAAAAGGAGTTGAAGATTTAGAAGTGCACATAACTAAGAACTCCTAGGCCCCATGTGGGTCAGTGTATGTTTTGGTAATTGGATTTTCCGTTTAGAAAATGGTATTAAAAAACAAAAAACGGGTGGTTATTTGATTTTTGTTTTAGAATTCAAAAACGAAAATTGAAAAAACAGCTGATTTTCATTTTCCGTTTCTAAAAACAATAAATAAAATTTTAGAAGACAGAAACAAAAAAACGGCCGTTTTTCATACTGTGAGACCGGCAGTTTCCTTTTCAAAGTAAGAGCACCTGCCAGGGCGGTGCTGCTGTGTAGGACCATAGACTGTAGGACCATAGACTGTAGAGTGGACAGCGTGGCTCCGCCAACAAAACTTCTCAGAAAAAAAGAGGACTTGAATACAAGGCAGCCGAATGATATCTTCAAGTCTCCACAACAATCAGACGTCAGAAACATTTCTACGAGGTGTATTAATTTTCTAAAGTTTGACCACGGCCCATCTGGAATGATTGGAGAGCTTCTGCCAGAAACTGATTTCCGGTACGCGGGAGCGCGCACAGCCGTCATAGTTGAAAAGCGCAGCTTCTGTGGCAACATTTGTCCCCAACCAAGTACTTTTGACCCCTTAAAAAACGAGTAAAAGCACATTACAATGACAAAATCAGCTTATTTTGCTTGCCCAATACTGATTCATGCCTCTGGTATTTTATATAGACTGGTATCTTGTCCCAAAACAACGAAATATAACACAGCAGAGTAATATTTACAAAATTTGACTCCAATCAGTAGGCTACTTTTTACCCCTAAAAAATGAGTAAATGGACATTACAATGTAAATATCAACTTAGACTATAGACGAATAGACTAATATTTTGCCGAAAAATAACTAAATATAGCACAGCAGAGTAATATTTACAAGATTTGACTCCAACAAGTAGGCTACTTTTTACCCCTTAAAAAATCAATAAAAGGACATTACAAGGTAAAAATCCGCTTATTTTGCTTGCCAAAAACTGATTCATGCCTCTGGTATTGTACATAGATAGATATTTTGCCCCAAAATAACTAAATATAACACAGCAGAGTAGTATTTACAAGATTTGACTAACCAGTACTTCATGTATTGTATGTACAATACCAGAGGCGTGAATCAGTTTTTGGCAAGTGAAATAAGCTGATTTTTACATTGTAATGTGTTTTACTCATTTTTTAAGAGGTCAAAGGCACTTGTTGGAGATCAATCTTATAAACACTACTCTGCTGTGCTATATAAAGTTATTTTTGGGCAAAATATCTATCTATTTACAATACCAGAGGCATGAGTCAGTTTTTGGTAAGCAAAATAAGCTGATTTTTACATTGTGATGTCCTTTCATTACATTTTTTTAGGGGTAAAAAGTACTGGTTGGAGTCAAATCTCATTACTCTGCTGTGTTGTATTTAGTTATTTTGGGGCAAATTATCCATCTATGTACAATACCAGAGGCATGAATCAGTTTTTGGTGAGCAAAATAAGCTGATTTTTACCTCGCAATGTCCCTCTCTCATATTTCAGACCGTACATACCACTGTGTGGGGTCAATTCTGTTGAGGGATCTAACGTAATTTTGGTGAAGAAAAAAGAAGCTCCGTCAGTGACACATATCCTTATTAGCGCAAACACACGCCAGATTAAAATCACTAACTAGCCTTTTGAACAGCGATATAATGCAAGCAGACGTACAGGAGGCTATCAAACGCAAACACAAATAAACATTGTTAGATGATCATAAACAAACTGGTTGTTTGAGCCCGATGAAGACGCAGAGCCACAGAAGCTGCTCTTTTCAACTATGACGGCTGTGCGCGCTCCCGCGTACCGGAAATCAGTTTCTGGCAGAAGCTCTCCAATCATTCCAGATGGGCTGTGGTCAAACTTTAAAAATAAATACACCTCGTAGAAATGTTTCTCACGTCCGATTGTTGTGGAGATGTGAAGATATCATTCGGCTGCCTTGTATTCAAGTCCTCTTTTTTTCTGAGAAGTTTTGTTGGCGGAGCCACGCTGTCCACTCTACAGTCTATGGTCCTACAGTTTATGGTCCTACACAGCAGCACCGCCCTGGCAGGTGCTCTTACTTTGAAAAGGAAACTTCCGGTCTCACAGTATGAAAAACGGCCGTTTTTTTGTTTCTGTCTTCTAAAATTTTATTTATTGTTTTTAGAAATGGAAAATGAAAATCAGCTGTTTTTTCAATTTTCGTTTTTGAATTCTAAAACAAAAATCAAATAACCACCCGTTTTTTGTTTTTTAATACCATTTTCTAAACGGAAAATCCAATTACCAAAACATACACTGACCCATGTGCTTATTTTTATCTGGTCTCAGTCTTTTTTCAGTATGACCTGTTTGAACCTAAAACAGAGATAAATGTTGAAACATGATGACAACACTGAAGTAATTTTTATTAACAAATCTGTGCTCTTGTTGAAATCAAAAGGCTGAAATTGACCTAAAAAAGGTGTGTCCACAATTCACTGTTATTCAAAGAGGGGGAAAGTGATGCAATATTTTATGTGAGGATAAAAAAAAATACTGCACTGGAAAACCTGCTGCTTAAACTGCCAAATACTTTATAAACAGGTCTTACAACTCTGTAATGTGGATGTGCACAACATCGAGTTCAAAAATATTGTTTTGGAAATTTTTTTCCTGATGCATGCTTACACTTCACATATGTGTTTATCTTCACATTTCTGTCTCCCTACACATTTCACGTGGGCTAAAGACCTTCACTTTACTTTATCAGCATATGATGATGTCTCCATTCCAGGAGCAGAGACACACGAATAGATGAGAAAAATATCAAACACAGATTAGCAGAGCGGCAAAAAGACGTCTTCTGCCACAGTTCTGACTAAAATATCAGCTGTTTGTGTCTCGTAATTGTGAGTCAGCACAGGGACTGACTTTGGTTCTACACACATACACACATGCACCTCTGCATGCACACACACACTCACATTTCACAAACACACACACATGCCAAACATATATCCTTGAATTGATATTCTTTAAACGTGAGCACTTTTTCCTTTCTCTTCTCTGCAGATGATGGACCGCCCATCTCTGTTCCTTTGTCTCCAGACTTGAAAGCCTATATTTCCCTTTTGTAATAAAACTCACAAATGCAGGATTTTGGTTCAAGATCCTTCATTTTTCATCTTTTTTACTCTTGTGAGAGTATATACAAATTTGCCATGACAGTATTTACACAACAGCAACAGTTTCCAGGAAATTGATGCCATACTCAGTGACCTGAACAGAAGCGTTAGCCTCCAGCACGAAGTTACTCTGAGGATATTTATTTCATTTTAGTGTGCATGCAGAAGCTTCAGATGGATTTTAACAAAGTTCATTAAATTTCAAAAGAATAAACTTTTTCTTACCCTCCATGTTTGTAGAAGAA
The DNA here is from genome assembly GCA_036419115.1 of Scarus forsteni. Lineage (NCBI taxonomy): Eukaryota > Metazoa > Chordata > Actinopteri > Labriformes > Labridae > Scarus > Scarus forsteni. Next base: position 11,371,438 of record JAZDUH010000544.1, read on the forward strand.
GTCGTTTTAAGAGTTGATCAGAAATGTTTGGCGACAACCGAAGCAAAAAAGGAGGAGCCCTTTTCCCTCACTTCTGGTTTACTGTAAAAAGGTTCAGCCTCTCACATTCACTAAACACAGATACAATAACACTGCCATCTAGAGTCAAAACATCATCATGAAAAAAAAAATGAAGAACCATTTCTATAAGCATACATGGAGTATAAAATACAAGAAAAGAGAGACAAAAACGAACAGAAAAAAAGAACAACAAATCACAAAATGCTTTAAACAAAACAATTCAACACGTGAAAATAAAGGAAAGTGAAACACTAAATGAAAAACGCAACAAAATATACTGATTAAGAAAAAAAAATCATAAAAAATCTCACTTTAAAATTCAAAAGACTGAACAGAATTTTTTTAAAGTAAAGCAAAATTAAGGATGGGAGTACAGAGTATCAGAAATACTTTTATTATCAATTACTCCCCCTAAATATTGATACCAAATCAAAAGTCTAACAAAATCTGGTTGATTGAATGTGGCATGAAATGACTCGTGTTCACCCCCAAGTTCCACTGCACGCTAAAGCACCCCGCTGTGCAGCGAAGCGGAGCGCTGCGGTCTTGCTCCGTTAGTCAATGCTTCTGGCCAGTGCTAGTGTTACATAACACATAAGCCGAATGATGCCAATGATACACCATTTGGCTGAATGCGTAGCAGTGATTAGAAGAGTGCAAGTTAATGCTTCAATACAATATATTATATCTTAGTTATTCATTATTTCTGATGGAGCTGCTCTCCTCTCTGACTGAACCATTAGTCATGCGACCAGGCATGTCAGGTCCAGCAACATGACAAGTGGTCTGCATGATTAACTTGTCATAGCTATGAATGTTCAGGCTGCTTGTTCCGACATTTGACCTGGCAAGGTATTGACCCTGTAGCTTTTGGCTTGCTAAGTTGCCTGGCTAACCATGCAGTAATGTCACCCAGCATATCTGGGTCTGAAGACCTTACTTGTGGTCCAGCATGACTAACTTGCCATAGCTATCAATGTTGAGGCTGCTTGTCTTGACCATGGATGTATTATAAGAACTGGATAGCGTGGTTCTGCCTTCCACCATGTAACGGTTTTGAAGCCAGAATATCCCCTGTCAGGGCGCCACCATTGTGCAGCCAATAGAGATTCTGGACCGTAATCTGGACGCAGCTGTCGTAAACGGTCGCAAAACTCCGCAGCATACAGTATGCCGTACACAATGGCTGTGTCTGAAATGGCATACTAACATACTACATACTACAAACCCATTGTGTATATACTGTATACTACATACTATAAGTATGATTAGAATGCCAACCGTTCACACTGTAGTATACTACTAAGTTTCCCATGATGCATTTCAAACCTCTGACGAAAAAAATCAGAAGCACACCAGGCTATCAAATATCTCTGTTGATTCACCACATTTGAAAGTTCAGAGAGCATTTTAGGCGAGAAAGTCACCACGTAGAATACCAAAATGTGGTCATTTGAGCCATAAAACGCACGGATACAAATTTCATTTCGACATTTCGGACATTCCGCTATGCCGCTATTATGCTATCGACGAAACTTCCGGTCGGCTCCAAAACAATAGCCCATTTACAAAAGCGTTAAAGAACTAAAAGGAGATCATAAAAGACGCATTTATTTTGAAAATGGGAAGTTTGCTAGTGGTCGATTTTCAGCTGAATGCCAGTCGGTCGTGTATGGCGCAATGCATTATGGGGCTCGCAATGCATTATAGGGCGGGTGAGTGTGAGTAGTATGCCCACCTCGCATACTTAACATTTTTTCCAATATAGTATACATCCGGGTATTTCTCGCACACTCAATCTTTTCATACTATCCAGTGTGAACACACTACATACTCATTTTGACGTCACACTATGAGTAGTACGTTAGTATGCCATTTCGGACACAGTCAATCATTGTGAAAATACTGTCAACCACGGTTACTTTTAAACTCTAATAACTAATAAAAATAAATTTTTCAGAAAAAAGAGGACTTGGAAAAAAGCCCAATTATACTTTCATATCACCACAGCATACGGATGGGAGAAATATTTCTACGAGGTGTATTGATTTTTTGAAGTTTCACTACGGCCGGTTCAGATGAATGGAGGAGATGGAGAATTGACCTATACTGCAGCCAGTCACCGGGGGGAGCAGTTTTCGTGGCAACTTAAATTCGAGCCCAGCGACATGGCGTCCATGTTTTTTACAGTCTATGGTCTGGGCAAGTTTACTGACTCTGTTGTCGTTGACTTTCTCTTCCCCCCGACTGACCGTTTAGTCATGAGCCCCAATATGTCTAGATCTGATGACCTGACAACTGTTTCACATGAGTAACTTGCCATAGTCCGCTTGACCCCTACGTGTGACCAGGCAGTATATTTACTTCTTTTTAACGGTTAGCAGGTAATTTATGTCTTATCTTTCATGTAGCTCATCGGCAAACCCACTTGTTCGCTCAAGATTCTAAATGTTAAATGCAGCGTTAGGCAAATAACATTAAAAAACGAATTAGTTATAGTTACCACTTACTTTCCCAAAAAAGTAATTGAATAACTCACAGAATTACTCCTTCATAAATGTAGTTACCAGGGAGAGTAACTGTGGCGTTACTTTTTTGAAAAAAGCTTTTGCTGCTTGAACTGTGTGGCTCCATCTCTGTGTTCTCTGTGTTTCTGTTCACCAGATTTTCAGATTTACTTAAAACAGGCAAACACTCTGCTTTAAGACATAGGGCCCTAATTTCGTGGCAGCGCAGGGGGCACAAGCCTGGCGCAACCCGCCAGCGCACCGCCGTGCGCTGCCAGTTTGACAATTTGGTAGACCGTCTGCGCTGAGATGGGTGTGACGGCACACCAGGGGGAGGTGATGGCGCACCAGGGGGAGGTGATGGCGCACCAGGGGGAGGTGTCGACAGATTCATGTTGGCGCAGTGACAATTTCGTGCCAAAAACAGTGCTGAAAGTGCGCTGAAAGCTCGGCAGCTCCAGCCTGGTCTATCTTCGGCGCAGGGCGGAGCGCACCCTCCGCAGCTGTAATTTGGTGACAAGCGCACATGTGCGCACGCCTCAGAGGCAGGTCTCCAGAGTGTCAGGCATATTTTAATGCAATAAACAATCACAGCAATCACTATTTAATGTAACCGTCTGAACCAGCATATACATTTGTATCTATATTAACCTTCCCGTCACATCTGATGTCGGATTAAAGCCATTTGTCATAATGAAAACTTAACCTGATGGCAGCTTGAAGTTTGATGCACATTTTACAAGTCAACAATAAACAGCCTTAACATCTGATACTGAGTAAATATCTGGCTTCTCTCATTTCATTAAATCCAAAGAAAAGAGGGAGAAAAAAGACGAAGAAAAAGGAGATAAAATAAATGTCTGTCACTCAGGATTTACCCGTGATTTCCCATATTCCTCTATTTTAGTCTTTATTTTTAACATGATCTAAAAAGATGGAGTACATTATTGCAAGGAGGATGAGGAGGAGACACCGGGAGAGTATACAGTATATCACTAAAGGCTCTGCTATTTGACAAACCAGGAGTGCAGGTGGATCTGTTTTTTTTTTTTTATTCAAAACTCTTCTCTCACCCACCCCCCTCTCCCCTGGTGGGGGTGGGTGGCTGTTCATCCTCTTCAGCTCGGGTCCTCTACCAGAGGCCTGGGAGCTTGAGGGTCCTACGCAGTATCTTAGCTGTTCCTAGGACTGCACTCTTCTGGAATGAGATGTCTGATGTTTCTCCAGGGATCTGTTGGAGCCACTTCTCCAGTGTGGGGGTCACTGCCCCAAGTGCCCCGATGACCACAGGCATTACTGTTGCCTTCACCTTCCAGGATTTCTCCAGCTCCTCTTTGAGCCCCTGGTATTTCTCTAGTTTCTCGTGTTCCTTTTTCTTAATGTTGCTATCACTTGGGATGGCTACATCTATCACAACGGCTTTCCTCTGCTGCTTATCTATGATCACAATGTCCGGTTGGTTGGCCATTACCATTTTGTCGGTCTGTATCTGGAAGTCCCACAGGATCTTGGCTTGGTCATTCTCCATCACCTTGGGAGGTGTTTCCCATTTTGACCTCGGGGTCTCCAGCTTGTACTCTGCACAGATGTTCCTGTACACTATACCGGCTACTTGGTTATGGCGTTCCATGTATGCTTTTCCTGCCAGCATCTTACACCCTGCTATTAGGTGCTGAACTGTTTCAGGGCCCTCTTTACATAGCCTGCACCTGGGATCTTGCCTTGTGTGGTAGATCTGGGGCTCTATTGCTCTGGTGCTCAGGGCCTGTTCTTGTGCCGCCATGATTAGAGCCTCTGTGCTGTCCTTCAGTCCAGCCCTCTCCAGCCATTGGTAGGATTTGTTCATATCAGCCACTTCAGTTATCTGTCGGTGGTACATCCCATGCAGGGGTTTGTCCTCCCATGATGGTTCCTCTGGTTCCTCCTTCCCTGTCAGTTTCCACTGTCTGAGACACTCACTAAGCGCTTCATCTCTTGGGGCCATCTTCCTGACATAGTCATGGAGCTTGGATGTTTCATCTTGGATAGTGGCTCTGATGCTCACTAACCCTCTGCCTCCATCTCTGCACTTAGTGTATAGCCTCTGGATACTGGACTTGGGGTGGAATCCCCCGTGCACGGTGAGCAACTTCTGAGTTTTAACATCTGCGGCCTGAATGTCCTCCTTTGGCCAGCTTATTATCCCAGCAGGGTATCTGATCACTGGCAGGGCATAGCTGTTAATTGCCCGAACCTTGTTTCTGCCATTGAGCTGACTCTTTAGGACTTGCCTTACTCGCTTCAGGTACTTGGCCGTTGCTGCTTGCCAAGTGGCCTCTTCGTGGTTGCCATTTGCCTGTGGTATGCCAAGGTATTTGTAACTCTCCTCCACATCTGCTATTCTGCCCTCTGGAAGTGTTATGCCCTCTGTATGGACTACCTTCCCTCTTTTTGTCACCATTCGACCACACTTCTCCAGTCCGAACGACATTCCACTGTCATTGCTGTAGATCCTGGTGGTGTGGATCAGTGAGTCGATATCTCGCTCGCTCTTGGCGTACATCTTGATGTCGTCCATGTAGAGGAGGTGGCTGATGGTGGTCCCGTTTCGGAGTCGGTATCCGTAGCCAGTCTTGTTGATTATTTGGCTGAGGGGATTCAGGCCTATGCAGAACAGCAGTGAGGACAGAGCATCTCCTTGATATATACCACATTTGATGGAGACTTGTGCAGTTGGCTTGAAGTTGGCCTCAAGGGTGGTGTTCCATTGCCTCATGGAGTTTGCAATGAAGGCTCTTAGAGTCTTATTGACCTTGTACAGCTTCAGGCATTCCAGGATCCATGTGTGTGGCATTGAGTCATAGGCTTTCTTGTAATCAATCCAGGCAGTGCACAGGTTTGTCTGTCTGGTTCTACAGTCTTGAGCGACTGTTCTGTCTACCAGCAGCTGATGTTTTGCTCCTCTGGTATTCTTACCAATGCCTTTCTGTGTCTCTGTCATGTATTGATGTGTCCACATATCTTTGCCGCAATGATGCCTGACAGGAGTTTCCATGTTGTGGAGAGGCAGGTGATTGGCCGATAGTTGGATGGGACTGTTCCCCTCTGGGGATCCTTCTGGATCAGGACTGTGTGGCCCTTCTGGGTGTCAGCCATTCTGGGTGGGTCCCATCTCTCAGCAGTTGGTTCATTTGTGCTGCTAGGCGCTCATGGAGTTAGCGCCTAGCAGCACATGCCAGTAGGCATGGATCATATCCAGGCTTGGTGCTGTCCAGACCCTCTGGTAGATTTCTTTCACTCCATTCATTTGTAATTGCCCATATGATTTTTCCATATGCCATGCGGGATTCGAACCCTGACCCCCCGGTCGGTAAACCAATGCCTTACCCACTGAGCTAACCAGCCGCGGTTCCTCCCACATAAAGATAATATATATATATATATATATACATATATATGTATATATATATATATATATATATATATACATACATACATACATACATACATACATACATATATATATATATATACATATATATATATATATATATATATATATATATATATATATACATACATACATACATACATACATACATACATACATATATATATATATATATATATATATATATATATATATATATATATATATATATATATATATACAAGTTACTGCCCGAAAGACTGAAGGTCATGGGCATTCAATGTTCAGTGTATCTGGCCTTGCCAGCTCCAAGCACAGATTTCCTGCAACGAATTTAAATTCCTTGCAATTTTATGTTGGGAAACATTGTTCTCAGACTTTGTACTATATGGTTCCGAAGTTGTTCATAAAGTGGCGAATCATGACACTCACATGTGTTTCCAGTTAACCTGCTCACCAGTGGAAGGTTACAAACCTTGTTTGGTGTTGTTGTTTTTTTGCATTAACTTTCTCAGTCTTTTATTGGTCACTGCCTGCATGATTGGGACATGTTGCAGGAATGAAAATGACTAGCTATTTAAAAAAAAGTTTGTCAGTCTAAATATCTTGTCTTTGGGGTGTATTTAAGTGGATATCAGTCGAAAATGATTTGCAAATCATTTAGTGCTTTTTTATTTTACATAACAGCATCCCGACTTCATTGGAAATGGGAATTTGGAAAACAGAAGAAAATCAAAAGAAACAACCAACAAAAAAATAAAAGTTTCAAATAATTTTGTGAATGATCCCGTAGCTTTTTAGTTTAGAGAAGTGCTAGCTTACACATTAGCCTACAAAAACACATCATCCATACTCCACTGGCTAAAACACTGCAGAGCTAAAGCTGCAACACATATCATCCTAATGGAAAAAAAACCACCTGATCACAAGATACAGATCAAAATAATTGAACACTTTATTTGCTCAAACTACATTCTTTACACATTACAACACTGATATTCTGGTAACAAGGTCAAACACATCTAAATCATCTCCTCAAAAACATTTTTGAAAGACAATACAGGTTGTGAAAAATTGTGTTTACAAGATTTACAGTGTAACAGGTCTCCTCATCAACAGCCAGAGGGCCTGTGTGCCTAAGAGACAGTTAATACATTTCTTCGTAGTAGATTTTTTTGCTGTTCCAGTGTGTTGACTTAATTACACTTAATTAGTATTACACTGAACCTTATTCATGTCATATCAGTTAAACTCACATTTTAGGAAATGTTCTGACATATCAGGCGTGGACAGAAGTGTTATACATTCAACAAAATTTCTTAAACATTTACACAATTATTTTGTCAGCAATTCCTAACCCTCAGTCACAGTCTTAAGTCTCATACTTTTCCATTTGTGCAAGCCCATGAATCATATTTATGACATAATTTGGCAAATATATCCTTACATTTTTTTTTACAGATATTCAAAGATAGATGTCCACAGAAACAGGCTTCATAGGCTGTTTTAAACAATACACATTTCTTTGTCATGCTGATATGGAAAAGACTGGAGACAGAATTCATTAACTCTTTTGTAAGCTATATTCTGGTTATTTAAACAGAAACCAATGGACAGGCCAGAATCTATCATCTATTACGTCAGCTAGCATGTTAATTAAGCTACTCTTAGGACAGTATCATTCAGTCTGTTGCCACAAAAACACTGTATTCTGGTGTATATTGTTCTCCATTTTCTCTTTTTGCTCATGGTGGTCATAGGGAAGCAGGAGATTTTACATCTGTTAAAGCTGTAACAAGCTCAGTGACCTGCAGCACAGCAAATACACACCATTGTTTCTGTTGTTGTCAGGGTTCACGGTGTTCATGCTGTTAAAGGCAGAGGTTGGACTACAACATCATTGTTTCTGAAGCTACAGTATCTGTAATGATTGTACATGAAAATGCAACGCTACTGTTTTCAGATTTATCCACTTTTGAACCATCCAAAGATGTGTTTTCAGGCCCCAGAGCACTGTGAATTGTTCTCCATGTGGAAAACTTGATCTAGTAAAAATAGACCTGCAAATTTATCGACAGTTTTTTTCTAAGTAATTTAGGCTAGCAAGCTACTTAGGTTATCTAAAGCCTGCAAACTTGTGGATTTAATTCATTGTCTATGATGCTAGTTGGCTTGCTAACAAAGCTAACCTCTGCCCCAGAAATGTATTTTATATTTACATCTGCCACATATTTAAAATGCTGGGCACTTCAAATGAAATGTAAGAAAATCAAAAACATTATTACATTTATGTAAGGGTTTTCATTATCTTTTTACACATCTTTACAGCCAGGTCCAAAAAACGTCTTTAGTCTAAAACTACCAAATGTCTATGTGCTCTAACTGTGAGGAGGTAAATACTTTGATATATCGCGCCTGTTTTTCTTTAACACAGAATTTTTTGAGGACTTCTGGTGACAGAAATGCAACGTTGTCATCGGTGAGACAGCTTTAAGTCCCACCTCAGCTCAGCCTTTCTGGGTGTGAGCACATGGTGCTATGGCAGTATGGCAGCGACCATCAGATGGCATCAAGTGCTTTTCAAAGGCTCCTGGCTTTGTCCCATTCTTTTACAGTCTGATCAAGCTTGTTCTTATATTAACAAAAAAAAAAAAAACACTGGTTAGCTACCAACAATACTTTTGTGTTTTATGATGGCTTTCAAAAGGCAACACTCATACTCATTCATGAATATCACTGAAACTGAAAGGGGTGTTTCTGCAATCAAAAGTTGGACTTTTCAAGAATACATTTTCATTCAAAGCTAACTTATATAGCATTAAAATGGAAGTGTAAGTGTGAGCAAGGCTTTTTAGAAATAACACTGGAACCTGAAATGTATTTAGCTACCTCATGAGCTATGTGCTAATCAGTGTTTTGTGTATAAATAGGCTAGCTAGCCTGATGTGTACACTTGCAGCTAACGTCAAGCAAATATAAACACTGTGTTTCAATTTTTTCTGTTTTTAATTTTAAAAGACTAAGTAAAAAAGTAATTGGACTCAAAAACCATTAAATTCAAACAAAAACCTAGCAAGTTAAATAAATGAATATAATTTCGAGCACCACACACAAAGCACTGTGTAGAAAAGCTTCAACCAACCACTCTGTATACTTTCTAAGGCTTTGACTGTACAATGCCTGTGGGAAGCAAGGGTTTGGCCACATGTTGATTTACAATGTTCTTTAAATATGTTTAGACTAAGGGGAGGAAGCTCATAAGATTTTTCAGTTTCACACTGTGGCACTTCAGGTTGTATAAACATATAAAGTTAACAGATTATTAGGTAAAAATTTGAAAGTTACCATTTGGCTATGGTAAGCAAGCCAGCATCTACGAAGCGTTGTTAACAAACAGGATGACACTTAGCGCATAAATTCCTTTGCTGTGAGTATACATCTCTATTATTATATTGTATTGTATTGTGTAAAACTACAAAACAATAATGTTAGCAGGCTTAAAAACAGCTGGCTTAATATAAATTTTGCTTGACTACCATACAATGGATAAATTGTGGTTGGTAGCAAATACTACAATGAGCTTCAACATCAGTTTGTCAGAAACATGTAGGAGTCTATGCTAACAGGTAAATTCACAATCCGTCAAATTATAGGCAAGATATTAATTTCTACCTCTGAAACTTTGCCTGCTTGCTAACACAGCTAATAATATTACAATCAATTTTATTATCAAACTGTACTCGTGAAAAACATAGCAAAAAAAAAAATCCACTACTGCCTGTCATAAACAGCATTTAAGTAATTTTAATGTGAGACAAGTTTGTACGCAAGAAAACTATTCCATTGGCTTCAACATACCTGAAATGCTAGCATCTGGGAGTAAGCTAACATGTAGACTTGCAATAAACTACACGAAAGGCTTCAATAATTAGCAGGCATGTACTTCTCTTAAAACACATTGCAAAAAATAACATGTTAGCTTTCAAGATGTTTCAACATTTGCTAAGAAATTGTAATGTAATACACATCTGTCCAACTATGTTAGCAAACATTAAAACACAAGTTGACATGTTTGCAAGAAATTTGGCTATGGGCACTAAAAGGCAAGCTCACCATGTGACATGGTGGTAAAGGCATTAAATTTCTAGCTGTTAGCTGGATCTGCAGACCTGTCCTGTTAGACTTTACAATGCTAAAATTTAACATTTATAATATGAAGTGGGTTTGCCGATGAGCTACATGAAGATAAATTACCTATTAACAGTGAAAAAGAAGTAGCCTACACATCTCACCTGTTGTTTTGTGTGAAACTATCACACAGTAATATTGGCTTGCTAGCATATTGCTCATCAACAAATATATTAGTAGTTTAAATTGTCTTTGACAATTGATCTTTTAGCATTTTCACTGCCTTTTAACCTCTTAGTGAGAAATGATATGGCAAAAAAAATGGTTATGAAAGCTCTCATACTTTCTATGTTTATACCTTTTGCTATTTGAAACACAAAATTTTGACTTGTTAACCACACAAGCTTCCAACCCTGAGCCTTTTATCAGAAGATAATGCCCACAGTGAGAAAATGCTCAATTAATTGCTGCATTTCCACCAAGCAGTGTGTTTGGCAAAAAGCTCTTTAAAATTCCTCGGCATCTGACCTCATAACTTTGCTTGGTAGACGGCCTAGTGTGTTTTCAGTCCTACTGGACTAGATTTGTAGAAGGACTGGTATGTTGGTGACCAACCATAGGCGCAATCCCGGGGGGGACACAGGGGACGTGTCTCCCCCTTCATAAAAAATTAAAAAATTGTCCCCCCTATAAATCCCGTTCAAATAAGATTTTTTTCTAGTAGTGCAGTAATATATTCTGATAGTACAGCACAAGTAATGATATTTAAAAAGACATTGTCAGATCATTTTAACTGTCAAAGATTACCCCAGGTTTGGTCCAAACTTTTTCTCCTGGTGACCGGTGTGCTATCGAGTTGTCCTACCTCCGCGAATCGTCCTACCTTACCTTACGAAGCCTTACCCAAACCCTTACCCTAACCCTAACCTGAGTCGTGCGCATGCGCAGTGACGTAAAGTAGGACGTCTCGATGGGTAGGACAACTCGGCAGGACACCGGCGTAGCTGCTGCTGCAGAGCCGTGTACACACGGCGGTGGTGGACAAAGTAAGTGTATTAAAACACATAATGGCTGATAAGTTGTTTATTCCTCCACTTGTTCAAAAAGCACAACATGAAAAGCAAAGTTTTAACTCCCGTGGTCGAAGTCTGCTTGCATGTTCTATAGCCTATTAACAAAGCACGCAGCTTATAGGGTGTTTATTTTTAAGCTAAAACGAAATTTGCACTGGATGCAGCACATCTTTTCATCTTAGTTTGTAATGAATCTGTGAATTGTCCGAGTTTTTCTTTCGCCTCTGCCTGATGCAACAGACAGAGAGGACAGACAGGTGACATGCTGACATCCTCATCCTCTCATATATGACACAAGTATCACACTGTATTAGAATACTCTTCACACATTTATCTATTCTACTTCTGTTTCAGATTTATTTATTTAAAAAAAAGCAATTATAACACTCATTATTTCTCCAATTGAAAAACTTTTTACATTATTTTTTTAAGTCTGATGATTTACACTGGTCTGATCTATTGTATACTGAGCAACAAATACAACTCTTGGAATTGGTAGTTGAGCATAAACATATCTGTAGACAGGTAGGATATGGACTAACAAGGAACACTGACTTACAGTTATTGTTTAATATAACTATGCAAGACATTTGAGAAAGTGCCAAAACAATACTGCAAAAAACATAGCATTTATTTTAATTTCCCCCCCAAAAAATTACTCTCTGAAATTTTACTGTTTATGGTCCCCCCCAGCATTTAAGAGGGATTTTCGCCCCGGTGACCAACATAAGGGTGCCAAAACAGAAGGACTGCAGGGATCTGTTATTTTAGTTCCTTTCCCAATTTTTGATCAACACTGACCCAAACTATATCAAAATTCTTGGTGGAAATGCCATAGTACACAACACTCAGAGAAATCCAAACAGTCACACATTGCTAAATGTCAAATTAGCATTTCCCCTCTACATTTTGATCTTCAACTCTAAGTGCATATCACAACCTCTTCTTTTTCACTCTCAGGCACTGACAAACACCAGTCTTGCACTGTAGGCCAGATCTGCAACATAGAGAAGGAAGTTAAGGCCCGTTAGCACCGCCACAGCAATCAGTTTTGGCGAATCATATCTTCCACATTGGTACTGTCTGTCAAACTGGAAAATGGGCCAGATAATGGTTGCTGTCAAATACATGATGACTGCCAGAAGCCCGAAGACAGACAGGAAGTTGGAGAATGGTATCGGGAGGCACCTGGTGAACTCGCCTACACACAGCACCACCACTGCCATGGAGAGGATGAAGCAGATGCAGTAAACAGCCATGCACCATTTGAGCGCTGGATGGCAGTCATACGTGACCGGGTTGCTCACCAAGATGAAGATGATGCAAGCCACAGATGTCTGGCACACCTTCAGCAATCCTGGAGCTGTAGCCATGTAGCCTGCCACCTCTCCTGGCCTGGCCTTGGTTATGCTAACCTCTGCCAAGAAGGCGACTGTGGCCAGGCAGGAGAAGACGGTGGAGGTGATGCGATAGTCCCGAGTTCTACTATCATGACTGAAGGGCCATCGGTTTTCCCTCAGAAAAAAGATTGGGAAGATGATGGATGCAGAGAGGCAGAGGAAGAGGGCGTAACAGGCTACAGTGATGGGAAAATTGGACCAGGATACGAGAGCTCGAGCCTGGAGGTTAAACTGCTCCACCAGCAGGACCAGTAGGACACAGGCGAAGCTGAAAGCCCAGCAGAAGATGCACCAATCAGCCATGCCTCCGCTGGGAAGGTAGGCCCCATGTGCTGCTACGCTGAAGGCGACACAGGTGAACAGCAGGCCAGCTATACGGACCCATAACAGCTGGGAGATGGGAATCCCAAGGGAGGGCATGATGGGATATCAGAATCAGTGAAGTGACGAATGGACTCTTCTTTGGACCAACTGGTGTTGATACAAGTCTTGTAAACGTCACGTTGGACTTTCCTCTGGCTGGTTGCTGCACCCACTGTTGATGGTCTTTACATATTCTGCAAGAGACAACAAAGGTAGCAATCAGAAAAGTTAAAATTTAAGTGGGAATGACAGTTTTGGAGGTTTCAAAGGCCCCATATCATGAAAAATACATTCTTAAGAGTTCTTCTACAATAATATGGGTCCACACTCAAACCTCCCCAACATCAGAAATATCCATTCTGTCCTTCTGTTGTTTACCTCATACTCAGAAAACATGTGCTTCAACAGTCCATTGTAAATGTTCCCCCAGTGATGTCATAAGGGGACATATCTTCTTTACTAGATGGTAGACACCCCCTGAACCAGGTGATTGTTCAGCCCACAGCAGGCTGCAGTAGGAGGAGCATGTAAAGTTCAGTCTGTGGGGTCACAGTTAATGTTAGAGTGCAAAAAACAGAAAGCTAGATTCACTTCTTGATGGAGGGTGTGGTCATGCTCAAGTCATGATTTACACTAAAACAGCCTGTTCTGGGCAGGGTTCTAACAGAGGGGTTTATAAGCATGGTAAAATACATTATCGAAGGAATTTATAGGCAAGATTCTTTTAAAACATGCTCTGGCATCACTGTATACTTACTGTAAAGCAGAAAAATAAGTTAGGGTTAAATTCTAAACCGACTTAATACATTATTATCCTTCACATGCACAATACTTAACCCTTTAAGGCCCAAGGTCATAGATTAGAGCCAGAAAATTCAAATTTTTTTGGAGCTGAAATGTTTCACTTTCTGCTAAAATTCATAAAAATCAAAATGTCCATAAAATTCAACATATAGATTTTTCGTATCTCATTTGATACATTAGGAGTTTTTGGCAACTGATAATCCATTTGAGGACATTTTTTTTATATGTTATCTGATTGTATTTAGATGTCTTTTTTTAATTTGTTGATCATATTGAGTAGATAGAGGTATTATAAAAGTATGTATCAAATATGATACAATTGGCTTTATAGGGTTAATTTGGCCAGACAATGAGAGCACACACCTGATTTTTTACATTAGTTTCTTTTCTCATTTTTTGGTTAAAAAGTCAAACCGGTTCATGCTATTTTATCTTAATCAGTGATACATTACAAATTATGCTGCAGCACCCTGACCATCATTGTCCTGAGCTAAATATTTTGGTATGAGTTCATTTTTGCCTCAAAAACAAAATAATATGGGGGATAGACATGCTGGAATAAAGGAAGAATTAGGTTTATGTTCGATATGTTTGTGAGCTGTAAAAGAGTTCCTTTTTGGTTATGCTTCCCTTTCTGCTTGTCTCGTTGGTTTAATCAAGTGTTCTGTTATTCTGGCATCATAAATGTCAAATGAGATGGAAACAGTTAAATTGTCAATATTGATGTCATATGCGCCCCGCCTTCTACCAAATGCAGCCTGAAGCAAGTTCAAAGTTTGACACGTAAAATGAATGCGCTTGAAGAAAATCGGACAAAGTCTGCGGTGACCAAATGAAAATAACTTTTTCTTCTATTTAAAGCTTTTGCCTTTTTTTTTCCTTCTGCATTTGTCAAAACAGAAAAAATACAAATACAAATAATCTTCAATAACACATAAATGATTTGTCACCTATCAAAAGGTCAGCTGAAACTGCTGACAACAGTTCCCATAAGATTTGGATAAATGAGGACTAACTGTAGGCTGAGATGGTGTCAGTTTGGACATGGTGGCTGCTTCGGTAACATATAATGAGATTTTCATCCCTGGTGGACATGTTTTGGCTCATAAGAGTTATGCAATGACTGAGGAATGTATGAGGAACCTTGTGCGTGTGTGCATGAGTGTTCGGGGGTGAAGCTAAGACCTGCTCATGGTTGATGGAGGTTAGTATACAGGAAGTAAAAAAGAGGGCAGGTCTCAGCCTGACATGGTGGGAAAGCACCACAGTCTGAAGAGAGGAAGTCAGAGAAGTGAGTAATGGAGCCTCACCCTGGTGATTAAAGAGGGACACTGACGTCCTCTAGTGTCCAAACCGTGACAGTGTTCAGTTCAAACCCAGAGGTCCAACGAGACACACAAGGCTGTTAGCTTTGAGTCTGTCACGACTAAATTACACACAGTATACAGCAGTGTCTCCTAACCTGTTAGGCTGTCAAAGCACCCTCGACAAATGTACAGAAATAAACAGAAAATGCTTATTCATGTTCTAAAAAGTTATCATCAAGCTACTATCCAACTTTAAAAGTCATGTACCTCTTGTTTTAAAAACCTACACCTAATCAAATAATAAATACAAGCCTCCCTGCAATAGCAACTGTGTATGTATTTTTTCATTTATTTATTTTTGATCAGAAATGCTTGTGTCAGGGTCTGTTTTTGCTGTTCTTGTTAGAAGTTCATTAAAAATCATCTTTTTATGTGCATTTTTTTAAGTCTGCATGTGTTCATTTTAAACCTTTTTTCAGGTATTCATCGCAAAAAGCTAAATTCCCATATAGTTTTGACCTTGGGAACCAGACAGTGCTAAATGCTAGGTAGTCCCATCACCATTGTTAGCTATTAGTGCATTTTTACCATATGTATCCCAAATACTCCCCCTGCCTGCTGATTTACACACACAGGCAGCAGTTATTAGACATTTATTTTATATATACAACATTTCATTGCTCCAAATACCACTAACCTTTCCCAAGGCAATTCTGACATTGTTATCAGTGGTGTGCTCGACTGGCAATCAGAGGGGTAGAGGTTTGAGTCCAGCTGCGGCTCTTACATGGCAATGTGTCCTTGGGCAAGACTTAAGACACTTAAACTCAAGTTGCTCCCACTGATGCGTCAGTGGTGTGTAAATGGGTATGAAAAAGCATTCTTATTAGTAGATGCTGATGGACAACTCATATAGAAATGTGACTTGTGGTGTAAGGCGAAATGACGTATACATTTTGGAAAGTTGCCCTAAAAGTTAAGGAAACTACACTGTAAGACGTGGGCTGTGTTATAAAGTGCTACCAAAAAGTCAAATACAAACTCAATTCCATTGACCAATAGCAGAGTTGATTGAGAAAATGGGAAACTACCCAGTCTGGCAATGTTAAAAACCCTTACAAAGTAATTCTTGAATCTGCATCCAGATTTAAATCAACACAAAAATCTTATCTTTTCTTCCTTGTTCCATAACTGCTTTTCCTGATAGGGTCTTGGCCGCTCTCAGACCTGTCAGGGCCAGTCAAGACCCTATTAGGGAGAGTAGGAAGTTTTAAGTAGATGCATCTGTAAGACCTCAGTTTGGACCCGTAGAGGAAGTGACAGCTTCCCGTCTTTTCCTGACCAGTCAAAGCTTCATTGTTTTCTGTTTTTTATGTTAGTGTCAAATCAGGAGCAGCCAAAGGTCAACAACGGCTCAGTTCCCAGAAGAATCATAAAGAAACTGAATTATGTTTCAACTTATGAGACAAAAACTGCTTCCAAAAGTGACATAAATTACTGAATGGAGCCAAATGTCCAGAAAAATAAGTAGAAATATAAGGCTTTACGCTAGGTTTCTTTGCATAGTTTTATTTGGTCCTCTAAAAGCCAGGGCTTGACAGAAGCATATGCAAATGCAAAAAGACTCATTTATCATTTATCTTTGAGTGATTTCTATAAAGTTCTGTGAGATTTAAATTTATAATACATCAGTCGGATACCTTTACATTCGACATATTCTGATAGCTCAGTTTGTCCTTAGGAAAGTTATGTCTTTAGCTTGATTCTTTGTAAAATTGAGGTTTTATTTGCATTATAACAATACAAAAATCCAGGAACATAAATATTGACCAGGAGCTGCAAGGTTAAAAAGCTTCCCGTTTTTAAGTTCTGTCTTTATTTAAGAGCAATGAGGAAATGGGGTGTTGTCAGTGTAAACGACTAGAGGTGACGCTGATGTTTCAAACAAAAACCAAGCAAATTAAGTAAATGAATAGAAAGATAATGGTGGTAGATTTTTGCAGCCTTTGGTCCATTTCTCTCTCTGGTGTGGAGGAACTTTATTGTTGTTTCATAGTAATTTCAATGAAAGTTGCTGCCTATGTGGTCATCCTATGGCCAGATAATATACTGTTGCGGGCAAGATCAAGCTCCCTATCTGATTAACAAATGATGCTGTGTAATTTTGTCAAACACGAGGGTGTAATCCAAGAAAATACAGCTTTTATAATACTTATTTGGCATATCAGCCTGTTACTGTGCATGAGTATGTTTTTGAGTATTTGTAGCTTTTGTCCTTAAATGAAAACAGTTCCCCGAAAATAAACAGTTGATATGTTAGAATCCTCTTAAGCACTGCATAACAACTGGATTTAAAGAAAAAAATCTAACTAATTCATAAATGAGGCCCATTGTTCATGTAATCTGCCAATTATTAACTACAGTACCACTCTTCCTGTACTCTGAAATTAGGCCCACGCACAGGAAGCTGCTCTGCAGAGGTAATGATACATCTGCAGAAACACACACCACATAACGCAACGCCAATGAGTGCTCGTAATCACATTTGGAATCAAAGCTTTGCTGGTGATTATAGAGCAGCACGTTTCAACAAAGCCCATGGCTACAAAAACAAACAAGAAGGGAGTGAGCTTTGTGCAGGGGTGCCAGATCTGCTGAGAGAAACAGGCAACCAGGTTGGAAGCATATCCAAAAGAGGCTGCTAGGTTCTTTGGGGTCAACCTGCCCTCAATCCAGGACTTAAACAGGTCCAAGGTCAGGAAATGGGCAGGTTACATCAACGTGGAATTCCTTGTCAGCAAGAACACTCAGATGGCTGTGGTGTTTAAATGATGCTCAGATGATACTCATGTTTTTAAAGTGAACCCTCACACCATCGTACCACCAGCAGCAGCCTGGACCACTGGTACAAAGCAGAGTGGATCCGTGCTTTCATGGTCATACCATATTTAATCTTCTGTTGTCTAATTTTGTTGATCTTAAGTCTCAGAGTGGTTCCTGCTGTCGTCCATCTGCTTCAAGATTTTGAATTTTTCTGAAACTGTGCATTTACGACCTCCTGCATACCTTGGTTGTAACAAGTAGTAATGTTATCGTTGCCTTTCTTAGGGGTGTCCTAATGTGGCTTTTTCACCTCCGATACAAAACCGATATTGCAGCCTTGAGTATTGACCTATACCAAGATCGATCTGATGTGATACCAGTAGGAATAATACAGACTTTTATTACTTATTTTGTAGTATGGACTGTAAGAAAAGGCTTGATCAAGTGAGAATACTCAAACAGAAAACAGTAGTCAGCGATTGTAGGAGTGAGAAAAACTGACCAATTTGTTATTAACTAATGGGTACAATAAATTTAAACCTTAAGCATAAACATATAGTACAATTAAATGAATTAAATAAAAAGTAAATTAGAAGACCCTGTAAATTAAACTCAATAAATCCAATAAAAATAAAAAGATGTATTTTAAAATTGCAAAATAACCACAGTGTTTAACTTCAACATAAACATATTCTACAACTGAATCAAAAAAAGCTACAAATAAATTAAAATGAACTACTTGTATCGGAGGGTTATATCGGAGATTTCAGATGCAGGCCAATATAATTCTATATATTTTTATTTTTTGCTGATATCAGACTGATATCCGATATCAATATCGGAGCAGGACACTCCTAGCCTTTTTATATCCTAATTGTAGCCATTCTCTAAAATCACTAATGCATGTTTGCCTTGAGATCTGAGGCTCACTGGGTATTCCCTCTTTTTCTGCCCATTCTCTGTTATCTAGAGATGGTTTTAAATGCAAATCTCATAGATCAATCACAGAACATTAAGAAATAACAATATTGATACTGATGAAAGACAAAGAAATACAAAAATTGGAATATATTGGAATATTGCCTTGGCCGTGTCTCCATGCCTAAATGCATTCAATATGTAAATGTCTTTAAAAGTAGAAAGCTCTCTGCCAGGGTAGCTCACATATTGCTGTTAATTCCATAAACAATAGTTCCATGAAAGAGTTACCATCATATTATTATTTCTTGAACCTGAAAACCCACACCAAGCACTCAGAATCATGATGATATATTATTAGACAGTTACTGAGCAAAAATGATTGTTTGCTCATGGTGGTTATCCGGATCATTTGTAAGTAGGACCTTTTCCAACAGCTCCTGAAAGTTTCAACAAAATCCATATTTTGCGTAATCTTGCAAACAAACAAACAGACAGTCAGATAAACATATACCGACAACACAACCTCCTTGTTTGAAAATGTTTTCTTAAACTTAGAAAAGGTTCTCCTCTCTTACATTTTTCAAGATCCAAAGATTTTCCAGGAGGTTTCAGGGTGGAAAAAGGGTTCCAGAGGCCCCTCTTTCCATCCAGGGAGTCAGTGTAGAAATTGTTGGGGAACAAAAGTACGTGGGAGTGTACTCAGATGATAAACTGGACTTTACAAAGAACACAAGGACAGGCCTGAGCCAACTCTACTTTCTACTTACTTTCTGAGAGACCTTTTAACATCTGCCAGGCAATGCAGAAGACGTTTCACAAATCTGTGGTGACAAATCCTGCGTGCTGGCTAAGGATAGTGGACTCCAGCAAACTTAACAACTTGATCCACAGAGCCAGTGATTTTATTGGGGTGCAACAAAATCACTGGCCCTGTGGCAGCTGCTCCTAAGCTGCGGGACATTTCAGAAAATGCTTCACTCCTTCCTCAACCTCATGGCAAAACACAGGACGGCAATCAGTACAAGAATTATCCCCACCCAATTTAACACAGAGCACAACAGGAAGTCCTTGGCTACCAGACTTCACAACTCAACACTCAGTGTCACTAACTCTGTCGAAGCTTTAAAATTTGCATCTTTTATTTATATTCAATTTTTTTTCTTTCATCAAAATTAATATTGTTATTTCTTAATGTGCTGTGCTTGATCAATTTCAAACTTACAGTGGTGTCTTCCTTATTAATGCTTTATCATAATGTTCTTACCTCTATATGGTGTAAAAAAATGAAACAAATGAATTCCTCATTAGAAATTAATAAAGCATTTTTGATTCTGATTTTTATTAAATAAAATAAAATAAATTCAAGACATTTTCCCAAAGACTTTAAGAAAATGTAGGCAACTTAAGTTTTTGACATCGGCGTATCAAAACATGTCTCCTCCTGGTTAAATAATTAACAGAACACCATGTGTGCAGGTGGCTCAATCCACCTCTGCTGTTCTGGAGGTTACCAAAGGGGTGCCTCAGGGTTCAGTCCTGGGACCCGTTTTATTTTCAATCTACATAACAATCTAATTATGTTTAAAATGCTAGGTATCACTTTTATGCAGATGATGCCATTATTTAATGCTGTTCATTCTTGCTCTGTTGTTGACTGAAATTTTGAACACAGACAAAACTGAGCTCATGGTTTCTTCTAATTCAAGTGAATTACCAGGGAATAAGGCTGTCACTTTTCCTAAAAGTCAAACACAAACGTTTTTCGGACATGCACCCAAATAATCAAAGATATTTGATTATCCCAGCGTAGTAGGGACAGAGACTCTATTATCCACCCCTTACAAACACAGTCACAAGTGGTTAAATTGCTGACGAAGCGCTGCTGCACTTGGCCGTATGGCTTGGATGAAAAGCCGACAGCTGAGCCCGCAAATAAGTGAAGGACGAGTGACTGAACTGCATTTCACAGAACAAATAGCCTTTGATTTTAAGTTTGCCATCAACAGTGTAGAACCAAAACTACTTCCACACAGCTCTCCTCGGGTAAATCAGTGCTGTTAATGTCCGCTCGGAGCGGAAACTCTGTTGGACTGAACGGTCCACTGCCCCCGCCTCTCTATGTGCCGCTACACCCAATATTTTATGTTTGAATATTTATTTACCATTCGGTTACAGATATTTATCCCTGTATTCGATCAGTTATTCGAATAACGAAAATAAAGTGACAGCCCTATCAGGGAGTATCCTGCGATGTTCTTCATTTCTGTTCCCTGTGTCAGAACTGAACTGGGGCAAAGAGCATTCAGTTTGGCTGCCCCCTCGGAGTGGAAACCTTCACAGACCAAGCTGAAACTTATTTCACTCCATTTTGTAATAGATAAACAGCATGGAGACAACTGAGCAGTGTCTTCGCTTTTAAATTGTTATTTATGTTCACACTCCTGCACTTTGTTAGATTAAAAATTATGGAAAATTCTGCATTTAATTTAATTTGTAACTTCTCCATGATGTTGTTTTCATGTGTGTTAGTGGCCAGGTCACCCTTGTAAAAGAGTTTAATGATCTCAATGGGTTTTATCTGGTTAAATAAATAGATTAAAAGAAACAAAGATGTCAGGGTGGTGCGGCAGGTAGTGAATGTGACTATGAAGGTTGCTGGTTCGTCCCCATGTTGAATAAGGCTTTTCTGTGTAGAGTTTGCATCCTCCCACAAACCAGTAACATGCTCATTAGGATAACTGGTGACTTCAAATTGCCCATTTGTACAATTGTGAGTGTGAATGCTTGTCTCTCTCTCTATGTGGCACTGCAATTGGCTCGCAACCGGTTCAGGGTGTACCCCACATATCGCCCAATGCCAGGCGGGATTGGCTCCAGCCTTAACCCCGATAGGCACAAGCAGAGAAGATCAAGAATGGATAGCATTAAAAAACAAGGCCAAAGTCGCTTGTTAAAGGCAGAACTGGCAACCCCTGCGTTCGCCCCTTACCTCGAAGTTTCCAGTGAATCTGTTTATGATACCACATAGCCTGATGTTTCAGCAGCCTCGGTGAGAAATGAGAGATGTGGCTATGAGGTGAGTGTGGCCTGAAGTCATGCTGCTGACAGGAAACCAGACCTTGGTTTGCTTTCTTTGGTATGACTGGGAGCATACCGCGCATGCCAGAGTTTGCTATTGAAATTAACAAACCTAAACCACTGTAGGAGCTTTAAAACAGACTGTTTCAGCAACAATTCTGGAAATATTCACTCCTCAAGTTTTTGTACATTAAGTTAGATCCTCATTTGAGAGAAACAGACATATAAAGTGGAGTGTTTAAGCACAAAGAAGAAGAAACTTAACTTTAAAAGAGTATAATCTATAAAAAGAAGCATTGCAGCAGCCATGTGTTGTAAGTGATGAGGCGATTTTCCGTCTCAAATAGCGGACATACCGCGCCCTGCCATTGTAATCACCACTCCAGCTCTTCTAAATATGGACTAAAACACGACGGATGATTGCAGCCAAGCATCAAACAAGCTCTCAAAGGAATAATCGATGTTCCAAGACATATCTTACCAATTCATGCGCCCGAAATCGTCTTTTCTCCTCTTCTTCAAAAGCGTAAAGTTCCCTTCTCACCGTGCGCACTTGGAGGCGCATCTACTAGTCTCCTCCACCAATACCTCACAGCAGCAGAGAAGATCCCACGCCCCGCTGTGACCATATTTGGTTATGTGTTATAACCATCTCCAGGCCTCGGTCGGGTCGGTGCAATTCCTCTTCTCAAGTGGTTCGGATTGCGTCAGAGTGAGAAAAAACGGCCTATGTGCCTCTGTGTCATATCTGCTTCAGTCTGCGAAACTGATGATGGGAGTGAACCAGTGAGAGACGTTTCCCCAGAAGAAGGAAGACCAGATTACACTCACTGATTTGTGAATTGTTTTAAAAGAGAAGAAAATATAAGTTTTTTTTTTCTCTAGACATGAATAAAGGTTCATGTTTCATTCCTGTAGTGTAGGACTTCTCAATTGTAGCCGAAATCGTTGATTATGTGAAGTTTGCAAGTTCGGTGATTCTTGTAATAAATGATGAGATAATACAATAATACTAAACAAAATACAGTCAAAACTAAACTTGTTTTTATGTGTGTTTATTTGCAGAGAAGCAGAAAGATGTGAACATCAAGTTATTTAGAGCAAGGATCACAAACAAGTGCATCTAAGTTGATTAAGATTCTATATTTGTTTCAGCCTTCAAACATAGTTGTGAAGAGAAAAGAGCATAACACTGTTAAAAAAATATCACTGCTATAATAGATTCATAATAGAATCAATAAATTGCTGTACAAGACTGCGGTGATTTCACAGTAATGTGTAGTTGGTTACATATTTGTAAATGAGAATAGGTTGTGTTTGTAAAGTACATCTGACACATGAATAATGTAAAATCAGAGTGCTTTAAAATTACAGTAAATTATTGTTAATGTAAAGTCATGTGAAAGCAATTTACAGGATAATTCTTTGATTAAAGCAACCCTGGCATGTATATACAGTACTGTAAAAACACAGTAAATTGTTGTGAATTTAGTCAAATGGAAAATACAGGATATTGCTGTGATTTTAACATTTATTTTACTTAAAGAACAATAAACATACTATTTGTTTCTTCTTTGGTTTAAATTGCCATAAGTGTATGTTAATGTAAATCGTTTTACTATTATTAAAAATATCACAGTAATTTAACACTAAATTACTGTCAAATGATCACAGGGATTTCACGGTTTCACAGTAACAGATTTGTAAATTAGAAAAGGTTATGTTTGTAAAGCACATCTAACTCAAAATAATGTAGAATCAGAGCAGAATCAACTGTAGAATCACAGTAAATTATTGAAAATCCACCGTCATGTGAAAGCATTTTACAGGATAATTCTTTGATTAAAGCAACCCTGACACGTATATACTGTAAAATCACAGTAAATTGTTGTGAATTTAGTCAAATAGAAAATACAGGATATTGCTGTGTTTTCACAACATTTATTTTACTCAAAAAACAATAAACATACCATTTGTTTCCTCTTTGGTTTAAATTGCCCTAATGTGTATGTTAGTGTGAATCTTTTTACTATTAAAAATATCACAGTAATTTCACACTAAATTACTGTCAAATGATCACAGGGATTTCACGGTTTCACAGTAACAGATTTGTAAATTAGAAAAGGTTGTGTTTGTAAAGCATACCTGACACAAAAAATGTAAAATCAGAGCAGAATCAGCTTTAGAATCACAGTAAATTATTGAAAATCCACAGTCATGTGAAAGCATTTTACCGGATAATTCTTTGATTAAAGCAACCCTGGCACGTATATACTCTAAAATCACAGGAAATTGTTGTGAATTTAGTGAAACGGAAAATACAGGATATTGCTGTGATTTTTCATCAACTAACATTTATTTTACTTTAAAGAAATAAACATACTTTTTGGTTCCTCTTTGGTTTAAATTGCCATAAGTGTATGTTAATGTAAATCGTTTTACTATTAAAAATATCACAGTAATTTAACACTAAATTTGGAATTTCTCAGTTTCACAGTAACATAGTTGTAAATTAGAAAAGGTTGTTCAGTTGCTACAGCAACCCTGACACATAAAGAATGTTAATTTCAAGTAGGGCTGGGAAAAATCGATTAATTCGAATTATTTTCTGCAGAAGATTTAAAAAATTGAAAATCGAGATTTTTTTCTTGCCTTAGTCTAATTGTAAGTAGCTGCAATTTTTGAAAAAAAAAGTACAATTTTCATGATGGTCGGCCTTGATTTGTTTCATTTTTATGTCACTAGGAGTTTTGTTTCTTTTAGGGAGGGAAAAATCGATTAAAATCGTAAATCGAGTGTTGTGGAAAAAAATCTGGGATTTTATTTCTAGGCCATATCGCCCAGCCCTAATTTCAAGTGTTTATTGTGAATCCACTGTCATATGAATGTGTGATCTTCCAAAAACAGTTGTTCCCACAAAGACATCATACCATTGCAGAGATAAAAGTGTTAAATATGAGTGTTACAGCTTGAGGGAGCAGTTGATCTCATGGAGTTGAGAGGGTTAAAATCTCAACTGTATAATCACTGTAGCCAGTACATTTCTGTGAATTTTGTAAAGGCAAGTGGTCTATTTCTCCGTAAAATTTAAATAAAAATGAAGGATCTTGAACCAAGTACTGCATTTGCTAGTTTCTTTTATTGCAAATACAAAATAATAGAATAATACAGGCTTGCAAGACAGGGGACAATCCTAAGCATGCAGCAAACCAATAAGTCTGAAGGCTGTTAAGATGCAAATATACAAAGGTGGGAGTTGATTATACATCAGTAATGGAAAAAAAATGATATGGCAGCTTCCGCAACTATAAGCAAGTTAAAGTTCAGCGAAAGTTTATGTGAACCAACGTCAGACATCTGTGTGTGATTAGCTTTGGGTAACTCCTGTAAGAGGAACATTGTAACACTCATGAGAACAATTTACAGAGTTTTATAGCTTCCATGTAGTTATTGCAATAGGTTATATGTTATGTGTGAAATTAAACATGGTAACCGTAAAATTTTCCACAGCAATTACAGTTAAGTAGTGTAATCTTACAAATATTTACCTGTCTTGTCTAACAATGCTGCTGGAATATCATTTTTTCTGAAGGTGTCCTCCCAAGAGATAAAATTTAAAAAAGTTACATCCTCATGTTCCATCCTGTCTTGAACCACAAAAGTCTCATTACAATAACATACTGTGAAAATTGACTTAAAGGTGCTATGAGGAGAATCTATTACCGGCGACATTGAGACTCTGCTACCCATGAGCACGCGTGCCGACTGTCGTAATGCTGCGTTCCAGTAACCTCGGAACTGGGAGTGACATCATCTCCGAAATATCGGCGTTCCAGTTGAAGTCAGAAAAAAACATGCCGATCTACCAGGCTATTTTTAGCTGTTGTTAGCACGTCCTGCATTGTTGTTCACAAATATCACATGAAGAATGTGATTATCACTATGGCAGCATTTTTGTAAATATAAGTCTAACAATACTATGTATACAGCTGATCTAGAGTGACGCACAGTCAGAAGTGCAAATAAATTGAATATCACAGGAGCTAAATAACTGTTCACACTGGGGATATCCATCTTTGATTGTCAACTCGGGGGTGGCGAGGTTTCACCGAGTTCCCAGCAGGAAATTCCGACTTCGGGGGACGTTCCAGTTGCAGTTTCCTACTTGGAACCTGGAAATTCCTACTTCTGACTACAACTGGAACGCACCATAAGACATGACCCAAGCCAAAGCGTGTGTTTGTTGTGGTGCTAATAAAGCATGCAACTCGGACCTTCCTCAGAGCTCTGCATTGCTTTACAACTTCTTTTTTCAACAACTTACAGGATGCAAAGCGACATGGTAATTTCTCTGTCTAGTTACGTAGTGGTAGTTTTTGATGTGCAACAACAAGCAATTTTTGGAAAATTTAGTATCGTAGTTTTGTAGCCGACTATATATCGCTACTTACAGCTCGGTGCTCTAAGACATGTCCGAATAATATAAATTTGCTCTAGTTTTAATTGTCTTGTTCCCGAAGTTGAGTATCCAGGCCAGTCCAGCCCTGTCTGACCCGACAGGAAGGCTAAGGAATAGCATTTATAGATTACCTATTTTGATGTTATAAAACTCATCTTAAAGTGTGTATTTTGATCAGGCATATATCTAAAAGTGAGACTTTTTTGAAATTACTTAGAAACCCCTCACAGTCCCTTTAAGTAACCTGTGAAAACTTGGTGATCTTTAAAAGTGTACTTGTCTCTATATTTTCCCCCTGTGATTGGCAGATGGCAGATTCCAGGTTATGTTTGACCAATATCAGATTTAGCCACATTTAAGCCTCCCTCCTGAGCACTGTGTCAGAGGACAAAGTCTCTGTTCCAAGTAAGGGCCTGTCACTACATCTTATTTTTCTTCACCACTTTGGTTCTCCTCACCTGATGTCTCAACCACTGACATATGATGTGCAAGCCAGGCACTGCGGGCCAGATCGGCAGCATAAAGAAGGAAATTAAGGGCAGTTAGCACAGCCACTGTGATCACTTGAAATGATGCAAAGCCTCTGGCCTGATAATACTTGTCAAACAGGAAAAAAGGCCAACAGACGGCAGCTGTTGAGTACATGAGAACCGCCAGGAGCTTGAAGACCCACAAGAACTTGGAGAAATATGACGAGAAGAAGTCAATGCTCTCTAACAAAGTCAGCAGCACCACAGTCATGGAGAGGATAAAGCAGATGCAGTAAACAGCCATGCACCACTGGAGCGCTGGGTGGTAATTGTACAGGGTTGGGTTGCTCACCATGACTATGATATTAACTGAAACAGAGGTCTGGCACACCATCAACAAACCTGAGACTGTAGCCATGTAACCTGGCATTTCTCCTTGCCTGGCTTTGATCAGGAAAACCTCCCTGAGGTAGGTGACTGCTGCCAGGCAGGAGAAGACTGTGGCGGTGATGCGATGGTCATAAACCCTGGCATAGAACCTCAGGCGGGAATCGAGGAAACACACAGGGAAGGTGACAGAGGCAGAAAGACAGAGGAGAGAGGCATAGCAGGAGACAGTGATGGGGAAATTTGTCCAGGACACAGGGACTCGAGTCTGAAGGCCCAGCAGCTCAACAAGCAGGACCAGCAGGGTGCAGGCGAAGCTGAAAGCCCAGCAGAAGATGCACCAATCAGCCAAGCCTCCATGAGGCAGGTAGGCGCCATGTGCTGCTACACTGAAGGCGACGCAGGTGAACAGCAGGGCGGCTACTCGCACCCACACCAGGTCAGTGCTGGACAACGTAATCTGGGGCATGATGGGATATAAAAATCGGTGAGGAGATGAAAGGGGGCGTGTTTTAGACTTCCTGGCTTTTGTAGTCCCCTCTGCTGATACTTGGTATAAAACCTACAAAAGGGGAAAGAAACAGATCATGAGAATTCTCTAAGTTTGGACTCAAAATGAACGAGTCTGAACAGGCCTGCTCACAGTGATAGCTGGGACCTGATGAACCTTAAAGCCCCCCAGATTTGTTTTGTTGGGATAAACCCATTTCTTTCTGATCCTTAGCACCAACGCCCTCAGCTAGCATTGACCTTCCTTTTTTAATTTCTCTTTTTATTAAAGAGTTTTAAAGAAAGAGGTTGACAGGCAATCCAAAATCCAAACTGAAATGAAATGAATGTCCCTAAACTCCTACCCAAGCATGTTCCCACTTTGGACATACAGTGCATGGATATAGACACATAAATACACAACTAAGTGTCTCCACAATTTGATGTACAGATAAAAAAAACAAATAGCAATAACACTGTCCAACTTGGATCATCTTTAAAAAGTATTAGCATCTACTTGTTGGGGTCAAATGAGATAGCTTGTTCTGGGTCTTCGCTGACTTTCTTGTGAACTCGCTATGATCACATATTAAATATCAGTTCCAAGAGGTCTAATTTTCATCCTCTGCTTATGGAAGCATTTTCTCAAACCTTTTGATAACTCCCTCTTGGGCTTTGTACAAATGTTCTTCTTCAACTATAGGATCAACTGATACAATTTTGGAGATCCAAGGTCTCATACATCACGACAGATATTGGAGCTATTCCTTGCTTGTGATTATGGTATCTCAAAGGGACTTAAATGGATTTTCAACTCTGCACAAATTTCCTCTCTAACTCTAGAATTATATGATTTCATTTCGGGTCTAAAGATGAAGATCATCATCCTCATGATCGTCCCTTGCTTAAAGGTGTAGTCAGCGATCTTCTAATCTTCTAATCTAATGCACTATTTGTCAAAATCACCGTCTTTTTCCTCTCCATCCACAAGATGTCACCAAAAAAAAAAAAAGTCTTTCAATACACAGCCTTGGCTCTGAATTTCAGCCGGTAAATACTGTGGCTCGGGCCGAGTCACCAAAATAGGGTACACCCCCCCGCATCCGAGGGCAATCATACTCATGCACAGATCAGACAGAGGGGGGAGGGGGAGTAGTAGGTTGAGTAGTGTGCGCGTTAGCGTAAGAGAGACATACAACATGTGCAGTAGCAATGGCTGAAAAACGGCCCAAAAGAAAAAGGTCTGAGGAATGAAAAGTGAAAAAGAAGGGCTATGACCATGAAAGAGCGAAGACCCGGGTCAACATTGGTGTTACTTTCCGATGGTGGAGGGAACTCCGCCAATTGAAATACCTGAAAACGGACGCGGATGTCGCCGTCTTTCTGCTGGATAGGTAAGCAACATTAGCTTTGTGGTCTTTCACAGAACAGTAACAGCCGTCAGGCATTCATCTTATTGTCTAATCTGCCAGAATTTACTGTTGTTGTGATGTTATCAATATTGTCAGTCGAGTTGTCTGACGAGTCGGGGTTACCTTAGCTACGTTGGTCAGCTACGCAGTTTCTACGACTGTTTCCATGACGATGCACGGCCATCAGCTTTCAGGGGTGGAGTGAGGGGTGAGGTATGAAGGGAAAGGCGGGTCTAAATTCATTCATCAACAACCTCTCCACTTGTTTTCTCCCACATCGCTGACTACACCTTTAAAAGACACCCTCCAGGCTGTAATGCTGGCAAAATGAACAAATGTACCATAATGGTTTGCCTTATCATCACTGAATGTCTACTTTTATAGATCAAAATAATAAATTCTTTTATCAAATTTTGTTTATATAGCCTCTCGTCTGTTTTGACACAAATACATGGAACAGTTCCATATTAGTTGAGCTGACACTGACTATTAACCTCTTACTATGCTGGATCAAAAATACCCATCCATCATCTACACAGTTTATCCCTTTCAGGGTCATGGGGGGGATGGATCCTATCCCATCACACATCTGGCAAGAGACAGGAAACACCCTGAACTGGTCACCAGCCAATCGCAGGACCACATAGAGAGACAGACAAGCATTCACGCTCACACCCAAATCTAAAGGCATTTTTCCTGCTTCTAACATCAGCTTTAAGGGTAAAATGTTCATTGCTGTCTAATATATCCCCTCTCACAGGTGCCATGATGAAGAGATAATCAGGATTATTTACTTCAACTGTCAGTGCTCAGAATGTTATACTTTATCAGTGTGAATACTCGTCTCCTTTCATTTCTATTTTTTTAAGAAGTTATCAGTGTTCCCCTTGTGGTTCCTCACAATCCCTCTGGCATTGGAATTATTCTCATTTATTTTTTCACCATCTTACTCTGGGATTGTCATTGCTATTTTCATTTCCAATTTCTCTTTGGTATTGTCTTTATTTGTCTTCATTTTCTTGCAAAAGTTTAAACAGTATTGAAATTCACCCATTTTATTATTCATATTTCCACCCATAAACTCCAAAATCCAACTTTTTGCATTCCTAAATGTTTGTACGCATCTTCATTCTCACCAAATATGAATTTCATATCAGGAAAAATGACGGAGTCCTCTTCAGGGTTCCTCTTTAATACATGAGGCCCATGGCTCATGTAAGCTGCAAATACAGATGTTCACAATAGCTAACTCCATAAGCTGCGTTGTCATGCTTCCTGTACTCTGTAATTACCCACAAACAGGAAGTCTCTCCACAGAGGTAATGAAACATTAGCAGAAATCAAATCAAATGGGCGTCTTTAATCACATTTGAAATTAACGACTGAGCACAGAGTCCCTAACAAAGCTCTTTCTTATCAAAAAGATATAATTATTGAAAAAAATTAACAAGGTGTTAGCGCCATTAAATTTTTAACACTTTAAGTTTCTGATAAAATCTACATCTTAGCCTTTAAAAAGAAGATGTCATAATAAAAAAAAACAATTGTTGCTCTTCCTACTTAAACAAATGAAATGGTTGTCACCGAGTGAAGTTCAAAGGTTAAAGTTGATTATGTTAGCATGAAATGAGGATTTGGACCACAAAAACCTCCTGACACTAAACAACCCCCTCTCTCACTTTATAAAAAGATAACAGTGGATCATTTCTACAGACTTTCATACACGCTCAGAGGAAATACTCAAGTTTGAAGATAGATCTTACCGATTTCTTCGCTCAGAGCTGTCTTTTATCTTCCTCCTGTAGCACGTAAAGTTCTTGAAGCACTGTGCACACATGCATCCACTGCTCTCCTCCACAGATACCTAGAGAATCATCTGTGGATCTTTATGAAGTCAGTTCCTCTCATTGATCATGATTCAGCATCATTAGGGTGAAACAGCATTGCCCGCCCATGTCTGTATCAAATCTCCCTCTCTCAAGGCACTGCATGATGCTACAGTCTGTTTTTCCAAACATCTTGGAGGAGTTACCACAGATCTAGTGTGGATGCAGACTGGCTTGGATCCTACTCTCTTGTTAATACCTGTTTGGTATTATTGGCTAAATGTACTTGTGAAAATCCCTCAAATTTGAAGAAATGTTAAAAATGTTAATGGATCTGTACATTTTATTCTGTTTGCATTTTATCGGATATTTTCACATCTGCATTTTGCACATTAAACAATACAAAATTGTGTTTCACTGGATTAGTGTATCAGACATGTAGCAGTCCAAAACAGCAAAAGCTATCAAATAGGTCCCACAGGAGGGTTTTCTACTGTCCATGCAAAATTTGCTAATTTTGCACCTGTGCTGTTCTGTAAAGTTTGTCAGAATCTGGGGCAGCAGTTGCACCAAAAATTAAATATATTCTGAGTTTTACTTCGATGCTTACCTCCACCAAGGAGGTTATTTCTTAGCCAGAATTAGTAAATTGGATTGTCTGTTAGCTTGTGAACATGCTAAAGGTGTGTTCACACCGGACGCTACTTGTATGACATCGGCGATCACTCTCCATGCAAAGTCAATGTACAGCCGTGATGGAGCGGGGCTAACCCTCCCGCGATGCGACAGCCGCTTTTCACACTACCACATAGCTTGTCGCACGATGTGAAAGTAAAAAAAAAGTTGATCAATCAGCAGGTGTGTGCGCGTGTAACGGTACCCTAGACAGACAGTTATTCATCCAGACTACAGAGGAACAATCCATGTCCGTGTGGGAAACATTAGTCAGTGAGGACATTAGTTCTGCCTAGACGGACCGAGGGAAACTCACAGATGATGCAGCTGCAGGGCATCAGCTGCAGTGTTTTGTGTTTGATAAGAGATTGAAAAGGATACAGCTGGAATAATGTCTGTTTATACATCCTATTATATCATATATGATATGATCGTGGTGATACTCGAGCGGACATGATGTCACCGAGGGACGTCCGACGGCAATGGTGACCAAAATTAGGTATTTATGCACACGCGACACTACGTCAGTAGGCGACGCAATTTTGGTAACTGGGTCGCTTCCGGTGTGAACGCAGCATAAGTCAAAATGTTCTGTATGGGTTCTGATGTAAACTTAAAGAAAATATTTGTCAGTCGTGTATAAACAGTATTACAGTACAGAAAGCAATAGTCATACGTATATGGATATTTTTAATCTATGGTGGAAAATGGATACATGGTTAAGCCGCTGCCCCAGATTCTGACAAACTTCAGCACAACAGTGGAACAACATTTGCAAATTTTGCATGGACAGTAGGAAACCCCCCGAATGGGGCCTCATCTGATAGATTTTACTGTTGTGATACTGCTACATGTCTGATACACTATTCAGGAAAAACATAGTTTTGTCATAGTTTACAATGCAAAAGTATTGGGCAGGTGTGAAAACATACTGTAAAATAAAACATGTCAAGGTAAACTCACAAACTGAAATGATCAGTTGGTATGTTTTTCATAATGTTATTGCAAGAAAGTTGCATCTCCACCTGGGGCCTTTCTGTAAGGGGCTTGCATTTTCTCCCATGCATGGGTTTTCACCTGATATCCATCCCCCCTCAGACCAGAAACATGCCTGTTAGGATAAGTGGTAGCTCTAATTACTCTTAGGTGTGCGGAATCTTGTAAGGAAAGCAGTATAGATAAACGATAAATAGATTGTAAGAATTGCCATGTCTAAACAAGTCATTGTCACTCCTGTCAGTGTTTGGTTCTTTTAGGCCTGGTCCAGGAGTTTGTGCTCTGGAGCTGCAGCTGGATGCTCGGACTCTGCTCTTTGCCCTGCAGACCCGCGGTTTACTCGGACGAGGGCGCTGCTGTGCTCTGTTTATCGGGAACATGGTGGTGGATCAGCAGCCAGTGGACAACAACACAGCCGAGAGAATTACTTCAAGAACTGGATTTTTAAAAGACCTTAAATTTATTCAGCGACTAGGATTAAGCCTTGAAGATCCTCTTGTGCCTTGAGAGAGGCTGAAGAAATCCTGGATTATATCACTGTGAGGTGTTTTTTTGGAAGGAAAACCAGAGGTGGAGCTGCACTGGATTCGTCCTGACTTGTAGCTTCTTGGCTAACACTCAGCTCCACTGTTTGATTTTGCACGAAAACAGGACTCTGGGACAAAAAGGCAGGGCTCTGTTTGGTCCTCCACTACATCGGCAACTTATTTATGCATTTATCTGCATTTAATACAAGTCAAGCTGGCTCTATATTTTGCAGCCATTGCAAGTTAGCTAGCTACCTCCAAAGGACCCGGTCGTTAGCGCAGCAGTAACCCGAACCAACAGCGCGTGCTGTCGGCCTCAGCATCAACGCCATGCCGCGGTCTGACAGCGGGCCTTGCGTAGAGCTAACTCCGGGAAGCTAACGTTAGCACGATGTAGCTGGCCGCCCCAGATTAGACTAATCATTCACAAGTCGGCTAATTGTTTAAGTAAGACAAATAAGTCAGAGGGCGCCATTTGTTTCATGAATTACTCTGATATTTTTTTATATTTTACACCTAAACGGCTGTGTTCGCTAACGCCGGGTAATCTGCTAATTAGCCACCGAACCCGTTAGCGCTGTGAGAACGCAACACAGAATCTGCATAGGGTTACTGTTGTTTACAGTACACCTGCATGGACGTATTTGTGCTAATTTGCGGGAAGAGACATAATTTTGTGGAGTGGTGTGGCTGCTGATGTGTTTTGAGGTGCGCAGTTTTAAAGCGAGAAGCTAGACACACAGGGATCATAACACGTTGGCATCACTCCTGGCATTCATGCTTGTAAAATAAGCTATGCAAGCGTATGACTGATAACTGCTTTGTGTAACCATAATTAAGCACGCACTAAAACCGAACAATTTTGATTTTTTTTTCTCGTTGAGCTGCATGTGCTCATGCTAACATAGACATTTTTCTCCCGGATTTATTCCTAGCAGTCCCCTTCTTTGCTTGATTTCAAAGAAAGGCAAGTGTGGTTGAGCAATTAAGAGAATTTTCCGGGTCAGAAATCCTGAAATTTTCTGTCAATATTCAGGAAGAATAGCTTATGTTGTTTGAGTTGGCACAGCTGCTCAGAGCCACACATGTAAACAAACCTGACAGTGTGTATTTTGTGGTTTGGTTTTAATTACAGTCTTTCACTAAATGGCTGTTGTGATGATATGCTGCTGTCCTAACTGCTCTTTTGCGTTTTAAATCAGTAACTCTGAACTTATCTTCCAGGAATTAGCTCTCCTCCCTTTCTACACTACAGAGCATGGGAGTTGTTGACCCGCTGAAACACAGCGAGACATATCAGCCTTTCATTCATGATTGATGACCTTTGAGGGAGCAGACTGTCCTGTAGCTACTATCTCCACTACATCAAGCCACTAACAGCCTTTGGCAATTTATATTTAACCACTAATGTAACCTAGTGAAAAGGGATACGGACGGGATTTGAGTGTTAGTTTTAGCAGCACTTTCTTCTAAATGGGGACATGAGGAATACTGTGTCCCATCTGAACCAGCATCTAAGGAGCTTGATCTAAGCACTACTTATTGTGTGGACTGAAAGCTGAGGAGGACAGAGATGACGGTGATGATGACAGTGATGGGGATGGTGTTAAAAGAAGCCCAGCGACAGTGTTGATCCCGGAAGCCAGGAAGCAGAGGAGTGTCTCAAGGCCGTAGACATGAGTCTCCGCCAGCCCACCTCCACGTTGGACAGGTATGAGCCCAACATCCTCTTACACCCAGACCACCTTGCTCAGAAATGTTGCAGTCCCAGATCAGCATATCCACATGTCACTGGAAAGACTTGTCTGACCAGCTGTTGACTGTATGAGATAAAAGTCTCGTGTGGAGGAAGGACACAGAAACAAATTACTGTCTGCATGACAAAAGCAGAGGTGGGAGACTTGGAAATGAGAGCACACAATAGAAGACTTGTGGCATTTGGGATAGAAGGTTGCAGATCAAATAATTACGGTGATCCATGCATCGAGACAAGTTAATGCATTATTTGCCTTACTGCAGGAGGTATTGTCACAGTGCAACCATGCATGGTAGGACAATATTTCATTTGAAGTTAGAGCCTATTCATCAAGTTTCTGTTGGTCATGGATGTCCCCTGAACATGTGTTTGGAGTTCTTTGCCTAAAATCCACTCTGATATTAAATATTGGCAGAACAGGCTGTTTTAGGGCACTTTAATGCTTAACATGTTTGGTTAGGACCAGGCAAACCCTGGTTTGCTGTCTTTTTTTTTTGGAAAGTTCAGTTTATTTGGGTTGGTGCGTGGTCCCAGATGAAGTTTGGTGTGGACCAAAGAGCCAAACTCTGGTTTGCCAATATCAGGGGGTCTCAGTGTGCTTCTCGTGTGAGGGCGTGAATTTTACCCAAACCAAACAAGGACAAACTAGGAAGCACTTGGAGAGAACAGACCTCCTCCAAGGTAGCTCAATAGTGCCATTATAAATTACCATCATAATATGATTCCTTGATCATGAAAACTCACCCCTAGCACTCTGAGTCATGTTCCTATCATTTTTTAAACAGTTATTGAGCACAACCAATTGTTTGCAAATGACAGTTTTCAGGATCCCCACCAAAATCGAATCATTTAAATATGAGGTCATTACCAACATCTCCTGAAAATTGCAGCAAAATCCGTCCACTAATTTTTGCGTAATATTGCTAACAAACAAACATACGCCAGCTAACCTTCCTGGTGGAGGTAGTGGGGCACGTGCACCAAATAGCAGAACATCATAGGTTGAATTTGTCCAAATATCACAGCATTAAGCGAGCTAACGTGGGTTAATAAGCTATACTAAGCTGAGTTTGCAAGTTGGATTTTAACAATTACAGACATTGAATCAATAGGATCCAGCTGCACTGTAAGGTTAGACTTGTCCTTCTCCATCATATGCTGCCAGTTGCTGCCTGAAACTGCTGACTCCACCTGCTCCCCTTGAATAGACCTACCAGAGTGACGTCTTAGTGCCCAGTGCAGAGAAATAAAAAATGTAGAAATAATGCAGAACTGGGCCTGTCAGGATAACAAATTTTGCTGGACGATAATTGTCCAAAATTATTGCAGATAAACAATATTATTGTCAACATTATTTTTTATTCTTTATTTTATTTTTTTTTCTATTTTGAAATGTAATTTTCTCATGAATGTAATTTTAATATATGTCATAATAAAGTGAGTACACTGTATCAAAAGCAATAAACTTTTATTTCTTGAGAATATATACTGTAATAGGAAGGTCGAGCTTTAAAATTAAATAAATTAAAAACTCCAACAATACACAATTCGCTGAACCTCCCCTTCTTCATCGCCACTACTTTCAAACAAATGTGACATTTTGGCTTGTTGGCATTCATGGGCTCACACCTTGTTTATTCTGTTTAAAACCAAAATATTCCCACTCTGGGGCTGTAGCATTCGGCTTAGGAACTGTAGCTTTTGTGCCATCATTCATATTCATGTTTGTTTCCTTGTTACTCCTCGGGACACTCACTTCAGCTCTCTGTTTGTGTACCTCCCCCACAGATATTGAATGAATGACAAATACTCACTCTGCTATAGATCCGCTGAACCCGCCATAGAACCAACGCACCCAGGTGTTGAGAAAGTTGCACAGAGTGACCCATCTTCTCATCCAGCCTGTTTGGTAGAAAGAGGAGGAAAACAAACATGAATGCACGTGTCAACTTTTCGAGGCTGGCAAACTTACCGAGGACGTTTTTATTTATCGTGCCGTTAATTGATGTATTGATTATCGTGACAGGCCTATGAAGAACTGTTGAAACATATCAAACAGAACTTAAGTTACTAATTACCACAGAGTGAACTGGTCAACCAATCAGAACAGGTGGGGCTTACTTGGGTAGAAGAGGGCCTGGAGGAAACACAGCCACTTACACAAAGTGAGAATAGAGGGGGATCAGGGGCAGTAAGGATGTGAAAACTGGCAGTAATATTAACAGCAGTGATTGTTAAGTTATGAACAAGAGTTGAGGCAAAATATGACCACTTAATGTCAAATCTAATCAAAGAAGCATTTGCAAAGGCTGCAGCTCCAACCAATTTACATACTCATTGGTAAACTTGGGCAATGAAGATCTTGAGTTGTTAATGCAGTTTTGAAAATAACACAGTCAATGCAGGATAAAGGTAGGGCTGGGCAGTTAAATTGATTAATTCAAATTATTTTCTGCAAGAGATTTAAAAATTAAAAATCGAAATTTTTTATCCACTTACTTAAATTGTAAGTAGTTGCAAAGTTTGAAAAATATAAATACTGAAATTTTACAGTTTTCATGACAGTGGCCCTGTCAGGTTTTGCACAAGCGCTTTTGTAGGCTTGTATTTTTTTTAATTAGATTAAATATTGATCAGGGAGAAACATGCTAACAATCTGTGAAAAATCCTTCAGCTTTCAGTGCTTATGTAGGCAAACCTGCTTGCGTTAGAGCTACATAATCAACATTTTATGGCACACTATAGTTTTAAGAGGGAAATTCTGATTGATTTAGGAATATATTTTGACAATATAATGACAGACCTTGATTCATGTCAGTTTTGTGTCACTTGGAGTTTTTTGCTTTGAGAGGAAAAAAAATAGATTAAAATGGTAAATCGAGTTTTGTGGGGAAAAAATCAGAGATTTTATTTTTAGGCTGTATCGCCCAGCCCTAGGTAAAGGGCAAGATTTTCAACTGTAAAGGACAAAATTTCATGCTTTTGACATGACAAACAAGGACATGTTTGCTTCTGGACACAGACAATTTATAAAATGAGCATATTTGGACACAAATATTTCATGAAATACTAGCCAATAACTTCAATTTTAAAACCACTTCAAAACTCTAGAAATTTCTCAAAAGGGATATGCTATCTTTTCATTGTTTTTGTGTCTTACCTTACTCCCAAGCCAATGACGAACATTTAGACACCATTCTTTTGACTTTGTTTGCAATAACAGAGAAACGACAGACAAAGCTTGCCCACCGCTAGTTAGCTTACTGCGAATTGGTTCTCATTGTTCACTTTACAGAGCTGCTGAAAAGACACAACTTGTTTGCGAACACACTTTACACACACACACGTGAAAAATGAGTCACAGCAAGCACACAGGACTGTTCAGAGTTTCTGAAGAGTTTATCTGATGACTGTTGGCATAGGCAGGCTAACACTACCCATTGACTTCCAGTGTTTGAGCTAAGCTAGCCAGTGGCGAGCACTATCTCCTGCTTGTAACTGCTTGTACAGTTGAAAGAATGAATTCTATCAGCTTGTAATGGACTCAGGAGGAGGCAAGATAAGAAAGCAAAAAGAAAGGTGGCGTATCCCTTTAAAAGAAGGACTTACTGCATCATTCATGTTTCACCTCTTTACCTGCAGTGTTTACCTCCCTGCTAAAACCAAACGTCCTGCAGTCCATCCTGTTTGTTGCGTCAGCCCTTCATCAGCATGTTCACTGTGTATCCATGACAGTCTCTCAGATGCACTTTAACTTTATCACGTGTCTTTCCTGTTCCTCTTGCTGTCATTTCTTTTAGCGAGTGTTATTGAACACTGTACCCACGGTGTGTTGTGTGGCAGCCAGTGGAAAGAAAATAAAGCTCACCTGTTCAGATAAGACGGCGAGAGTTTATGTCAGAGTTTGGGGTTAATGACCCGAACAGATTATTACACAACTGCGGCAGTAAACGTCAGCTGTGTGT
Source organism: Scarus forsteni (assembly GCA_036419115.1). Classification (NCBI taxonomy): domain Eukaryota; kingdom Metazoa; phylum Chordata; class Actinopteri; order Labriformes; family Labridae; genus Scarus; species Scarus forsteni. Next base: position 11,410,273 of record JAZDUH010000544.1, read on the forward strand.
GTGGCAGCAAAGGTGACGTCAACATCAGGCCCTCAGGAGATGGTATGATTTTAATTGCAGGAAAAATAATTATGCAGATAATCCACTGGTTGTCGAAATGGCTCTTTTCAAAGACTTGCGTGCAGCCACTTCACAAAACAAACTCTCGCTAAGCATGTCAGAAGTGGATAAAAATAACCTTACAATTAGGGATGGAAATTGCTAAGATTTTATTGATGCCAGTTCTATTAACAATTAGGGCTGAACAATTAATTGCAAATTAGATTAAATCGCAATATGGCTTGTTGCAATTTTCAAATCGCAGACAGTGCAATACTTTTAACCAAAAATGTGTTGAACATTTTGGCATTGTGATGTGATGTGTTTCATGCCTATTTTAACCTTTTTCAAGACCATGTTTGGAATTTTTATATGGTTTTTGAAATTTAACCCTCAAGGGACTGACCTCCCTCCGGCGGCCCCGCCCACCGCGCTGTCTACATAGTTCTGCTTAAACTGATATAACTCAAAAACGACATTTGCTAGAATGCTCATTCTTTTTGCTGCTAAAAGCATAGACTTCTGTCTTTCATGTGACGTCTCCATTTACGTCATTACGTTGTGTTACTTGAGTAAAATCACCCGGGAATTTTCCCACGCCACCACTGTGTGGCGCCAAAGGACCTTTTTAACGTGTAAGTTGGAAAGAGCAGGTCATATAGTGAGAGAGCTAGAGATTGATTCATTGATAGATAGACTGATTGATTAAAATTGTGATAGGGAGAGTAAGGTACTGTATGAGTGTGTGATTTAGGAAGAGTAAGTTGTTTGATTTAATGTGAGATTGTGTGTGAGAGAGAGAGTTTTGTCTGATATGATGACTTCCACAATAGCTCTTTGTAAAATAAAATATAGGCTATGTCATGTGTATTGTGTAAAATGTGCAATGTATTTATGTTTATGGAAAATGTATATAGTTGAAACAATATTGTTGAGAAATATTTTGCTCAAGTTTCTATGTTCAGTACTGATTTGGTTCTGCAGTAGTGGTCAAACTAAAAAAAAAATGCCTCTGTAGTTTTTACATAAAAATGATCATATCTCAAAAACTAAAATAGGTATTTTGTTCAAATCACTACTGGTGTGTTCAGAAATATTTTGTTTATTTTTCTACATTTGGAAATCATTTCGATCAATGTGTTTTGTGTGCATTATTAGTAAATATAATGAAAAAAACATATCCGATTTTTGTATTTTCTAATTTATAACACAATTTGAACACCTTTACCTAATTTTTATGGTTTATTTATATGTATACCATTTTAGATTAAGTTGTAAGGATTCTAGGGATATTAGGTATTTGAAGATATTCCAAGAAATGACATCAGAATGAACAAAAATACAAATGTATTTACTGGCGAACCCTTACAATTGCAGTCCCTTAAGGGTTAATCTGAATTTTGCTGCTATAATCAATTCTCCTTAGTCACTTTTGAATTGTTTTGACTTTTCTTTGCAATTTCATACCTATTTTGCACCTATGAACTTTTTTTCCACTTTCATACAATTTTTTTTACCCAGTTTTTACAATTTCACACCTATTTTGCTTCTGTTCTTCACTTCTTCACTTTTTCTCAAATCTTTTATTCTTAGATTGATTTAATGTCATATTGGTTATACTATAAAACGATCTACTGCTCATATTTGTTTAAGAATACATAAGATGAGGAACATTAAAACAATCGCAGAGTAAATCGCAATTGCAATATTGGGGAAAAATATCCCAATTAGATTATTTTCTCAAATCGCTCAGCCCTATTAACAATCCTGCTGATCGATCCAATTCTCTAACAATTCCCTTATTGAGTCCTGCAGATAAATGTTGGTCTGTAGATTTTCAGTGTCAACAATGTCAAACACATGTCACAGCATAGATAACTGCTTCTGTAAGTTGCTGCTGTTTCCACTCACTTAAGGTTGTGCAGTAGGCGCCTTTGAAGAAAAATTAAGCCACATTTCTGACGCTTCTGAACCCTGTCAGTGGAAGGAATTGATAAGGGAATTGATTATCAAAAAGACTCATGATATCGATTCTTTGATGGAGGTCTTAACAATTCTCAACTGGAATTGGTTTTCGATTCCTATCCCTACTTACAATAGTGTTGTTTTTTTGTGTTACCACCACCAAGGAGGTTATGTTATTGCCGGCATCTGTTTGTTTGGGTTTTTTTGTTAGTCTTTGTGTTTGTCTGTTTGTTTCTCCATTAGCAAGATAACTCAAAAAGTTATGGATGGATTCTGATGAAAATTTCAGGAAATATCTCAGATCGGGACAAGGAATTAATGATAATATTTTAGGTGTGATCCGGATCACCGCCTGCATCCAAGAATTTTTCAAGGATTCTTTAACATTGCGAGATAGGGCCATTTTCCGCATTTGTGCATATTAATCCACCAAAAACAGTCAGGGCATTTGGAAAAAAAAAAATAGAACAAGTTTCCAACAGGTTTTACTGACTGATCTGGATTCTGGCAAAAATTTCTGATTCTCTGATCCAGAACAAGGAAAATGTAGATATCCTTGGAATTTTTGTCACAGCAAGGGAACAAATAAAGGCATAGACTTGCAACAAATGCCAAAATATAGCTAAGATACTGTGGAATCTGGAGTGTTCAGTCAGATTTGTTGTAGCTTCAATAACTTTGGAGCTAGATCCAGAAGAAAACCGCCATGATGAAAAATGTGATTTTAATGAATAACTACTGAACTGAAATAGAGATCGTTATGAATCAAATTGCTTATAGTATGTTTTCATGGTCAAGGAATCTAAATATTTCGACAAAATAAAGGTAGGACTAATATTTATAGTGAAAATCACAATATGGGGGAGGACTGTGGCGCTGGCGGAGGTCTGCACTCTCTGAGTGCTTTTCTAGTTTAATAAAACAATGCAGTCCATATCTGATAACTGCCTCTGGAGCTGTTAGCATGTATGCTAATCTCCATTCATGGTATACCTTCCTGCTGTTGTTTTGCTCCCACCTCTTCCTGCTCTGAAGCTCTCTGGTTAGGCCCTGCTGCTTTGGGTCACTCATAATTGTTGCAGATTGGAGCTTTGCATGATGGATCTTCCTTATTACAGGCGCTAAATCAGGCTGATCCAGCTGCTGTGCAAGATTAAGGTTCAACATGATCTGGCTGTAACATTGGTACAGATGCACCATAATCACAAAAGGTCCATCTAATGCTCGAGCAAGTTTCACATGACATCCAACCCACTACACAAACACCAAATCAGTTCAGTGTTTGCACTGCGTGTCCTTTAATCACACACCCTTAAATAAATTTGTTCATGGAGGTCAGCGCTACTTTCAGTGTTTGCAGTGTGTAAGAGTGTAAAAGGTGTAGTCTCTTTCTGTCTCTGTGTCCCTTTCACTTTAAAACCGGTCTTCACTGTAAGTTTCTCTTTTCTCTGTTTCCTGTTTCCCCTCTTTTATCTCCTTTCTTCCTTCTCTTCTGTCATGCTTCGCTTTCAGCCCCTTTGCTGCTTGGTGAGTTTTCCTGTCCTCTGCTTTCTTTTTCCTTCTCGAGCACTTTCCCTGCATCAGATTTGTGACTCCTTTTTGCCTGACTTTCTTTTCCTCTTATCAATGAGTACTCTCTTTTTTCCCCGCCATTCCTCCCTCTCCTCACTTCTTCAGAGTCTTGATACCTGAATACTTCAGTTCAGTACATTTTAATGTTAGAGCTAAGCTGTTCTGATTTCTCTCCTCAGGCTCAGCAGTCTGACCATCGGGGACTCGGAGCGCAAATCCTCTGCCGCCCAGCAGAGGGAGCCAGCAGTTGACTTCCCCGTCGAAAGCACCGGTAATTAGATTAGATGTTCTTTTATTAGTCCCACATGGGGAAATTCCAAATTTACAGCAGCTGCAGACTACACAAAAAATATAAGAAAGAAATGTATGAATGAAAAATAAAGTAATTACAAGTTCATGTCTTGGTTTGCGCATGTTTCATTTCTCATTATCTAACAAAACCTTCTACAAACACTCTCTACATTCTTTGATGTTCAAGGTCCTGGACTCGTGCAGAGATGTGTGGTTGTGCAGAAGGACCAGCTCGGCTTCGGCTTCACTGTGTGTGGAGAGAGAGTCAAGCTTGTGCAGAATGTCCGACCAGGTGAGACATGTCATTGACACAATAAGCAGACCTGATGGGCATGAATGGTTTTGTTTCTTGTGTTGCAAGTGTTTTTTTCGATGTATAAAAATTTGATGTGTGGCTCTGTACTTTGCAGGTGGTGCAGCAGTCAAGGCGGGGGTCCAAGAAGGGGACAGAATCATAAAAGTTTGTATTGTCACTATCATGATCATGATAAAAGCCCATTTACACAACAACAAAGGGCCAAAAACAGAATTTTGTCATTGTGTTTGCGCCTTCTGTTTACACAAGAACAGTGTCCGGAGTGCAACCATCATTATAAACATTTTTATATCCTTCTCCATGTAAACGAATATTGCAGGCAGGCTATGGTTGACTGCCAAGCAACTTGTGTTCTGCTGACTATGCTGGGTTTGTTATCGCCCCTCCAACAAATTGTGGATTTGCTGCATCAATACTCTGACCAATGGAAACACACTCGCCATATTTGTTTGTGAAAAGTTTGTCTTCACTGGAAAACATTAGTGCGCAGACACATTGTGACATCACTGCAACTTACATCGACACCTACTGGCCTGGCTCGCATGTCACTATTAAGCCATTCTCGTTGATCTGCGTAGAGCGCTTTTATAAAACAAAAATGGAAAAACGTACCTTTTCCGGTGACAATGTTGTCGTGTAAACGGGCCTGAAGTCTTTGTGTCCCCTTTGGATTTTTGTATTAATGATATTCCATGTATTGTTCTTCCAGGTGAACGGCTCACTGGTGTCCTCCATGTCCCATCAGGAGGTGGTGAAGCTCATCAAATGTAAGCTCGTAAGAAAGGAAGTGGCTGCCCCTTTTTTTGTCATTTTTCCCATGTGCTTGAGTTTTAATCAGAATGTCTTCAATCCTCTTGTAGCTGGAACGTATGTAGCCTTAACACTACAAGGGCCACCCCCTTCAGCTGCCTCCTTGCCCCTGGAGCCCCTCCCCACAGACCTCACGCCAAATCAAAGAACATCTCTTGGAGGGGAGGCTCCACCCCCACCGCCGCCACCTTTGCCCTCAGGGTTGGGCGGCACCCCTTCACAAAGAATCACAGGACCCAAACCACTACAGGTGAACGAATCTGCCCACGTCTCTGTATTATGCAAGATCTGACTGTATGATTTTTATGGTCTATTTAAATGGTCTCTATTATCACGTTAGCATGAGAGCTTTAATTCCGAATAATATTTAAATCCTCTTTAGGAAGATTAAAAGTGGCCATGAAAACACCTAATACCGAATGAAATTAATAATTCCAGTTAAAACTTAATTCCGAAGTAAGTGGCTGGTTTATTCTGATTTTAATCAGAATTAAATAATTCCTCTGTCATGTATACCTTCATCTGCTTTAAATTAATTCCGTACATTCTGCGCATGCTTGTTTCCCCTGTCCTGCCTGGATTATGGGACCCTGATGGAAACAGGAAGGTTGCCAGAAGCAAGTTTTGGACTTGTGTCAAGACATTTTAGAAGATTTGGAAATCATGAAAGAGTGGATGGACTTAAGCATTAGCATCAAAGTCAAGTCAAAGACAGCTTTACTGTCAAATATGCTATACATGATTGACATACAGCACAGATGAATTTTCAGTCCTCTCGGACCCACAGTGCAAACATGCAATATTATAGACAAGAATAAAGAAACTAAACTACAGTATAAAAATTATAATAGCCCACTAATATGTAATGAAATAAATAGAATGCATTTACTATGAACAGAATAAAAATTTGTAAATGTATGTATGTGGAGGTAACAGTAAATATAAAAAAGAGAGTTATTGCAGGAGCTTGCATTATTGGCAATGAATTATTGTAATTAAGGTGCAGCAGTGTTCAATGGTGCATACCATTGAACATGAAACATGCTGACCTTTTTAAAGTTGTAGCGTCCAGGTTGGACAAGGTTTCCCCAGCAGATACACTGGAGACGCTGAACTGGAGTTTTTCCTTCTGGTAAATACGTCACTACATCACGTCTGCCCCCTGTCCAACCAGAACCAGAATTCCTTTCTATGTTAACACAAAGGAGAAAACTTTAATTCCAAATTATTTAATTCTGAATAATTAATTCTGAATTAAAAAACACCATGTAACTGTTGCCAATGTCAGATTAGGCAACCACAGGACCATAAAATTGAGCTGTGTCTTGCCAGACAAGCAATAGAGACTTTACGATTGAAATGGACTGTATAAAATAACTGACGTAGTGATGCTGGAAAACGTAGTGGTTAATACTGAAGACAACAAACATACCGGAACCTATTCAGAGTAGTATACTTTGGATTGTCTTCCCAAATGTTAGATGAATGATGTGTTTGCTCACTAAGGGACTGAGGGGCCTGTTCTTTTCAGTCTGGAAACGGCTTCTCCAGAAAATCAATGCATCCATCCATCAATGGTTTTTGAACATGCAGAGCTCTCATTGTTCAGTGTTTCTGACGCACTGCAAAAGATCATAGGACACAGGATAGAAACCAAACACACTAGCCCTTCGTTGATTAGTCGTAAGGCGCCCCAGATGGGTCGTTAGTTGTTAGTCACTGTCACTCACAAAAAGGGACTGATACTCATGGCCAATGGGTCCAAAAATCCTACAACTGTCGGTTAAGGTTGTAATCCTGCACAAATAAGGCTCAGCTTCAGTGAGAGGAGTAGAAAGCTGTTTAATCTATTGAGGTATTTTATGTCCTATTGTGGTTTTAAAGAGCGTGGCATTGTACTGGCTGTTATTGTTTCTGACATACTAGTCTACTGTATTTCTTCACGCTTAAGTGATCTTGAGCAACAAAAAATTGGATTTAGAATTCCTGTAAGCTTAAAAGACTTGTGTTCTAATTGTAAATATGTATTTTTAGGACCCTGAAGTACAGAAACACGCCTCTCAAATACTCAGGAAAATGCTGGAGCAGGAGGAAGCTGAACTGCAGGTACGCAAACGCACATTCAAACAAAAACTTGCTCAAAACTAAAATGAACTCAAAGAGCTTTGTCGCTTTATACACAGTCCTCCTGCCTTCTGTTTTGTAAATTAAATGTAAGTTTTCAGGTTCAGTTTGATAACAAAACCAACCAATAATTTTCAGGACTTGCTGGAGGAGCAGTTAAGAAACCCGTCTTCAGCACTAGAGGAGCGGATCGAAAGGGCCAGGAGAAGAGCCAACCAAGTCAGGATCAAGATTCAGCAGGATTTGGTGAGGACTGAAGACCCCTTTGGGTTTTTGAAAAATGATGGATGGAGTTTGATTTGCCAGAATTGTAGAGTTTTTAATTCAAGCAACAACTCATGTGGTTAAATTAAATCAGTGTATAAGTACCAAAAACTACAATTCCTCAAGTGACCACTAGGGGTGTTTCAAATGTCAAAGATTACCCATTTGTTCCCATGTTGAAAAAGCCTTTTTCAGTAGAAATCAAACATGTTTAAAGCCTGGTACATTTTTTTAAAACTTTTAAGTCAGTTCCAAAGTGGGAAATATTGTTCATAATCTGATATGTACATTTTTCAAGCAAGATTAGTTTAACTAGCTTAAAATTGGGTGTAGTTAAATTTGCTTACCAGCAAGCGTAACATATCTGCTTACTAGGAGGCTACATGCTTTCCCTTATTCCACAATTTTGCCCTATACAGTGTTGGTTGTGAGTCAGGAAGAGTCAGCATTTCTAGTTTGGTATCTACCATAATTTGGCTCTTCAACACTTTTCAAGTAACCCATGAGTTACTGAGTGTATTCATGTTAATTGTTTACATCAAGCTCTGGCATGAAAGTCAATATAATCTGTCAATACCAGTACTTATACTTAACTTTTTCTTTGATCCATTGCTTCTTCAGGAGGGAACCAGATCAGAAACACCAACAAGTTACGTTATCGCAGGAGAAGGTTTGTGTGTCTTTATATTTTATTCTTAAGTGATGCAGAATTCCACAAACAGGGTCCAAAAATACCCATGAGCATGCTGCAAACAGGGCTGTTGCACAGTGAATGCATTATACTTGCGTGACTGCTGCGGTGCCTGGATGGTTTTATTTCAGTCAGCACATTGTCAAGATTGCTAGCTTGAGTAAGAATAGATAGTACTTAATTAATCCCTTTGGAAAAGATCCTCCTCAAGGAAATCAGGATTCAGTAAAAGTTCAGTATAACAGATTAAAAAAATATATGAAAAGACAGATCGAAGCAAAAATATAGCTGAAATAAAACTATATGGCCACTGGCTGACTGTTGCACTTCTTGGTTTGTTGTTTACACACTACTACTACTAACTAATACTAGTTGCACATCTTGAAAGCATTTCCTTTAAAGAATCTTTAGAATAGGAGGATTGCCTAATCTATCTGTGAGTTACACACGTCTCTTGGCAAAAACAGGCAGCAAAATTAGAAATTAAGAGGCATATTTGCCTAAATTCAACTGGTTTGTATGTCCACAGTGATAGAACATATGTCAAAGAAGTCCAAAAACTCTTCCTGTCTGAGTTAAAAGCTCATTTTGACTCTTCTGTGGAGAACCAGTGTTCATTTTGACAGCAGATTTTTATTTACTTTGTCTTTTGGCTACATTACCTCTCAGTTCTGATCTTGATTTTGTCAACTAGTGCATCAAGTCATAACTTAAATAAGCTCCAGTTCGGGCAGAACAATAGCTACACTTCTGGCTCTGCACTGTTCATCAAGAGCGAGCATTGATTGTTTGCATCAGGCTCTCTCATGGCAGAAAGTGAGGGAATGATTGTATTCTAATCTCCTTGTCTTTTTTATCAGATGTGTACAACCTCTAAGCCAAAATATCTGCACTCAGAGATGATGTATATCAATAACAGACACAATCATACAACAAGACAGGTGACACATGATCATGTAGTGGTCCCCATGCCAAGAACATGTGCGATGAAAACATTTCTATACAGAGCCGCTTCTCAGTGGAATAAATTGCCTTGTTCTCTTAGAAAATCAAACAGTAAAATTGACTTCAAAAAGAAATTAAATAACATATTTGCATGCTTTGGCTGATGACATATTCATGAATTATAAATTCTAGAAATGCAGGTTATTTATTTATTTTTTTATGTCAATCTACTTCTCAATAGTTCTTTGTTTTTACAAACAGTTGTCAATACTACAAGCTAAACTCTGGATTTATTACTATGAACTCAAAATATAGAATGAGCTGCTATAGTATCATATTTTTAGGTGAAGCAAGGGTTTTTTGTTCTTATTAAATCGGCACTGATGCGTGTGACATCTTTGATACGATAAGTTATACATATGTGTGTGTGTGTGTGTGGGGCGTGATTGTATTATTGTAAAATGTCTGCTGTCTTTTAATGTTTCTGTTATGTATGACTGTTGGATGTATGGACCCCAGGAAGACTAGATGCTGCTTTGGTAGCAACTAATGGGGATCCTTTTAAATACACAAATAAACTAAATTGTTTTAATTTTAGTCCAGTCTTGGTTGATGAAATTTCCCAACATTTTAGTCGACAGAACCTACTGTAAATTAATTTAACTAAAATATGAAGTGTAAAGGGTAAGGTGATTTTATGTTTCGTTGACAGTCATTTGAATGTTTAAATTAACAGCGGCAAATTTAACTTTTGTATGGAATGCAGTCACTTTTATTTAGGCTACCTGGCAGAGCATCTCAGTTACAATACCAGAATTGACAACAAGCAGTGAACCTGCTGTACATGAATATATCAATTCATAAAGAGAGCAACTTTTATTCCACCACCATGAAGCTAAGGCAGCTGTGATTGGATGTCTCTCTTAACTCATCCAACCTTTTCCACACAATCAAATGAGCTGTGATTATTCCTAACTTACCCCCACTTTATAAATGATAAAATTAGGTCTGATTGGATTAAGACTCTGTCAAACATTTTCATCACCGTCAGTTAATCGTCAGTTAATTTAGTTTTTGTCTATGTGCACTTGTTTTTTTAGTTACTGTCTAGTTTTTGTCAGTGGAAACAAGGTTGTTGACATTTTATTGTTATGCCAGTATTACAGCCTTTTCATTTGTATTTGTGGTTTGAACTGCTCTTCTCTCTAACAGGTCGACTCTCAATGGACTCCAGCGAAGGAGACGGAGAGGTAGGCTGCATCTGTTTCACTGACTGCACTTGCACGTATGTGTTTGTGAAACTCCCTCTCATTGCACTCCCTTCGTCCTCACTCCCTCACTCCCCCCCTCCTCCTTCATAGGCCTTTGAGAGTCCCCACACCTCCCCCTCATCCTCCTTCAGGATACACCAACACAGACGGCAGAACTCCGACACACACACCGTGTCTGATTGGGTGAGATGGACACTCAAGCTTTCATCATTCTCTTTAACTTTGACTTCCTCACAGTCAGTATGAAACACATGAAGTTAACAGATTTCTTATCCTGATCTCAGACAGAGCAAACCAGTCTTTGTCCACCAAGAAAAAGAAATAACACTTTTTACCCTTTCAGGACAGCCACTGTGTATTTTGTTGGATCTAAATCAAGAAAGTCATAGCATCCATTCACACCAGCACAGGGGTGGGCAACTGGTGGCATGAGGGCCCCGTGAGGCTCCTCCATTTCTTATTGCAGCCTGCAGGTCTATTCAAAATTACCATTAAGTGTCTATGCATGCAAAAAAAAAAAGAAAATTGTCTTAAATGGATGATAAACTTCTATATTTTCAGGAATATACAGCTATAACTGGCATGTGCTGTTTTCGTTAATCGCCTTTTAATGCATTGTCAAAGATATTTGCAGAAAACAAAGATTGATTTAAATAAAATGTTACTGAATAACTGCCACATACTCTATAACTTGCGCTTAATTATCTTTTAGCTCAGTAAATTAACTGTTGCTGGTTGCACTGAGTTTAAATGTATTGAAACTGATATAAAGACCTCTCATGTAATCATTTGTTCCCTTTGTTAAATCGAAGTAAGTACAACTAAGCTGATAGTATTTTGCATTGCAAATGTATGGCTCTTGACTTTCAGCAAAACATTGTGGCCGTTGTGGTAAGAATTTGAATATCTTACTCAAATTTTGCCTCTTTAATGATTGCATGTCCTGTTTTTGTTGCCCATTTTAACATCTGGCCGGGGACTACAGATGAAAATTAGCCTTTTGGCTAACTCTGGCATATTTACTGTAATGTCCATTAATATGCATTGTCCCTGTAAATCAAATAAGTTAAATTAAATTAAATTTAATATCAGGAGTTAAAGCCAAAGAAACCAGCAAAGTACTGTCTTAAATTCAGCACATTAAGCCCTGTTTCCACCAAGTGGTCTGGCATGGATCGGCACGGTATGGCTTAGGCCGGATCGGTAAAGCCTGATCATGTTTGCGTTTCGACTGCCAACTAAACCCTACTTGGTTGGCGGCGTCTCAACTGGATGTTGATAGCATGACGTCATAGCAGCAGATATGCAAATCATCGATTTCATCACCAGCAGCCTGCACGTTTGTGGTGTTGATCACTGAGTTCTCACTCTGATGTCTTCATCTTATCCTCTACATTTCAATCATGCATGTCAGGGCTGCAGGGAGAGTGATTTGTCTGCTGTGATGTGCAACAGGGCAGTGAATAGCTGTCATTTGATGCCTCACACACTTTTTAGGGCAAGAAACACGCCCTATTAAAAGTGACAATCTTGAATAAAATCAGTGATCTTGAAATACAGGGTTGAGCAGCAGATCTTGTTTTGGTTTTTAGAGCAAAATCTGCTCCTCTAGGACAAACGTGAGCAACATGAAGAGACGGAGAACCAGTGAAGAGAACCACAGATCCATTTCTTGAAACAGGACTGTCTTTACAGAGAGCCTTTTAAAATGAATATGTTTTCATCTGTGTTTGAACAGGCTCACAGCACTTCATGGCCAAGTACCAATTCATCCAAGGTCCAGTACTGTTTTGTACCCCTCCTCTAAATCAGTGTATGTTTTTGTGTGCAGAGTGGAAGGTCTCAGATCATTGGCCCAGAGGAAGAGGATGAAGATTATGATGGCTATGCATATAATGAGGTGAGGAGGACACGTCTTTTATTTCTCCTCTTCTGCTTGAGGATTTTGCTTCTCCCTCTGCCCTACGTGTTTTGATTCATTGCAAGATCCAGTCAAGGCACAATATTTATGTCTCTTTGATGCTGCCTTCATTGTTAACGTTTCAGGTGCTATCAAAGAAATGGGAGTCGATCCCCTCTCTGTTCCGTCTCTTGACATAATAATATAGGGCCTATATGGTGACAAATCCATTTAATACGCAGTATTCATTGCATTTTCACCCCCTGTTTATGGTGCCCAGAATACCTGAATCTGCAAACTTTTAAACCAGGGTCCGGAGTGGAAAGTTTTGAAAAACAGATCTCTATCCGGCTCACCGGTTCAGAGTGAAACCCTGACTTCACCATGAAGTCAGCGCACATATACCAGGAACAACAACAACAGCTTCGGCCGTCTACCGAGCAACACATGTGCAGCTTACTGTGCTCGGTTTGTTATCCAGACAAAAATATCCAGACAGATTTGTTGTCCAGACAAGAAACTTCTGCGCCTTTGAGCTTTTGTCATCATTGGAAAGCATATGTGTGTTGGAACACTGCTATTTCGATGCAAACCTACATCACCTTTTACTGAGCCGGCATTCACGCTACAGTGTTTTCAGTCGTTCTCATGTGTATGTCTGAACACAGATTGTTTTTGAAAGTGTAACGGAAAAACCTTTCTGTCGCTGGTGAAACGTTCTTGTGTAAACGAGGCCATAGATGTAAATAAAAAAAAGTGAGTGGGAAGCACATGGTGCCAGTGGGGGAGGGGGCATCATGCTGTCTGCACGTGTTTGTGGAGCTCACCCTGTGCCATGTTTTTTTCCTTCTTTCCTTCATAGTAGAATCAATTGCCCCTTTTCACTGTGCGTTTATTAAAAAGTGCCACAACAAATATTTGCTGTTAGTGCATCTCAAGACTCAAATACTTGGGCTGCTGGTTTGGTGATGAGCAACCAGGCTCAACTCATACTCATATCCTGCCGGCCCGGATTTGAATCCAGCCTGTGGCAAATTTCAGAGTGTCCCTTCCTTCTCTCTCTTCCCTTTCACAAGCCCATCTGCCATCTCTCCCCCTCCAATCAATAAAGGTGCGAAATGCCAAAAATATTCTTTAAAAACTCAGAAAAGACTCAAATTATTTCCCAATCATGGGTTTTGGTGTCTCTTGCATCAGCTGCATCAGGGGCTTCCACATGTTAAATGTTTGTACTCAGGCACACACAGAGCTGTGCTCCCCCATAGGGCTGTGTATTTCCAGCAACTTCACAATACGATACGTATCCCGATACTAAGGCCACGATACGATACGTATCCTGATACACGCATATTATGAACATTGACTATGCTTTAAGCAAAATTCTTGACAAGTTTAGTTTTTTATTATAAGAAGAAAAAGAACAAGGATGAGGTTTAAGTGGTTCTACAACTTAAAGCTGTGGTCTACGATTTGGAAGCTTTGTACATATTAATAACACCGTTTATAAGGCTGTTATGGTCCTATGGTCCTATCTACACAGTATAAAGACCAAAAAGAATGATGAAAAAATCCATTCAGTATATCCGCTGAAAAGCTGCATACTAGCTGACCAATCAAACCTAAGAACCTGCGACTGTTAATTGGTCCGTGAGATGGTCCGTGAGTCCATCCAATCCCCTGTCTCTCTCACTACGCAGCGTCATGCGTAGTGCGTCATGGTCCCGTCTCCTCCCCTCTACCTCCGGTGAGCAGCTAGCAGCGTTAGCTACTGAACTATCATGGAGCCGGAAAAGCCTAGCGCCGAGACCGAAGCCGCCTCCCTCTCCCGCGGGGCCCAACGGAGCTCTGCCCGCGGGTTGAGGCCTGTTAGCGGGCTAACGGCTAACGAATAGCCTCAGCCGGCCGTCAGACCTTCAGCATCGACCGTTTCGCCCCTGGTTGATCAGGTAATGGCTTTGTTTACTACAGTGGGAGATGTCTGCTGAATAACTCTGGTTAGTTTGTGCCTGCACGGGCTAATAACTTGCAGGGGAGCGGGTTAGCCTGTTAGCCGCTAATCGTTTGCACTGTAAGCTGAGCTGGGGAGGACAGGCTGAGAAAGATAAATCCTCCCCCACTGGCAGCGCCAGACCCGCATTGCCGCCGGTCCAATTGAAATGGCTACTGCTGTGTGTTACAAGGGGGATGTCTGTCGTGTTTGATACTTTCAGTTGAGCTGAGCTGTTTTTGATTGAGTTTGCTGCTGATATATTGTGCTAGTCGCTCGTAGCTCTGTCCGAGGGGGCTTATATGAGGCGACACGAGCTGGGGACAGGATCTTGGAACACGGGGGGGAGAGGTGAGGGAAGGGGGGGCAGGCTGCGGTTTCAAATCGTAGACCACAGCTTTAAGAGACATAAATTCAGATCCTCAAAGATGGTAGACCTAAGATCAAATTTAGAACATATGCTTCATTATGTAGCTCGTCTTCTACCTTGAACTGTGCCACTGTTAACATTGCCCAAAGTGTATTTACAACAACTGTCAAAATATTTAGGCTGTATCGATTCTGTAGAATCCGTATCGATACACGTATCCAAAGGAGTGCGATACGACATTTTGCCGTATCGATATTTTGAGCACAGGCCTACTCCCCCACAGGCTCCTCATGCTCCTCACCTTTATCACTTATGTTAGACGTAACAAATAAGGTGTCAAATCTTTCCTTTGTTCCACCTCTGCTGTTGGTTTAGCCAGAACTTTTTAATTTAGTTTTAGTCTTTTGCCTAAAATATTTTTCAGTTTTATTCATAATTCAATCATCTAAATTGTTTTAACACACCCCAAGAGGGCGAATAATATGGCTCAAAGAGCAGCACGCGGAGGGTTTATTAGAGCATCTTGAGGCATAATGATGGCCACCTTTTATTTTCATTCTTAGATGCTCTGTGAATTAATCTGTCAAATCTTTTGCTCTTTTTTTTCTCAGCTGGACGGTCCATTTCAGGACATTGAGCTGCTGAGGTCACGGCCTGCACACATGACCGTGTTTATGAGATATATTTTCACACAGCTACTGGACCCCAACCCTCTGGTGAGACTGTTTTAAATTTTATGATAGACATGGAGGATTTAACATTCTCCTCAATGTTTCAAACATAATTTGCTCACTAGCTTGTTTGTGTGTAAAGTAAGTAAAGAGATTAACTGTACTATGCTATCTCTAAATAACATGTTAGCAAACATAGATATTAACCTGATTATTGACTTGATCTTATTGTAGCTTTTAGACCCTTAACCAAACAAATTCATTGATTTTCAGTGTTTTCTCTTTGTTTATCTTGATTTTTTGGCTTTTGAATCATGATTCCGTGTGTCTGATAGCTCTTCTACCTGACGGTGGAGGCCTACCTGGGCTCCAGCCCAAAAGACGCACGCACACTCGCAACTCAGATCTGCTCCCATTTCCTGGACCCTGATGCTGTATGTGCCAACAAATGATTTTTTTTTACTAATATTCATCTGTGTGCTCAAAGACAGTGATTTCCTACAGTAGACTATAACTTCAATGAAGATATATCTTTAAATCCAATGATAAACTAGTGACACATTTTGATAATGAATTACACAAAGCATATTAAAAACTGGAAAAAATAGGGATGCACAACATCGCTGTTTGCCAATATCCAAAATGCATTTTAAGAACTCATTATCATTGCTAAAGAAGTGTTACATCAAAACAAAGTCTTACCTTCACAAAATTGACTTGTAGCATTCAAAGTGACTTTGCTCCTTAAATGAACAGGTTTAAAACATCTCATTTCATAATAAATGATACTCTTGATTTTAGAATATACCCATTCAGTTATGATCAGATGAAGCATCACGGTTTATTTATGTATTTGAAGGATATGTATGGCAAATTCATCAGCTGTAAATATTGGCAGACGTATAAATATCTACTGATGCTGATAGTTAGCTTTTTAAGCTAAAATCTGCTGATAACGGTTTCCTACCAGCAATATCGTGCATCTTAAGAAACACTGGAAATGTTCACAAGGCATGAATCCATATGTACTCTCACAATATCATTCTTTGAGTTTCTGAAGGTGCAAGTCTTTTTTTTTCTTAGCCCCTGAAAATCAAAGTACGAGAGGAGTATCTCACAGACATTGGTAAGAACACTTTCAACTTCTTTGCAACAAAGCTTATTCCCAGCATCCTCTTCCACTTAACTTTGCAATAATTCCTTGCTGATACCTTTGTGTCCATAGAAAGCCGACTACATGCTCAGGAGGACATCAGAGGACCCTTGTCAGAGCTGCAGCAGCAGGTGCTGCCAGACATCCAGGACCAAATACAGGATTACAGGTGAAGCGCTTGATTTCTTTTGTGATTACACATGGTCACCCTCTTAAATCAGATATAGAATAAAAAGTTGCAAATGATATTAAATTTAATGTATTCAGGCCTCCAAAGGTGGTCCAGTGTTGAGTTTAAGTTCTATCACAACTACCTGCCACTAGCAGAGGTTGTGGCCCTGTTACAACAGCTGTACTGTCATAATGCTCCACTGCCTAGATGTAAACAAACACTGTGAATAGATCATATCTTAAGTGTTGTACAAAATATTTCTTCTTTCCCTCGAGAATAGGGGAAGGGGCTTAAGCTGAAGATAAAAACACCTCTGAACTCTTATTTCATCAAAGAATGCCCCTTAAAACACTGTATTTGATGTCCTGGGGTTTATGATGTCATAGCTTTACAGCCTCCACCTACATGTTTGTGCTCTGCCCATCACAGGCAGAAGTTATGATGGTTTGAATGTCTGCCCCGTGGCCTGGAGCCTCTCCTCCCCAGAGTGTTTGGGCAGCCAGTTAGCACAGAGCTCATTACCATAGTCTCCCTGCCCCCTTTAGATCAGAGTGTTTCCAAAGGAGAGGGAAAAAGGGCTGCATCTGATCTTCCATATAGACAAAAAAAGATCATATTTTTTAAAATTCAAGTCAAATCTTAGCGTAATAGTGAGACACACACAAGGGCATTGGACCTTTAAATAAGCAGTGTGGCTTTGCTTTACTCGAAGATGTTTAAATTTGAGATTGGCCATGTTCAAAATATGAGCGTTGGACTAGCAACCCAGTTAGAAGTCCTAATCCTTAGATGAACACTAAACTTTTTAAAGGTGTGTTTTATGCAGATTAATTTCTTGATTGTTTATTGATTATTTTCCTTTACGTGCCCTGTCTTTATTATTTTACCTACTGCACAGCTCTTTACTGGTTGATTGCACTTTACTGAGCTTCAAAAACCTAAACTAGCCCTTTAAGATGTGTTTTTTCTACTCCTGATGTCTTACGAAGTCACCCGTCGCAGCCCTTTCTCTCAGGATGATGATAAAGTTGAAATTAAAGCTCATGTTTGAAGTATAATACAGTGTGACAGCTTCAAAGAGTCGAGAACGTGGCGTATCTCTGAGGTTTTGTTGACGTATGAAACTTTTGTTTGACAGGAACAAGCAGATGATGGGTCTGGGCTCTCTGTTTGGAGAGGGAGACCTGCAGCAGCTGGACGGAGACCCGATGAAAGAGCGGCAGGTGGTGGACAGGCAGATCGCCGCCCTCTGGGAAATACTGTGAGTCTGAAACTCCATCAGACTTAACTGATGCGTTCAAGGTTTACAGGACGCAAGAATGTTGATGTGATACTTATAACAATAAGTTTTTTGTAATACCTCTGTAACAGGCGGTAACAAAATAGAAAATCAGGTTATCCAGTACTTTATTTTATTTTATTTATTTATTGTTTTTAATAAATGAGAATTGAAATTTTTACTGACTGTCTAAATGAACAGTTGCCCTGGTCTGTTGGATTTAATGAAACACTAAAAGGTTGTAAGAAATGCAAACCTTTGCCTGGCACAAGTAATTCTACTGTCTTTCTGAAATAAACACTTTAATCCCATATTAACAGGGTTTTATAGGGATGCACAATGTTGGATTTTTGCTGATTTGAGATATATCGAAGTGTCCAATACGTTGTTGCCAATACTGATAACAAAAATTGACTTGTTGCTTTCTATGCAATAGTTTTATGGGGTAAGGAATGGCCGTAAAACAACCATCTCTGTCTTGGAAAAAAGGAAACTCTCAATTTATAAATGTACCCCTGCAGATATGAGGTAAAGACAGATGGTGAGCTTGTGTATTTTACCAATATTACTGCTGTTATATACTGTTATATGGTTCATACATATGGCTGATAAATCAGCTTTACAATTAAGGATTGACTAATTGAAAAACGACAATATTGGCTGATACTGATTTTCAACATTCTAGACCAATATCTACAGATAATATTGTGCATCCCTAGTTTTTTAACATTTGCATGTGTTCCTTTTTATTCCTAAGTAAGAAAATCTGCTGTAGCACACCCTCAAAATCACACTCTACAGTCCATTGAGTCCTGGTTACAGAGCTCCAGTTTTGTAACTTTGTTATTTGTAAGTTGCTCAGTTTGAATTTGTCATTAAGTTTAGATGTGTTTAGGGAACTGTTCTTTGGTATGCTTTAGCGGCTTCACTTTGATTGGAAACAATTCAAACTTTTAGCACCTTCAAAACAGAAGTTTACAAGATGTTTTATAGGGAAAACATAGAGACAAACTCAGGGAGCAATAAAACGAGCGTAAACAGTTTTGTCAAATAGAGACTTTTCCAAAAAAACGTCAAACAAGAGGGCAGGAATGACAAGTCAAAGGGCTGAGAATAAAAATAGTTATGTTTGGGGTGTTGGTTTGGCGGAGTGGTTAGCAACCAGGCACGTCCCATGTGCATAATTCTGCTGGCCCGGGTTCAAATCCAGCCTGTGGCGAGTTTGCAGTGTGTTCCCTACTCTGTCACCCATTTCACAAGCCTACCCACTGTCATTCTATCCTATCAATAAAGGCACAAAAAGCCCCAAAAATACATAAAAAGTAAGTAATGCATATTCAACCATACCCGTATGCATAAACTTAAAAAAGTTATGGATAACCAAATATCAATGGGATAATTTATTAATGATATTAAAGACCATATAGCGAAAACATTGAAGCGTTGACTGAAATGCACATCACCTAACCTTGCACAGCAGCTGGATCTTCCCGGTTCGGTTCCAATATCAAGCAGATACTTCCTGCCAAACTGCAATCAACAATGATCGTGAATGGCCCAAAGTGGGACGGCCCAATCAGAGTCTTTAGAGCAGGGTTACCCAACAAGATGTCCACAAATTATTTGTTAAAAATATTTTTTATTGAAAAATAACACGTTTTCACCTCAGAACTTGAAATTAAAAAAAGTGTTTCATTTTCAGTGTCACATTTTGCTAATAACAAACAGTAAATAAATACAAAACTAAAAATTTACACTGATGCTAACACCACACCTCTGTCACCCGGAGTGTCAGCTGGAGCCCTTACTCATTCACCTGTATGACAAAATTCCTGCAAAGTTAAACAGAGAAATAAAGAATTTAAGATTCTTTGAAGTATAATGCTCTCAAGTTATTTCATATTTTGTGGTAATGGTTATTGTAATTTTTAAGACTGAATGTAAACAAATAGTGTGAAAAGTAGCCTATCAAGTGAATAATATTTATTATCTTCAAGTAAGTAAAATGTATGTAACTTAAGAACATTCAGAAACACTGTAAAGGTTGGAAAATTATGCAGTTACATTGCATTTCTTGTGTACTAACCATGTAGCCGTACAAAACAGAAGAAAAAAAAAGTGTAATTATTGTAGAGACCAACACAGAATTCATGATAAAACAGAACAAAAATAAAGATGCACCAAGAACTTCAGTGACGTAATGCAGACAAACTGGTATGTAAAGGGTTAAAGCTGAGAAAATAATGGCCCTTTTCCATTAGCCCTGCTCAACTCTACTCGACTCTACTCGACTCACCTTGTGCTGCTTTTCCATTAGCCCCAGTCGCCTGCCCAACGGGGTGCAGTGTCGCTGTAAACAGCTGAGCGGCATTGCGGTGACATCATTTTGAGCGCAACACAACAATCTGTGGCTTTTTGTCACAAAGCGAGAAAAAAAGGAAAGCAGAAGAAGGCTGCATGTGGTAAGAAGAAATACCCCTTGAGAAGCACAGGAGAGTTTTGGAAGCTATACAACAGAATGAAGCCGAAAAGACGTATGATGGTAAACTAATGGTAGCTACCGCTAGCATGCTAGGTCGTCGCGCTTATGACTCATCGATGACGACATTGTGTGACCAATCAGTAGCCGGCAGTCGGTGACGTCATCTTTCAATATCGACTCAGCTCGCTTGGAAACAGAGCGGAGTAGGTACTAAAACTAGCTTGTTTTAGGAGGTACCAGGCTAGTGGAAACACGCTGCAAATCGAGTCGGGCCGAGTAGAGTAGGGCCAAGGCGTGCTAGTGGAAAAGGGCCATTAATGTCCAAAAAACTTTTTGATGCAGTGAGACAAGAAAACAGTATTGGTTGTAATAATTTTTCACAACTTTTGGTCATTACATTCTAAAATAAGTTTGTTATTTCCGTGGGATGTAGATTTTCTTGGCTCAGACTACGCTGTATCTATGAAATCTAGTTCTTCTTCCACATGCAGCTCTCACTCTGTTATGAATATAACATAGACAGTTAAATAAGATTTCCCTAGCAACGTGGTCAGATGTTTGGGGCCCAATAAAACGGTTATTACAAAGTGACAATGTGACAGAAGGAGCCTGTCTAAGCTGTCATAGCAAAGGTCATTTCCACAGCCACAAACGCTGGAAACCACATGACATTTTCTCCTTTGACTTTACGCACACGCAGGCCGGTCCCTGTCACAAGACCGCAGCTTTACTCGCTGTTTCCTGCACCTGCTTTTCTCACACCAGTGAACTGGATTTAAGTCTGAGGAATTAAGCTGGAGGCCTTTGATTTTTCACAGAGGGAGTTGACAGTATTTTTGTGTTTTTGTCTGTTTTTCAGATCAAAGCATGAAGAGGACAGAAGGTAAAGAAATGATTCACCTGTTTGCTTCATCTGAACTTAACACCTTGTATTAGTTTGATTCATTCTCCTGGTCTCCTCGTGTCTCTCTGCCATGTTTGACCACTCCCTCTCTGTCCCTCTCTCTTTCGGCTCCGTCCCCCCTCTCGCTGCTCCATCTCAGTTCCCCGCTGGCGTGGGCAGTGCTCCTCTACCTGAGGCACTCGGGCATTAAGCTGAGGGACTCAAAGGTGTTCCCCGGTCTGAGCACAGAGAAGGAGAAGTGGCTGGCTTTCCTGAAGACCAAAAAGGTGAGAAGGAAACATTTTTAGACGTATAGTAAGTGAAAATGGTAAATTCAACCATTTATGTTTTAAAACTTCCATCTGAAGAAACCACTCATAACAATCTTATAAAACTGAAATTCACTTAAAGGGATACCCCAACATTGTTTTTGTTTTTGTGTCACCATTCTTTGGACTGTGGCCCCGTTTACACAACAACATTGTCACCAAAAACTAGGGCTGAACGATTTGAGAAAATAATGTAATTGCAATATTTTTCCCCAATATTGCAATTGCGATTCACACTGCGATTGTTTTAATGTTCCTCATCTTATGTATTCTTAAACAAACATAAGCAGTAGATCGTTTTATATTATAACCAATATGACATTCAATCAATCGAAAGATAAAAGATTGGAGAAGAAGTGGAGAAGTGAAGAACAGAAGCAAAATAGGTATTAACTTGTAAAAACTGGGTAAAAAAAATGATACGAAAGCGGAAAAAAAGTTGATAGGTGCAAAATAGGTATGAAATTGCAACAAAAAGGCAAAAAAATTCAAAAGTGACTGAGGAAAATTGATCATAGCAGCAAAATTGGGATTAAATTTCAAAAACCATGTAAAAATTCCAAACATGGTCTGACAGTGGCAAAAAAAAAAGATGAATGGGAGCAAAATCGGCATGAAGTTGTAAAAACTGGGTTAAAAAGGTTAAAATAGGCATGAGTTGCAAGAAACTACATCACAATGCCAAAATTTTCAACACATTTTGGGTTAAAAATATTACTCTGTCTGCGATTTGAAAATTGCAACAAGCCATATTGCGATTTAATCAAATTTGCAGTTAATTGTTCAGCCCTACCAAAAACGGAAACGTTTTTCTTTTGCGTCTTTTGAAAGCACTTCGTGTTCACATGGAGACAATATGAAAGCAATGTACATTCACACAAATGACTGAAAACACTCTAGAGTGCATGCCAGGCCAGTAGTTGGCGATGTTGGTTGTAGTTAAACAGTGGCGTTATAACACACGTACACTTTCCGGTAAAGACAAACTTTTAAACAACAATGGCAAGTGGACACCCAAAGATGCAAACGTTTGTTGTTTAGACAAAAAATCTGTCTGGTTTTGTCTGGATAACAAACTGAGCACAGTCAACAGCACACGTTCCTCAGAAGACCAAAGTTGTTGTTGTTGCTGTTGTTGTTATTCCTGGGTGCGCACGCAACCTTCTTCTGGAAGAGTACTGTGCATGTGCTGCGTGTCATTGTATTCTCTGAAAATGCTGATTCCTGTTTACATGGTGATGCATACCAAAACATTTTCAAAAAGTGTTCAGTCTGCCCCCCGGGTTTCAGAAGTTTGCGGATTCAGACAACCCAGGCACCGCTCTTGTGTGAACAGAAGGTGCAAATGCAAAGAAAACTCAGTTTTCGGTTGTTTTCGTTGTCGTGTAAACAGAACTTTTGTGTGCAGTAACAAAGAAGAGGCAGGCAGAACTCACTCACTGCTAATTAGCTTAGTTTAAACAGTGGAGTGGAGTGGAGTAAATAGGAAGCATTTGCCTGCCTCTGCCTACAGTCATCAGATAAACTCTTCAGCAACTCAAAGCAGTCGAGTTGCTGAACCTCGACTAAATCAGAGTAAATAAAACTGGGCAATGATACAACAAAGTTTGGTGACCACTGGATCATAATGTTGCAAGGTGCAGTCACAGCCCTGTGAACGAAGCCTTTGCAGCTCCAGTCAAGCCAATGACAACGACCTGATTACATTAAAAGGTCAAAGGAAAAGGTCATTGGGCCTAGTGTCCATCCCCTGCCAGTAAGATTTCAACAGAAAACAAAAATGTGCTTGTTCGTACTCATGTTTTTATTGTGTTAAATTATGTTAGGTAGTTTTAGATTAAGAATGCCACTTAATGTAATTTTGGAAAGATACATATGAAACTAAACAGCAGGGTGCATGCACAAACAACCGGGGACGTGCCTGTAAGTAGGTCAATAAAACAAAGCCTCCGTTTATGAATAGATAATTATTTAGATAATGGAAGAAGATGGCATAACACTGTAACATGAATTGTCTGTGATATGGACATCATCCCGATACAGTGACTCTGCAAAAAAATGTAAAATTACTGAAATGTAATGCAGCCAAATAGCAATGCACTATATTATGAGTTTGGTATTTTCATATATCAGCTTAAAAAATTAAGTATCATATCGACCGATAGTGAAATTTTTGCAGATACTTACAGCCGATATATCGACCACACATACCCTGTGTTGCCATATATCGATGCACAATGTACAATATTGATGCGCCTTCTCATTACCGCATGGGCACATTTAAAAATCAAAAGTTTCATTTTTGCAGAGATGCGTGCTTTTTTTGTTGTTTTATATCTGTTCCTCCTAAAAGTATGCTGTAACACTGAAAGAAAAGTCCATTTTGTTAAGTACAGAGCTCATGCTCTTGACCAGAAATATTGGTATTGGTATTGGCGTAAATGAATGAATGATTTAAAAAATATCTGCTCATCAAGTATCGGCAAAAATCCAACAACATGCATCCCCACAACCAAATGTCATAATATTTAGTAAGCGATAGAGTAGTCATATTAAATAATAATTTAATAAGCATGACCCACACTGAAGCACCATGTTTAGACCAACACAGACCTGAGAAATAGATACTACAGCATAGACAGACTGAAGAACAAGCAAGGATGCACTTTTATTTGAATGTTAAGATTATCAAATGAATCCTTTCCTCACAGCTGAGCGGCATCAAGAAGGAAAAAGATGGAGAGGATAAAAAGAGGAATCCCATCCTGAAGTACATCGCCAAACCCAAGAGCACATCGCAGTCTGGTAAGTACAGACTCACACTGAGCCATGTGTCTAAACTGGACACAACATCAGAATGAAATGTGACTTTTGACTGATACATGTATAAAATATCCAAACATATCAACCCCAGTTAAACTAATCAACACATGCTACAGTAGTTGTTCATAAAACTTCTGGTTTAATTAGAACAAAGAGGCAGGTTAAGTTCACATGTAAAGCCTTCAGTTAGTGTTTGTGTCTCACTGTTTTGATTTGTTGCCCCCTTCTATTCATCCTTCATTGTTTTTTCAGTTCAGTGATTATTTTTGTGGCACTTTTCTTGTGTTTTGTTCTGATTTTGTTGTTTCTTTTTTGGTTCATTTTTGTTTTAGCATTCCATATCCCGTCTCCCACTGAAGGTACATATTTTTACATGTGCTTTTATTTCTACGTTTTCACTTCATTCATCAACCCTCCTTCTTAAAACCTGTGTGGATTCTGTCCTGATATGGTACAGTGCACGGTGTAATGTGGTGATTTCTTTTTGTACAGTCCGGCCCGGCAGCGTGAGGAACATCATTCAGCAGTTTGAGAACAACACAGAGACGGGAGAGGAGGGAGGGGAGGGGGCGGACGGCCAGAGGCTCTCCACCAGCAGCCTGGGAGAGGACACCGTGGACAGGTAGATCTGGCAAAACTGAAAATAGAAAGTGCTGTAATGAATTAAAAAAACAGTATAAAATGAAATTAAATGGATAAAGGGATCAAAGAATCAATAAGAAAATAAGGTAGCAGAGTCAAAATTTGTATTTATTGCCAGGGACATTTGCTCATATAAGGAAGTTGACTTGGTAGATTGGTGCAAAAACAACATATATTCAGAAATTGAATAAAAATAAGGGTCAGGATGAATAAAATAAAGTGTAGAAACAGGTAGAAAAATATGCAAAATTGACAAGATTATACCAAAAACATGCAAAGTATACAATAGGCACGAGTAAGAACAAAACACAATTCAAAAATAATACAGAAGATAAACACAGAAAATTCAACATGAAAGAAAAAAATCTTAATACAAAAACACAAGTAAAAAAGGATTGAAAACATAGCAACCAATGAATACCCAAGCTGAAAAGGTTGATAATATCAAATAACACAACATCAAATGAAAAACATAAGTCCAAAAAGCAACAAAAATCAAATACACATAGAGCTGATACAGAATATCAAATCTAAGAAGAGGCAGCAAATGAAAAACTAAAAAAAAGAATTGAAAGATAAAATGAAAAGGTAACAAAAAATGAATAAAACACCAAGAAATACAGATAAAATAACGTGACAAATTAGAAAACACTAAAAAAATACAAAACAATCAAAAAACAATTCGACAACTGGTAAAGTGCTGAAAAAAAATTTAAACGAAAAAATTAAAGCAGAATTTTAAATACAAAACACGACAACAAATGAAAAAATAAGAAAAACCTCCAAAGATGTAAGACAAAAAGGTGACGAGAAATAAAAACATAGCTTTAAAACATCAAAAAAAGCTCGAATAATAAAAAATCAGGTAAAAACACAATAGAGAATGGAATAGAAAACAAGAAATGAAACAATCCATCAAGTACAAAGCAAAACAAACATCACAATGCTAGAACAAAACAAAAACACAACTAAAACATAAAATGCAGAACATGTAAAAAGAAAACAAATGAAACATAAGTGGAAAAAATGCAACAACAAATCAAATAGATTATAACAACAATACAGCACAGAGCACATCAACCAATGAAAAACATACAAGAGACATCAACAAATAAAAAAGCAACAGAAAATAAATTAAACATAACATAAAAGCAAAAAAGAATCTCCATACTCTCTACATACTCAGGAAAGCTTGTAATTGAAATGTCATTTTATCTTTTTTCTTGCAGTCCAACCATCTCTGTGCGTCTGGCTCGTAGCGAGTCACTGAAGGCTCAGGGAGAAGGCCGTCGACGGGGCATCCCCCTGGGAGCCGAATCTGTCCCGCGCTCTCGGAGCGACGTGGACATGGAGGACTGCGGGGAGGAGAGAGAGGGGCCGGGGCTGAGGCCGCTGCAGCACAGCACGTCGTCATCTGCGTCCAGCAGCTCCGCGAGGTACAGGCACACTCCTTCCTCAGGGTCCTTGCACTACGAGGTCTCATCGACATTTTGAACAGAATCATCGTCATGAAATATGCTTCAGTTCCTAAGAACGCCCGCCCCCGTTTAACGACAGCTTCACACTCTCTCTCGCACTCAGGTCTCTAGAGAACCCTACACCCCCATACACCCCTCGCTCAAGACGCAGGTGAGTTTCCACGTCCTCCCCAGAGCACTGCTACAAAGTGTGTAGAATCAGTAAAGAAGAAAATCAAATAAAACTTTGGCAAACTCCATTTTGGGCCACAAGTTACAAAAGTGTTACTGCTCCAACCTCTATTAAGCCGCATTCACACACTAACATTTTGGCCAACTTTTGCCAACGTAGACGGAAATGTGTCAACGTAGGAATTAGATCGATGAACAATCAATGTCGAGAATCAGTGACTCCCTCAAGGATATCATCAGTCTTTTTGTCGATGAACTCCTGTATCAAGTTTCTGTAGGTGGAAACACCAAAACTTCCAGAAGCATTCATATTGAATCAGGATTGCCATGTGTTTGACGTTGTTGCCACTCAACACCTGTGTCTTGAGATAACACTTGTTATGAATTGGCGCTATACAAATAAAGATTGATTGATTGATTGAACACCTAAAGGCCAACTTTTGACCACTTAGAAAACTAGGAAAAGCACTCAGAGAGCACAGACCTCCACCAGCACCACAGTCCTCACCCATATTGTGATTTTCAACATAAATAATAGTCCTACCTTCATTTCATCTAAATATTTAGATTCCTTGACCATGAAAACATACCATTAGCAGTTGTTTTCATGATGATATCTATTTTTGCTCAGTTGTTATTCACGAAAAAACAAATTTTTTTGTCATGGCAGTTTTACGCTGATACGGATCAATCCCAAAATCAAATCATTTATTCTTTGTCCCAATCCCAGTCCCAATTTATTCCTTGTTTCCTGAAAATCTCATCAAAATCTGTCCGTATCTTTCTGAGTTATCTTCCTAACAGGGAAACAAACAAACAGATGCCGTCAATAGCATGGCCTCCTTGGCGGAGATAATCAGCAGGAATTGATCAGGGAATCTTGAAGGAATTGGATCAATCAGCAGAATATTTCATGGCATTGGTATCAGTAGAATCGTACAATTTTCCATCCCAACGTCTAAAATGCTGTTGTGTTTTTACATCAGAACAGGGAAGAGGGGATTGGGAATGACGTCATATGTAAGTTATCGACATTCCAGTTACAAAGTCAGAAAAAACTTGCCTATTGCGTTCACTGTTTTTTACTGTTATTAGCTCACCTAGTGTTGCAGTTCGCTCATACCACATGAAGAATGTAAATAACACTACAGCAGCATTTCCATATATACATATGGAGAACAATGCTATGTATTTGGTTAGTTTAGAGCAACAAACGCTAGTCAGAAGTGCTAATGAACAGAATATTAAAGGAGCTTAGCAACTGTTTACTCTGGGGGCAGCCATCTTTGATCGTCAACTTGGGGTTGGTGAGAATCCACTGACTTCCGAGTAGGAAATTCCAACCTCAGGAGACGTTCCAGTTGAATTTTCCCTCTCTGAGCTCGAAAATCCAAACTCCACAGTACAAATCAGACCATGCAGAACTAAGTGAAGTTCAGCTTGTTAACACCAGCACGAGTTTACCTTCACTTCCCTTCCCTACCCTTAAATCCTGTTTCCACCAGAGGGTTCAGTTCGGTTCATCTCGGTAAGGCTCGCTTTTTGTGGCGTTTCCATAGCCTAAAACAGGGACAGGACCCCCTATAAGCGAACCGTACTGTCCTTCTTTTTGGGACCCTTCTGTTGGGGTGCCAGGCATACGATCTGACCACAGAAGGTGGAGCTAGAAACACTGCAGTCCGTTGATTGGTTGAAGGAGACGTCACTTCCTGAGCGACAGCGGAACAACACATAACTCGGCCATGTTTAAATCTCCACTCGTCTTCGTGAAGATAACTCTCGTGGCACACAGCCTTCTCTGCAACAAAGCTTGGTTGTGCTTCGTAACAAAAAGCCACATGCTGATCCCAAAAATGTGGATGTCTTCCATCGTTGCTCTTTGCCGCGTTTTCTTCTTCATTGTATTTAATAGCTGGGTACACGGTGTTGCACAGCTATATCGCATGCTATTAGCATTCGGCTTATACGCCGCCTACCAAGTAGAGTTTGGTTGGCTGTGGAAACGCAATCAGGATCAGGCTTTATCGATCCAGTCTGAGCCAAACCTTGCAGATCCATCAGGACCACTTGGTGAAAGCAGGCTTTAGTGGTCGTCTCTTGGCGAATATCTACGACCAGCCACTACACATGGTGAACAGCACACGTCTGTTTGTTGAGTGATGTCACGAGTGACACCAAGCTACGTTAAGCCATAGTTCCCCTAAACTTCTGCCCTTGCCATGTTGGTGAATGTTTATAATCCACCTACAGTTAGTCAAGGGGCTGTCGGTAAACATGGTAGTTGAAAAGCTAATTTCTCAACGTGGTTCAACATCAGCTGCTATACATTAATGTGTGAATGCGGCTTTTACTGTGGTGGAAGATAGAGGGTCATTTTTGCCATTCATTCACATACTCATTTACAGTACTGTGCAAACGTTTGAGTTAGTGTGAAGAAATGCTGTAAATACTTTCATAAATAGGAGTGTTAACTGTTTTTTTTTACCACTAAATGTGGTGAGATGTGTCAGTTCCATTCACAGAGCATCCAAGCATAAGACAAAATGTTACAGAGCAGTGTTAAGTTGGCTGACCAATTATTTTCATCATAGTTTTCATCAGCAGCATTTCCCCCCCACAAAAACTTGACAGTAACTAATAAAAACCAGTTCATAGAGCAGGGCAAAAAAATCTATTAATTCAAATTATTTTCTGCAGAAGATTTAAAAAATTAAAAATCGAGATTTTTTTTCTTGCCTTATTGTAACTGTAAGTAGTTGCAGTTTTTGAAAAAAAATTACAATTTTCATGGTCAGCCTTGTAGGGTTTGCACAAGCACTTTTATAGGCTTGTATTTGTTATTTAAGTAGATAAAGATAAATTGAAGATAATTGATTAGAGAGTTTCATGCTAATACTGTAAAAATACCTCAGCCTTTTAGTGTTTATGTAGACAAACCTGCCTACGTTTATACTACATAATCAACCTTTTATGACTCAGACTTTGACTTTAAGAGGGAAAATTTTAGACAACATAAAGGCAGAACTTTATTTGTTTCATTTTTATGTCACTGGGAGTTTTTTTTCTTTTAGGAAGGGGGAAATTGATTAAAATCGTAAATTGAGTGTTGTGGAAAAAAATCCAGGATTTTATTTCTAGGCCATATCGCCCAGCCCTACAAGTTCACATGGACGAAAGCTAAAACTAAATTGACTGACATTTTGTTACTGTTTTTAACCACCAAATGTCTAAAACAACTTTTCATCAACAAATGAAACTTGATTAAAATGTTTGACAGATACTTAATCCAATCCGACCTTATTTGGTCATTTAGAAAATAGGGAAAATCAAAACTCCCTTAGCTTCATGGTGGTGGGATAAGTTATGGAGTGAACCAATCAGAGCTGCTGTCTTTATGAACTGATATATTCCTGTAGAGCAGGTTCACTGTTTGTTGTCAGTTCTGCTATTGTAACTGAGATGTTCTGCCAGGTGGTATAAATAAAGGTGACTACATTTCACACAGAAGTTAAATTAGTTTCTGCTCATGTTAGGGCTGGGTGATACAGTGGTATGAAAAAGTATCTGAACCTTTTGGAATTTCTCACATTTCTGCATAAAATCACCATCAAATGTGATCTGATCTTTGTCAAAATCACACAGATGAAAAAACAGTGTCTGCTTTAACTAAAACCACCCAAACATTTATAGGTTTTCATATTTTAATGAGGATAGCATGCAAACAATGACAGAAGGGGGAGGAATAAGTAACTGAACCATCACATTTAATATTTTGTGGCCCCCCCTTTGGCAGCAATAACTTCAACTAGACGCTTCCTGTAGCAGCAAATCAGTCCGGCACATCGATCAGGACTAATCTTGGCCCATTCTTCTTTACAAAACTGCTGTAGTTCAGTCAGATTCCTGGGATGTCTGGCATGAATCGCTGTCTTGAGGTCATGCCACAGCATCTCAATGGGGTTCAAGTCTGGACCTTGAGTTGGCCACTCCAGAACGTGTATTTTGTTCTTCTGAAACCATTCTGAAGTTGATTTACCTCTGTGTTTTGGATCATTGTCTTGTTGCAGCATCCATCCTCTTTTTAGCTTCAACTGTCTGACAGGCGGCCTCAGGTTTTCCTGCAAAACATCCTGATAAACTTTTGAGTTCAGTTAAACGATGATGATGGCGAGCTGTCCAGGCCCTGAGGCAGCAAACAGCCACAAACCATGATGTACCCTCCACCATGCTTCACGGTGGGGATGAGGTGTTGATGTTGGTGAGCTGTTCCATTTTTCCTCCACACATGACGCTGTCTGTTCCTCCCAAACAATTCAACTTTGGTTTCATCAGTCCACAAAATATTTTGCCAAAACTTCTGTGGAGTGTCCAAGTGCCTTTTTGCGAACATTAAACGAGCAACAATGTTTTTTTTAGACAGCAGTGGCTTCCTCTGTGGAGTTCTCCCATGAAAACCATTCTTGGCCATTGTTTTACATATAGTTGATGTGTGCACAGAGATATTGGACTGTGCCAGTGATTTCTGTAAGTCTTTAGCAGACACTCTAGGGTTCTTTTTCACCTCTCTGAGTATTCTGCGCTGAACTCTTGGCGTCATCTTTAGTGGACGACCACTCCTTGGGAGAGAAGCAACAGTGCCAAACTCTCTCCATTTGTAGACAACTTCTCTGACTGTCGATTGATGAACATCCACACTTTTAGAGATGGTTTTGTATCCTTTCCCAGCTTTATACAAATCAACAATTCTTGATCGCAGGTCTTCAGACAGCTCTTTTGAGCGAACCATGGTGGACATCAGACAATGCTTCTCATCAAGACAGTTCTTACCAGGTGTGTGTTTTATAGTGGGCAGGGCAGCTTTGAGCCACTCATCAGTGATTGGGCACACACCTGACTTAAATTGTTTGATAAAAATTGGTTTCGATTGCTCTTTAAGTCTCCTTAGGCAGAGGGTTCAGTTACTTATTCCTCCCCCTTCTGTCATTGTTTGCATGCTATCCTCATTAAAATATGAAAACCTATAAATGTTTGGGTGGTTTTAGTTAAAGCAGACACTGTTTTTTCATCTGTGTGATTTTGACAAAGATCAGATCACATTTGATGGTGATTTTATGCAGAAATGTGAGAAATTCCAAAAGGTTCAGATACTTTTTCATACCATTGTATGGCCTTAAAATAAAATCCTTGATTTTTTTTCCCCACAAAACTCAATCTTCTATTTTAATTGATTTTTTTCCCTCTTAAAGCAAAAAAAAAATAAAACTCCAAGTTACACAAAAAAGACATGAATCAAGTGCTACCTTTATGTTGTTAAAATATATTCCTAAATCAATCAGAATTTCCCTCTTGAAATTAAAGTGTGTGTCATAAATGTAGTTCTAATGCAGGCAGGTTTGCCTACATAAACACTGAAAGCTGAGGGATTTTAACAGCTTGTTAATATGTTTTCTCTGATCAATACTTAATCTAATTTGAAGTGATAAATACATGCCTATAAAAGCGCTTGTGCAAACCTGACAGGGTCACCACCATGAAAACTAAAGTGTCAGTATTTATATTTTTTCAAACTTTGCCACCATTTACAATTTAAAGCAGCACTACGGAAGATCCTCGCTTGACCAGATAGAGAACTCAACTACCCATGAGCTCTAGTGCGCGCATACTGTCGTAAGGATACAGATCTGCCGGTCGCGTGCATTTGTTTTGTAGGCGAATCACAGAAGCCAGGACTTAGCTAAAAGTATTCTTCTGTCCTCAGTAGCTGTTTGCAGGATGGATAGCGACGAGGTAATGTATTTATTTTTGACTAAATGATGATGTTAAAAATCGCTAAGTTCAACTTGGTTTTATTACCGTGAAGTAGCCCCCGTCCTGTTGAAGCCATAAAGTGAATAAAAGTAAAGACAACGACGAGCTGGCGATATCACACACTTGAAATAGGTCTAAACCAAACTACATACTGGTACGTTCTGGATTTGTTGTGCTGTACTTTTTTCCTGTCAAGTTTTTTGAGGAACTTCGTCATAAATTAGTCGCCCAACATACCTGATAGTAGTCGGACATCCCTCTTCATCTTTTATTTCACGCAGCAAGTGAACGCCGAACCGATGTTTGTTCCTGTCCGAGCATTCAGCATGTTTTTCTCTCGCTTTCTTTGTTTTGTATCTTCCGACAAAACTTTTCTCTTCCTAACGTTGTTTCCTCCGCCATGGTTACAGCTCCGGGACTGGCTTTTGCCGAGACTTCCGTGTTTTAAACGAATCGGGAATCGGGGGAAGTGACGTATGCCGTAAAGCAGTCCAAACGTGTAGTTTTTTAGTGTTGGTTCCCACCATCCACCTCGAAGTTACATAGCTCCAGTTAAAGGGATACAGACCACAACAGAGGTTTCATTCAACTCATTGTAAAGTGGTGGACCATCACAATGAATATCGAAGGATTATATTATGTTTGAAAAACTACATAGTGTTGGTTTAAGTAAGTAAATGAAAAAAATCTCGAATGTTAATTATTAAATCTTCTGCAAAAATAATAAGAATTCATTGATTCAATCGAATATTACCCAGCCCTAGTTCATTTATACATTCAAACTTTACTAGCCTTCAATAAAGGATTGTTAGATGTTTCATTTTATCCAAGAGTATGACATGACTTCAGACATTCAAGAAGGCACAAAAAATGTCTAACACTCATATTTTAGTATTTTAGTAGATTTTGTCAACTAAAACTAGACTAATATTAAAATCATGTAGGTGACTCAATCATGACTAAAACTGAAAGATATTTTAAACAAAAGACTTGAAGAAGCCAAATTAAAAAGTGCTTTCAATATAAACACTTAACAAACATTCAACATTGATGATTTTGAGAGCGTTCACCCTTTACAGCATTATTTCACACCTGCTTGAATTTCCACAGCACTCTGTACCATTTGTCCCTTTTTCCCATTTCCCAAATCTGTAAATCTGACTGTTGGCCCATCTCCTCCTGAAATGTGCGTGTGCTCTGCAGGAGCATGGAGTCACCGTTAGCTCTGCTGCCAGACGTCACGGCGCTGGAGGAGGACGTGTGCGATGGTCAGAACTGGCAGGACACGGTTTCCCTTCAGCTCCTCGCCACGCTGAGCCAAAGGGAGATCGACAGGCAGGCCATCATCTACGGTATGAGAGACAAACAGCGACGTGATCCTGAAACATCAGGGTGAAGAACAGCCTCATCAGACTCTCTCCTTTTCATCCACAGAGTTATTCACCACCGAAGCATCACACTTAAGGACTTTGAGGGTCCTGGATCAGGTCTTTTTCCAGAAGATGAGGTCTGTGCTGAATTCTGATGAGCTGGCGTGCATCTTTCCCAACCTGCCCCAGGTCTATGAGCTCCACGGTCAGTGCACTGTTCTTGTGTTTACATAAAGACAGAAATGACATGTCTGTGCAGTATGAAAGACAAGAATACAAGAACATCACTTTAGTTCAATGGCACTTTAAGTTTACTTTAATGAATTTTAATTAGCACTACAGCACTCGATACTTCATTGTGTATAATTCTCACGGTCCCCCAACTCCCCACCCGTTATATTAGGTTGTCTGCGGCTCATGTATGTTGCTTGTCTTTTAATTTGCTCTGTGGGTTTTATTCCTGTTATTGATTTTGTTTTCTTTATGTGTTGACACCGACCCAGTGGGCCTGGAGATGGCAATTAGCCACTTTGGTATAACCCCATGTATTTACATGTAAATGTCAATTTATGAATGCTGTCCCATTTTTAAAAAACGGGCCATGTCTCTCTCAAGGCAGTGAACTGTCTTTTATACGATGCAGAAATCAAACAAAAAAAATCTATTGTTTTTGCTAAGTTTTATACTTTGTACTATTTAACATGCACCTGAATTGGGCTGGGTGATATTAGACAGAAAAATCATATTCAGATATTTTTAATTAATGGCGAATTATTTTCAGCTTATGGAAAGAATGTTATGTTACCCTCAGCTTTGTCAGAACTTTAGAAATTGTTTTTTTGTCCATTTAGATGTTGATAAATACATTACTTTTACTTTTGATTGGGGGTGAACTCATTTATGTTGGGCACTGTAGGTGTGATTAGCAGCATCTAGTTAAAATGCCTTTAAAATGGGTTTAACTTAACTAATGTGTGAATTTATGTTAAATTATTTCACTTCTGTTGATGGTTGATGCAGGATAGAGCACTTTGTTTGAGCAGATCCACAGCAGCAGGTCATCCAGGATTATACTAAAGGGCCACACTTACATTTGTGTGCTGTTTACGGTAACTACCATCTATTGAATTTTGTCTCTTTAAAGTTAATAAAAATAGGATGGGACTGAAGGAAAGACCACATATTGTTAATTGTAGTTATTGAACAGGGTTCCCACACATCCTGGAAAACCTGGAAAATGATTGACCAATTTTCCCGTCATTGAGAACACATGGAAAATGAAGGAAAAAAGGAAAACTGTCCTGTATAAGCTAGAATTGTTCTGGGTAATTATTAATCCTCCCTCTTTTTCTCTCAACCCTGTTTAGTCATTTCTCCATTTATACGAGGCCTAAAACAATCATATGCAGTTTTCATTGCGTTTCGGCCTCCTGTTTACATGGAAACAGTACCTGGAGTGCTTAAATCTACAAACTTTTGAAACCAGGCTGCAAACCTACATTGCCATCTACTGAACCAGCATGCAGACTACAGCGGTTTCATTTGTCTCTGGTTTCTCCGTCTGAACACGGATTGACTTTGAATACCCCAAGGAAAAATCTTTGCATTTTAAGTCAGAGAGTATCCATGTAAACGTAGCCTAAGGTTCAGCCGCTGCTGTGCCCCATGCAACTTGCCCATCAAATTAGCATGTTCTCCCAGAGCAGTCCCGCTTCTCAGTGTTTCCATGTGACTTTGTCTCTGGATTTACAAACTTTTCAGACCCCTGTAAGGACTTATTTTCCCCAAAAGAAGCCCAAGAGAAGAGATTGTTTATTTATTTATGTAACCTTTGTTTAACCAGTTTAGTCCCCTTGAGATCAGCAGACCTCTTTTCCAAGGGAGACCTGACCAAGAATGGCAGCAAAAAAAAGTTTCAACAAACAGTCACACAGACTCAATACAGAACAAATAAGTGAGGAAAACAATAAAAGTCTGAGTTTTCACTGCAGATTTAAAGACATTTAGAGACCAAGTTTTCATGCAGTTTTTAATCTAGCTACTTTCTAATGAAAGTAGTCGTCAACACCTGTGTGACATCCTGAAGAAGTCCTTGAAAAGTCCTGGAAAATAATTTCTAGAAAGAGTAGGAACACTGTTGAGGCTTTGTAGGCGTCCTCATCAAGGATCCCAGGCTGCCTATAAATGATACATTTATATCTTATTTGGAAATATGTTTATATTTTTAAGAACTATGTCTCCCAGCTCTACATCTGTTTATATTAATACCTAAGCAATAGTAAAGGTGATTAAGAACAGACTTCTTGACTGTCTTATTATTTGAGGGTTTAGCTGGCGTGGAAAGAAACATTGAGCTGAGGAAAATGGAGGCTCTTTTATCTCTCTGGTTCTTCCTGTGCTGTTGTTTGTTTGCACAGTTAACTCAGTTTACTTGAAGTCAAACATGTATTCAGGGCCCTTTGCTGCAGGGTAAATAGTAATAACTGAAGCACAAGTTTTAACAGTAAGGTGTAATCTCAGCCTGCAGCTCCGCAGAGTCAATATGTGCTCCTGGTTCAATTTAGAGCCAACATGGCGGCATGTGGAATAAAGACCTGCCGACTAGGCGAGACGGCAAGCTTTGAGCGTGTGGAGAGAAGAAAGAAAATGATACTGAGAGTGTACACAAGAACATCAGGGAGGAGAAAATAAAGTACAGTTAAAATACATGAGCATATACACACACACATATACTGCTATGATAAGACCGTGTTGGATAGTCCATTCACATCTTCAGTGGCTTTAAATACTTCATGCACTTAGTCCAGAGTTTAACAAACATCTTTTGCGGGAAGTCAGTAATTCCAGGGGATAATGTGATGAACTGCAGAATACTTGTTACAGTTTTATGCATCTGAAGCCATAAAGGTTTTACCACTGAGCACTCAGCGGCTACTGGAATCCCACACTTCCTCCAACACTAATCATTCCTCAGTGAAATACGCCCTCTGTCTCTGTGTGACAAACTTCCAGAGAAATCCCTCGATGTCAGAGGATTTGTACATTTCAATGAGAAGTTCCACGTCTAAGCAGTTTTCATTTATTTTTATAGATTACCCTCCTTTCCCACCTTCCTTTAACATTCTCATTTTTATAAGCTCTTGTAAATTCTTGTAAAATTGGATCTTAAGGTCACTTGTATGTTTTATTTATTGGTCAAAGCTGTTTGTGCCCGAAGTTATCAGTAAAAGTGAATTTTTTAAAACCATATTTTCACTTTTGGTACCCAAAATCCTAAAACTGACTTTTATCGATGAAGGAGAAGAATGTTTTTCCTTTCAAGATCCATAATTTTAAACCACAGTCCATCTTGTTAGGCTTAAAACAGAATCGTGTTTTAGCCTCCTTTTAGCAAGAAAAAGTGTTTAAGATTACAAATCTCTATTTATTTGATGATTATTTAAGAAATAGTTCAACTTAAGTGCCCTAATGTATTATTTATAGTTTTGTTTGCTTCTTTGCAGCAAGTCTGTGCGAGGCCATGAAGAAAAGACGAGAAAATCCCATCGTTCAGGATATTGGAGATGTCATGCTTGCAAGGGTGAGTGGAGTCCGTGGTAGAAAATTAGCACTAGCAACCAACAGCCAGCCAAGTGCTGGTGTTTTTGTGCTGGTAAGCAAATTACCGAACACAGTGGCAGGAAAAAGAAAGAAAGAAAAGATGATTGGTGACAGAAAAAAACACAAGATGAGATGTTTGTAGTATTTTTTTATTTTTATTTAGAATGTAAGTTTTGAATTTATCAATTCAAATCAAGGCAAAATGAAGTAAAATGACAAACATGAAAAATAAGATGAGAAAAAAAAATACAAAAGACATGAAAGTAACCCTTGTGTGCATCAGAGAACAGGGAGGGATCCCAGTTTAGCCACACCTAGTATTATTTTTATGTTGATTTATGATATGTATGTGACTCAGTTTCTTATTTCATACTTGATAATTCAATCCAATCCAATCCAACTTTATTTGTTAAGCACTTAAAAAAACAACCACAGTTGAGACAAAGTGCTGTACAAGAGAATAAATAAAATACGTGATAAAAGAATAGACATAAAACACAAGTAAAATAAATTTTCAAAGACAAGGAACAATTTAAACCAACACTATGTAGTTTTTCAAACATAATATAGTCCTTAGATATTCATCGTCATGGTCCACCACTTTACAATGAGTTGAATGATACCTCTTTCGTGTTCTGAAGTGGTCTGTATTGCTTTCACTAGCGCTATGTAACTTCGAGGTGGATGGTGGGAACCCTGCCACACTAAAAAACTACAAGTTTGGACTGCTTTACAGCATACGTCACTTCCCCCGATTGCTGATTTGTTTAAAATACGTGTCGGCGAAAGCCAAAAGTTTTTTTTGAGGATTCAAAACAAAGAAAGCGAGAGAAACAAGCTGAATGCTCGGACCAGAATAAGCATCGGTTCGGTGTTCACTCGCTGGCGTGAAATAAAAGACGAGGAGGGATGTCCGACCGATGCCGACTTAGCCCTGTTATTGCTGGACTTGTTAGTACTTGTTGATTGTTTACCATCCGTTTACAGTATTCTTGAGAACGTACCAGTATGTAGTTTTGTTTGGACCTATTTCAAGTGTGATATCGCCAGCTCGTGGTTGTCTTTACTTTTATTCACTTTATGGCTTCAACAGGACAGGGGCGACTTCACGGTAATAAAACCAAGTTGAACTTAGCGATTTTTAACATCTTCATTTAGTCAAAAATAAATACATTACCTGGTCGCTATCCATCCTGCAAACAGCCGCTGAAGACAGAAGAATACTTTTGAGCGAAGTCCTGGCTTCTGTGATTCGCCTACAAAACAAATGCACGCAACCGGCAGATCTGTATCCTTATGGCAGTATGCGCGCACTAGGGCTCATGGGTAGTTGAGTTCTCGTTCCGGTCAAGCGAGAATCTTCCGTAGTGCTGCTTTAAAAGACTTAAAACAAATTAAAATGATTAAAAAACGCAGAAGACGCAATCAAAATAAAATAAAAATAAATAATAATGATAGTAATACAATAGCCAGCTACTGTGCGTCGAAGGCCAGGGAGAAAAGGTGGGTCTTAAGGAGGGATTTCAAAAACAGGCAGAGACGAGGCCTGTTAAATATTTTGAGGCAGCCCGTTCCAAAGTTTGGGGGCTGCAACAGCAAAAAATAATCTCACAATCAAGTGACAAAAGCATTCACCTTGTGAAAAAAAATGAAATCCAGATTCAGTGTTGTGTCTCAGAAAAGCAAAAATTGGTCAAACTGACATCAGGATATGATAGCGTGATACATTTATTATTTATATTTGATCGTGGGTGACTGCACAACAACAGATTTTGTAAAACACGTCAAAATTGCTTTTTTCCAAGTGTTGAGCTTGTGTGATTGGATTTCTACGTATTTTCGATATTTGCCAGAGAGCTGATAACCAGGAAATACTAACAAGACGTACAAAAACAAAAATGACACAAAAATATTGTGGATGTTGATATTGTGACCTCAAAGAAAAAGAGAATTACTCGCTGTGACATTAATTTTTTTCATTGGTCATGCCTTATACATGCCTCCCCTCTCTGTAAACAACAAGAAAATCATGTTCATTTTCCTGTATTGTGTCTGTATTGTGTGTTTGTGTTTGTAGTTTGAAGGTGCAGCAGGAGACGAGTTTCAGGAACAAGCGTCTCAGCTGTGCAGTCAGCAGACTCGGGCTCTGGAGCTCATCAAGAACAAAAAACGCAAAGACCCACGCTTCGCCCACATCATCCAGGTACGCTCTGGTTCATGTAGACCGGCTTATTTAGACTGTATTTAATCTCTGTGAACTATCAAGATAAATTTTGTGTGTTTAACTACGATTTAGGAGTGTGAAGCGAGTCCTCACTGTCGGCGGCTGCAGCTCAAAGACCTGCTCGTGTCGGAGATGCAGAGACTCACAAAGTACCCGCTGCTGCTGGACAATATCATCAAACACACAGAAGGTGAGACGTTAGACATAAAGTCATGTAATTAAAAAAAAAACTATAAAATATAGATGTGTAATTTTTATTTGTTTGTACTTTAGCCAACTCGTCGGACCTCCCCTCGCTCCAAAGCGCCCAGGCGTGTTGCAGAGGGATACTGCAGGCGGTAAACGAGGTCGTCGGGGAAACAGAACATCGGCAACGGCTAAGCCAGTACCAGCGCAGACTGGATGCTGCCCCTCAGTTTAAGGTAGTGAAACAGTTTGTTAGCAGTGATGGGAGGTAACATCACTATTGAGAACATTGTTAGTAGCTTATTTACATTTTTCAACAGCTCAGTTGTAGCATCTCAACAAGCTACATCTCCCTCAGCATAAAACAGTGGTGAAAAACAGTGAAAAAGCAGCAGTGGTTTTAAGACCTCCTTACTTGTGCCTAAAATAGGCCAAAGAAAGGGACATTTATTTCAAAATGTATCCTTAAGTTCGACTTTAAAAAAAGAACAAAGATAAAGAGGGGTCGAAGGAGCAGTCTACATGATGACTGATTCAGGTGTATCTGCACAAGTTTTTCATTAGTTTAGATGTTTTTGTCCACACAGATATGTTTTGGGTGCCGGAAACGCACATATATGTCCAGAGTGGATCAATCTGAAAATGCTGACCTTGCATTTCTGTGCATACAATAAATGCGTATTTTTTGAAGCAATGACTTATCCACTTGTTAATGAATGTGTAAGCCCTAGAAATGTCTTCATTTTTTTCTGGTATCAGAAAGACACAAAGAATCCTTATTTTTAGGGACACACCATATTATCGGTACAATACTGGTATTGAAAGACATTGGCCAAAAAGAGTGAAATTGTCTGTATTGGCCAATATTGATGTTGTTTCCAATATTAATAGTAGATGTATCAACCATAAATATTGATATATTGAAAAAATATATCCACAAAAAATACTCAAATGTTCCAGGAGGCTTCATCTTAGTACATTAAAAAGTGAGAGTTTCATTTTTTAAGAGCTAAATATTGGTTTTCTTGTTTTAAATCTGTTCCTCATACAAAAAGACTGTCAGGTCAGTTTTTGTGAAGTAAAGACTTTGTGCTTCTGACGAGAAATACAGGTATTGGCAATAATGGGTTTAATAATATCAACATATCAGATAAAGTCAAAAATCCAAGGTCATGCATCTCTACTTCTTTTTTTTTTTTTTTTTTAAACAATGTGTTTGAGTTTTGTGACATTTACATAGTAAAACATTGTAAACCATACTTTACTTAATAATAAAATAATAATAATAATAATTATAATAATAATAATAATAATAATAAATAAAATAAAATAAGTAGAAAAAAATAACAAAAAGAAGTAATAACAAATACAAGTATAAATTAATGTATGTTAAATATATAAAACATAATATTTAAACAATATTGTAGACATTTACACTTCAAGAGTACATGGTCAAAGGAACATTTCCTTCTGCAGAGAGATCAAGCATTAGCAATATATATCATTTCTCCCTATCCTCCTCGAGCAAACTAGACAAGTCATTGTCCCCAAGATATTGAATAAAAGGCTTCCAAATGCTTTGAAAAAGATCTTGCTTATCTTTCAGAGTATAAGTAATTTTTTCCAAGGGTAGAAACACAGACATTTCATGAAAACAACGTTTAATGCTAGGCCTCTCACTGTGTTTCCAAGTTAGTGCTATTGTTCTCTTTGCTTGTGAAAGACAAATGTCCATGAGAATTATTTCCTTTCTTTGTATATTTTGATCTTTGGGGTAGATTCCTAATATGAAGAGCTTAGGATCCAGTACTGCTTGGAAAGATAAAAACTGCTGTATTACTTGCTGCACCTGTAACCAGAATTCCCTAATTTTGGGGCATTTCCAAATACAATGGAATAATGTTCCTTTATCTTCTCTACACTTAAAGCATAAGTCTGGGATAGCAGGATTAAATTTGTTGAGCATTTCTTTTCGTGACATATACCCTCATCAACCACTTAAACTGAAGAAGTTTAAATCTCTACTTCTTCTTTAATCTACGTGTTTTTTCTCGTCTTTCTCACAGAGTTTAGACCTCAAGACCAAGAGAATGATTCATGAAGGTCCTCTCACGTGGAAAGTCAGCAAAGACAAGCAGATAGGTCAGTATTTCCATACAGACTTGTCCAAATATTTTATTACAC
Organism: Scarus forsteni; assembly: GCA_036419115.1. NCBI lineage: Eukaryota > Metazoa > Chordata > Actinopteri > Labriformes > Labridae > Scarus > Scarus forsteni. The sequence continues at coordinate 11,452,273 of JAZDUH010000544.1, forward strand.
AAGCTTTTTAAAGGTGAGTCTGACTCCTCTTGTGTCCCTCCATCAGAGATCCAAGCTCTGCTGCTGTCAGACAGCCTGGTCCTCCTACAGCGAGGCCCTGACGACCGGCTGCAGCTCAGGTACCCGTTTCGGCAGGGTGGAAGCGGAGGGGGCAGTGGAGAAAGCAAGACCTCTTTCAGCCCTCTGGTGAAGCTGGACTCACTGCTGGTCCGCTCGGTGGCTACAGGTAGAGAGAAGATCAATGATTTTTCAGAATGCATGACTTTTAAACTCCTCTATGATCCCAATATGCTAGACGCCTTAAGTTTGCGTTTTCTTTCCAGACAACAAAGCGCTTTACGTCATCAGCGCCACAGAAAGGCAGATCTACGAACTGGTGGCTGGGTCTTCATCGGAGAAAAACACGTGAGCTATTTTCTATGTTTAGGATTGTATTTAGGAGGACACATGAAGCATCTGTGTTCTTTATGTCCTTTTATTTGAACATCTTGTGTTTGTTTTGCAGCTGGAAAGATTTACTTGAAAAGACGATCTCTTCAGCTGGCGGTTCATCGCCGCTGGTCAATCATGGATCCATGCGTTTATCGTGAGTTATCTCACATAACTGAAAAATAAACTAAAAAGTGTTACAGATGAATATTTTTAAAATGTGTCAAACTCTTTAAGATGCATTTGCTTGACGTTTTTACTTCATGGTGTTTAAAGGTCTCCTGGTCTGGGCGGTGCATCTCCTGTCTCAACGGGGAGCAACACGTTTTCAGGTTGAAATGATATTGATATTATAATGCTAGTATATTTCATTCTCGCTTGCATCTTTTTTTTAAGCTTTGGGCTGTTTGTAATCTTGCAGGTAACTCAATAACAGAGCAGTCGGACTCCATAGAGACTCGCTCATCAAACGATGATGTCGTGCTCTCGGCTGTCACATCGTCGAAACAATCAGACAGAAACACGACTTGTGTGGCAGAGGCGGCTTTACAAGACGGTAAGAGGAGACCCTACATGATGATGTTTTGTGTTAAATATGTTTTGACCATTGCATGTGACGTCAAACTCCAGAAATGATGTCATCCAGCAGTTAGCTTAATGGACCTTTACACTAAATAAATATAAATATCCCTGTGGTGACCATTAACCTTCATATACAACCATAATTATCTACTGTTGTGAAGTGGACTAATCTAATGAGACTTTAAATGTTAGTTTTATTCATTTGACATTGATTTTATGAAGCTTAAACTATCAACTATGCAATAGAAACACTTGATGGGCAAACACTAATGCCAGCAATCATCAAGTGGACTTATTGAAAACAAGTCTTAATACAACAAACCATTAGTGTAAGCAGAATACTTGTTCTGAAGATAAACTTGCATTCAAACCATCTAGTTTGTCTGTCGAGTTTGAAAACATTGAGTTGCGTCTGTAAAAGTATAAATTTTAAATACAGCAATGAGATTCTGCATGATAGTGCCACAGACTGCATTTGATTTACATACATTAGCCGCTCTATCTTCTGATCCCGAAACGTCCTGATGCATCTTAAAGTGTTTTTACTAAGCCACTCTGGTATTTTACTGAATTTAACACAGGCCCAAAATATGTACACCTGCATCAACAGGTAACCCTGATATTTTATGTCCTCTAGTTCCCATTGAATTTTCTGCCATTTATGATTCAAAACCAAGAATACTCCATCATTGGACGTTTTTTCTATGTTTACTCTATGTTCATACAAGTATTTTCATGTGTCCAAAGCGATCGGCAGTCATAAGATCACCAAATTATCGTTATGTACAGTGGTTGTTTTTCCTCTTTTGAGCCTCCCTGTAATCAGCTAATCCACAAACTGTCTGTGGTGTAGTGGCTTTTTGGTTCTTGTTTGTGCTTGAGTCTTCTCAAGGCAGCAAAACTCATTTGACAGATTTAGTGAAATTTTGATGCCAGCTGACGTGTTTTTAAGTAGATCAACAACACAAAGCACGCAGGCAGTGGTTTGCACATGTGCCCTGTGGTTAAGTTTCAGAGATGTTTCTTTGGAAAATTACCTATAGTGCAAATATTCGTCTAAAAATAGAAAAAGTAACAATGGCATGGTTAAAAAAAGAGTCACAACAAGCATACGGTACTATTTTCAGTTGCCAAAGAGTTTATCTAATGACTGTAGGCAGAGGCAGGCTAACACTACCCACTGACTCCCAGTGTTTAAGCTAAGCTAATTTTCAGTGGGCCGGCTCTGTCCGTCTCTTCCCTGTTAGTGCACACACCATCGAAAGAATGGAGTCGATCTGCTTGTCATGGACTTTGGAGTGAGGCAAGACACAAAAACAAATCAATGCTGGCATATTCCTTCAATTAATGTTCTGAATCCATCAACAATGATTTTATTCCACAATAGTGACACTGTAATGTCTCATTTCTACCTGTTCTCTGTCCACATGAAATGAAACAAAAAAGGAGAGAAGGAAAAAATATGGTTTTTGAATTCATTTTCAAGTGCACAATATTTCTTCCTGTCTGTGCCTCTGCAGTTGAAACACTTCGGCGGCTCATTATTCGGGACTTGGAGGAGGACGGTTGGAGCCACGACTCGGACGACACACCCACAAACGAGTCGGCAAATGAGAGGAACTCGTTTACAGAAAGAGATCGGCCGTCGTCTCTGGAGACTGTGCTCAAATTCAGCACCAATGATTGGGAGGCCGATCCTGAAGAGGCTCTGCCCCCTGAGCAGCCCATTCTTCAGGTGGTGAGGAAAGGTAACTGGACCACATGATTAAACTCTTCACTCTTGATTAAGCAGGCTTGACTGAATTCTTGCTTTTTTTAAAATCTAATCTGGTATTTTTAATGGCTGTTTTTTTCTGCATGTTCTCTCTGCACTTTTGGTGGTGGATTATTTTGTTTGTCTTCTCTTGTTTTTGTTGCTGCTTGCTCCTCACAACACAATACACTGACCTGACACTCGCTCTCTCACCCTTTTACACCCTCTCCTCTTCACTGCACACTCTTTCTGTGTCACACTCCTGTCTTCTTTGCATTAGCTGTGGTTGCGGGTCCTCCTTCTTCTTCTTCTTCTGTCCCTGATGACATCACTGATGATGTCTCCTACCAATCATCCAAGCTGAGAGGTGAGGCCATCACACAGAGTAATGATGCTAAATATATCAAATACTGCTGTTGTTATAATGATGATGTTCTTGAAAGATATTGGATGCTGAGTTGGAGGTATTCAAGTACCAGTTTTGCTATCTTCCCATGTAGATTGATTATTGTACTTTTTGAACTCTCAAAGTCAAGTTTATTGATGTAGCACTTTTCATATATTTATGCCTGCAGCCCATAGTGCTTTACATAGCAGCAGAACCTAGACATGACATCATTATGTGAGAAGAGTAAAAGTAAACGAAAGTCAAAACAAACTCAGTGAAAAAAAACAGTAACATTTTAAAAGAACACTTCAAAGCAAAATAAAATACATTAAAAGCAGTAAAAATAAAGTGTTTTCCTTAAAATAATAAAATAAAAATAAATTGACAAAATAAAAAAAAAAAAGGATAAAAATTAAAAGGGCAGACCTCCGCCAGCACCACAGTCCTCACCCATATTGTGATTTTCACCATAATTATTAGTCCTACCTTTATTTCATCTAAATGTTTAGATTCCTTGACCATGAAAACTTACCATTAGCAACTGGATTCATTATGATATCTATTTTAGTTCTTCAGTTATTCCCAAAAATCAAATTTTTCATCATGGCGGATCCAGACGCTGATCCGGCTCAACACCAAAATTGAATCAATTTCATCAAAATCCATCCATAACTTTTTGAGTTATTTTGTTCACAGACAGACAGACAGACAAACTCTCCCAAAAACATAACCTCCTTGGCGGAGGTGAAAACACTATAAAAACACAAAACTTTATTAAAATTATTAATTTTAATAATAGTAGTAATAATAGTAGTAATAATGGTAATGATGCCCAAGGAGGGTTTTTTAATGATATGTTGAGTAGAATTTATATTTTCATATTCTAAGAGGAGTACTTAAACCATAAATATATTTTCCCAGCTTTTTAAGGCCAGAAAAACACTTGATTTTTATTGATGAAACAGGACGTGTCTTGCTCTGGGGATAACAATGACAGACGCAGCATGTTTATTGCTGCTATGGAAACACTGGATGTTGCACCTCTGTGCAATTCACCCCTTAGGTTATTGATTATCAAGGTTCAATGTTTCTTCATTAGTACAGCATTAAATTTGTTAAACAGATTGATTGGGGCACTCATCAGTCCCCATATTAAAAGAACAACCATCCAACATATGTGTAATGTCAAAAAAATCACACAATAAGGAAACAGTAAAAACCCTCGAAAATTATTTAAGAAATTATTTAAAATGATTGTGTATTGTGTAATCTGATTTATATTTACAGTTTGAGTGCAGGTTTTTATCCTCCAGCTCAAATTATTATCAAGTATAATGTGAATATCTTTTTAGCTTTATAGTTTTTATTGCACACAGCCATTGCAACTGCGGTTTTGGGATGTGTGCCACACAAAATCAAGTTAATGAATCAGCTGATCAGCTTCTACATGAAGATAATTGTAGGATTGTAAAAACGCAGTGATCCAAACATGGGAGGGAGAGACAAACAACTCTCACAGCATCAGCTGCAAAAAAATCTATGAATTTGATGAATTGAATTTGTCTTTAAAAGGTTTATATTTAATATTAAAATTGAATTTTTAAATTATGGTGCAGCGTCGCATTACTGTGTGAAATTAAACTAGTGTTTGTGCACCTTGAGAGATTATTTATGTAACATCAAGCATTTAAAGGTGCCGCATTGCCCCTATTTTACGTCTATAGAGTATGAAAAAGACAATATGTTAAGTATTCAACCTCAAATCCACCAGTGCTGTTCTGAGGTTCTTCCTGATTGATTATAATATGCTGGTAATATGAAACCAGTATGAGAAATTCCCCTCTTCTCTTTACATCTGTAACTGCACCGGTCTCAGAGCAACAATCAGCAGTTAGCAGTTGCTCAGTCATTTTTTTTAAACATTGTTCAAAAAAAATTCGTGAAAATTTTGTGAAGGAATTTCAAGACCACATTTCCCACCACTGAAGCTTAAAAACAGAGCTCCTTTGGGAATACTATATTTTTTTATGTATTTAAAAGAAACATAATTCATTAATTTCATACCTTAGTGATGTGTTAAAGCTGACAGCTTACAAACCAACTCGCTAAATGATTTCATTATATTTATTTTAATAACCCTATTTAAACTTTTAGAGCAGAGTTAATTAGCTAAAGTCTGATTTAATGTCGTTTGATTATAACATACGGCAGAATTAAACACGTCATCATCATGTCTTGGAGTCATTAAAAGAAATATTTTGTATTTGAACATCTCTAAACTGTATCCAGTCTTTGTTTTATTTCACTCTGACTCCCTGCAGCCCATATTTAATGTTTTTTTTCTTATCAAATAGGAAACTTGTTCTACCTGGTCATGCCTACGGAGCAAGGTGAGAGCGCCACCGATGACCCTGAAGACCCTCCCACGCCCGTCGCCACCCACTTCCCTCAGCCTCCGGAGGAAGTGATGTCATCGCAGCTCGAGGAGGAGAAGACGCCGCCCTGCTGTCTGGAGCCCGACCAATCAGAGGATGTGCAACCAGAACAGGAAGAGGAGGGCCAATTGAAGGCGGGACATCATAGCCACGTGATCAAAAATGTGGATGAGATTTTCCACACAATCGAGGGGTTAATGAGCAAGCTGCGCCAGCTGAAGGTGAGTCTGTGAACCAGTTTGAACTCACTGATCAAAATTTTGTTGATGTAGTCTATCTTATGAAAGCGTGCTTGGATGAGCTTAGCTGTGCTTGTTTGTTTTTGCTTCTTTAAAAGAACTTTAGCATCACATCTTGTCTGCTTTTTAAACTTTGTATTAGAGAGACCTTGCTGAAGTAGTATAACTGACTTGTAGGGCTGGGATATAAAATATTTTGAAGCTAGTAATAACAAGCTTGGTCACAGAAGAAGCTATGTCTATTCGTATTTGAATGTTCCATTTCTGCCTCTCGACCCTCTGTAGGAAATCGAGAAGGCCCACCACAAGCTTCTGAAAACCCTCACAGAGCCGTCGGTCCATCAGGCGTCAGAGGACCAGCAGTGTCGCTCGGCAAACGTCTCCAGAACACCGTCTTTGGATCGCGGATCAATAGACGGTGAGAATCGCAAAATTAACACCTTTTCAGGGTTCCCACGCGTCCTGGAAAACTTGGAAAACTTGGAAAATGATTGACCAATTTTCCAGTCATGGAAAACGTATGGAAAATGAGAAAAAACATAAAATGTCCTCGAAAAGCTTGAATGGTCCTGGAAAACTATTAAGCTTCCCTCTGTCCCTCTGCGCATAGCCTAAACGTCTGTTATCACCTGACAAAATCGAGCTGCAGAGTTTCTCTGCCTCCAGCCGTCAAGTCGGCCCAGCGCCCCACGTGACGCTGCATGTTACCTTAGCGCAGTCCTGCTACCAAGTGTTTCCTTTGTCTTTAGATTTACTAACTTTTCAGACCCCAGTGAGGACTAGTTTTTCTCCCAAAAAGGGCCCAAAACTGGCGACTCAGTAGAAGAGTGTTGACAGACAGAGGAGCAGCACAGAGCTGTCATGGCCGTTAACGTTTATCAGGCTGTGCGCTGAGATGAAACGCCTCTGAGTGATTTCAGTAGAGCCGCAGCGACCATGGGAGGGACAGCTTCGAGATAGCAGCGGTTAACAGGTAGTCTGACTGGGCCACGTTTCACGTAGTATCTCGTACTGTTCCAGAAAATACGTTAATGAATTGGAAACACGTCGCAAGGAATTTCCCTCCATTTAAATAGTATAGCGCATGTGCACAGAGAGAAGAGAATAGCAACATGTCATGCAGATTTTAGCTAGCTACTTTCTAATTAAAGTGGCAGGCAACACCGAGTGAGATGCACACAGAGCACAGGGAAGAAGAAGAGGGACAGTGAAAACTGAAGACTTGCATGCTTATTTGAACTGCTTGCAGTTCTTTTACCTAAGGCTGTAAGTATAATTGAATGATATTCAACATGGCTAAATAAACAATAAATGACAACTAGTCCTTATTTTGTAACTTTCAAGCAAAAAAAAAAAAAAATAGAAATGTAGTTAATATGTACTTGGTAACATAGGTACTTTGAGCCATAATATATGAGTAAATACTGAGTAGATACCATTATGCAAGATAAGGTGTATAGATAGATAAATATATAAATATGTGTAGAATATTATATATCTATATAGCCTATGTAGATATATATATGTATGTGTATATATATATATATATATATATATATATATATATATATATATATATATATATATATAAATATACATATATATATATATATATATATATATATATATATGTGTGTGTGTGTGTGTGTATATATATATATATATATATATATATATATATATATATATGTATATATATATATATGTAATAGGGAGAGCTAGATAGATATATAGATATAAACTCAATAAAATGGTGATAAAAGAAATAATAAAATATAGCAAAATAAAATCGAGGCTACTTAAACAGTAAGTCAAAAAATCTATATATTAAAAGTCAGAGCAAATAAAGATCAAAAAAATTACTCAACTTGTGAGCATAAATTTATAATAGTAATACACTACACAAAAGCCAGACTTTACTTCACTCTGTCAAAACTTTGGAAAGCCTGCAGGAGAGTCTTAAACTGATTCAGTAACTGAGGAACTGTTTTTGGAGGAACATTTCTATTACATGGCCTTGTACTGTTTTATGTTGACCTTTTTACCCTGCAAGTTAATATTCAATTTAGAAGTATTTAGGCCAGTATGTTTTTCAAGGCAATTTGGCAGTGATTTTTAATGCTTCGTAATGCAGGTATCAGATGTTTAAAGGCAACTGCATTAAACAGAGATGAATTAAAGGAAACAGTTTTGGTGATTATTAAAAACAAAAGTATTCTGTAGAGAAAGTACAGGAAAGAAAGTAGGAGAAAATGAAAAGCTGAGGTGAGAATTTCCCAAATCGAAATTGTAACTTAAGTTGTTTATGTGTCACTGGAAGCTGTGGGTGTGATCACACTATTCTACTATAAATTTGTCATAATTTCTATGAATGTAAGAGATTATTTGATATGTATGATAGCAGCCATAGACTGCACATCTTGTAAACATAGCAGTGTGAATAAATGAACAAAATGTATGGTCCCACCGTTGAAAAGGACACTGCAAAGTGTGCGTGTGTCCGGGGGAGGGGGGTTGAAAACGTCCTGGAAATGTCTCGGAAATGTCTCGGAAATGTCTCGGAAATGTCCTGGAAATGTGCTGGAAAATAATCTCTAGAAAAGAGTGGGAACCCTGCTTTTGAAGGGATATGCCAACTTTTCTGTGTGCTTGTCTTGCCTCTCTCTCCGAGTCCACGACAAGCAGATAGACACCATTGTGAGTGCAAAAACTAGAAATAGGCGGCTAAAGTTAGCCCACCGCTACTTAGCTTAGCTCAAACACTGGAAATCAATAGGAAATGTTAGCCTGCTGCTGTCTACAGTCATCAAATAAATTCCTCAGGAAATTTAAACAGTCCTGTGTGCTTGCGACTCATTATTTTTGCCGCGTTATGTAATATTATCTTCTACTATTATCTTAGCTTCTTCCACTCCTTATGTATCTTTAGGCTAAGGAATACATTTGAAACTTAACTGCAGGAAACACTAACCAACAGGGCATGCTTGTAAGTATGTCAACAAAACAAAGCCTCAATTTTAGAGTAGAAGAAGAGGATGTGATGATAATAGAAGATAACGTAACACAAAAAACCCAACACAACAAGCACACAGAAGCATTTAGAGAGAAGAGCTCATGACTGTAGGCAAAGCAGGCTAACACTACCCACTGACTCCTAGTGTTTGAGCTTAGCTAGTTAGCAGTGGGCAAGCTCTTCCCATCTCGTCCATGTTACTGCATGCACAGTCAAAAGAATGAAGTCTATCTGCTGTCATGAACTCTGGAGTGAGGCAAGACATAATGTTTCTTTTTCTTGACCCAACCAGGCAAAGAGGGCAGTCCAGCTGAACCTAAGATTCTTTCGACTGGATTTTAGAGGACTTCACTTTCCGTGGCACAGAGACGTTGTCTTTGTCAGACTGCGGCAGCTCAGCTCTGCCTCCCCCTCCCACCCCTTCCTCCCTGCATGCACTGACCAATGGAACAGAGCCCAGGACTGACCAGGACTGTTTTTTTTTTTCTTCTTTTTTTTATAAACTGGGCGAACTCATTCAGGTTTCAGAAGCCTGCGAACCCTCTGATTCTTCCAGAGCACAGACAGAGCGAGGAGCAAGTATGAAGGAACAAAAGGGCAGACGACAAGTTGACTGATGAATGGAGGAAGACACAGTTGGAAGTATCGAAAGTGGAAAAAGTTGGATGTTTGTGAAGGAAAAAAAATTGTGTTCGGATGTCTCACTTGGTTTTAAAGAGAGGAGCAGAAAACGTGTTGAAATGTTAATTTAAGGAAAATCCAAGGGACCCATCACCCCTGCACTTTACCCACATTGCATCCTTCTGTCAAGTACGTCCTCTCTGGGGTGGACGGATCAGGGACTAGAGGTGCCACTGGCTTTACGTTTTAGCCAAAATATCCTCCACGGGGTTTCCCTCCCCCTTCTATTTTCCTCCACTAGTTGCTTTACACTGAGTTCACCTGCCACCACGGCCGAAGGACTGTGTTGTTAAAATTCAGGTTATTTGCACTGGGTAAGGAAACCAATATCACACGTACACTCATACACTCTGGCGGTTTTAACACTTGGAGCCTTGAGGTAAAGTCATTAAGGGTGAGCACCAAACATGAGTTTTAAATGTTCTCTGCACTGTCTAACTTGCCTGCCAGTTTCACTTAGATGTCCTAACTTTTTCAGATTGTTGATGCAACTAAGATGACGTCGGATACACTGGTTGTGATTCCTCCGGGTGCTGAAAATATGTTTGTCTATATTGTTTAGTTCATTTCTATGTTTTCTGTAGTCTAATCTAAATTTGTGCTATTAGGACAATGCTCCTTATCTTTTGGTAAAAAAATTAATCAGGCAGATTTCTTCTCCAGGTGGGTTAAATACACATAAAACAAATACTAAGCTAACTTTTGCTATTTCAACAGTGCTCCCTCTCCCTTTAGCTTCCATATTATGTCAACCTGACGCACCAGATGGACCTTCATACAGTATATATACTTCACTAGTGTGTGAAAATTTTTCAAAAGCCCTACCAGCAGGTGATTGGACAATCATTCAGTCATTCACATTCAATGCGTGCTAATCAGATAATGCAGAAGGTGGGCGCTACAGCTGTGGTGTGAAGTACAAAACATAAGACGTTTCTTAAAACAAACTCACCAACAAGCATTAAAGTGGAGCAAAATATCCTTTCTTTAGAGATTTTTTTCAATATTATTTGTTTTTAACAATAAAGAAATACAGTCCAGATCTTAAAGAAAGCTGTTAGCATCTATGCTAATCTCTGTAGTAGTGACTTTCTGTTGTTGTCTCACTCGTAGCTCCAAAGGAAGCTGATGAGGCTATTTGAGCACAATCATTATAGATTAGAGTTTGGCAAGATGGATCCGTCTGATTACAGATATCAAATCAGGATGATCCAGCTGCTCTGCAATGTTAATAATATGCAAAACACAGTTCAAATATGTCCATGATCTGTCATACTGAACCTATATCCACTCTTAAGTGGGGTGTGTTCAGAAACATCTCATTAAGGTTTCATATCAAAACAGCCTGTTCTAAGCAGGTCTGAAAAAGAAGGGTTTATAGGCCTGCCAAAAGATCAGATTTAAGGCAAGAAACTTAAATAAAATGCTCAAGTGAAATCTTAGACCTGTGCCTAAACTGTTGAGAAGAAGAAAAATAGGTCTTTAAAAATGTTTGGTTAATTCAAATTGCACAAATAGGCCGGTGATGTTTTGTTGAGTTTGTCAACTTTGACCATATCATAGAATCAAATTACTAACTAAACACATCATTTGGAAGGCTAAGCAATTTTACCAATGCTATTAAAAATGCTCAGATAAGTTGATGAATATGGATTTATGAGTTGAAGTGGCGAGGAAATACAAATCATGAATTAAAGCAGTATTTTGGAAGGAAAAATCTAATTTCTTACAAAGAAAAATAAAAGCTATTCTGACTGTCTCGTTGGCACAATGTTTTGGCAATTGGGTTAGACTGGTAAGATGTTCTAAAGCAGTGCCAACATATTTGGACAATGCATCCCGTCTTTGGCTTAAAATTTGAAGACAGAATGTTCCAGGACCGCAACAGCCCCTGAAATATTCTCAAGTGATCTTGTTCACACTTGGTTTCCTTTAGCTCAAAAGGGCCTTACATTTGTCTTTTCCTGGGGCCTCCAAATTTAAAACCGCCTCCACATACATGCTTATCATTTACCCATCATACTTTTGCACCCCCTTTGATTTTTTTTTGATTGGGAACAGCCTCACTGACATATCCACAGATCTTCTTTTAAGCTACAAAATGACTGTTTGAAATCATCTGTGCTACATTTTTATCATTACATGCTTTATTTTTGTTTGTTTTATAAGTTCTGGAAACACTACTACTGCGCTGTTTACTACTGAAATGCTGGCAGGTTTTACTTTATTGTTTTTGTTTTAGCGCTGCTTCAGAGGCGAACAGGGATTTCAAAAGCTCAGTGGACTCACACAGCCGATCTGATCATGTCATGTTTGGGGAAATTTAGGATGCAGAGATGCGAGGAAACAGGATAAACAGAGTCATACTTGAATTTTCATGGTTTTTCAGTCAATGAAACAGCTGCCAAATATCACCGCTGACATCGCCGGTCTTTACTCAAAGGTGCGACTGTGCATCTCGATGCGGATTGTGTGTAAATACAACGATAGATACTGTGAACCAGCAACTTCTCCCTTCTCCAGTGCTGTGGTCGTACCATGCGCAGTGTTTAAATCCATGTAGCTCGCACCCAAATGACAGTGCGCCTAACCAAGTAGCTTTCCAGAAACATCCCCATTTTGATGGGTGAAATGGAAAAATCAAGTATAAACACAAGGGATACTATTAATAACCACTACTTAAGTGAACTGTGATGGCAGATTGGACTTGTGCTCCTTCTGTGGCCTTCTTTACATGACAACAATCCAGTAAAAAATGGGACCCTAGTTTTTGTTTGGTGCGTACAGAGTGACTAGAGCAGCCAAAACAAAGTAGCAGTGGTTGGCGACATGAATTTATTGTCTGAATACCACATTCACTCACTGCCTAGTTTATTAGGCACACCTTGCTTGGACCCGGATTGACTTCTTTTTGCCTTAATTTTTCATGTCATATATTCAACAAAGGGCTGGAAACAAAGGTGCTGTATTGATTTTAAAGTGGTGACTATGGAGGCCACTGAAGTACAGTGTACTCACTATTATGTTTGGGAACCAGTCTGAGATGCTTTGAGCTCTGTGACGATGCATGTTGTCCTCAGACCATAGTTACACTGGCGATGGATATGGTCAGCAGCAACACTCAGGTAGGCTGTGGCATTTAAACAATACTCATTTGGTACTAAGGGGCCCAAAATGGCCCAAGAAATATCCCCCACATCATTACACCACCACTTGTAGTAGCCTGACCCATAAATCCAAGGCAGGATGGATCCATACTGTCATGTTGTTTACACCAATGGCCCTTTTCCACTAGCACGCCTTGGCCCTCCTCTACTCGGCTCTACTCGATTTGCAGCTTGTTTCCACTAGCCCGGTACCTCCTAAAACAAGCTAGTTTTAGTACCTACTCCGCTCTGGTTCTAAGCGAGCTGAGTCGATACTAAAAGATGATGTCACCGACTGCCGGCTACTGATTGGTCAGACAGTGTCATCGATGAGTCATGAGCGCGACGACCTAGCATGCTAGCGGTAGCTATCATTAGCTTACCCTCATACGTCTTTTCTTTGCAGCTCGATTGCTGTCATCCTCGGCTTCATTCTGTTGTATATCTTCCAAAACTCTCCGTGCTTCTCAAGGGGTATTCTTACCACCTGCAGCCTTCTTCTGCTTTCCTTTTTGACTCGGTTTGTGACCAAAAAGCCACAGATTGTTGTGTTGAGCTCAAAATGACGTCACCACAGAGCCGCTCTCTGTTTACAGCGACACTGCACGCTGTTGAGCAGGCAACTGGGGCTAATGGAAAAGCAGCACAAGGCGAGTAGATTAGAGCCGGGTAGAGTCGAGTAGAGTAGAGTAGGGCTAGTGGAAAAGGGCCACAAGTCTAACTAAGGATGGAAATAGAAAACCAATTCCAATTGTGAATCATTAACAACTCCCTTAAGGAAGGGGGTCTTTTGGCTTAGCAGTTCCTTTATCAATTCCCTTCACTTTGTTCTGTGTGCCTTATTATTGAATGACGTAACTCTCATCAGAGGCAATCGGCAGGAAATGATGACAACAAAGTCAAAAACGTAATCATGGCAGACAGGGGGCAGAAGACTAAATATTGTGGCTTAATTGACAAAAAAAGATGCTAACAACGTAATGTTTTTGAGTGGAAACACCAGCAACTTGCATAAGCATTTAACTATGCAGCACAGCATTGGATATTATATATGTCATGTGTTTGACATTGTTGCCATTGAAAACCTTTGTAGGCCAACTTTAGCTCACTTATCAACCCTACAGGAATCGGTAAGGGAAACGTTAGAGATTCGGATGAGCAGAAATGATCAATGGCATTGATATCAATTTCTGTCCCTGTCATCTGAATGCCACAGTAGATCTCTAGGAAACATTTGTGCAATCCAGTTATCCAGTTTTGTTGAGCCAGTACAAATATGTAGCATCAATTCCCTGTTCACAGCTGACAGGAATGGTACCTGGTGTGGTCCTCTACTTCTGTAGCCTATCTGCTTCAAGACTTGACGTGCTTTTTGTTCAGAAATGGTCTTCTGCGTACCTCCATCATCTTGAACCACTCTGGCCATGCTGGTCTGGCCTTGGCATTTACAAGGCATTCCCACCCAGAGAACTGCCACCAAATGGATATTATCTCCTTTCAGCCCATTATCTACACCCTTGAGATGATTGTGGGTGAAAATCCCAGCCCCAGCCCATAGCACCAAAAACCATTGCACCTTCAAAGTCCCTTAAATATGTTCAAGGTTTTTGAAACCCAAGACTGACGGGTGCTGACGGGTCTTGTGGATCTGCAGTTCTGTTTGTAGTCCACCTCACTTAAGTTGTAGTGAGCATGTGCTGGAAGCCTTCTTGTGCAGGCTTACTGTCTGTGAATAAATATTCTAATATACTATATAATATAATTCAGCAGCACAACCTGACCATCCATTGCTCAACCTCAACAACAGGAAGTGCACCTCAAGAAAACAGAGGACAGGCAAAACCACTCCATGGAAGCACTTTGGACTCCACTGTGTGTCGCTTATGTGCAAAGCAGCCAGCCCACTCCTGATTCATAACACATGAGCCCATTTGTCAGCCTTCTCCGCCCCCCACCACAGATTCCTGGGAAAATTGACTGATCCAGCAGTTTTTAAGGGAAAAGAAATCCCCATTTTCTCTGTGTTGTGCTTGCAGACACAGACAGAAAAATCGTCAACCGCCAACAAAAGTAAACCTTTTTTTTTGCCAAGATTGTTGTCATGTAAACAGGGCCTTAGACACTACAAGCCACTAATTCTTCCATTAAAAACAACAAGTAACCACCTAATTGAGGATTTTTTTTTACTCTTATAGCTTAAGTAGAGATCATTAAAAAGTGTTATTTCCACAACTGATGAATATAAAGGAAACTCTGAAATAAAAGCTATTTTCAGATCACCATGAAAGGTGATCATAGGGACTGATCTTGTGAACTTGAGGAATTTGTGTGGAAAAATTAGGGGAAAGTTTCCACCGAAGTGAAAAATCTCTCCTGTGGGGTTGAAGGGAACACTTTTTTAATTTTGTTTTTTCTTGACATGATGTTCAAACATCTCAGACTTGATGTTCTATCCACAAAAGGTGAAAGATTTCGTGGTTATTTACTCTTCTATAAGAAGTGATTTGTTGATAATTTGACACGTAAAAAGTGCAGTCTGAGTTGTTGCACCTCCCTTCTTCCCTCAACTACAGCATTTTTCATCTCCAATTTCTACCTCTACACTTCACTTTCTTCATATCTTCACCGACTTCTTTTTCATATGTTATTCTTGTACAGCGTTGTTGCCCTAATCAGCTGTTGAAGAAAAAACAAGCTCTAACTGATTCCTTTTCTTTAAAAAATATTGCACAAACAAACTTCCCTGCACGGTGCGAACTACTGTATGCATACACACGTCTTTAACTATCATCTCATTGTCTTTTAATTTTTTTTTTTTTTTTTTTTTTACAAAAAAGCAACAAGAATCTTGTTCACACATGTAATATAGAGATCAGACCCACTTGTTTTATATATGTTAATTTTTTTCTGTAAAGCCTTAGTCCTCGTATTTGATTTTATTTTTGTAGATATGATTTTAAAAAAGGATGTATAAATTATTTTCTTTTTTGTTTTTAAAATTGGTGAGATTGTTTAGCTGCACAGAAGGAAAAAGAGCTCATGTCTCAGATTCATGTGTTTTGTGAGATTAAAAAGAAACTGAATAATGAAAATGTGTTTTATCTTGAGTCTTTGTCCTTCCCAAATGTTACACTGGAATTGTAGAATAATAGAATTATACAGTGTATGTTAAACAGTTTATTATGTTTACTGTTTTGATGGGTGCTCTCACAATTAGGCATGTTTATTTATTTTTGTTAAAACATATCCTAAGTAAATGAACAGAGGAGAAATCTTTATCAGATAAACATTTGGAATGACCACCCTTGAGATTTCAAAGGAAATAATAATGTGTCTTTCATCCACTGCTTTAAGTTCCCTTGGAGGACCAGTGCGCCTCTGGTTATCACTGGTGCTAGTGTTTTTACTTCTTCAAAAGAGCTTGAACAACACATCTTGAAACCCGTGTCCACCTTGAAATCAATGCCAGAGAGAGACCTTGCCGATGTAGCATAACTACCTTGTGTTTTTTGTTGCTGTGCTGAGTGTTGCGAAGGTGCATGACCTGTATCATGAAACTGTTTTCGATAACCTCATCTTGGGAGCAGAGTTTGGCTGTTCCTCTCCCAGTTTTAAGCCTCCTAAAAAGCTATTTCTTCTTCACTTAATGCGTGAAATGAACTTGCACATATTGCTTGCATATTTTGTCTGAACTGGGCAGACATGGACAGCTAGGCTTCTGCCAATAAAGTGCAGGAAGTGTTTAGAATGTGGCAGTAGTGTATTAATAACTGGTTATTATTGCTCGTCATTGGGTCCACAGTCTTTTGTTGTCCTTGTAAGCTGTTAGTTGGCAAACATCATTTTGAACTCCATCAGGCTTTAACATCCAAAAGCTTGCAACATCAAGATGCATTTTAATATTTCCCATCAAACGCTGACATTTATTTTAAGCGTTTTTCCAAAACCAGTAATCTAAATACGGTTTATTTTCAGGCTTTAGAGCTGGAAAGTGCTAAATGCTAACTGTCTTTTGTGGGTTTTGATTTTAGTGGAGGCTAAATGGTACAATAAGGGTCTTGCAAAGGTCTCAAAAGTATCTGACCTAACTTTAGAGCCTTGTTTGAAGTCACTGACAAACATTGTTGTCATTGTTAGCATTTCTCAGAATTGCTAACAATGGGAAAAAAGGTAAAAAGATTCTTCTGTGAGGTATTTCCATTTGTATTTCATGTTTGGAAAAATGGTACGAATTATTTGATCTTAAAACTGTGTACTTCAGATTTACTTAAGCTAACCGAAAATTCGAGTAAAATATCATAGAGGTGTACACAATAAAACCGGAAGTGCGACAATACCGATTCATTTTAAGGTTTACTGCACCACTCTACATTGTTCGTATGAGATAAAGTTAAAGAAAAGTAGGAATAGAAATTTGGGGGCTAAAAGTAAGAGTAAAGCGCTTATAAGGCGATGTAATTAGTGATGGTAAAATGCTATACCGCTCTTATTCTGAAAGTTTTTACCGGAAGCTATGAGCGAACCGTTATCCGTTGAGTGTCGTCAGTGCTGGATGCTCTGCTCACTCATTGAGCTCAGCGGACTCCAGTCGGGATGAAGAGAGTCCCTCCCGCTGTTCTTTACACGGCGACGGTCCCTCATTTGGAAATGAAACTTCTACACGATAAAACCAAAGAAAACAAACTTCCTCCCAGATTTGTGGACGTATCCTCGGCTATAGATGGACGTAGACTCGGTGGGCTGACCGGAGTCTGTAGAGAGTGAATTAGGAGCTTCGGGGACACTTTTGCTGGAGACGCTCGGCTCTTTGTGCAGCTTTTTCCTCCGGTGAAGACAAGGTAAGACTTTTCTGTTTGCTTTTCTGGTCAAATATGAGGGAAACTTCACAGCAAGTTCACAGAAAAAGAAGGAAAGTTCAACTTTGCTACAAAACTGTTGATATTTTTGTCTCTTGTTCCAGCTAAGTCCATTCAAACGGCTCTATTTGCTCACAGGGGCGATTCGAGTCATTTTGAGGCCCTGGGTAAAGACCAATAAAAGACCCCCTCCCCATTTAGCTGTAAACAATAGTAGCAAGTAAAGTAACTGCAAGCTGTAAGAGGGGCCATTTAAGAACAGGAACTAAATTAAAACCAGTGATCAAGATTTGCTTATTTTTGTGAAAAAGGGGTCAGAACTTTTTAGCTTACTGTCTATAATTTGTTCAACTATTAGCATTGTTTTACCCGTTTAGCTGCATTATGTGTTTCAGTCAGTCTGTCAACAGTTTTGCTAATTAACAAAGAAAAATAAGTGATAAATGGGTCACTTCTTTGAAATCCAAATGTCATTATAGTATACGTAGGCCCATTCACACAGAGACACAATTGTGTTTTGTAAATATTAGGGACAGGACAATACACTTCAACTCACGATTTGCTGCACCTCGATATGCCCGGGTCATGATACGATACGATACGTCACGATACAATATCAAAAAAGTAAAAAAGAAAAATATTACTGTGTTATTACAACTTTTTTGTTTTTGTTTGAGTTGCACACAGGAAAACACAAGGCCAAACAGGCCAAACACAAACAGTAACACTCTCTCTAACCCTAGAGAGGTTAGAGAGAGTGTATGCTAACAAGCGGTAGGCTCGTTTTCACCATCTTCGTCTTTTTTAATGAGAAAGCCAAAATACTGCCAGACAGATGACTTGTATCCAGGCAGAGCGTCCTCAATTTCGACCTCATTCGACTCCATCATTTGGCTTTTAGGAGACAGGGTCGTTGGTGCTAATGTTTGTTGTCGTCACTTCTGGTCACATGCGCTATTACCGGATGTGGCGTCTTAATTTTGCAATTCATTTTTTTCAAAGTTGATGTGTTTTGTCACATACTGTATCGCGATATATTGCCAAACGATATTTTACCCCATTCCTAGTAAATACGTGGGTCACAGATTTATCTTAACTGGTTAGCTTTAATGCTGTTGCTCTCAGTGCTTATTTAAGCACAGGGTTAATATTTTGGACTTTAAAGACTGAAGATGAAGTTTTGGAGACTCCACAACAGTTTTTTTTTTTTAGAAAAAGAGAGCGCAGCAAATGAGGGCATGGTTTCCATGAGTGAACATGAGGTTAATCTACAGGTGATGGTGGTTGGTTGGTGTTTACAGGCATTATTTCGTTCTCTTTTTTTGTAGAAAATCAGCAGATGCTGATATCGACTGATTAGTGTCAATACAATTGTCCACACTTACCAACCTGTTTGTTTATCATACATAGTGTCAGAAAAATCACATACTAATATTTTGTGAAGAAATGATGTTTCACATTTTTTAAATTGATTTAATACATTTATTATGAATTTTCATCTACATTAGCAGCAATTGGAGAATTGACGCCAAACTTAGCCAAACCATGGCCAACCAACATGTGCACTTTGGACTGTTTGTGGTAGATGTTGGACACATCTTAAATATTGAAAACAAATATGTTATAAACCTTTGATTTTATAACTCAAAAAAGCTGATGCACCGTTCAATATATTTTTAACCTGTTAATCCTTAAATGTATATTTTTTGGGGGCATTTTGTGCCTTTATTGATAGGAGAGAGACAGTGGATAGGCTTGTGAAAGGGGGAGAGAGAGTAGGGGAAGACACTCTGCAAACTGGTCACAGGCGGGATTCGAATCTGGGCCGGCAGAAGCATGTACATGGGGTGCTAACCACTACGCCAAACCAGTACCCCAACCTGTTAATCCTTGAAAGAGAGCATAGAAAGTGTTTGGGAATGAGTAGAACCTTCCAAAAACGATACCTGTCAGGTAATGGGACAGTTATCAGTCAATCAGATAATGTAACAGGCATATGCCACTGCCACAGTCTAAAGGACAGAGCGTAAGCCACTACATAAATGAAACTCTCATCAAAACATGTCAAAGGTGGAGTGAAAATATCCTTTGAATAGAAACGTGTTGTGTTGTCATTTGTTTATCATTTAATAAAGAAATGTGCTAATGATGCTAATCTGCAATCGCTTCCTGCTGTTGTCTCGCTCGTAGCTCCCACCTCTTCCTGCTCTAAAGGACGCTGATTGCTCTGCACCACTTTGGGTCGCTCACAGTCATTGTTGATTGGAGCTTGGCAAAACGGATCTGCCTGAATACAGACAATGATTACCGTTTGCACGACAACATTTTCACAAGAATCAGAAAGGTTTTCCCTTTGTGTTTTCAAAGTGCACTGTGTTCACACAAACGAAAATGCTGTAGCGGGCATGCCTGGCCAGTAGTTGGCTATGTAAGCTTCCGGTGTAATTGACGGATATAACAAATGCGTCTTGCTGGTCAGAGTATTGACGCAGCAAATCCATATTATGTTGGAGTAGCGATAACCAACCAATCACAGTTTGCAGCACCCATGTTGCTCAATAGTTGGCTGTTGTTCTCAGGTGCACACTACCTTTATTTAAAAGAGTGTTGTGCATGCACTGTGCACATCCGTTTACCCTAAGAACGGCAATTCCTGTTGACACAAAAGTTAAAAAGAAATTCTCACCCTGGACCTCGGTTTCAAAAGTTTGTGGGTTAAGGCAGCTTTCTCATGTAAGGCGTTATTAGCATGGCTCTGTTTTCGATCTAAAACGGAGACTCTTCATTGTGTTTTCGCCTCCTGTTTACATGCCTGGATTCACTGACTTTTGAAACCAGGGTCCAAAGCGATAAGTTTTGAAAAACATATCTGTGTCTGGCTCTGTGTAGACAGGGTTCAGCGTTTTCGGGTGAATCGCTGACATCACTGCTTGCCCAGTACTCTTTCACATGAAGGCTGCATGCGCATACCAGGACAACAACAGCTTCGGCCATCTACCGGGTAACATGAGTGCTACTTACCGTGTTCAATCTGTTATCCAGACAAATCTATCCTGACAGATTTGTTGTCCAGACAAGAAACTCCTACGTCTCTGTGCGTCCACCCGACGTTGTTTGTGAAAAGTTTTTCTCCTTCATACGTGTGTTGTAGCAGCGCTGTTTCTCTGCAAACCTACATCGCCACCTACTGGACTGGCATGCATACTCCAGCGTTTTCAGTCGTTCTGGTGTCTCCGTGTAAACGCTGATTGCTTTTGAAAACGCAAAGGTTCTTCCTTTACGTTTCTGGTGAGAACGTCTCCTTGTACACAGATCTCAAAAGGAAGGTGCAAATGCAATAAAACTCTGTTTTTGGCTGTTTTCTTTATTGTGTAATCGGACACTCAATTGAGCAAAGTATTTGCCCTTCTTTGCCTGGTAAAATTGTCTTTTTGTGCGAACAATGACTTTTTAGATTTAACAGCATCCTTAACAGATTCTATAAAGTGAAAATTCTCTTCAGCTTTATCACCTGAGTCATATTTCCATGTCCCCTCCCTCTGTGCTCGACTTCTATCCGTGCACTTTATTGATTGTGAATCACATTCTGAAGCATAGGCAGCTCATCGCAGAGACTCTCTGTTTGAAGGGAGTGATGTCTCCATCCTGGGTGTGTTCCTCTTTGTCTCCAGCTCTGACTCTGCTCTTCCTCCAAACAAAAGCATCCTGAGTGCTGCAGCTCTCCGCTAACTCTTTGTGTCTGGTTATCTTTGGCTGTAACACAAACTGAGTGTGTGTCTGTTTCATTGGAAAGAGTGAAGTTATTGAGAGTGTGGCTTCAGGGGAATGATGCAGCAGCAGCCACGCTGAGGCAAAGAGGCCCCCTGGAGCCATGATACACTCCAAAACTAAAACATAAAAACACACCTAAACATGAACGCATCAGTTGTCTCTACATGTAGACTCTCTTTGCTTTGCCATTTACATCATCATACAGATCATAAAAAATAACATATTTTACGACGTTTAACCATTTCCCTGCTGTTTTGTGTGCGTTAAGTCATTGATATATTTTATGAGAACAAAACACAAAAATCAAATATTTCCAAAATGCTTCAAGGGAAATCTATTTGTGTCAACAGAGTCAGGAGAAGGTCAATAACAAAGTTGATTGTTCTGCATTTTTTGTGCTGTGTCAGCATAAAAAGGCAAAAATCACACTGAGACCATTAGGTCCAGAAAAAGGACGTCTGAAAAGACTGTGGTTAAATTTTAATTCAGACTTTCTCTGCATCAAATATTTTTATTCTCTCCATATTCCGTACATCTACAAGGATTCTGGTTTGCATACAATAAGTCACTGATATATGAAAACAAAACTCAATACACAAATATTTCCCAAAACAAGACATGCTTGGAGGGAAATCTTTGGGGGGTTGCAAAGAGGTGAATAATATTCGAGAACTTTTCATGGGAAGTTAAGCCAAGGAATTTTGGTAATATATCAGATTGGAAATGAAATACATTATATTTCAACAGGATTAGTTCTGAATAAAAATTAAATTATCTGTGCAAATGATTATGTGATGGAGGAATACAGCATGTATGTGGGGACTTAGTGTATCTGTGGAATAACAGAAATTCTTAAGCATGAAATCTGGTAGTAATAGTCAAGAATGTGCTAAAATACATGTTCCCAACCTACATTTAAAATCCATATTTACCGTTAAAATCATTCCTATTTTAATGATAGTTAAGCTAGATGCTGTTATGTTAAGATTATATATTATATTTACATATATACACACGTTATTCGTCTTGAAAAAAGATGCCACGTCTTAAGAGGCTTACCTTTTAACAAATTTATATTTCACAACCAGAAAGGAGAGCGCAGACCTCCGCCAGTGCCCTCACCCATATTGTGATTTTCAGCATAGATATTAGTCCTACCTTTTATTTTATCAAAATATTTAGATTCCTTGACCATGAAAACACTGTTAGCCATTGGATTCATAAAGATATCTATTTTAGCTCAGGAGTTATTCACGAAAATCATATTTTTCATCATGGCGGTTTTACACAGATCACTCCCAAAATCTAATCATTTGTTTCCTTGTGAAAATTTCATCAAAATCCGTCCATAACTTTTTGAGCAGTGTTGCTAACAGAAAAAACAAACACACAAACAAAAAACAAACAAACAAGCAAACAGATGCTGGCAATAACACAACCTCCTTGGTGGAGGTAAATACGGTGCTATATAAATAAAGATTGATTGATTGAGTCTATATTCAGCAGATATAAATGTGATTTTAGTCCACTTCTCTGTGCCTGGATGGATACATCTCTGGATCAATGGATGTACAAATATGTATATTTATATGTAGTTGTATGTACCATAATTTCCCATATATAACACACATTTTCTGCATTTGAATAAGGTCTATTTTTCAGGTGCATATTGTACATGAGCACAAGCAAAATATGTAAAATATTCTGTCTCGGCAACATCGTGGTTACAACACATCTGATTAAAAAAGCTGGAACATTAACGTTAAACTTTTGTAATTCTTACAAAACTGACTGTTAAACTGTTCTGACCTAATATTTTGGATCTTAATTAGTTTACCTTTGTGTAATGCTCATGTAATTCTCTGTGTTACGGTACAGCTCATGTGTTAACACAGCGGGTACGGCCGTCTTGTAAGCGATGGGGACCAAAATAGCTGCGCTCTGATTGGTCTAAGACATTGCCATGTTGATAGCTGTGCTCTGATTGGTCGGCACACTACGACTAAGCATGCCAGGATGTGTGAAATTTGATTCTACATAAAGTCATTGCTTCAGGTACCGTAAGATCATCAGCAAGTGTTTACAACAGTAAAAAAGTTATAGCAGCATTCAAAAGCAGTTGGCTGAAGTGGCCGAGGCAGAAAAGCTAGTAGGAAATTTGGCGTGAGTGAAGCTAACATTCGTGGTTGGAGGAAAAAGAAGTAGAGATAATGAAGGACAGACCAACATCAAAAGCTTTGAGAAAATTTGTGTGCTCGTTGTATATGAGCACAGCGTTTTTCCTGGAAAAAAGTATGAAAAATGGGGTGTGTGTTATAATTGAGTGCATATTATATTTGAGAAATTACGGTATCTATAAATGAGGAGTTTGTCATCAGCCTACTCTTATTGTAAAGAGACTTGAGCTAACACTTGTCATAAACTCCAGGTTTGTTTTTCTGTAAATCTGTGGTTTTGTAGTTTCCGACTCAAAGTCTTTGGTTTCTTGACTCACCACAGAGCCTCACTCTCTGTCTAGCACTGTGGTAAACTTTTGACAAAACAGCCTGTAACATATTGACAGTTTGTGCTCGTGATAGCATTATTAGTTCCCTCTCAGCACGTGCAAACCCCCCTCAGTCCAGTGTGTTTTTTCCATCGGTGTGTGATTGATTACAGTGGACGAGGCTCGTCGGCGTGATCAATACGATCGACTGTCTCAGATGGACACAGAGCTGGTTCTGTTTATTTTTACTGCAGTTTTATATTTGCAGAACAGGTGAGGTTCCTCATTTAGTATCACCGTTATCAAGGCAACTGCCCTCATTGTGTGAGCAGGTGTGAGTAATAGAAGTGTGAAGAGCCTGTCTGCTCAGAAAGATGTTTTTATGCATTAAACTTTTAGATTTAAAACTGTCTGTAAAGGTCCGTTTTAGAAGTCAATGAAATCCAACAAACATGCACCCTCAAAATGCAGTGTCAGCTTACTTTACACTGTAAAAGTCCACAAAATTAATCTGGCAATTTTACCAAGCTGTGAAGTTAAAGTGCTTCAGTTTACTCTGTGAATAAAGAGACTAGAAATGAACAACACAGAAAATAACAGCACAGTGCACACGCCAATGAAAAAGGACAATCAGCTGTGGATCAAGTTTGGGCGTTGTTTTGAGAAGATAACTCAGATTACCAGCAATAGTTTTAGGAGTTATTTAAGAGAAGCAATCTTTAGTAAAGAAATACTCAAAATATATTTGAGCTAAAGTAACTGAAAACTAAAACATTCAATTAAATTCAAATCCTGTTTTCTGTGAAGCTGAGAAAAGTTAAAAAAAAAAAAAAAAAAATGACATCAAAAGTTTTTAAATGTTAAGAATTATGCCTTTTTTGTTTTTTTTTCCCTCAACATTTAGTGAAACATTTTCATCAAACATTTTTGACCAATAAATTATAAGAATTAATGTGGTTTTTTTTAAAGAACTCAACTCTTTCAGAGATGTTTAAACTTTGACTAATAATTGTTTTTGTCTGATGTATTTTCCAACAATAGCTTGCTTTTGTGTCTTTGGTCACTATGTTTTTTTCCACATTAAACATGTTAAACCTCTAAAGTTTTACAGTTCTCTTCCCCGAATAGTTTGAAGAACTGGAGTCTGAACTTATCAAACTTTAAATCAGTCATTATCTGTTCTTGTAATATTTTCCAAAACATTTGAATATATTTGTTCATTTTTTGGACACATTTGTCTGAATTTTTGGGGATCAGACATGGCAAATACCAAACATTTTTTATTTCAAGATTTTTAAGAACCTAAATAGAAGTTCTGTAAACTTTAATTCCAATTTTTTTTCAGAATTTTTAGTTTTTTATTTTGTAGTAAAATACATTTTAAATCATTTTAATTTTAGATGATTTGTTTAATGTTTCCCGACATTGTGCTGAGTCTTTGGCACTTATGTCAGTGTTTTTGTCTGTGTTAAACATCTAAACATGTTTGTAGATTCCTTTTTAAATTTTCCCTTTATTTTAAGAAATGATCAGTTTTATATTTTTTTAAAATCTAACTAAAGAAACATCCATATTATAACATTTAACACGAGTGGCAAAGTTTTTGGCACCAAATATGTCTATTTCTTTTATTTGTATGTAGTCAAACAGTTTATAAAATGTTTGTCCTGTAAATTCTCAATCTGAAGTCAACAATTAGACATTGAGAGTCTTTACATCAACATTTTGTTCCAAATATTTTCATACATTATTATCAGTGTGGACATTTTATAACTTTAATCTTTTTCAGTATTTCAAACATTTCATAGACTTTGTCAGAAATGTTACAAATCCATTATTTATGACTTGACAACCCTTTTTACGGAAATTTCTGACTTGAAGAGTTTTTCATTTCAAAATGTGTTGTCATCACAATAAATTATGAAATCTGTTTAAAATAAAAGCAGGGGTCATTGTAAAGCTGGGGTAATATAAAATCCAGGGCTGTAAATCAAATGTGATTGTCATCCTCCCTAACACTGATCCTTGATATTGTGTTTAATTCTGAAATCCTTGTTACTCTTCTCAAACCCTCCACCGTCTTCCTCATGTTTTCTGTTAAATCTGAACATCCTGCACTCACCAAGGCCTAAATTTAGTTTTTCCTGCCGCAGAAGAATCTGGGCTGTCGGGTCAGTGTGTCTTCCATTTTTAACAAGACAGAGTTCTGCCTGACGTGCTGATGTGACACAGACCCAGTGTGCTCTGCTTTTAAAAATGGAAGTTTTTAAATGTTTTATTTTTATCATCCCAGGAGACGATGTCGTGTTTATCTCTGCAAAACTAGCTCTAGCTCTGAGAGGGCACTGGTCCTCTTATAACGATTTGCCTGTTTTAGTTGCATTTGTTTCTCCTTTTAGGGAGTAATTTCTTGTAGGACCAGCTGCAAAGAAGCATTTCCTGTAGCATGACCGATGTACAAACCTTATTTCCAAAATAGCTGGGACATCGTGTAAAGTGTTGACAAAGCAGAACACAGGGATTTGCAAATATTTCCTACACTGTGTTTGATTAAATACGGAAAAATGAAAGGTGATTTAGTGTTACCTAGACGTTTTCAATATAAGCACTTTATAATTCCATGACTCAAGTATGTTACAAAACCAGTTAGGGCAGAAACGTGTTTACCCCTATGTAACATTTCTTACATATTCTTCTGAAAGAGTTTCTGCTGTGCTTGGCCGCTCTTCATCTTTTAGCTTCACTGCTCTGTTGAGCTTCAGTACTGCTGTGTTTTATCTTCACTGCTCTGTACAGCTTCAGTACTGCTGTTTTTTTATCTTCACTGCTCTATAGAGTTTCAGTACTGCTGTGTTGGTGAAATAATGCAGAAACAGCAGCACACACCAGGGCTCCAACCAGCATGTGACACAAGCTGGTCAGTTTCCTGAACATGGTGAGGCTTTGAGTCGCCACTAATAAAGTAAGTCAGATGCATGTCACCTCCGTACATGTCACCTCCTGACTTATGGCCCTTTTTCGCTAGCACGCCTTGGCCCTACTTTACTCGGCTCTACTCGATTTGCAGCGTGTTTCCAGATGAGTCGATAATAAAAGATGACATCACTGACTGCCGGCTACTGATTGGTCAGACAATGTCGTCATCGATGAGTCATGAGCGCGACCCCGTTGGGCAGGCGACTGGGGCGAATGGAAAAGCAGCACAAGGCGAGTCTAGTAGAGTAGGGCTAATGGAAAAGGGCCATAACATTGACCTCACCTTAAAAACTGCTTATTGGCACCTTTGTGTGGACTTAAAAAGTAAAGTAAAGTATTTCTACAGAACCGAGCTTGATTAAATGTTGGGAATCGATACAGTATGAAATATTTTTACTTTGCAGCCTTGAATCAATATACTATTGCCATACCTAATTTCACAATTCCACCACCAAAGCGTCAGACTGTTTGCCCATACGGTCTTTCACAAAGTGGAGAATCTCATGCTTCTGTTGATTGTGAACAACCAAATCTTTTTATGGGTGCACATATAATAGCCAGCCATGGCACTAGCATCTGTTACCATGTAACCTGCTCACCTGTGGAATGTTAAAGGTGTTGTTTGAACTTATAGGACTTTCCCTGTCATTCCTGTCCCAACAGTTTTTGAAACATGTTGCCGGCATCATGTTCAAAATTTGTAAAACAATTAATTAGTTTCTGACAGCATGATATTTCATTTATCAACAAATAATGCTTGGTCAAAAACAGATCCTTTAATGGCCATGTAAGCACGTCCAGATATAGGTCTTTGAATCTTATTAACTGTCTGAATTATTGCAGATGTCAGTGCTGAGAGCTGAGCCACTGCTCAACCACTCCACTATCTGCTCACAGATGTCCCAGCAGAGGAGTCCATCATGTGTGCATCACATGAGAGCCATTACAGTAAACTGCGGTGGCTAATATGGGAGATGCACTCAGGAGGTTGTGGTGCAAATTGACAGCATGAGGAGTTTCATTATTGCATCAAGCATCGGCTTGTTAACTGGCCCTTTCAGAAAGAGCCTTTTCAATGAAATAATGTGATGCTCAGTGGAAAAACTACATTTAACATGGAAAACTGAGGCAGACTTGTACACAACTTATTTTCTCTCATTGTAAATCGTGAATATTTTTTGTTCATGAATCAGCACTGTACATAACAAACTGATATCAGCAAACAGAAGTTTTCCACTTTTATCTCAGTGGTGCATGCCAGCCACCAAAACGTCATAAAAGCATATGCAGATGATCCCATATTTATTTTTCAGAATTACATCAGTCTTTGTGCTCTACATTAGCAGGTCTTTCCGTCATCATCATCTGTTTAATTACAGACTTTATCAGCTGAGCTGGGTGCAGTGAAGTTTTGGTCGAACATGTTCAACCCAGTGGTGGCTGTACTTCATTTAGGACAGTGCATGTCTTAATTCAATCATTCAATCAAGCTTTATTTATACAGCACTTTTCCTCCAACTCAACTGTAACTCATAGTGCTTGCAGAAAAGAAAACAAGAAGAAAGGAGAGGGGGAAAAAACAATTCCTAAATAGGCACCTGTCAGGGGAGCACAGTGTGGGATTGGGGAAAAAAACACATCCTTAATAGTTTTCAGATCAACTTGGTTGCTTTGTCCCAAAAAAGTAAAAAAAATAAATAAATAGTCCTGTCAGACGATTGAAAAAATTAATCTAATTAATTACCAGATTTATAATTAATTAACGTAATTAATCGCATTTTAATCTCATATCTGCTTAAATTACCCAAATTAAGAATTTGAATTCTAGGATATTATAAAATTGTAGTGCATGATTAATCAAATGAATACACTAAGAAGTGAAGATATGTAAATCCACATTTTTATTGGTGACTAAATAAAACCAAAGTCAGGGCAACTTGTCCAGAAAATTCTAAACTCAATCAGGCAGCTCAAATTACACTTTAAGTGTGTTTCATAAATCAAATTCAAAATAAGAAAAAGGTCGAGGACATCCAGCAAAACAATTCGGCCTGATATATTATTAAAAAATGTAGTACAAATATAGATAAATAATTCAAAAATAAAATAAGACTAAGTCTTAAATATGCCATTCCTGTTGTCACCTGGGCTTTGGTTTGCCTAGAGACACATGTGTGAAGTGACGTGCCACTGCCATGTATGAGTCCTCCAGCTGGCCAATATCAAAATGTTTGTGTGCTATGATTAATCTTGCAATTAATTTTTATAACGCAGTAATTTGCGTTGTCCTTAATTAATGTAATTAATGCACTAAAGTGACAGCCCTAAAAAAAGGACAAATCTGTTAATGTACTTCGAATAAATTCTCCTGCATGAACAAGCTGGGCTGGATTCTGCTGTGGTGATGGTGAGTGATGCTAACTTGTCGCTAATTTCATGGTATGTTCTTCCTGTGCATGGAAGTGACTGTGGGATTCAAAACATAATCTTTAAGTAACACTTTGTCATCACTCAGGTTGCCCGATAGCTGTGATGTAGTTATTACCGCTACTAGGAGGTTATGTTATTGCTGGCGTCTGTTTGTATGTTAATTAGTTTGTTTGTTTGTTTGTTTCTCTGTTAGCAAGATAACTCAAAAAGTTGTGGAACAATTTGGAATAAATTTTCAGGAAATGTCCAGATTGCGACATGGAACAAATGATGAGATTTTGGGAGTGATCCATATCACCCACTGGATCCGCCATGGCGAAAACTGCAATTTTCGTGAATAACTACTGAACTAAAGTAGATGTCATTTTGAATCCAATTGTTAATGGTACATTTGCATGGTCAAGGAATCTAAATATTTAGATGAAATAAAGGTAGGACTAGTATTTATGGTAAAAATCACAATATCAGGGAGGACTTTGGTGCTGGCGGAGGTCTGCGCTCTCCAAGTGCTTGTACTCCTGTTGCTGGGCCACATATGACATGACTGTAAATGTATTGCTCCTGGATCACCAGATCCTCAGTAGAGCCAGAACCTGGACCAAACTCAGCACATAAATGGAGGTTGTTATCCTGTATGAACACAACTCGTTTTGGGGACATCACTTAATTTTTTGAATTTATATAAATTATTGAATGTCGTCAATGGGATTTCCCATTATAAAGTTTAGTGTTTTCTATGTGACGTCGATCTGGATCTGATCCAGATGAAATTTACCTTTGTGATAGAGACATGGACCCCATACTATCTTGTGAAATTAGAAGCAAATCTGTTGAAAATGGCAGTGATATGATCTTTTAAATTTCGTCCAATGTTAACCTATGAGATTTTTTGAAGTTTTGAAGACCAATATCCATTTCACCAACAAAATGTAATGGCTTCTTCCTTGGCCCAAACCACACCTCTTGTAAAATTTTCATGCTAACCCATCTGGTAGATTTTCGTAATCTTGCTAAAAAAAAACATGACAAAAACATTACCTCCTTGGCATAGGTAAAGAAAAACAAATAACAGCGCTACAAAATTCTCTATAGAAGGATATTTCTGCACCACTTTCAACTTCTTTTGACAAAAATTTGTTTTACAAAGGGGCTCACGCTCTGTCCTTTACACAGTCTGATTGGCCTTAATGAATGTGACTGACAGAACGATCACCCAATCACCTGCAGGACACGTTTGATAGGCTCTGTTCATTCCCAAACACTTTCTATGAGCTCTTTCCCAGATGGACTGGTGAGATATATGGGACAGTCCATCTGTTGTGTAGTTAGACCAATAGATTTAAACACCAGAAGAAAAAATGAAATAAGTTGGACCTCTAAACCATGTCAGGCTCAAAGCTTGGGTGAATGATTAGTGTCTTTTCTGTCTTGTGACATGGGGAGGGGGTTCAAAGTTGATAGTCCCGTTGGCCATGACAACAACCCCCCCGCCCTCTCCTTCTGTCTTTTCCCACCCCTCGCCTCCCATTCATCACTATTGTCGAAGTTTGAGCTCTGTTGCTCCAGGAGACTGGAGGAGACAGTGGAGGAATGTGGCATCTGGTGGAGCATGTCCCGCACATGGACCTTTAAAAGACATCCAAGACATTATCACAATAAGAAAAATCATATCATCTTTATTTGATCAGAAACTGCTCTGCGCTCGGTCTTGCAGATCATGCAGTTTTACTGTTAGAGAGTAAAAGTGGAGCATCTGATGTTCTACCTCCACCCCTCTGCACGTCCCGCACACCGGAGACTTGCAGCCAAGAATAGAACTTGGCGTAATTGTCCTTTATTGGTTGAGAGCATGTTCAGGTCCAAATCACTTGAGTTGGCTCATAAAAACTCCCTCAAAAAAAGAAGAATAGGCTCAGCCATGTCCTGTGTGACTGAGAGCGCACACACTTTCACACACCGCAGAGTGCCAGCGGGGCAACAATACCGCCTCTCTTCTCCGCGCTCCGTCTCGGTGCGTTTCCCTCCACCGTTCCTTCACTCCTGTCTGATATGACAAATAGTCTTCTCCCCCGCTCCTCTCTCTCCGTTTTCGCCTCTCCCCGTCTCACTCTTTCTGCCATTTGTCTTCCTCTTCCCCGTCTTTTCCCAGGCCTCCAAGATAGATTCCCTCAGGAGTAAAGTGGACTTGCTGCGCCTCCCTCTGTCCCTCTCCCCCAAGTCCATCAGCGAGCGCAAGAGCCAGCTGGGCGTGGTCTGGGAGAAAGGCGGCGGCTCCGGGGCAGCAGGGGCTCGGAAACCCCGCCCACCGCCAGCCTCAGACATGGACAACGAGTCGACGTACTCGGGGTACTCGTACAAGTCGTCCCACTCGCGGAGCTCCCGGAAACACAGGTAGGAGCACTCAGAATTTTAAATCAAATTTTATCAATTTCCCTTTAGATGGATCATTAATCAATCCATAAAATCCAGTCGGGGTGGGAGAAAAATCGATTCACATAAGTATCGGGAGTTTTTAAATCAGTTTTTTGTTTGTTTAAAAATCGATTTTTTTCCTAATTTGAATGCTTCATTTTAGTCTGTGTTAATAAGTCACTTTTAAATGCAATCCAGACTTTTAAAGAGAGAGTATAAACAGCTGGTTAAAATATATTGATGAATAAATCCTAAAAACGGACTCATATGTGATGTGATTTCCTGATGTAGTGTGTAGGCTTCGTCATTGTTCATCGTTTTCGGCGGTATTAAAAAGCTAATTTAAGATTGCAAAAATTAGCAGAAGCATAGAATCGCAATTCAATTGTAAAAAAACATGAAACATTGAATCGGAGAAAAGCGTATAATCCTAGCTCTAAAATCCAGAGATCGATCTGTTAACTTGAGTACTTTTTTCTTCATGAGACGTGCAGAGAAGCAGCCTGTGGTATCAACTCTGCTATAGCCTTGAATGCTAGTCTGCTGGAATATGCATTAATGTATGTCATTAATATATGATGAATGTAACTGCTTTGGATCGAGCTCTTAATGTAAAAAAAAATAATAATAATGATATTTTTGAGATATCCCAGACTGAAAAAAATATCAAATTGAATCTCGAATCCAATGGATCCAGAAAATCTGAATCGATACCCAGCCCTGAAAAGAAGTGGTAATTTTTGTTGACTAAGTAGTTTTGTCATAGCTTCCATCAACAAACTT
Source organism: Scarus forsteni (assembly GCA_036419115.1). Lineage (NCBI taxonomy): Eukaryota > Metazoa > Chordata > Actinopteri > Labriformes > Labridae > Scarus > Scarus forsteni. The sequence continues at coordinate 11,484,652 of JAZDUH010000544.1, forward strand.
TTTTCCTCAGACAAAAACTTGACTTTAACAGAAAAAAATACAGTGTACAGTGGCAAAAACTAAAGTAACTGACATTTTCATCAACAAATAAAAACTAGACTATAATGTTTAACAGAGACTAAATCAAAGCAGACCTAATTTCATCATTTAGAAAGTAGAGACAAGCTAGGAATATATCCAATCACAGCTAGTTTGGTTGTGTTAAAGGGTTAAATGGGTTAAAAGGGACATCCTTTTACAACTGCCTTAACTTCATTATGGCGGGATCAGAGTGTGAAACTTCAGAAATTCAAGGAAACATAAAAATGCCTCTTCATATTTTAGTCGACTACATTTACAGTAGATTTCATCAACTAAAACTAAACTAAAGTCAAAACAATGTAGATGACTAAATTATGACTAAAACTAATAGATGTTTTTTTTAAATACCTTTTATTTAGTTATTTTTTCATATAAAAAGAGAAAGAAGAACACAAATACACAGAAGAAAGTTTGTGGGGTACAAAAACCTCAAGCAGTTATATTGCATCTGGAGCTCTTGATAACCAAAGAAAGTCATAAAAAGATAGCCTCCTTTTCCGCTGCTGCAAAAAGTGTCCATTTCTCCCATTCTAATAAAGATAGTCCCTTGAATTCTTACATAGAAAACTGAAAGAATTTTTACGCAAAAGACTAAAACTAAATGAAAAAGTGCTGTCAAAGTTAACACAGACAAACGGAGCTGCAACTGGTTTTGCAGCCATCATCTGTCCAACTTCTGTTTGAGAGATTTAGTCTAAAAGATGCAGAATATAATTTAAAAAAATGTATGTAAAGTTATGCGATCCATTTTAGTAAGACCTGCTCCCTTTGCAGCACTTTGCTTTTGATTTTTGACAGTAAAATGCGTCTTGATAAAGTCAAAAGCGAAAAGAAAAAGTTATCCAAACAATATTTGGTCTCTGATTTTCTGTCAGCACTAAATTTATAATTTCAATACTGTGGCTGTAAAGAATTTTAAAACATTTAATATTATCAAATAGTACAAAAGTTGAAAGAACAGTGAACATTTTATGAATTTTTCTTGTCCTCTTTCATCATTTCTTAACGATGATAGTGGCTTAGAGGAATATGAAAACTTTTTGTGTTGTTTTCATATCTTGCCTTTTTTCTAAAGCCACAACAGTCAGATAGACTCCATTATTTTGACTGTGTGTGCAGTAACTAGAAAGAGACAGACAAAGCTAGCCCACTGCTAATTAGCTTAGCTTAAACACTGGGAGTCAATGGAAAGTGTTAGCCTGCTTCTGCCTACAGCCTAAAGATGAACTCTTCAGCAATTTTTTATGGTCCTGTGTGCTTTTTGTGACTTGTTTTCAACGGCATTAGGTTATAAGGTAAAATACCGTGGGTAATTGATAGCTGAACATCTCTTAGTTAAAACATCGTCTCTGTATGCTTCTTGTTCCAGGGAGAGAAGAGAGAGGCATCGCTCGAAGAGTCGTGATCTTACCCTACGTGGGGATAAATCTGTGACAATCCAGGCGCACGGGGAGCCGTTGATGGATGCAGAATCAACAAGAGGAGACGACAGAGTACGTTTTCTCTGTTAAACTGAAGGTTTTTTTGGCAGTGTTTCCACATTTTTAATCTGTTGTGAATTCAAGTTTAATATTGCTAAATAATATTGAAACAATGATGACGTTATAGTTTGATATTGTGAAAATATGGTATCAAAATTCTTCATTTCCCTTGTCAAAGGTGAAAAGCTGTTAAAAGGACTGCAAGCTCTTTGCAGTGCATTACGGGGGACACCTAAAACGCAAATCAGGCAGACTGGACAAACCGTTCTTGAAGTGTTTGTCTAATCAACTTCAGCCGTGATGAACAGCTGAAGAAAACCTTTGGCTTGACCTCATGCAAATTTTTCAAGAACAGGAAATTGTTTAGTGACATGGGCAGCGAGTTTGAGGGCTCTTGTAATGTGACAAAAAACATCTTATATAATTGAATTTAACTTATTTTTGGATTGATTCAGAACCTCATTGAGGAAAAAGCGTGATTTTGACATAAATCCTGTGTTTCTAGAGATAAAAAGAGATAAATGAAGTCAGCTTTGTCGGTAGATGAGGCGAAGAGAATCAGTGACAGTACAAGAATTCAGAAATTCAGGCACTGCTTCATGTTCAGCCAAAGCTTTTGAAATAGTTGAATCCATTTGAATGATGTCTTTCTTTTTCTTCAAAAAATTGGGATAAAATAACTGTATGAGGTCTGGATTCATGATTTTTGAAGATATTTCCAAATGCATAATTGCAAATATTGGTAGCGATATTTGGTGTCAAAGGCAAAAAGTCTTAGCTTACCTTAACTGACATGTTTCTTCTATGACTGCAATTGATTTGTGTTGTAAAACAAATGTGAAAAATGTTATTTTATTCTTGGTTAAATCACACTTTTGATTCTTATGAATGGACATTGATGATGAGGCTAACTATTATGCCACGTGGTACATTCTGCCAATGTTAATGCAGATTTATGGTATTTTTTATATCCAATTCATATGGCATTTCTGCAAATGTGTTAATATCAGCCAATACCAGTAATCAGTGTGAAAGGCAAAACATCTCCCGATACAGATATTGGCATCCTTGGTCTCAAGGGGCTCAATCTGGGCTCCAAGTGGTGTGTCAGGGATCAAGCCATAAAGGCTCAAGATACAGGATTAATTTAAAGAAAATTGTTTTTATTTCTCCTAAAGAAAGTCAAATTTACAAACCAAATTGTTAAGACTTAGGACAACAAAAGACTAAATGTAACACTAGATAAACCAAACAAAAGAGACGTGTCAACTGAACTAAACAGACCTGACAAAAAGAGACAAAAGGAGCCTAAATAAAGGGGTTTGGCCAGACCTAAGGAAACACAAAGGGTAAACAATATGGCTGTCACATTACTAAAAGCAAGTCAAACCAAATTTAACCCAAATCCCCCCATGACATCAGCAGACATGGTCCAACCCAATGAGCTGGCTTCAGTCCTTGTAAACACCTTTTACCTCCAACCAGGAGGTTCCCCTCTCCACCATCCAGGTAACCTAAAGAAAAAAAAAGAGACATGTTACAATGAACAAATTGTGCTCAATTTTAAAAGTGTAAGACATAATCCAATTAATATACTAATACTGAATCAAAATGTATTTTCAACATTCAATTAAGAAATAATATTGAATTCATTATAATTTGAAAAATTTAAAATGATTTTTATTTTATGTTTATGATTAAGATTTATTTATGTGTATTAAAAAATCTGTTTGTAGTGTATACATCTATATTTTTTATCTGCTAATTGTTTTTACTTTTTTTTAATCACTTTTAGATATCCAGTGTTTTTTTATGTCGTTTTACAAAGCAGTGCTGCTGGAACCCTACTGTCCCTGAAGCACTCTTCCCAAAAGATAAATAAAGTCCTATCTAATCTAAAATAATTGGGGGTGCTTGATATTATCGGTTTGATATCGGTATTGGCCAATATTAGCTTAAAAAGTTAAGCATCGGAATTTGCTGATATTTAAATTTTTGCAGATATTTACAGCCAGTATATCGGCCGCACCTTTGCTGGAATATCGTCAAATTATACAAATGTTCAAAATTGATGCACCTGCAAAAGTTAAAATCTGTTTTTCTTGTTTAACATCTGTTCATTCGATAATAATGTGCTGTAACACTGAAAGAAACAAGTCGATTTTATTAAGCACAGATCAGTGATAGTGAATCAAAAAAATATCGGATATCAGCAAAAATCCAGTATCATGTCTCCCTAAAAATGATGGGCAGTTGTGTTTATGTGACTTCAAAGTATGTTTTAAACTAAAGAGGTGAGCAGCTGATGTCGAGGTGATAAGGATATCACCCACAGGAGAGGCCGGTCAGTGGCCCTCGAGTCCCTGAAGGATTACTGTCGTCATGTTTTGTCACTGCTTCATAAAGACTGATCACCTTGTTCTCCTCCCCTCAGGATGATAACTGGGGCGAGACAACCACCGTGGTCACAGGCACCTCCGTGGACAGCATCTCTAATGAAGACCTGACACGGATCAGGAAGGATCTGGAGGACTCGTCCCCGCTGGACTGCCGTCGGTACCTCAGCCCGGTGTTGGGAGCCATCTTGGGTCTGTTCGCCCTGCTCACTCCTCTGGCCTTCCTGGCCCTCCCTCAGCTGTTGTGGCGGGACTCTCTGGAACCCTGTGGCACGCCGTGTGAAGGCCTTTACATTTCTTTAGCCTTTAAGCTCCTCATCCTCCTCATCTCCACCTGGGCGCTGTTCCTCCGCCCTCAGAGAGCCACCCTGCCCCGTTTCTTCATCTTCCGGTGTCTGCTGCTGGCGTTGGTCTTTCTGTTCGTGGCGTCTTATTGGCTCTTCTATGGGGTGCGGGTGCTGGACTCCAAGGAGACAAATTACAAGGGGATTGTGGGATACGCAGCATCTCTGGTGGACGCGCTGTTGTTCATTCAGTATCTCGCTCTGGTGCTTCTGGAGATCCGACATCTGCAGCCTGCGTTCTGTCTGAAGGTCGTGAGAACGACGGACGGAGCCAGTCGCTTCTACAGCGTGGGCTGTCTCAGGTAACTGTGGATTTTATTATAAAGTTTCACTCTGTAAAAGTAGAAGGTCTTTTTCTTTTTCTCTTTTTTTAGACTGAATTTTAAATTGCAAGTTGACTCAGACTTTCAGCTGCTTTAGGACACATCAGACAGTAGGGGGCAGCAACATCACAGCTAACAAGAATGAAACATTTTAATGTATTTATGTATTTCAGACGTGCAAAAAAAGTCAAAACAAAATAATACATACACTAAACAATAGGGATGGGAGAAAAATAGATTCATATAAGTATCCAGATTTTTTGTTGGATGATTTTTAAATTGATTTTTTTGTTCAAAAACCGATTTCTTTCCAAATTTAAATGCTTCATTTTAATCTGTGTTAATAAGCCGCTTTTAAAAGCAGTCCAGGCTTTGAAGAGAGAGTATAAACAGCTGGTTAAAATATATTACTGAATAAATATTAAAAACTGACTAACATGTGATGTGTATTTTTCCTGATATAGTCTATAGGCGTCATCATTGTTCATCTTTTTCGGTGGTGTTAAAAAAGCTAACTAAAGATTCCAAAAATCGGCAATATCGTAGAATCGTAATTTAAATCTAATCGGCACCTAAAAATCATAAAATAAACAATTGGGAGAAATGTATCGTCCCAGCCGTACCAAACAACTGGCCATGTTCAGTAATAGTATCAATCAGATCACTGCACTGAATAAATGAATAAAAATCATAATTCAATGTTATTCATAAAAACAATATAATTTACGAGTTACAGTCCCATTTTACAAACTCCATTCAATCTTCATGGAAAAATAAATCTTTGGAAGCTCAACTCTATTCTTCATATGAACCTCCAAGAGAACAAAAACAGCACACTAATAATAAGTCAGCACCTAGAAAATATAAATGTATGTATTATATATTTACATATTATGTACACAGTTTACATGAATACTTCTTTAAACGTACACTTTTATATTCATAAAAATCCATCTCATAACTAAGTATAAACTTCTCTGCAGTGAGGGTTGAAAGATATATCGTTATTATATTTATTTTGAGATATGAACAGTCAAGATAATAATGTTGAAAAAGTAATGATATACACAATATAGATATTCCCCACACCCGCCCTGCATGTACAGCCGTGGAAGTCACAACAAGTTTCATTTTTACAATTGCCCTTGAATGCACCGCTTGGTCACATTGTATCAATATCGAGACATCTGGCATGAATATCCAGATATAAAATTTTATCCATATCGTTCAGCCTCATCTGCTGTATCTGTTCTTTATCATAATATTTAATTAATGTTAGGCATCCGTGGAGGTACGTCCCTGTAATGCAACAGCCTTTTAACACATTTGGGAAATAACAAGTGCCACATCAGCATGTAAAAATTCTATTCATACTTAAAACTCAATGAATTAACCAACCATGCTGCACTTATGTCTCAAGAGAGAGGGGTCAAGCGGAGCTTCCTTTGCAGTTTAGGAGACACAACCAAAACAGAGTGTTTCATGAAAGGCTGTTTAGCGCAGGTTTATGGAGAGTCAGAAACTACCTCTTGTGATTAATGTAAATTATTTTGACCAAAGCGCAGCACAGACATCTCATTAATTAATTAATTAATTAATTAATTGTGAGACATTTGTGCGGCACCAAAGACGATTTTTTGGTAGATTAATGCCACTGTTGATGACTTTTTATTTTTGTTTTTAAGAGAATTCAAGCCATCTAACCATATTTTCGTAGGTCAATGAGGGAGTTAACATCACGCTGGTTCCCTCAACTGCAACGACAGCCTGTGGAATTTTTCACTGTTTTGGATCACGGTTGATAATAATCTCTTTAGTGAACAAAAAATATGAAATGTGCAAGTTCTGTTCTTGATGATGAACTGAACAAACCCACTTTTCACAATTTTCAAGCATAAACACAAAAGATTATTATGGGAAGAGTGAAAAGCTATCAGTAAGCTACTGTGGAACTACAACATGGCAGTTCAACTTATAAGCAACAACAATATTTCCAGTGTATAACATCTTATTGTGACCTCATACAGGACTGCCCTGATCAAGTTGGTTCAGGTCCAAGGCCGTTTTTATTAGGGATGCACGATATTAGATTTATGCCCATATCCAATATGCATTTTTTAAATTCATGATCACAGATACTGATATTTCTGATCAAGAGCACAAGCTCTATACTTAACAAAAATGGACTTGTTTCTTTCAGTGTTACAGTATATTTTTATGTGGAACAGATGTGTCAACAGCAGGAAACATCATTTTATCATATCCTTTTATCAAACATTAAAAAGCTCAAACTCACCATGAACTTTCTTCAAGCACTTATCTGGAATCGTTAACTCTGAGGAGTTGGAAACTTCTGTAACTCTCGTCTGCATTTTTTGACTCATTTCTGCACCACTCTTACAACTCATTTGTGTAAAAACTTTCTTCTGAAAAGCCACAATGAACTGTATTCATGTCAGTCTGTCCATGATGATCAGAATTCTGTGTGTTTGCAGCCTCGCTGGTGGTTGACCACTTCCTGACTCTCATGTTTAAAGCGGTGGTCTGTTTCTCTCTCTGATAACGGTTCTCTGTTGCACATAAACATTTAAAGGAAAATGCTTCCCTTTGCTTTTCTTGTGCAACTCAGTATTCAGCGGGCAGCGGTTTGGGTTTTGGACCAGTACTACAGTGACTTTCCGGTCTTCAATCCTGCTCTGCTGAACCTGCCTAAGTCCATCCTCTCCAAGAACATGTCTGCATTCAAAGTCTACAACCTAGGGGAAGGTAAATTCAGTCGTTTACCCAAGAATCAATGCCTCTGCATTTTTTCATCTCTGTTATGTCTGTGACTAATACAAATGAAGAGGTTTGAAAATGGTCATATTTGATTTGCTGGTTCAGGGATAAATATCTCCAAATGATATGACCTTGCAGTCTTGGATTCTGGTGTTTCTTTCCACAGAAAACAGCACCAACAACTCCACGGGTCAGTCCAGATCCATGATCGCAGCCGCCGCAAGACGAAGAGATAACTCTCACAACGAGTACTACTACGAGGAGGCAGAGCTGGAGCGGAGGATTCGGAAACGCAAAGCCAGGTAAGAGCAAACCTCCTCAGAAACATCCGCAAATTCATGTGTAGACAAGAAAGCACTCGGACATCACAAACCTCCGCTAAAGGTACTGTAGCTCACATATCACTGTTACATCTATAAGCAATAGTTCAGTGATAAAGTTTCCATCATAATATGATTCATGACCCTGAAAAATCCACACCAAGCACTCAGAATCATGTTGATAATATTACTTAGACAGTTGTTGAGCAGAAATGATCTTTCGCCAATGGCTGTTTTCTGGATCACCACCGATACCTAATGATTTTAGGTTGAGCCATGACCAACATGTCCTGAAAATTTCTGCAAAATCTCTGCTGTTTTTTTGTTTTGTTTTTTTGTAATTTTGCTAACAAACAAACAAACTCCAGCAGCAACATACCGTAAAATATAAAATAAAAGCCGAGTTCCAATCAATCGCTGGGTCCCAAATAAACGGCGGGGATCGCAGTACTTTTTTTTTTTTTTTTTTGTAATGTATTTTTGGGCATTTTGTGCCTTTATTGATAGGAGAGACAGTGAATAGGCTTGTGAAAGGGGGTGAGAGAGTAGGGGAAGACACTCTGAAAACTGGTCACAGGCTGGATTTGAACCCGGACCAGCAGAAGTATGTATATGGGACATGCATGATTGCTAACCACTCCGCCAAACCAGCACCCGCGTCGCAGTACATTTTGATAAATTGAGGTCCGTTCCAAATAAATGCAGGATGTAATTTATTAAGCACACCCGACGAGCGACGGTCAAAGTTACAGAACACACATGCAAATTCTGAGCTCACAACTGACAGTTGACGCTTGAAGAGTGATTTATTGGAATTAAAACATGATCAGACTGCACCTTTACAGTCCACATGGTTTATTTGTCTCTCAGGACGTCCTGTCGGCTCACTTCTCCTCCCTCCGTACGTCAACAAATGCACGTTGGTGTGAGGCGCTCTGTTTTATGACAGTGCAGTTTCACTCGACATCCATCGAGGGAACTAGAGTGCAGAAAGACGGAATCTTACATAGTGCTGCTTTGGAAATTCAAAGAAGAAGACATTGCAACTGCTGCTGCATGTAGTTTGCCCTTAACTTACGTCAGGAGGCCAGTCACGTCAGTTACCGGTACTTTGCTGCTGATCGTCTCGGTACAGCGAGAAAAGTAAAGTAAGACCTTAACTACTGGTAGTTCCTTATCAATACTAAGAGTGTTTAGAGAGTTCTTAGTTGAAAGAAGAAAACAAAAGTATAACCATGGTACTGTAATTTTACCTTTAAAATGTAAAGGCAATGTAAAGCAGCCTGGTCCCAAATAAACACCTGGTCTGCTCAGTGACTGAAAGAAATAAACGTCCCGGCTATTATTTGGTATTTTACGGTAACGTCCTTGGTGGAGGAAATGAGGTTTGTGGGCATTTTCCTCATTTTCCTGTCTTGTGCTTCCAGACTGGTGGTGGCCGTAGAGGAAGCCTTCACCCACATCAAGCGTCACCAGGAGGAGGATGTGTCCTTGTCTTCCCCCAAACACCCGCGGGAGCTGATGGACCCGAGGGAGGCGGCCCAGGCCATCTTTGCCCCCATGGCGCGGGCCATGCAGAAGTACCTCCGTGCCACCAGGCAGCAGTCATACCACAGCATGGAGAGCATCATCAACCATCTGCAGTTCTGCATCTCCCACAACATGACCCCCAAGGTGAGGAGGGAGCCTCAAGTTCCAGTCGTTTGTTTCTTATTTTAAGTTTGTTGACGTTTTTACCTCCGCTTTATGTTTCTGCCAGCGCTTGATTGTCCATCTGTCAACAAGAAAACTTGAGATTTTGAATGGCACCAACTATCATGTCAAACTCAAAGTCACTTAAATCACTTTTCTTCTGTAGGATGTTTTGACCATACCCACATGCTTGAATGCATTGAGTTGCTGCCTTGTGGTTGGCTATGTGCATTAAGTAGCAGTTGAATGGGTGAATCTAACAAAGATGTCAACAACAGCTGAAAATGAAATGAAATGGAAAAAATAAGAGGATGAAACTCATTGTTGACTCTTCCTGTGTTTGCTCAAAGGCGTTCCTGGAGCTCTACCTCAGCCCGGGTCCCACCCTCCAATACCTGGAAACAAACAGGGGGCGGCAGTGGACTCTAGTGAGCGAGGAGCCTGTCACTTCTTCTCTGCATCAGGGCCAAGTATTCTCCCTCCGACGCCTTGACTTCTCCTTGGTCGTCACGGTGACGCCCCTTCCGTTCCTGCGCCTACGTGAAGAGTTTATCGACCCCAAAAGTCACAAGTTTGTCATGAAGCTACAGTCAGAGACGTCTGTGTAGGCGGAGGAAATTACAACAGAAAAACGTGGGCGGCCATGAAACCCAATATTGTCTTTTCTACTTTTTGCTATCACTGTATAACTATTTTGTGTTTGTTTTTTGTTTGTTGATATTCAGAGAAGGTTAAAGAAACTGTGACCTATAGAAGAAAATGTAGGACAGCGCACATGCGTCATGTCTGACTTAGTTCCTCTTATCACTTCTGCTGAATTGACATTATTCAGACTTCTTTCCAGCTGACACCTGGTTTCTCAGAATTCTCTGTGTACCATAACACTACCAAACATGGGCCTTCTTGGTAACACTATTAACACAATTCAAGCATTTTTAAGTACACTTCTTTCTCTTTTGACTTTCTGAAGGGCTCTCTAGATGGCCTTAAGGCAGCCTGCATCGATCCGGTTAGCTGAACACGATCAAATTGTAAAAAATTGGAAGGAGAAAATATATGCAGTGGTTTAAAGTATCTGTTACATCCCTTCAACTGTTAAAGCAAACTAAAAAATACATTCAGACTGAAAATACTTCAGTATGTTCTCACAGTTCTGTCAGACTTCATTAGAGAGTAATCAGCAGAGTGTGATTATGAAAGGGTTAAACCCAGTATTGACAAAGAGTAGTCCAAAAAAACAGGGAAGTGAGTTAGCATTTAGCACATCTTGGTTCCCAAATCACCAGAGCACATGAGACTTAGAATACTGGTTTCAGATATGTGTCTGAAATAAGGTCTGTGGTGAACACAAACACAATATTTATAATGCTTAATGTGAAATACAATGTTAAGCTGTTTCCTGTCTCAACTCTCCTGTGTATGAATCAGCAGTTGCTAGCTAACTGCTAACAAGGACTACAAAAATGGCTGTGGATTGAGCTTTTCGGATTGTTTCTTAATAATCAGTTATTCGGTATTGCCACAGCCTTGAAAGCTAACTTGGTCATTTAGTTATGAGTAAATTCTCAACAAGAGGTCACAACAAGATGCTGTATATTTAAAATATTGTAGCTGCTTCTAAGCTGAACCACCATGTTGTAGTTCCCGAGTAGTTTACGAATGACTTTTTACTCTCAACCATTACGTCTAAGCTTAGTAGATTTGCTTGGTTGTATTATGACAAGAACTGAACATGCAAGTTTTCATCATTTTTTGTTGTCTACTAATTTCGCATTGGCCTACAAAAATGCTGAATCCCTGCACCTTTCTCTTAAATCAAAATGAACTTAATTTCATTTATTTTGTTGGCTATAGAAGTCCTCCCAATGTGGTTTAATTAAATTATTTCATATGTTCAGCTGCAGCTGTTCTTGGAAGTGAATGCTACCATAGTACTGATAGAGTTACCCGAAAATTCCCAACATGTTAGCCTGTAGTAATAACACTCTGCTCACAACCATTTGAGAATCAAGACATTAGAGTGCCCTGTGGCCTCAACGGACAGACAGGGGATGTACAAACTCTTGAAATTGTTGTAATATTTATTCATCATTAGTCCAACAATGAGAACACAAACACTTTTGGTTTCAATCTAACAGCACAGAAGTGTGAGCACGAGGTGCGTCGTGTCATGAGACTAACGCCTCACATCCTGTGACGACATGATTTTACCACATCACAGTCATAGTGGTAATAAGCAAAGTCAATCAGCCTTCAAATAAAGTTAAATGGGTTTTTTTGTGTAAGTTGATCAAGATTTCTGCTGCTTGGGAACTATGAAGATATCTCATTATTGAAACACACTTGAGTAATAAGCTAACATTAGCTTAGTAATGTTATTTATTGGTAATTTTGGGATCACTGTCATCTTCATTCCAGGGTTTTGTAATAGGAAGTTATATTTCAAGAAAGTCAATCCGATAATTTACTTTAGTTTGGCACTACCATCTGAGTAGTTTCATGGCTGAGGAAGCATCTGACTACATTAATCTCCTATTTGCTCTTTAGGGTTTTCTCAACTAGATTAGGCTCTTTGGAGGGAATGTCCAGCCTAGTCTTCTCATTGTTTGTAAATTGAAATGAAAAAATAGAATGAATGTGCTTCAAACACAATGACTGTCAGCCTTGCCGCAGTGTAAAAGCAGAGAGGAGCTTTTCAGGGGGGATTTTCACATGGCGTAGACATATCACCGAGCTTTCAGGTACAATTTTACAGCTTGAGTTGAGGCAGTATGTTTGAGTAGATTTTTTGTTTGTGCTGTTATCAAGCCTTAGTGGACTTGTGACCTTTGGGAGGCGTGAATTTAACTATTTTTACTTCCCTTTTCATATGAAACTCCTTTGCAGATTCAGTTATCTTTACAGTCAACTAGGGAGTTGAAAATAACACACAAAACAAACAGGAGTTATGACTTTCTTTTTCTCTTCTGATAAATGAAGAATGACTGCTTCTTCTTTCTGAATTTCATTACTCTGAGAATGGACATTCTGATATAAGTACAGACACACTGGATGGATGTGATGCACTGCTGATGTGTTTTAAAGTTGTTTGAATTGTTTCCTTCTCAGTCTTTTTGTATAAATGTTTTTTTCTTCATGAATAGAAATGTGTCTTAATTGCTTCTCCTCTGGGTCAAAAATATTCGTGTACAGGTGAAAATAAATGCAGGCAGGTAGTAGATTAAATAAAGAATGAGATAAAGACATTATAAATGAAGATAATCTCAGTTTATTTCACATCTTAATAGCCTAGAACCTTCTGAGACTGCTGTCAGATCACAGCGTTGCCCCAGCCTCTCAACAATTGGCGGTTGGATCCGCCTGATTCAATGTCTGCAATCAGGCAGATACATCTTGGCAAGCTCCAATCTACAACGATTGTGAGTGTCCCAAAGCAGAACGGCCCTATCGTAGTTGCAGGAAGAGGCTGGAGCTCCAAGCTAGATGACAGTGGGAAGTTACTGCTCATACAGAGATTAGCATTGATGCTAACAGCTTCAGTTGCAGTATAATCCAATCTGGACTGCATTTCTTTATCAAATGAAAAACAGACACTACAAACTTCTCAATACAAAGGACATTTTCACTCCATATTTTGGTGAGTTTGTTTTACACAGTAGCTCACACTTTGTTACAGCAGTTTTGTTGCTGCTAGCCTAATTAACTGTGCTTTTACGCAAAAGCAACGGCTACAAGGTTTTGCTTTATTTACACCTTAAGACATTCACGTTAATTCCTTGAGGTTGCAACATCTGCAACATCTTTGCCAGTTCACTATGCAGTACAGCTTGGGTGCATGTGATATGGTGTGTACCTCCATATACACACAAAGGCAGAGACACTCACAGCGCTCCTGTCTCCTGCCAAGTCCACGTCCACCCATTTCTTTAATGTCACGTCTCTGTTATAACCTCTGGAGACGGAAGAAATAGGGGGGTCAACTTTTACAACATTCTGCCTTGAAATGGCAGTGTGAATTGGGCTATTATCTGATTGGTCCGTAATAAATAGTATTGATAGAACAACTGTCTAATCAGTCCAATGAATTAAATAATTTGGAATTAAGATATCTTTAATGTTTCCATGGAAACATTAATTCCGAACTGATGTTTACATAAAAAACAAATTTATTCTCCTTTATTCAATTCCAGTTAAGGTCTGGGGGTTGGTAATGGTTTTGATTGGACAGGGGGCGGATGTAGTGATGTAATTACATGTACTGGAAGAAAAACTCCAGTTCAGTGTCTCTGTCTGAGAAACTTCGTCCAACTTTTTAAAAAAAATTCCACATTTTTATGCTTACGTCCATCTACTCTTTAATTACTTCAGAATCTTCCAAGGCCCTAATCACACAAATTGACCGAGCCATCAGTTATGATCAGAGCTCCCCACAGGCAGAACAGGCCTCACACAAGCACCATATACTTCGGATAAAGCCCCAAATCATCCAACAGGTTGTAAACTCCTCTCTTTGTCGTCCTGCATCATACAATTCAACACCTTCCCCTCCTCCATGGCCCTTTCACTCTGGCAGAAAAACCCTGGAATTATCCTGAAATTATCTGCTGCTGATCGTTCCTGTATTCCTGAACAGCAGTGATGGTAAAAATATCGACCCTGAAATCTTCGGGAATGTTGATTGAGGTACTGTAGACGATGATGGACTTCATACATATGAGGGCAAGTATAGGGGTAAATCCCAATTCTACACCTTAGTCATTGTCCTTCGTCTTACCCCTTCACCTTGGCCGTCTGTTATTAGGGACAAAGGGAAGAGGTGAAAACATACTGCTGAGAAACTAAACGCACCTGATTTCCGCTAAATCATCTCCCAGATCCGCTCGCTAGCTGTGACGCTGGCAGACGCGACAACGGCCTTAGCTACAGCAGTGAAAGCTAGCTCATTATCATGAGAAATTTAAAAATATGACCAACAGTTCTAAACATGATTACTGAATGATTTAATAATTATTATACGCTTCCTTCAGTCTCTGCTCTGCCTTCTTGTGCGCGCAGTATATTATGGGAAATTCTCATATCCCTTACTTTCAAGCGAGGTCCCGGTCTGTCTTCGCTTCTAGGGCTGTGTAGCCCTTAATCTTAGCCCTAGAGATAATTGGGACACCCCTTTACTAGACTTAAAAGTGCAAAACTAAAGACTTAGGCAGGGGTGGGCAACTGGCAGTCTGGGGGCCACATGTGGGTCACCACCTCACAAAATACGGCCCACCAGTCATTACGAAAACTAAACAAGCATGAAGAAAACCCAGACATTTAATAATCAAGTATATTCTAGATTAAGAATTTACTTTGTTATATTAGTGTCCCTCAATCTCTTCATAAAGCATTCAAACACTATATCAATCTGTGTTTGGAAATGGCAGCAGTAAAATATTTGTGCTTTGAAAATTGCAAACCATTCATTGTTTCATTGATTTAAAAAAAGCTGAATGGGTTTAATTCTGTTTACATTGTCTAAATTAGCTTGAATTCTATGTCACGTTAATTTAACTATGTGTGATAACTTGTATTTGTGTAATAATATATGGATAGTGGTGTACTATTTTATTATTAGTTTTCATTTGCATATTTTGTTTATCAAACATTATTTTTCTCCATCAAGAGTATCTGAAAATTTGGCACAATGCGGCTCTCAGGCTGAGAAAAACTGTTTGACGTGGCCCTCTTGGTAATTAAGGTTGCCCACCCCTGGACTCAGGGGTAGAATTGGGACAGACCATTAGTCTGCCAACCTCACATATAAGCATCATACAGTTTCATACAGACAGCCTGCTGCAGGTGCCTGATAAAGTAAGAGGGGAGTCCAGACAAAAACTGTTTTTGAACTGTGGTCAGTCTGGAGACGTCTCTGTTGGTGAGAAAATCTTGTAAATTCCAACTGGTAAATGTACTGGTGATGTCAACTATTTCTCCAGATCTCACTAATACATGATAGTAGGCCTGAAAAACGTGGCAGAAATAAACTTTCATTTAAATGTAAATGGACCCACGAAAATTCCAAAACACATGTGAACATTATTAAAAAATCAATTCCCTTAAAACCGCAGCATGTCGTCACCTCGGAGGTGGTGAGGATCCCCGGACTTCCCATCAGAAAATTCTGACCTCAGGGGTGTTCCAGTTAAAATGTCCCATGAGGAACTTGAAATCCTGACTTCCCAGTACAACTTGGGCGCATCATTACAGCATCATTTTAGGGTAAGTGACTAAGATAAAGTTTGTGGTGAACATGTAGATCTGTTCAATTTGAAATATAAAAGATAAAGTTTGTTGGTGTTTTGGCAAATATTCATTCATTTTAAATCCAATGCCTGAACATGTTTCCAAAAATCTGGGACAGGGGCATCAGAAGAGCGGGAAAGTTCCACAGGTGAACGAGTGATTTGGAAACAGCTGAGTGTGATGATTGGGAATGAAAGGAGCAATCCAGAAAGGTTTAGTTCACAAACAAAGATAGAGCGAGGGTCAACATTTTGAGAAAATCTCTGCATCTAAGCAGCAAAGCTAAAAAAAAAAAATACATTGAATGCCTGTGACTTTTGATCCTGTCATGTTTACCTAACATTTTATTTAAAACTCATTTGAACAAAATTTACTTCCTGTTGCCATGACAATAAAATCACATCGTGGTCAGTTCAGTCACCTGTTTCCTCATTCGCTGAATTCCTCGGTAGTTGACTAAAGCTGAACTGTGGAAGTGCCCCGTCTACCTGAAAGAGGTACTGATAGTTATGTGAGATGACGTAGATGGTATCCAAACCATGCAGGCCAGACTTCAGCTGAGCAGGTACCATAAATGAAAGCACGAGTGGGAGCATGAGGACCTTGACCTTGACTTTTGAACTCATTTACCTCTGAAAAATGTTGTTTGACTTTTTTTTCATTGGCATATTTATTTTTTATTTTAAAACCTAACATAAAATAAAACACACTGAGTAGAGAATGTAATGAAAAATAAGAAATAGTAGTGAGGGAAAAAATACAATTAGATTTTCAGAGATTCTTATGAAATAATAATAATACTTACATAAGAGGTATATTTCATACATAAAATGTACACTCATACATACCTGTGCTAACCAACCTACATAAAAATACATTCATACACACACAGCAGCATAAGCATGGACACATTCCCACATTTATTCTTGCACATCCATAAATACGCACATACACTTGAGGAGAATATATATATACAGTTGCATAAAAAAGTATGTGAACACTTTGAGATGGAGTTCTGCTTAAATTCAGCATAAAATATGTCTTAACTTGCTTAAACTACAACTAACTAAAACTAATACCACACAAAAAATATGATTTCATGTTTTTATTCGACACAATATGTAAACAGTCACAGTGCAGGGTGGAAAAAGTATGTGAACCTTTGGAATGTGTGTCAAATAAAAACATGATACTTATCATTTTTTTGTGCAGAGTTAGTTTAAGCAGACTGTGCTTATCTAGTGATTTGACTAAAATGAAGATCAGAACATATTCCCAAAGAGTTCGCATACTTTCTTTGCAACTGTATATTTATACATAATAAAACAAAACAAAAAAAACTATGCAAAATAAGCATATCAAAAATAAGCATTACAAAATAAAGTAGAATCAATTAAGATACATTTTTATATAAAAATTTTTTAAAAATACTCTCCTGATCAAAGTTTTAAGGCCAGTTTAAAAACTGCAAGAATTTACATTTTCAATTGTTGTTCTTAAGAGAGTTCTAAGTAAAGTTTCAAAATGCAAAAAGAAGAAATGGGACTGAGACAACAAGAAATTTGAATGAGCAGTTTTATTAAGCTGAAATAAGCTGTTCATCAGCTGACCAAAAGTTTAACACCATAGTTCAAAACATCACGTGAGTCCCTAGAATAGAAGTTTTCAAAAAAGGACTCCCAGTGATATCAAAATGAAACAAATCAAGTTTTGCCTTTATGTTGTCTAAATGTTTTCCTCTTAAAGTCGAAGTCTGGGTAATAAAAGGGTGATTATGTAGTATTCATGTGGGCAGGTTTGTCTACATAAACACTAAAAGGCTGACATATTTTTACAGTATCTACTTAAATAACAAATACAAGCCTGTAAAAGTGCTTGTGCAAACCCTACAAGGCCGACCATCATGAAAATTGTCATTTTTAAAAAAAATTGCAACTACTCAATTGGACTAAGGCAAAAAAAAACCTTGGTTTTTAATTTTTTAAATCTTCTGCAGAAAATAAATCAAATTAATCAATTTAATCAATTTTTTGCCCAGCTCTAGGTCTACCACTTGACTTGATTGTTTCATGACCCTCAGGATCTTTAAAGAGGTTTAAAATGATTGTCTTAAGGTGTGTTCACACCGAATGCTATAGGCACTGGCCAGACTGGTCTCCTGTACCAAAGCACATTTTGTTGCTGTTGACGTTTCTCAGCGACGTCACGCTCTCTCAAGTTTCACCCCGCAATCATATTGTCATGATCTTGTTTTTTGTTTGTCTTGTTACCCTGTCTGTCCTTTTGGGTCACGTTTGTCTTGTCATTTCCTGTTTTATTTTGAAATTAATTTCTCCTCTCTCGTCTTCGTAGGTTTTACTTTCTGTTCCGGCTTGTCTCACCAGGTGTCCCACATTACCCCTTATTACCTCATGTATTTAACCCTCGTGTGTCTTTGTCCTAGTTGAAATTAATTTCTCCTCTCTCGTCTTCGTAGGTTTTGCTTTCTGTTCCGGCTTGTCTCACCAGGTGTCCCACATTACCCCTTATTACCTCATGTATTTAACCCTCGTGTGTCTTTGTCCTTGTTGCCGGATTGTTTTCTCTCGTAGTCACTCTCTCGGCGTTCTTTCATAGTCACAGTCACAGTTTTAAACCTTTTTTGTCTTGACCTCGTTTTTGCCTTAGCCTTTTTTGGATACCTCTGCCTGTTTTTGCCTGTCTTTTGTGACCCTGCCTGTCTGATTACCCGCTCTGTGTACCGACTCTAGCCTGTCTGAGAACCTCCTGTTGTGTTTTGACCTAAGGACTGTTAAATCAACCTTGGTTTTAGCTCCACGGACCTGCCTCGTCTGCTTTTGAGTGTTTGTGTGCCTTGTTCCTGAAACATATCATATAATGGGTTTGATCAGCTGACGTTATTCCTAATGTGTCTTTTTCAGTCATCTACCAACCACAAAACACTGCAGCTGATGGCCCTGAAGCGGCATTTAAGTGTGACTGTAAATGGTTGTTTGTCTCTCTATGTGGCCCTGTGATTGACTGGTTCACGGCGTACCCCACCTCTTGCCCAAAAATAGCTGGGATAGGCTCCAATCCCCCCGCCCCGTGAGCCAGAAAATGATAAGTGGTGCAGAAAATGAATGATTTTAAGGAGATATAAAGGACCATTTCACAAAAGTTTTAACTGAAAATACACACAGCGGTGTTCAAAAATAATCAGAATAAAAAAGCCAAAGTGCTTTCCCAACACATTTGAATGTTTTTTTTTTTTTTTTTAAGTTGAGCTGATGTGAACATTTGTGTTTAAATGACCTATTCTGGATTATTCTTTTTTTGTCCTGTCTGAGTCACGAGCTGCCTCATGCTTCCTGTAAAAATTACACAGGAAGTGTGGGTGTCATGAGTTCTTGGTAGATAGAAAAAATTTTTTTTCTTTTTTTTCTCTGTAAATATTTGACAGTTTACACTGTAAAATGCAGCGAATTAAGTGGTTCAAATGTATGGGAAAAATACCAAAACAGGACAACCCAGTCCAGTCCTGCCTGGAGTCATTTATCCTGATCTGAGTAACAGATAAAAGTAGAGTGATTTAATTAGCTTTCACTTTAATTAGAATAACTGTCATAAGTATAAATGCCAGTGAAAGAATGTCTCAACAGTGTTTTGTTTTCAGATCTTTTTTTTTTAGCAACATTTTTTGAGCCACATTAAATATCAAGGAATGATACAACTGCATGTATTTCACAAATCAGACAGATAAAAAAACAAGCTAATAGCAAAGAAAAGTGTTCATTTTTTATTTATTTATTCATTTTTATTTTATTTTATTGCTTTTTACTTACTACCTATTTTAAAGCCCTTTGCTTCATCAAAAGAATTGTTGTAAAGGGCTGTATATATAAAGAACATTTACTTTTACACTTACATTTATTTCAATCAATCAATCAATCAATTTATTTGTATAGTGCCAATTCATAACAATTGTTATCTCAAGACACTTTACAAAAGAGCATAAAGCTCTTCATTTTATGGATACACATATATGCATAGATACATACTATATATACATATAAAATACACATATGCATATATATACAAATATATACATCCAACACCCAACATGAATCCATATAGCCAATCATGGATCCCTCCATCATGGCGGCAAGAAAAAAACTTCTGTTAAGCAGCAGGAAATCTTGAATGTGGATCCCAGTCTCATGATGAACAGCAAATCCACACGATGCTGTGTTGGGTGTGACGGCAAAGGAAGGGAAGTAGGAGGAGACAAGTGGACTAAAGTAAGAACTTAAGTTAGGGACAGGTCTATGAACCGCAGACCTGTCGTCTGATTTATTAGAGGGTAGCCTCTTTAGATGCTACATCTCATTTTCAGGAGGGTCCTCATGTCTGAATGGTTGCGGTGATCATTTTATAGAAGTATAAGCAATGATATTCTTACTGAAAATAAGAATTTATGGTAGTGACGAACTCATGGGTGCCCAGACCACAAGTGCATCCCAACCATATTTGTCTCCATTAAATATAAATGTGTTAAAGGCCTCTTGAGATGTGACATCCCATTTTCAGAGGGACCTCATGCCTATGTGGTAATAAAAAATAGATACTGTAGATGTATCAATCATAGATATGGAGATCATGCTAATATCTACATGAACAGCTATAATGATAATGGGAATGGAGTGTTCCTAATAAAATGGCCAACTATGTGTCATGTTTATAATTGTAGTTTTGAGGCTTCGTGACTCCACAGCAGCAGGCAGTCTCCACCAAGGATCCCAGGCCACCTACAAGACAATTATTATTTATTGACCAAAATGAAACAAAAGTCAGTCAATAGAAAACACATTTAATTTAAATACATTTAAAATAATTATATGAATGAATTAAATACAATTTAAATCGTGGGGGTTGAGGGTTGGATTTTTGTCACATGATTCAGTGTACAAAAGGAAGCCTCCGAGACGGTTCCCTCTTTGTGTGGTTTGTAATGATGAAGCTTCAGTTCGTCTGGCTGCTGCTCCTACTGGGTATGTAGTTTTAAATTTGTGTACTTTATAAAAGAAGTATTTAGCCTATAAGTTGATACCAGACTTAACTGGAACTCTAAAGTATTGAAATAAACATTAAAAACAACATAAAGAAGACACTTCCTGGTTTCCACAAATAGAAGTGGTTTTGATAAAGAAGTATTTTAAAATAACTAAAAAAGGGGAACAAAGATCTATAAATAGACATCATGTCAACATATTTGTCATTTTTCTTGATTAAAATTCTCATGTTTGCTTAGATATCAAAGTGATCCACGTTGAAGTCGAACAGGATGTATAGAGATGGTAAAAACATGTGTGATATGTCACGTCTATGTTCCCGCACATCTGCTTCTCACTAAATTTGAGCGTCTCACTTCTTTTATCTCATTTCTGTATTTAATTTCTCTTCTCTTTACATTTATCATACAGCACCATACAGAATTTAGCCTCCATGTGAAACAAGCATGGCTATTCATTTGGTCCTTTGTCAAACATCTATACACCCGTTTAGTATATAAATTAACAGTTTTTAATTAACAGTTTTTATCAAATATTTTACACTGTCCTGGCACAGCAGATGAACAACTCCATATATTTCTGTAATCCATTTAGGAAATCAGCCTTAAAAGTTTTCTCAAGACACTTTAACTACAATAGAGCAGAAACTCTTCATTTTATAGATACAGATAAGAAAATACACATATGCTATTTTGTGTGCATTATATATTATACTATTTACACATATAAATGTATCTATAGATAGATTTTATACCTGCTAATTCTGCTTTTTTACTTTTTGATATCCTGTGTTCCTGAATACTTTTGTACTATAAAAGGCTACTGGAACCTTAATTTACCTGAAGGAGTTCTTCCCAAAAAGGTTCCATCTTATCTAATTAATACACACAGATACACATATATAAATCTTAAATTTATCATGAACACAGCATGGGGTCAAACAAACCTCTGAAAAGTGAATCTGTCGGGGACTTTCCGAAATGACAGCAAGAAAAACCCCCGCAGGAGAAGCCCACCCCTGTGTAAGACTTGATCTGATTTCCAACCACTGAATCGGCAAAGTGTTTGGAAATCAGGACTAATCTCATGTTGAACAGCCACCTACAAAAGCTGTGTGAACTGCAGCCAGTAACAGATCCATGGACCATCATAAACCTGCCCTCATCATGTTTGCCTCTGAGTATACATTTATTAGAGATGCAGCATGTTGTTTTCAACATGTCTGTATTTTTGCAGTGATAGTTTTTAACACAAGTATCATCAATAACAATCAAAACCCACCCAAAGTTGTTCTAACGGATTGAGGTCAGGACTCTGTGCAGGCCAGTCAAGTTCATCCACACCAGACTCTGTCATCCATGTCTTTATGGACCTGCTTTGTGCTCTGGTGCACAGTCATGTTGGAAGAGGAAGGGGCCAGCTCCAAACTGTTCCCATAAAGTTGGAACATGGAATTGTTCAAAATGTCTTGGTGTGCTGAAACATCCAGAGTTCCTTTGACTGGAACTAAGGGACCAAGACCAGCTCCTGAAAAACACCCCTACACCATAATCCCCCCTCCACCAAACTTTACACTTGGCACGATGCACTCTGACAAGTATCGTTCTCCTGGCAACCACCAAACCCAGACTCGTCCATCAGATTGTCAGATGGAGAAGCGTGATTGGTCACTCAAAAGAATGCGTCTCCACTGCTCTAGAGTCCAGTGGTGGCGTGTTTTAGACCACTGCATCTGATGCATTGCATTGCACTTGGTGATGTGAGGATTGGATGCAGCTACTCGGCCATGGAAACCCATCCATGAAGCTCTCTGCAGTGTTCTGGAGCTAATCTGAAGTTTGGAGGTCTGCAGTGATTGACTCTGCAGAAAGTTGGCGACCTCTTCGCACTATACACCTCAGCATCTGCTGACCCCTGCTATAATCCAGCTGACAGTTGACTGTGGGATATTCAGGAGCGAGGCAATTTCACGACTGGATTTGTTGCACAGGTGGCATCCTATCACAGTTCCACGCTGGAATTCACTGAGCTCCTGAGAGCGACCCTTTCTTTCACAAATGTTTGCAAGCAGTCTGCATGCCTAGGTGCTTGATTTTATACACCTGTGGCCATGGAAGTGTTACGGATTAGCCCCACCCGGGTCCAGAACCCAATCGGAGTAGCTGTGAGCGGCGAACCCAATCGGAGTAGCTGTGAGCAGCGAACCCAGTCGGCTTCTTTCTCAGTTCAGTTTTGTATTTTGGTAGGGGGTTAAACAAAAGGACAATGCTGGTTTTATCTCTGACTATACACCTCAGCATCTGCTGACCCCTGCTATAATCCAGCTGCAGCCCATTTTACCTGATGGCTAATGACGCCTTACCAAAGAAGACAGACGTCCACTCCTGGCACACCTCAAGCACGATGCGTTCAAGTCCATCAGAAAACAAAGTTATGCCAACACAGCTTAACCCACTTTATTTTCCATCGTGAAAACCAGTCCAAAGTAAATGAGAAAACAAAAGAAACCCTCAAAAAAGAAAAGAAAGAAGAGGACCCATCTATCCTTTACATACCTAACAGAAGTGACTGGAATGCCTGATTCTGATTATTACTTATACTTTTTATACTTTTGGCAATCTAGTTGTATTCACACTTTCCCCCCTTTCACACACACGCCCACACAACAAAAAGAAACAAAGGAAATATAACACCTCTAAACATAAAAAGAATATCCTGTTCAGAGGTGTTATAGGTGACTGAAGTATGTCATTGTCTTGACTTGATGTAGTGTTTCCTGTTCACTGTTCTGTCACTAGTTTTGCACAAATAATCAAATTATATATATATATTTATACATATATATACATACATACATATATATACATAGATATATACATATATATATATACATACATACATACATACATACATACATACATATATATACATACATATATATGTTGTATATATATTTATACCATGGTCTGGGTGAATACTCGATTCTGATTGGCTGCAGGGTGTCCATTAAAAGGTGATATAGGACACCTAGAAAAGAAGTTCCGGTCAAATAGCCTGATGGTTCTAAATTACTGCGCTGGATCAAACAGTAGTTGGTAACCGTGGCAACGGAAACTCTTAACATCGCCTAGCTCACAGGAGACAAAATGAACAATTTCATGGTTTCCTTCAGCCTGTTTGGTGAATTTGATAATTTTGAAGACTGGGATGCAGCACCCCCAAAAAAGAAAAGAAAGAAGAGGACCCATCTATCCTTTACATACCTAACATTCCTCCCCCCTTAACAAAAAAAACCCCCAACCTTCTTCTGTTTAGTTTTTTTTCTCTTTTTGTAGTTTTTTTCTTTTTAAAGTTTACACAATTTTTATATTAACATTTTAATTTTAAAACAAGACAGTCCTATCCTAATCCCAATTTGGGCTGCTCTGCTCCCATATAGGACTTCGCAAAAGAACCGTCGTCATTCATTGATTTCGTTGCTTTCCTTTTAAGCACGACAATCAACAAAACCTCTTAAACATTCGGAATACTCAATAGTGTCTCTCAACCTCTTGACAGGGCATCTGCTATTACATTGTCTCTACCAGGTACATGCCTAACAGTCAGACTATAAGGCTGAAGAATAAGACTCCACCTGAACACCCTCTGACTGGAGGTCTTGAACTTTGCCAGAAAAGTAAGCGGGTTATGATCTGTCAGTACCTCAAGGTCCCCACTAGCACTTGAGATATAAACTTCAAAATGTTGAACCGCGAGAACCAAGGCCAGGGCCTCCTTCTCTATTGTTGAGTACCGTTTTTGATGTCGGTTCAGTTTACTAGAGAAATATGCTACAGGCCTGTCAATTCCTGACCCATCCGTCTGTAGTAAGACCGCTCCTACTCCTACATCACATGCATCAACTGCAAGCTTAAACGGAGAAGAGAAGTCTGGTGCCGCTAGAACTGGTTCACTTGCTAAAATGGCTTTAACCATTTCAAGAGCCTTTTGACAGTCTGCTGACCAGCTATACTTTACCCCTTTCTTCAACAAGTTGGTAAGAGGTGCAGTCACAGCAGCAAAGTTTGGAACAAAACGTCTGTAGAAACCACACATCCCTAATAGGCGCATAAGCTGAGGCTTAGTTTTTGGCGCAGGGAGGTCTAAAATGGCCTGAACCTTGGCTGTCCTTGGCCTCACAGAACCTTGGCCCACCTGGTGGCCCAAATAGGTGACCTGTCCCTTTCCAATCTCACATTTGGGTAAGTTTATCACCAGGCCTGCCTCCTCAAGGCGCTCAAACAGCATTCTCAGATGTTTCATGTGATCTGACCAGGACGAACTAAAACAAACAACATCATCAAGATATGTCACTGTGTTCTGCAAACCTGAAGTCACCAGATTCATTAACCTTTGAAATGTGGCGGGCGCATTTTTCATGCCAAAAATTTACCCCTAGGAGGACCTGACAACAGTACAAACTCTCCGGCGTAACAAAAGTAGACACTTCTTTGGCCCGTTCAGTCAAAGGTACTTGCCAATAGCCTTTTAATAAGTCAAACTTAGACACATACTGAGCACTGCCAATCTTGTCAATGCAGTCCTCCAGGCGAGGTATAGGATATGCATCGGTCTTTGTCACATTATTTACCTTACGGTAATCAATGCATGGACGCACAGACAAATCGGGCTTCGGGACAGGAACCAAAGGAGAACTCCATTCACTGGAGCCTTGTTCAATCACCCCGATTTCCTCCATGTATGTCAACTCTGGCTTTACTTGAGCCCACTTTTGCGGATTAATTCGATAAGGGTGTTGCTTTATTGGAGTTGCCACCCCCGTGTCCACATCATGTGTTATCAAGTCTGTAAGGCCAGGGGAGTCTTTAAAGAGAGACTTAAATTTACTCACCAACTGCAAAACCTCTTCCTGTTGTTCAATGGCGAGATGAGTCAAGGATTCCTGGAGGCTAGCTAAGGCTGCTGAGTTCTTGAGCCTAGCTGTCACTGGTTCCACCGAAACTACCTCATCCTCCTCACTTTCATCCTCTTTCACTACAGTACCTACCACTGTGAAAGTATCACGGACAAAGTATGGCTTTAAAGGGTTTACATGGCACAGATGCGACTTCAGTCTACGATCCGGTGTCTCCACTACATAGTTACATTCACCCACAGCCCTAATAATCTTGTATGGACCATAAAACTTCACACCCAGCTGTGTTACCACACAGGCGGTAAAAGCCTCTGGGTGCTCTCTCTCAAGTGCTACCGTCTCTGGAACCTCACAGGGGGTCTCACATACAACTGGGGTCACACATACCCGAGTACCAGCCAAGTCATTTCCCAATACAAAAGCTACACCTTTAATTGGCAACTCAGGTACCACACCTACTACAACAGGGCCATTCACAATGTTAGACTGCAAAAACACCTGATGCAAGGGAGCACTGACAAAACCATCACCTACTCCTTTTACTGGGGTGGATGCATTCAGAAAAGTTGCAGGAGGAAAATCCAAAATGCCCTTCAGCAGCAAAGACCGATTAGCACCTGTGTCCCTTAAAATGTTAACCGGTACCCTTTCCCCCGAAGCAGAACAGGAAACAGCACCTCTGGATACAAATCCTTCAAATCCTTCTGATACTGGACAGATTGGGCCTCTCAGATCACCTGCTCCTAGATCGACAGCTTGAGTTGGGGCCCCAATTAATCCAACAATTTTTGCATCCCCCTGTTTTCTTTTCAGAATCAGGCAATTAGACTTCACATGACCAGGCTTTTTACAGTAATGACAAATAATGTCATTCTTCTGAAAGGATGGCCTCTCATATCTTTTAATTGGCACTGAAGAGGATGCCAAAGAGGGTACGGGTTTAGTCATGCTGACCTCTACAGGCCTATCTGAAACCCTCTCTCTACCAGGCTTTACTTTGAGTTGCACATCTCTATGTGTAAGCTCGTAGGAATCTGCTGCCATGGCAGCTTTCCTCAAGTCAGTAACTCCCAACTCATTTAGATGTATTTCAATATGTCGCGGCACACTGGATTTAAACTGTTTGGCCAGCACCAGCTGACGAAGATCCTGGAAGTTATATGTTTTAGTGCTTGAAAGCCACCGGTCAAACACCACTTCCTGCTGTCTAGCCAAATCAAGAAAAGTGTCACCAGGTTTTTTCCGGAGTGATCTAAAAGTCTGCCTGTACGCCTCAGGTACCACTTCGTATGCAGCTAAGACCACTTTCCTAACCATGTCATAGTCCCTGCTGTCATGAATGTCCAATGCTGCAAAGGCCTCCTGTGCTTTACCCTCTAACACGCTTTGGATTAATAAGGTCCATTTATTCTGTGGCCAATCAAGATCAATGGCAATTTTTTCAAAAGCCTCAAAGAAAGACCCCACATCATCACGATTAAACTTAGGCATAAGTCGCAGACAGCTAGTAATATCAAAACGAGCTTCATGTTTACGCTGCAAGGCGTGATTGTTCGCTTTCAGCTTCTCTTGCTCCAATGTCAGTTTAGATAACTCAAGTTGAAGCACCCTCTCTCTTTCCTCAGCCTTTGCTTTCTCCCTGGCTAATTCCAGCTGAAGTTCCTGCTCTCTCTCCCTCTCCTGGGTCGGGTCATTCAGGCGAAGCTCTTTAATTAAGGTCTCGACAAGATCAAGCTTTTTGACATCCGGGCCAATATCAACTTCAAAGTGATGAGCAACTGCAACTAGATCCTCCTTTTTAAGCTTACGCAACTCAGAGCGCCCAAAATCGCTCTCGCAGAAATCCTCCAACTTAAAAGTGCTCATTGTTAAGGTCAATTTCACCAATATGGTCCAAGCAAAAGGGAACCGAAACCAAAATTGCGCCTAGCAGCAATACTTACTTAAACAAAACCTTAACCAATTTACCAAAAAGTTAGTATATCGACCAAAGCAGACACTCAAGAGCCCGTAATATTACACAACCACTGATACATTGGAATTAGGACAGCCCGCGGAAACAAATTTACGAAATGCAAATCAAACCAGCTATGAAAGCCGCCCAACCATCAAAACGTCAAGTCCGACCGTCCTATCAGTACACACGTTTTTTTTTTTTTCAATAGTTAGATTTAACAAATACACACAAACATTGTACTTCTGAAAAATTAGCACCGTGCAGCCAGCCTGCCCGTAGCCGACGTGCCAAGCCTAAACAGTAAACCTAACGACACATCGCTTTTCCCGAGCTGAATACAACCCCCTGTGCTTTTCTCACAAGACAATGTTTGGACGTAACTATCTTGCTTTAATACGTACAAGCGCCCTGACTGCGTGATACCTTGATTGCACTGAACGAAAATTCCTCCTTTCACTGATGCAGCAATTGAATTGTTAATGTAGCCTTACCCTGCCTAGTATTGTTTGTCATGGCGATTTATTTAATTATATTTTCTGTTATGTGGAATATGTGCAATGTTCATAATGCACTGTGATAAGTGCCACCTGCATTTCAGAGCATTTTTTAACTTATTGATGGTGGATTATTTATTTTTATTTGCTGTTGTTGAAGTGTACAGTGTTCGTATAATGCACTGGGCAAAGTGCCACCTGCATTTCAGTTTTAGTGAAGTGTTATTTATTTTATTTAATTTTATATTTCTGTGCAATGTGAATTGAATCGTGCACTAGTCTTAAGTGCCAGAAATTTCAGGGAAATGCTATTCTAGGCTACTATGTTGTGCGTTTGGAATTGTCATGCTGCTGCATCCAAGTTTCATACCGAAACAGTATTTATAATAAATGCCATGCATTGCATTTATATTTATTATATATAATATATAATAATATAATATGATATATAATATATATATATATATTTATATTTCTCTTTAAATTGTTCAACTTTATTCAGTCAGTTGTTGTTACATCAATAGAATTTAAATAAACAGTTTGTCCTGAATGTTTGGGCTAAAATAGTTCCTAAATACACATTTACATGTTAAACTCTTAAACGTTTAACTTAATATGTGTATTAAATTGCGAGTTTTCTTGCTTATAGACTAGTCGACTAGTCGCAAATAAAATTTGAGACTAGTTGGCGGGGAAATTAGTCGAAATTCCCATCCCTAACATATATATATATATATATATATATATATATATATATATATATATATATATATATATATATATATATATATAGATATACACACATATATATATATATATATATATATATATATATATATATATATATATATATATATATATATATATATATGAAATATAAAGACAAAATATGTAAAGCTCAAGCTGCTAAACTTTATTGTTACATCTGTCAAGGAGGTGATGTTTTTGCTGGTGTATGTTTGATTAGATTTTGTGTAATCTAGCAAACAAAACAACTGAGAAACAAACATAAAAACAAAATATAGACTCCACCAGCGAGGTAAATATTCAGCCAAACACAGAGCGTAACGTCATGGGCAGAGAGTTGAAATTCAGTTTTCCTTTCACCTCCTGACAAAGACCTGTTTGTGATGCTACCTTTTTCAGGTGTTTCTGCTGCTGTCGGCGTTGACGTCAGGCAGATCTCTGGCTGCCTTGGAGGTAACGTCACTTTGCCATCAGGAGCTGACCCATCATGGACCCTCACCTCCATTGAGTGGTCAATACTCAATAACTTCACATGGATCGCCACCTATGGCGGTGGAGAAAAAAACACAGAGCAGTTCCATCTATTCAAACATAGACTCGGTCTGGACATTACCACAGGTGAAGGACAAATCTGTCCAATCATCCCACAGATTATTTTATATTTTTGTCCAAAACATTTTCCTTCTAATGCCGATTATTTTTGTTCTTAAGGTGATCTGACGATTTATGGATTAACTAAAGAGGACAGCATGGAGTACACTGTCGAATTTGCTTCACCGAATAAGGGGGGCTCCGCCAAGATAAAGCTCACAGTAAACCGTAAGCATCACTCCAAAACAACTTCTGTCCAGTGTTGCCAGATTGTTCTACTGAAATAAGCAATCAGGTGGATAAAAAAAAGCCCAAAACAAGTGACCTCCACATACTTTTTTTTCGAACGTGATATATTACATTTTCAAAGAGAAATCTTCATAAATTGTGTTCAAATCGTCGCTTACATTGCATTTCAGTTCACCATGAAATCTTTTTTTTTTTTGCTTTTACTTTACTCATCCCTTTCTTCATTCAGAAGTGAAGGGAAGAACTACTTGTATTTATAGCTCTGTAGTCACTAAACAGTCAGTCAGGCTTTTATCTAAGTTTTATGTTGATCCTCTACAGCTTTGGCATGGTGAAAATAGTATCAGGTTGGTACATTAAAAATAAACTTAATTCTGGCCATAAGAATTCTTTTTTTTTTTTTGGAAACATCATTTCTTCCCCTCTTTTTAAAGTAAAATTTACATTTATAGTGGGACATAATAGTTTGTGTGCCTTCTGAATTGAGTTTATTTTGATGGTAGACCATGCATCACATCACTCCTGGTTTGGAGCACAACATGCCCAAAAAATGCAACCTGCAACTGCCAATATTTTTGAGCAACTTTTCAAAAACGAAGCCTGAAGACGCAGATAATAAGCAGTCCTGGCAACTATGATTCTGTCTGATCATCTGCAAATAAAATGTGCCACAGGAGCACAAACTTCTGAGCCAAGTTAAACTGAAAATGCAAAGAAGCAGCCTGTTTGGCAGTGTTAACAAAACAGTGGTGGGTAACTGGCGGCCTGAGGGCCACTTGCGGGCCTTCACCTCACTAAATGTGGCCATTCATTCCCAAAAACAAGCAATTGTAATAAAAAAGAAAACGTGGGTATCTAATAGAAATAATTTAATATAATCTAGACTGATATTTCTATTGACTTTTGTAATTTATTGAAGAACTTACTTTGCTATAATATTGTCTCTTTGAATCTCTTTCATGAAACTTAGAATGTCATATCAAGTATTACTCAATACCATATTTAAAAATTTGCTGCAGTAAAATACTTGAACTTTAAAAAGCTTTAATTCTTTGTCAGGTTCATTTAAATATGCATAATACCTTGTATTTGTGCTGTCATATGAGAACATACATATTATACTAATTAAAGTTTTATTCTCATATGATGTTTATCCAACATTCTTTTTGCCCATAGTGCGTTGTTGAAAGTTTGCAGCAATGTGGCCCTCAGGCTGGGAAGAACGGTTTCATGTGGCCCTCTTGGTAATTAAAGTTTCCCACCCCTGAGCTACATCCTGATCTGGATCACAACCAAAATAGAATTGTTTCTTCCTTTTTTCATCTCTTACATCACCTGAACTTTTCATAAAAATCCATTGGGATCTTTTCACAGGAGGTTTATATTTCTGTAAAAGATCTGCTTTCTTCCTGCTTGTTTTCATATGTGATTGAGAGAGTAAGCTGAGTTTTATAGAGTAGTTCATGAATTAAACAGATTTTCTTTACATTGTGTTTGTGTGACTGGGTGTGAAGCAAATAAGTAAACGTGTGAGTACAGAAAATCTACACTCTGTTGCCAAAGTATTTGTTCACTTGCCTTGATTCACATATGAACTTAAGTGACATCCCATTCCTAATCCATAGGGTTCAATACGGCATCGGTCCACCCTTTGCAGCTATTTTGACTTTTCTTCCAGAAGTGCATTTGTGAGGTCACACACTGATTTTGGACGAGAAGGCCTGGCTCTCAGTCTCTGCTCTAATTCATCCCAAAGGTGTTCTAACGGGTTGAGGTCAGGACTCTGTGCAGGCCTGTCAAGTTCATCCGCACCAGACTCTGTCATCCATGTCTTTATGGACCTGCTTTGTGCTCTGGTGCACAGTCATGTTGGAAGAGGAAGGAGCCAGCTCCAAACTGTTCCCACACAGTTGGGAGCATGGAATTGTCCAAAATGTCTTTGTATGCTGAAGCATTCAGAGTTCCTTTGACTGGAACTAAGGGACCAAGACCAGCTACTGAAAAACACCCCCACACCATAATCCCCCCTCCACCAAACTTTACACTTGGCACAATGCAGTCCCACAAGTATCTTTTTCCTGGCAACCACCAAACCCAGACTCGTCCATCAGATTGTCAGATGGAGAAGCGTGATTTATCACTCCAGAGAACGCGTCTCCACTGCTCTAAAGTCCAGTGGCGGCGTGCTTTACATCACTGCATTGACGCTTTGCATTGCACTTGGTGATGTGAGGCTTGGCTGCAGCTGCTCGGCCTTGGAAACCCATCCATGAAGCTCTCTGCACTGTTTTTAGACTAATCTGAAGGCCACATGAAGTTTGGAGGTCTGTAGTGATTGACTCTGCAGAAAGCCTGAGCATCCACTGACCCCGCACCGGCAGTTTATATGGCCTAACACATTGTGGCTGAGTTGCTGTTGTTCCCAAACACATCCACGTTCTTATAATACAGCTGACAGTTGACTGTGGAATATTCAGGAGCGAGGAAATTTCACGACTGGATTTGTTGCACAGGTGGCATCCTATCACAGTTCCACGCTGGAATTCACTGAGCTCCTGAGAGCGACCCATTCTTTCACAAATGTTTGTAAAAGCAGTCTGCATGCCTAGGTGCTTGATTTAATACGCCTGTGGCTATGGAGGTGATTGGAACACCTGATTCTGATTATCTGGATCGGTGAGCGAATACTTTTGGCAATATAGTGGATGTATCTTCATGTTATTAGAGAAAAAACATTTGTTGATTCAAGGACACCAGGTGTTTATAATTGGATTACATTTTTCATCATCAAATCTAATAAACATCCATTCCAATTTCTGCAGAACGACTTCAGCAACCGACCGTTACAGTGATCTCCAAAGCACTGGTGGAAGGAGGGTGTTTGGTTGTGCTTGGTTGTTCTTCAGCAGACGCAGGGGTGGGCTTCTCCTGGCAGGTTACACCACCCAGCATGATCTCCAACGGGTTTGAAGCTGATGGAAGATCCACAGCACATGCGTTTTTAAACAGCACACACGGTGATGCTAGAGTCACCTGTACGTCCAGGAGGGATAATCGGAACAGCTCGAGGGGCATCACTCCAAAATGTGGAGGTGAGGTCACTGAGGTGCAGTCGCTTCATTGGTGTATATATTCAGTTTTTGATTTTAAAGGATTTTTGAATTCCTTCATTGATGAGAAAACTTAATTCTGGTGATGTTTTTGTGTTTTAGATATCATACCAGAGCCATCTCCATGCCCTCCATGCTCCATGCAGTCCATCAACTGCCACCATGCCCTACTCTTTTTTATTGGAGTATTTGTGACAGTTTTCATCACAGTAATATTATATTTTTGTCGAGGTAAGAGGGAATCAACATGACTGTACAAAAACTGTTTTCCCCTTTGATGGAGATTATAATCCCTGCAAATTAGAGCCAATTGGCCCGTAAAGCAACATAGGTAAACGCTAAGGGTGCCTTGACCTCCAGAGGGCACCACTAAAATAATATCAAAACTATTTTTTTTCTATTTACTTTTAAAATGAAAGCTCACATCAATTCATATTCAAAGCAGTGCCCATGATAACACCAAATAAGTCTGTGGTAATTTAAACTGTTTGATTTTGACTGTTTTATATGTAATTTATTACTATAATTTTTTTTTATTCAGTTATTTACAGGATTTTTATTTTGTGGTAAGGGTATTTATATTGTACTTCAGATTTTTTTTATCTTTATTTGTAATTTGTTAATAATGTAAATTAGGTGGCATGTTATCCTACAAATCAAAGACAATGGTAAAAAATAATGCTCTTTGATTTCTTTTGTAAATGTATGTAAATTGCAATTGAGGGGTGTCACATTGGGATGAATGGACAAAGGAGTTTTCTACATTTTGCCTTTATGTCTTTTTTTTGTTTTGAGCACTCTGATGCCGTGTTGGCAGCACTCAAAGGGATATTTCAGTATTTCTGAATTGGGTTTTTAAAGGGCTTTACAATATTCAGTGAAGTGGAAAAAGAGGCTCCCAGCTCCAACTTCCAGTGATTAGAAATATTGTTGTTGCTTCGAGGTTGAACAACCACGTTGTAGTTTACCAGTAGTTTAAGAATAGATGTCCACTCTAACTAATTAGATTCAAGTTTAAAAAAACATTAAAAGTAGATTTGTCTGAGATTATTACATGGAGCAGAACTGATAGTTTCAGCATTTTTCATCTCCCAAAATCTTATCAGCAAGAATCCAAAACACTGAAAAATCCTGGGGGCTTTTAGTGGGCTTGTAGTCGAGGAGACGTCTGCATTGGACTACAAAATATGTCATCCCTGCACTCTTTAAATTCTTTCACTACCAGCTCAACTATTTGGCAGAGGTCATCAGTAAATTCAGAAATTCAGTGATATTGAATGTATCATACATACATACATATATATACATATATATATATATACATACATACATATATATACATATATATACATACATATATACATATATATATATATATATATATATATATATATATATATATACATATATATATATATATATAATATAATATATATATATATATAAATGTATATATATATATATATATATATGTGTGTGTGTATATGTATATATATATGTATATATGTATATGTATATATATATATATATATATATATATATATATATGTATATATATATATATATATATATATATATATATATATATATATATATATATATATATATATATATATATATATATATATACATGTATATATATATGTATATATATATATGTATATATATTTATATATGTATATATATTAATAACACATTGAATATTCCTGAATTTATCGACCCCTTCCAATCACTTGAACTAGGAGTTGAGAGTTCAGCACCTTACACAGAGGATGTAATTTTCACCTCTGCCAGGAGTTTATGTTCATGCCAGCATCTGCTTGTTTTTCTGTTAATTGGTTTGTTTGTTTGTTTGTTTGTTAGTTTGTTTGTTTCTCTCTTAGCAACATACCCCAAAAGTTATGGATGAATTTTGATGGAATTTTCAGGAAATGTCAGGACTGGGACAAGGAACAAATGATCAGATTTTGGGAGTGATCTGGATCACCGTCTGGATCCGCCATGATGAAAAATGAGACTTTCGTGAATAATTACTGAAGTAAAATAGATATCATTATGAATCCCGTTGCTAATGGTATGTTTTCATGGTCAAGAATCTAAATATTTAGATGAAATAAAGGTAGGACTAATATTTATGGTGAAAATCACAATGTGGGTGAGGACTGTGGCACTGGCGGAGGTCTATGCTCTTCGAGTCTTTTTCTATTTACGTAAGCATTTTGCTGCACTTCTTTTATGGGTACTCTTTTCTTTAAGATGTACTGATCTTGAATCTATATGTTACTTATTTTAACTACATAATTCTCCGTTGTCTTTATCCTACCCTGTTGCACTTTGCGATAGTAAACATTCAAAGTGAAATACAAATCAAATTTATCACTATTATGTCATCATTACTATTGTTTTAATTATGATTTTATTTAAAGATATTATTCAGAACTTGTTTAACAGGGTTGAATCAATGTTAGTATTTATGACTCAATGAAATGAAAATAAAACATATTTAATGATCTGTTTTAATGACATGACGGTTTATGTTTTGTGTAAGGTCTTGTGGATTTTATCCGTCAGCAAAATAACATATAATTTATAAAATACTCAAAATAAACTTGATCATGAAAACAGTATGCTTGTGGATAAGAGTTGTTTTAAAAGTTACATTTTTTTTAACCCTAGAAAAAATCAAAGCTGTGTGGATCACTTTAAAAGGTGTGTATTTTAAATCATATTATATTTTTCATTGTCACATCTTTATGGCTATAAAGGCTAAAAAGTGTTTTATTTTACAGAAAAGGTGTGTGAAGGAGACACCCAACCAAGCTCAAATGGCAAGCTCCCTTTTCTTTAAATTTTTCTTTATTCATCTTTTTATGTGACATGAGTTGAATGACTGAGTCACTGACCCTGATTCTGCCTCCTCCTTACAGCTGTTTGAAGGGGACAAAACGAGAGCAGAGATGACCAACAATTCTGGACTGTTTTAGTAAAAAAAAAATGTTGTTGACTGTCAACCTTCGCCATGGACGTTATGTTTATTTCCTAGCATTTTTTAGAAGAAATGCTCAAAAATTTAATATCAGATTTATGAATCTTTCAAAAAATGCTGTTCATGTCACAAAGAAGAAGAGATAAGATTTTGATGGCGATACAAATCTGAATGGTAATCCTTGTTTTTTTTTAAGTATTTGTAAATGTTGCAGTGAAGCACAGTTTTCCACATTTTCACCATTAACTCAAAAGGTCTTCAACAAATGTTTTTAGAAATTCTTGGGAATGTTGTTCATGACACAGCGAAGAAGTTTTATGTTTTTTGTGATCTGAACTTGGATGCTGTTCCAGGATTGTTTGTGCAGTTTTCCACATTTTTGACAATAACTCGCCTGGCAATGTTGGAACTGTCTTGGTGATAGTTTGTGCTTTCAGACTTCTAGCCCAGTTATGCCATCATCAAAATGTGAGTAATTATCAGAAGTCATTTGGGACAAAATGGAGAGATTTGCTGTTTGGTTTATTTACTTTTTTGGTCATTTATATGTGATGTACTTCTGTATGGCAGCTTTCTTTAATACATTCATCGTAGCACAAGTTTAAGAAGTGAATGCCGACCTCTTAATGCAGTAACTTTATCTTTTTTACATCCATACATTTTCTGTCTTGTTTATCCCTTTTGGACTGTGGGGGGACTGGAGCCTATCCTGACACTGTGACGCTTCCGTGCTGTGCTGCTGTGCAGCCCTGTCTTTTTAGTGCTGTTTATTTTTGTGGTGAGTCAATGTCAGGGTTTTTGGTGCTATGATGGTCCTGAGGCACGTGTTGTGCTGTATGTGCGGTACAAGCTTTACATGAGATCTCAGTCATGTGTGGTCAGAGGATGAGGGGCCCCGTGGGCTCCGTTTTTGTTTTAGTCTGTTGTCAGCATTCTGATGAAGGTTTTGTGCAGTTTGTGTGATGATGTGGACGCTCTGAGGGAGGATTTGAATGTTGCTCATAAATCAGCTGTGTTTGTGGTCCCAGCTGTCTTCCGCCTGTTTGATAGTTATGAGGAACGACCTGAATGTCTTAGCGGAAATGTAGCTCAGTGGAGACTTGTTCAACTGAAACATGCACGGAAGTTGGTTTGGTTGCTAAGAGGAGCACACCGGCTTTGACAGCTGGTAACTGCTGTAAATGACTGGGACCCTTCACCTCAGAGCCTCATGGTGGTGGGTTTGCAACATTGCACCTTCAACTTTGCACATAAACACTCATGAATGAAGTTGGATCAATGTTGCTGGTGCTGCAGACGAGTCTCCAGGAATGATGAACGGCAAAGAGCCGGCCCGGTCATGTGTTCCTGAACCTGACCTGCACAGTTGTAGTTTTGTAGAGATTGGTCAGAGATGGGCCAAATGCAGCCTTGGAGCCACACATGACCCTCCCTCTCACTCAGTGAAGCTGACAAGTGGAGTTGTAATATCAATGCATTTCAATCATGAAGGGAAAAAAAGACAAAATCAGCTACAGTATTGCTAAACATCAATTTCTGTTAATGATCAGTGGTTTGTGGAATGTATTAAATTTGTTTTGAATAAATTAACTGTTTAATTCACATTTTGTTTCTTTGAAAATCTTGTACAAGAATCACTAAAGGTATTTGCATTAATAAAATTAGGACATAAGAAAGTCGGGTATGTAAAAGTCAAAGAAAAGAAAAACTAGTTTCTGTTTGCTTGACTTATGTATTTAGTTCATAATAAAGTCTTACTTTTTGCATTTTGTCTCTAGTTTGACTGTTGGTAAAGTTCATTTTTTATCTTTGCTTGAAGCTGTATATGTTCCTTTCATTTCAGTAAGTAAATATGGTAAATAATGACTGTTTTGCTGTTTGATGTATGGCCCTCTAGTCGGCTGATGTTGCCGGTCCATTGACTTGACACAAGAGCCTGAACAGGTCGGACATTTTCAGCCCTGAACAGTCCTTTAGGCTTGAAGCGCTGAGATTAATTCACCTGATGATGAACATTAAATCTGGAGAATCCAGCTGCTTTGTAAGATCAGGGGGGAACAGTGTCCAGTAGAAACTGGACACAATGCAAAAGGAGCCATTAATCTGATGTAAAATACAAAAACATTCCTACGGCTCCAAGGCTTTGTACACAGAAGAACTTTTTACAATTGAAATGTTATTTACTACCTCTCTGTCTCTGAAATAAAACATATTTTTGATAAACCTTTTCTCTTCTATTGATCATTTAAGTAATGTCCTTCAACTTAAGCATATGTTTGTTTTCTTAGACTTTCACAGGTCCTCATAGAAAGATAGACATCTAGTCACGCTCACAGTCATACCTAAGGTCAATTTGGTGTCACCAGTCAACCTAATGAGCATGTTTTTGGTCTGTGGGAAGAAGCTGGGGTGCACAGAGAGAACCAACACATGCACAGGAAGAACATGCAAACTCCACACAGAAAGGCCCTGACCGACCCAGGGATCGAACCAATGACCTTGTTGCCATAAGACACATACAATACTTGCACTGTGCTGCCCATTATTGCTGTTATTATAAGTTAACAACATAAACACTGTTTTTAACTCTATAACTGCAAATAATGGAGGTACTTCACACTTCTAACTCAAATATATGCGTAAGAGAACAAAAAAGTCAGCTTAAACGTAAGGAAAAACTCCTGCACACTGTCTAACTTGCAAGAAATTCACTCAGTTGCAATGTTTGGGTCTTGAGACCTTCATCAGACAAACTTTAAATCAAAGTTAGTGTGTGTCGGTCTATCTTTGCAATTATTACAAGCACGTCCTATAAAAATATATTTTAGGACCATGCAAATACACTTGTCTACCAAGATAGCTATATGAAATATATATCAAAACACAGCAACACGGTAAAAGCCATAAAATAAAACACATAAAATAACAAACAAAACTGCATTAAATTACGTTTGTTTGGAGTTTGATTAAAAAAGAAACTATTTCCTGAGTTCCAGTCATGAAACTTTCTCTCGGAAAGATCAGACACATTGCAAGAAAAGAAAAGATGTTCCTGAGCTTTAGTTTAATCTTAGCAGAGTGCACCTTCGTTTGAAAAGATATTAAGAGTTCAGCTGCATGAATTCTCTGCCAAGGTTAGTCTCATTCATGGTAAATTTTAAAGTGCTAGATTTTAGCTTTAGTTAATATCAACAATAGGGATATCTATTTCTCTTACAGACAGAGAAGTTCATTTGAAATCTTCTTTAAAACAACAGTACAGATCTTATTAGTCAGATGAGGAAAGACTTTCATCAATAAAGAGAGCAGCAGATGAACTGTTGGTTTATAAAACAAATATCATTTGATTGCATTGTCCCCTTATAAAGAGAAATAACAGCGAGAGACAGCTTGAGTCAAACATGTCTGCTGCCTCTGTAATTAATTTTAAATGAACTCATGAACATATAGCTACACATTAATGAGTAAGGACCACACCATCAATGGGAAGAATTTGAGTTATTTATTGCATATAGTGGATAACAAGCAACATAGCAGGTATGTGAAACGGATAACAGTTTGGGGAAACTTCTTTGGGAATCCGGCGTAGCTCCCAAGCACAAAGAACCCCTTTATAAGGCCCTGAGGATAGAAGGAATGAAGAAGTTTTTAGAAAGTGGAAGGAGGGAGGGGTGCATCAAGTGAGTGAAACAAAGGGAGGAAATGATAAGGTTAGAATTTATAGGAACACATGGAGAGGTGAGGTTGAGGTGCGCTCCTGCTCCTGAAATTCTGCTTTAAGCTCCACTATATTTCAGTGAATAATCACAAACATGAAACCCTTGCCAGCTCATACTACAGCGACCACATGTCACACAGTTTGCAGATCAGCTACGGGTTTCCCTGCTGCTAGCGCTAGCTTTTTCAAACATTCTTTCCAAGTAAAACAGTTCAAAACACACCAAGACAACAACATACCACACTAAACAGCATCTCAAATTTCTCTTTTAACCTCAGTTTATATGCATTATTTACCTTAATAAGGGGAAATAGCAGGGACAGTATCAGTGTCTGTCATGTTTTAGTTTGTTTCCTGTTTTATTATACAAACACTTATCTCCTTCTCTTTCAGTCCCTGTCACGTTGATTCCCTCACCTGTGATCACCGGGTCCCTCCCTAATGTGTTGCACCTGTGTCTGGTTAGATTCACTCCCCTTTTCCTTCTTAAAGTGATATTCTGGGATTGAACAAGTTGGGTCCTATCACAAGGTTTAGGGCAGACATTACCCCTACAGCGGTGTTTCTGTGGAGCAGAAGCCCAGGGCGCTCGCAACAAACTCCCTCTTCCTGCTTCGGTTCTGCTCGTCTGCTGATTCCGCTGCAGTCAGACGGGGCCATATTTTACTTGACCAAAAACACAAATAAACGGACTCCCACCGAAAAAGTCTGATATCGGTCTGCATTCACACTTTATTTAGAGAATTTTCAGTGCGTTACTCAAACATGTTTGTTCAACAGGTCAAATGTGTCATAAATCAGTACGTGTAGTTTCAGTTGGAGTGGGCTGGGGGGCCACGTTCTCTGTTTCACATCCTGTGGTCCTGTGGTTTAACTGAACTTGGTTGAACTTCTGCCTTAAGTCTGAGATTTACCTAGTCATTGTATTTATATTTCCGAGCAGACAAAGCATATGAAACCAGACATGATCTTAACATGTGATAAGATGATACTGCCCCAAAGCCTGATGTGTATAAGATCTCGTGTATGCTTTTTTCAATGCTCTTTTTCTGTACATCCCCAGTGAGGTACAGAACTGAGCCCTCAGCAGCTCAGTGATTTTTTATTAACTTATGTATTGTTTTACATATTGTCAATAAATGGTTGGCTAACCGATCTAATCTGGGCTTGTGCCTTCTTCCAAATAGAACAAAGCCTTTAACAATACCAAACAGCACAGTGACAACTTTTCACCCTTTAAATAGACAGACTGACGGATTACAAGCTTAAAGGGCAACTTCGGTATTTTTCAACCTGGGTCCTATTGCCCCAAGTGTATGTGTGTATACGATTGACGGGTACAACTCGTTTTAAAATTGGCTCAGTATCAAGGGAGCGGATGCAGCCGGCAGGCTAGATAGGGGGGCAACTGCATCCCGTATAAGTTTGAGCATTAAAAGTGTTTATTTCGCCACAGACCGGTTTCGATCGCCGGTGCTAGCTCTCTAATTAGCATTGTAAGCATTGTGTTTTCCTTCAGGTCCTCTGACCTGTGTGACGTCATCTGTGAGCTTGTTGCTGGAAGAAAGCAGAGGAGCCATGCAGCGTGCCGCGGGTTTGCCTGTTAGCCGCTAATCGTTAGCACTGTAAGCTGAGCTGGGGAGGACAGGCTGAGAAAGATAAATCCTCCCCCACACTCGGCTCCGCTCTGGCGGCGCCAAACCCGCATTGCCGCCGGTCCAGTTGAAATGGCTACTGCTGTGTGTTATAAGGTAGATGTCTGTCGTGTTTGATACTTTCAGTTGAGCTGAGCTGTTTTTGATTGAGTTTGCTGCTGATATATTGTGCTAGTCGCTCGTAGCTCAGTCCGAGGGGGCTTATATGAGCCGACACGAGCTGGGGGCGGGATCTTGGAACACGGAGGGGAGAGGTGAGGGAAGGAGGGGCAGGCTGCGGTTTCAAATCGTAGACCACAGCTTTAAGCCAAGTCTGTGACTAAAACCCAAGTGTTTTAGTTCTCTGATACTCCACATCATGCCTAATAACACAGGAGAAGATTGAAAAGTTTCCTCTTTTCTCTCAAGAGTTAGCTGGGGGGTAGAAATCCTAGCAGGCTCTGCCTGCCAGGATTTAGCTGGGGGGTAGAAATCCTGGCAGGCTCTGCCTGCCAGGATTTCTACCCCCCTCATATTAAGCCAAGTCTGTGACTTACACCCAAGTGTTTTATTTCTCTGATACTCCACATCATGCCTAATAACACTGGAGAAGATTGAAAATTTTCCTCTTTTCTCTCAAGAGTTAGCTGGGGGGTAGAAATCCTAGCAGGCTCTGCCTGCCAGGATTTCTACCCCCCTCATATTAAGCCAAGTCTGTGACTTACACCCAAGTGTTTTATTTATCTGATACTCCACATCATGCCTAATAACACTGGAGGAGATTGAAAAGTTTCCTCTTTTCTCTCAAGAGTTAGCTGGGGGGTAGAAATCCTAGCAGGCTCTGCCTGCCAGGATTTCTACCCCCCTCATATTAAGCCAAGTCTGTGACTTACACCCAAGTGTTTTATTTATCTGATACTCCACATTTTGCCTAATAACACTGGAGAAGATTGAAAATTTTCCTCTTTTCTGTCAAGAGTTAGCTGTGGATTGAATGATTTATCATGTGAATATTGGCTCTGCCTGCCAGGATTACTACCCCCCTCATATTAAGCCAAGTCTGTGACATACACCCAAGTGTTTTATTTCTCTGATACTCCACATTTTGCCTAATAACACTGGAGGAGATTGAAAATTTTCCTCTTTTCTCTCAAGAGTTAGCTGGGGGGTAGAAATCCTAGCAGGCTCTGCCTGCCAGGATTACTACCCCTCTCATATTAAGCCAAGTCTGTGACTAAAACCCAAGTGTTTTATTTCTCTGATACTCCACATCATGCCTAATAACACAGGAGAAGATTGAAAAGTTTCCTCTTTTCTGTCAAGAGTTAGCTGGGGGTAGAAATCCTAGCAGGCTCTGCCTGCCAGGATTTCTACCCCCCTCATATTAAGCGAAGTCTGTGACTTACACCCAAGTGTTTTATTTCTCTGATACTCCACATTTTGCCTTATAACACTGGAGGAGATTGAAAAGTTTCCTCTTTTCTGTCAAGAGTTAGCTGTGGATTGAATGATTTATCATGTGAATATTGGCTCTGCCTGCCAGGATTTCTACCCCCCTCATATTAAGCCAAGTCTGTGACTAAAACCCAAGTGTTTTATTTCTCTGATACTCCACATCATGCCTAATAACACTGGAGAAGATTGAAAATTTTCCTCTTTTCTCTCAAGAGTTAGCTGGGGGGTAGAAATCCTAGCAGGCTCTGCCTGCCAGGATTTCTACCCCCCTCATATTAAGCCAAGTCTGTGACTTACACCCAAGTGTTTTATTTCTCTGATACTCCACATCATGCCTAATAACACTGGAGGAGATTGAAAATTTTCCTCTTTTCTCTCAAGAGTTAGCTGGGGGGTAGAAATCCTAGCAGGCTCTGCCTGCCAGGATTACTACCCCCCTCATATTAAGCCAAGTCTGTGACTTACACCCAAGTGTTTTATTTCTCTGATACTCCACATTTTGCCTAATAACACTGGAGAAGATTGAAAATTTTCCTCTTTTCTGTCAAGAGTTAGCTGTGGATTGAATGATTTATCATGTGAATATTGGCTCTGCCTGCCAGGATTTCTACCCCCCTCATATTAAGCCAAGTCTGTGACTAAAACCCAAGTGTTTTATTTCTCTGATACTCCACATTTTGCCTAATAACACTGGAGGAGATTGAAAATTTTCCTCTTTTCTCTCAAGAGTTAGCTGGGGGGTAGAAATCCTAGCAGGCTCTGCCTGCCAGGATTTCTACCCCCGTCATATTAAGCCAAGTCTGTGACTAAAACCCAAGTGTTTTATTTCTCTGATACTCCACATCATGCCTAATAACACAGGAGAAGATTGAAAAGTTTCCTCTTTTCTCTCAAGAGTTAGCTGGGGGGTAGAAATCCTAGCAGGCTCTGCCTGCCAGGATTTCTACCCCCCTCATATTAAGCCAAGTCTGTGACTTACACCCAAGTGTTTTATTTCTCTGATACTCCACATTTTGCCTAATAACACTGGAGGAGATTGAAAAGTTTCCTCTTTTCTGTCAAGAGTTAGCTGTGGATTGAATGATTTATCATGTGAATATTGGCTCTGCCTGCCAGGATTTCTACCCCCCTCATATTAAGCCAAGTCTGTGACTAAAACCCAAGTGTTTTATTTCTCTGATACTCCACATTTTGCCTAATAACACTGGAGGAGATTGAAAAGTTTCCTCTTTTCTGTCAAGAGTTAGCTGTGGATTGAATGATTTATCATGTGAA
The DNA here is from genome assembly GCA_036419115.1 of Scarus forsteni. NCBI lineage: Eukaryota > Metazoa > Chordata > Actinopteri > Labriformes > Labridae > Scarus > Scarus forsteni. The sequence continues at coordinate 11,528,531 of JAZDUH010000544.1, forward strand.
TATTGGCTCTGCCTGCCAGGATTTCTACCCCCCTCATATTAAGCCAAGTCTGTGACTAAAACCCAAGTGTTTTATTTCTCTGATACTCCACATTTTGCCTAATAACACTGGAGGAGATTGAAAAGTTTCCTCTTTTCTGTCAAGAGTTAGCTGTGGATTGAATGATTTATCATGTGAATATTGGCTCTGCCTGCCAGGATTTCTACCCCCCTCATATTAAGCCAAGTCTGTGACTTACACCCAAGTGTTTTATTTCTCTGATACTCCACATCATGCCTAATAACACTGGAGGAGATTGAAAATTTTCCTCTTTTCTCTCAAGAGTTAGCTGGGGGGTAGAAATCCTAGCAGGCTCTGCCTGCCAGGATTTCTGTGACTTACACCCAAGTGTTTTTTATTTCTCTGATACTCCACATTTTGCCTAATAACACAGGAGAAGATTGAAAAGTTTCCTCTTTTCAGTCAAGAGTTAGCTGTGGATTGAATGATTTATCATGTGAATATTGGCTCTGCCTGCCAGGATTTCTACCCCCCTCATATTAAGCCAAGTCTGTGACTTACACCCAAGTCTTTTATTTCTCTGATACTCCACATTTTGCCTAATAACACTGGAGGAGATTGAAAATTTTCCTCTTTTCTCTCAAGAGTTAGCTGGGGGGTAGAAATCCTAGCAGGCTCTGCCTGCCAGGATTTCTACCCCCCTCATATTAAGCCAAGTCTGTGACTAAAACCCAAGTGTTTTATTTCTCTGATACTCCACATCATGCCTAATAACACAGGAGAAGATATTTTCTCTCAAGAGTTAGCTGGGGGGTAGAAATCCTAGCAGGCTCTGCCTGCCAGGATTTCTACCCCCCTCATATTAAGCCAAGTCTGTGACTTACACCCAAGTGTTTTATTTCTCTGATACTCCACATCATGCCTAATAACACTGGAGGAGATTGAAAATTTTCCTCTTTTCTGTCAAGAGTAGAAATCCTAGCAGGCTCTGCCTGCCAGGATTTCTACCCCCCTCATATTAAGCCAAGTCTGTGACTTACACCCAAGTGTTTTATTTCTCTGGTACTCCACATTTTGCCTAATAACACTGGAGGAGATTGAAAAGTTTCCTCTTTTCTGTCAAGAGTTAGCTGGGGGGTAGAAATCCTAGCAGGCTCTGCCTGCCAGGATTTCTACCCCCCTCATATTAAGCCAAGTCTGTGACTAAAACCCAAGTGTTTTATTTCTCTGATACTCCACATTTTGCCTAATAACACTGGAGGAGATTGAAAATTTTCCTCTTTTCTGTCAAGAGTTAGCTGTGGATTGAATGATTTATCATGTGAATATTGGCTCTGCCTGCCAGGATTTCTACCCCCCTCATATTAAGCCAAGTCTGTGACTAAAACCCAAGTGTTTTATTTCTCTGATACTCCACATCATGCCTAATAACACTGGAGGAGATTAAAAATTTTCCTTTTTTCTCTCAAGAGTTAGCTGGGGGGTAGAAATCCTAGCAGGCTCTGCCTGCCATTAACTAGAAAGCACTCGGAGAGCGCAGACCTCCGCCATATTGTCATTTTGACCATAAATATTACCCCTACCTTTATTTCATCTAAATATTTAGATTCCTTGACCATGAAAACATACCATTAGCAACTGGACTCATAATGATATCTATTTTATTTCAGTAGTTATTCACAGAAGTCACATTTTTTGCCATGGTGGCCAGACGCTGATCTGGATCAACACCAAAATCGAATCAGTTCTTCCTTTTGTTACGCTGAACATTTCCTGAGAATTTCTTCCAAATCCATCCATTACTTTTTGAATTATTTTGTTCACAGACGGACAGACAGACGGACGCACAGACAGACAAGCTCTCCCGAAAACATATCCTCCTTGGCGGGGGTAATTATGTGCAGGCAGGGCAGTGAAAAGTGTTCTCTTCTGGTGGACCTCCTACACACATGTGGTGGAACCACCTAGAACACATGTCACACTGAATCTGGAAAACAAATAATTTTGGTTCAATATCTGATGTCTTTGCTAGAAGCTGAAAATTTTAAATATAATGATGTTAATTATTTAATTTATATGTATTACATGGAGGATAAATTCAACTTAAATGCTAGTTCTTGATAGAATTGAACAATGAACCATAATCAACAATAGAATTATCAACAGTACAACAAACTCACTGTATTTTATACTAATTGTTGTTATATATGTAGTTACCCAATTGATGTCTGTTACATGCTCCTCCAACCCACACAAGTGGCATGTGTTAGTCAGGTCATCTGTAGAAAAAAGAAAACCATGCATCTGTATTCTCTTTTCATGATCCCATATTGACAATATTGATTAAATTCTGACTATTGAACTATTATTGAACCTCTGAAAAATCATCATAACTGAATAGCATGTTTTCACGGTTATAAATAACATCATAGTTTTTTTCATTTGCTTTGATGCGTTTCTTTCATCTGTCTTAACATTTTCACAACAATTCATTTTCAAAGAAATTTGTACAAAGGCGTCACTTTGTCAAAATAGACAGTTAATTCTTCAAATGCAAGTATTTATGTCAGTACAGGTGTCAGTGTTACCAAAATCAATTCCTGCCACCATAGTTGAAGAACTGGACAGTCAAATAACTTAGTGATGTTTTCATGATGAAACTTTCCTCTGTCAATGTTTCCATTGCAAGAAAGTTTTGGCTGGCACTACCTGAAAATGCTGAGACATCACTTTATACTATTTACACAGCCATTTGATAACTACAGGAAAGTTACTTATGTCTAGAATGTAACTGTGTCCAGGATGCTGAGTACTTTACTCATTTTTCATGCATGCTCTTCGAAATTGTTCACAAGAAAAAAAGATAGATCCTAAACAAACAAACTGTAATCAATATTGCATTACTGCAAATAATGGAATTAAAAATGCAACATAACTGCAAAAGATGAATCAACATCCTCACATTCTTGTCTTTCTGGCCACATACAGTATTTAGTCCGGTGGCTTAGTGAAAGGATTGTGCACTTGTGGATAAAAGCGCCATTTTTTGCATGATGATTCCTTAGGGTCAGTTATTGAATTTCCAGATAGGAGCCCCTGACAAATATCTATTTAAAGTATCAAATTGCAAGACTATTAATATCAATGAAATATGTGAAATTCCGCCTGTTGTTTTTCAGAGTATATGCATCATGAAATGATCAAATTTCTTCCAAATGTAATAAAGTTGACTTACTTTGACATTAATAAAGTCCTAGAACATAAAATTTTATCAATAACATCTTAATTGCCATGATGAATAAACATGAATGTGCATCATAGTGTGAAAACATATTATAGAGCTGTGCATTCTGACTACCTGTTACAACTGCTCAGTCTCAGAGAGATGTTAATGCATTATGAGTAATTCATCACAAAAAATAAGAGAAAAAAGGAGAACCTAGGTATAATAAATATTAAAAACTGTTTTTTTGGATAATAAGAAAACAAAAAAAAACCAATACTATAGTAAAAGTAGTAAAAATATTAAGACTACATGGGCAATAATACACAGTGTAATTTAGAAAGATGGTACAGAAATATTTTCCCAACTATTTTGTTAAAGCTAATAAAGAACAATGTGAAAATTACAATAGTAAATTAATTTGTTACATTCTTTAGAGAAGTGGCTCCTATTCTTGCAAATGAATTAATAAATAAATCCAAAATCAACAGAAAATGAGGCTATGGGCCACTCAATCAGAAGGAATGTCAACAGTATTTTTTTTCATAAAGCGGAGAAGGTTGACATACTGAATACTGTAAAAAATGTGCAAGTAAGGGTTCAACTGACTGTGAAAGCATTGACATGATACTCATAAAGAGTATAATGGAATTAGATATTGAACCAATTCTGTATAAATGTAACTTGTACTTTTCAACAGGAGTATTTCCTGATGTGATGAAAACTGCCTGTGTGAATCCATTTCATAAGAGTGTAAATTGACATTGTTTCTCAACTTCAGACCAGTATTCCTGCTTTCCACAATTTTCAAAACTTAGAAAAATTATTTTTTTGCCAGGTTAGATGCATTTCTTGACTAATACAGTGTTTAGCAGTGGGGTTGGATTGAGGTCAAATGGGTTAACTACAGAAATATACACAGAAATTGACCAGAAAGAATAATTTCAAGCATCTTTGTTGATCTTGACAAAATAGCTCAGGCTATACTTCTTTAAAACCTGGCAAATTTGGTATTAGAAAACTGGTCTCAAAGAACAAGTTATTTAAAAAAACTTTGTGTAGATAAGTAATATAGAATTGAATGCAAAAAACATCGCCTGCAGGGTACCTAGAACCCAAACTATTTTATCTGTATGCAAATGATATTGTTCATGTTTCTTAACTTCTTGATTGATTTTTGTAGATGATTATACCTAGAAAAAAAAAGTCCTGGGTGTGTTGAAAATGAGTTCATTAAAGAAAAGAATGGTTTGATATTTATCAATAATTGTTGAATCTTAAAAATACATACTTTATGATTTTTAGTAATAAAGGGAAAAACCTTAATGCTCCAATACACACTGCCTGGCTTAAAAAAAACTAACCATTTGAATTTAACAAAACAAACAGGGACTAGCCTCCTATTGGATAATTACTGGATGAGGGATTGTTTTTCAGCTGGAGAAAAGTTATTTAACTCCAGATGATGCAATGAGCAGCTTCTCATTTCTTCAACAACCATGTCAAAGACACATCCTGTGGTTGTGGAAAAGATGTTAGTCTGTTTAAGAAGGGTCAAATCATTGACATCAAGCAGAGAAAACATCTAAGGAGATTGAAGAAACTGCTTAAACTGGGTTTTCCAACACATTACTAAAAGCTGGAAGAATAGTGGAGAACCATCATCTTCAAGGAAGACATGTGGTCAGAATAAAATCCTGAATGATGGTGATCGGTGAATCACTTAAACATTTGGCCAAATCAAATCAAAGAAAAACAACAGTAGAACACAGGGTTTAGTTTTACAGTTAAAGTAAGAGCATTTCAAAGTGGTACTGTAGTGCAGCAGGTAGTGCATGTACCTCACAGCAAAAAGGCCCCTGGTTTGATTCCTGGTCGGTCAGGGCCTTTCTGTGTGAAATTTGCATGTTCTTCCTGTGCACCGGATTGGGCCCCACAGAATCTGGACCTTAACTCCATTGAGAATCTTTGGGATGTACTGGTGAATGCTTTGCGTAGTGGTCAGGCTCTCCCATCATTAATACAAGATCTTGGTGAACAACACTGGATGGAAATAAATCTGTGACACTGCAGACGCTAATTAAAACAATGCCACAGCAAATGTGTGCTGTAATCAAAGCTATAGGCGAACCAACAAAACATTACAGCATGTGACCTTTTGTTTTTGGTGGCAACTGTTTTGTTGGCCAGTTAGTGTTTGTTGCAGGTGTTGAAATTCATAAAGTACATTAAATGTAGATTTAAGGAGTCATGATTGTTTAAGTTCTCATTCTGGTTTTTGATATATTTATATTAAAAGTGAAATATCAAAAAGGGGTGGAGGACTCATTAAATGAAAAAGCCCTGTGCCTTTTTTATCTCAGTGATTGTTCTATACCTGAGCTATTGTGTGAAAGTTCAGGGAAGTGCTTGTAAAACATTTACAAACCCAGAACAGACACTCAGAACAAACCCATTATTTACAAAGTCGAACTTGTTAAAATTGTATGCATAAGTGGTCTTCAGAATTCTTCTGTTTGTGTTTAAAGCTCTTAAGAAAACTTGACCAACAAACAAACAGAAAAGGTTTTAAAAAATTGAGTCAGTATGACTTAAAGAGAGCAGAGATCTTTAAAAAGCCGAGGTGTAGGACCAAACAGTTCAGCTTAATTTATTTACTGCCATCTTAATGTATAATGACACAGTATGTGTCTATTTGAACAACTTGATATTTAAATGTTAAACAAAAAAAGTGGGAATTCTATGCATTGACAGGACATTTTTTCCTGCCTGTTTTTAAATTCTGCCTATACTTTGCGGGACTTTATGGAAGATGCACAGGTACCAGGTGTCTTGGTACTCTATTTTACACATCATTAGGGGGGGTTAATAATCAGAGGATAATTTAAAATCAGTTTTAAGTTCTTTAATGGTCAAGAAAAGAACAATTATCATCAGTGTTCTTCTTATGACTCAGAACTACTACTTTTATATTTTCAATATCTGCATTGGGCTCCTAAGCTAAAATCTTTTAGCTGGTCTTAAAGAAGCCTCACACAAAATTTGATGCTTTTATCCACATGTGCACAATCCACCCAAAAATGTGTGCTAAGCCTCTGGACTAATTTTCATGGAAACCACTGTGAACATCCTCTCTGACATTGCAGAGAAAACAGTCTCCTCTGGAGTGGTGAGTCCACCTCTACCAGAGACCACAGTCCATGGCTTAGGGCCATTGAGATGTGTGGATGCTGATCATATACTGAAAACTAGTTGAACTTTTTTTTACGTACTGTCTCAAGCAATAAAATGAGGAATATTCGTTCTACATGGAATGACTATTTCAGCAATCAAAAGTATAGTTCATTTTAATTGACAAATGATAATGATTTAAAAACACTGATATTTGTATCAAAATAAATTAAGCATGCCCAAAAACATTTAGAAATTGTGGTAAAGAATGAGAAACTGCTCCAATGATGTGCACACATGAAAATGTTGTGGAGATTGAACTGTTGTAAAATATTAAGAGTGATGTCAGCAACGCACAAAAGCGATGGAGAAAAAAAACATATAATGAATGTTGAAAGATCCCATCATAGCTTAGTACCTACCAGACTCTAGAAGGAGAGTGATGGCAATTTGGCGCCTGTGTTTGTTAATGGACCTCCTTGTAGTCGATATGCCTATCGGCTCCTGCCTTAACAGTTGTTCTGCAAACTGTGAAACACATATCAGGATTTACAATTTATTTTGAAAAATATGGACATAAAAAATAGCATGATATTTCATGGACCAATGTGAAAACAGTAGTGCTGTAAGGGTGTGCTGCTGGGCCCTCAGCCCACCCTGGCTGCAGGCTCAAACTCAGCAGCGACTGTGACTGTGAAATTTTTTTAATTTGATTTATTTAATTACGAAGTTTGTGTATTGGGTAGGTGTAGAAAAATATATTTTAAAAGAATCAAAATTTAGATTTGGTTTACACATCTGGCTGTGATGACCCACCAACATTCTGAACAAAATTGATGTGCCAGGTTGTGTTTGTAGCAGTAGAGTTTTGGGCCATGTTTGATGCAAATAAAGGTTTAAAAAGGTTTTATTCATCATCTTTAGCCTGCTTGTGTGCTGTATTTCAAGTATGCGCAGGCCAATTCTTTTAAAGTTAAATACAAAATCCTCTATTTATGCAACATTTATATTTGTGGTTACTACTCACTGCCTTTTTAATGGATATGGCTGCAACTCTGTTTACTACTGAAACTACAGGTTTGTTTGGTGAACTAAAGAAAACCATCCATCCTCAGATGGGAAATTAGTCGTTTTTAATGCAAGGGTGGAATATACCTACAATGTGAGGTTGAGGACACACTTTGGAACACTAAACATACCTTCAAGGAAAATATTCCACATGAGCTCCCGTCATTTTGTGTTTGATGTGAAAGGGTTTCACATTTCCATTTTGAAACGTTGCACCCTTTGTTTCTCATGAATGCCCTGAAGAAGACAATAACAATATTTAAGACATATCATATCTTCATATTTTTTCACACCAAAAATATATATTTTTTTATATAACCAATGCCACCAGGACACAAATGCTTGTATCAATAATGCAAAATTTGACATGGTTTTAAGTTTAACTTTGCTGATCATTTGTGTAGCACTCTGCTAAGCACTAGTGCTTAGCGCATGTTTATTTTTTTAAACCAAAACTACAAACAAACCTGTCAATCTATAAAATTTAAGGACCTTTAGGAATGAGAAGACTATTAAATAAGGGAAGGTAATCACACGCAGATCCTAATCTTCAGGTGTTGAGTCCAAAAGGTGCAGGGGAAGGGACTAACGACTCTTATTGCTCCCAGGAACAAAATTTTTCATTCTATTTCATTATCTTAAATGACAATGTTTCTAGCCAGACGGCTGTGTGAAATAAAAAAGAATATTTTTGTAACTGAAAAAAACAAAACAACGCAAAGAGTCATGAGTCCCTTTCCCTTTCCATGACTATCAAATAAACTAATGCTAATCAGGAGTCCCACAACCAAAATACACTGATAAATACGGTTGTAATTAGTCTGGAATATTACAGCACACTGCATTTGCTTCTTCCTGTTAGCTAAATAAAACTTTAACTACTTTCTTGCATTTTTGTGAACAACGTAATGAATGTGAGATTGAACATCATTCCTTCCTGCTCCACTCATGTTAACTGTTTGGTTCCTCCTCTACAGCTGAGCAGTTTCTCTCCTGCAGGGATCTGTGAGATGTGGTCATTTCTAGGAAAATGTCCTGAAGTCCTTTTAATGTTCTTCCTATTTCCATGCTGGAAAAAGGTTCTCTCCACAGTGGCCCCCAGTCTCCTCAGCATCAACACCTCACTAAATTCAGGTGTTTCCATCTTATGTTAAGCAGGAGGCTGTCCAGCCTAGACCACACATCTATGCAAAACTACAGGCCCATCTCCAAGACCAACGCCAAGCTCGGGATGATTGCTTCACACAAGCTGGAGCTGGAGATGTGACACCTGACAGCACTACTAAAAAGCTCTTATGTCAATCCCTCCTTTCTCAGTAGGACTTTTTTGTTTGTCTTAACAGTTACAGTTAAAGCAGACATAATATATTATTTCTTGAATATCATAATACTGAAGTCTGAGAATGAGTTGCTCTCTATACCTTGTTGTTTCCAGACATTGTTGGATGTCATTTGTGGAAGCCCCAAATGGATCCAGGTAAAGTGACCTCTTCTCCTCTGGGTAAATGGCCTTCATAGTTTTTCCATGAAAAGAAAACCATATATGTTTTACATATTAACTCAAAAGTGTAGAAAATTGCGGAAGATCTACAGCATTTTTCATCTATATAAGCACAGATGCTTATCATGTTTTATGTTTAGAATCTTTACCGCTAATGTCCAGTGGGCGTGCTCATTAATTATTCCAAGAATAATTTTGTAGTCCATGGGGTTAAACTGAAATTTACAAAAAGGATTAGTAAATTAATTTTCAAGAAATGCATTAAATGAATGAAACCCTGTGGAAATTTTAACAATACATTAAAACTGTAAATACACATTAAATTGTATTATAAACTTTTGTCAACAACTTCTAAGTCATTCATCATTATTGGAATTGTAATTTGTTTTCAGTCTTTATATTAAACTCTCAATGACAGTCACTGTACTAATCCAGACCTTCCGTCTTGTTTTTTTTCTTTGCCAAATGGCAGTCATGGCAAATGAATCCAGGAATGCAGCCTTTCCCACATGATGCTTATTGTGCTGACGCACCAAAAGCGCCATGTATGCATTGATTGCCTAAAAAGAGAATAAGCAATACCATAATCAAGACGGATGTATTTAGAGTACTATCATTAATTAAAAACAGTTGAAGCTATACATTTATTTTGCAAAAACGTACACAATTTTCAAATGAGATCACTTTACCTCACTCTCCAACCACATGTTGGGTCCGATGTTATAAATGTCCATGTAAAATACCTTGTATTTTTCTATTTTTGACAGAAGGACATTGACATTCTTCCCTTCCCAGGCTTCCTTTACATCTGCGAAAATCAATATAACGGTCAGTTCAACAAAACAAAATATTCAGCAACTGAATGTGTAATAATCAGGTGGAAGTTAAATTTTAATGCTTCAATAAATTTCACATCTAATACCACCCAAGATACATTTTTATAACAATAATGTCTGCAGCATAAACACACAAACTGTAATACACATATGACTGAGAGAAAATCCTGAGGGCAATGTGTTCAGAAAGGGACAGTTTAAATTCATGATCAAACTTACATTTCTCAGCAACCTCTCTGGTGTATCCATGGAATGTTGCTGAAGATGGGGCAGCAGATGGTTGAGCCAGAGAAAGTGGTGCTGGTGAAGATGGGGCAGGAGACGGTTGAGCTGGAGAAAGTGGTACAGGTGAAGACGGGGCAGGAGATGGTGGAGCCAGAGATGGTGGTGCAGGTGAAGATGGGGTAGGAGATAATGGTTCGGGTGAAGATGGGTGGGGAGATGGTGGAGCTCGAGAATGCTGGGCTGGAGATGGTGGAGCCAGAGATGGTGGTGCAGGTGAAGATGGGGTAGGAGATAATGGTTCGGGTGAAGATGGGTGGGGAGATGGTGGAGCTCGAGAATACTGGGCTGGAGATGGTGGAGCCCTAGATGGTGGTGCAGGTGAAGATGGGGTAGGAGATGGTGGAGCTGGAGATAGTGGTGCGGGTAAAGATGGGGCAGGAGATAGTGGAGCCGGAGATGGTGGTGCGGGTGAAGATGGGGTAGGAGATGGTGGAACCGGAGATGGTGGTGCGGGTGAAGATGGGGTAGGAGATGGTGGAGCTGGAGATATTGGTGCGGTCGAAGATGGGGTAGGAGATGGTGGAGCTGGAGATGGTGGTGCGGTCAAAGATGGGGTAGGAGATGGTGGAGCTGGAGATATTGGTGCGGGTAAAGATGGGGCAGGAGATAGTGGAGCCGGAGATGGTGGTGCGGGTGAAGATGGGGTAGGAGATGGTGGAGCCGGAGATGGTGGTGCGGGCGAAGATGGGGTAGGAGATGGTGGAGCTGGAGATAGTGGTGCGGGTGAAGATGGGTGGGGAGATGGCGGAGCTTGAGAATGCTGGGCTGGAGATGGTGGAGCCGGAGATAGTGGTGCGGGCGAAGATGGGTGGGGAGATGGTGGAGCTGGAGATAGTGGTGTGGGTGAAGATGGGGTAGGAGATGGTGGAGCTGGAGATGGTGGGGCAGGAGATGGTGGGGCTCCAGTTTTTGCTCTTTTATGCTTAGTGCCCCAGTGTGGAATTCGGGGCTCTTCTGCCTTCCAAATTTTGAGATGGTCGATGCTGATTTTTGGGAATAATGTCCCATTGACATCCTCAAGGTCTGCACTTTTCCCCTGAATGGCCTTTATTAGAAAGGGCCCTAAATAGTTTGGCTCTAACTTCCCACCCTTTCTCTGCTGGCTCCTTTTGTTTTGGCGCCACACCCTGTCCCCAACCTGAAATTTTTCTCTTGTGACTTTTGAAGTTTTGCCCTTCATTTTTTTTTGAGCCATGTCTAAATTGTCTCTTACAAGGTTCATAAGCTGTTGCTGCAGCGCGGGTTCCTGGGCAAGCTCCTCCTGCCCCACTGTGTCTTCTACACTGGCATCAATCTTTGGACAAAAAGACATTATTCTTTATTACAACCATTATCTTAGTGAATCTCTGATTCTTATGTAAAAAATAAACATATCGCCAGATACTTAGTGTACACATCAGTTTTTTAAAAAGACATACAATGTATATTGTTGCTGACATGTTTTGGTAGTAACTTTTTCCACCTTGTTGAGAGTGTCGCAGCAACATTGGTGATACTCTGAAGAAAGTTTTAGAAGTCCCTGGCCAAACATGTCAGTGACAAGGTAATCACCTATAAACTCCAAACACATAAGTCATATAGACATACTGGAGCCACATAATGAACCTAATGTATGTAGATAGATAGATTTACACCGGGGTGGATGGACAGATGGACAGATGGACAGAGAGATAGAAAGACAGTGAGACAGATAGACAGACTGTGGGACAGGCAGTTGGAGGGACGGACAGATAGACATACAGTTAGACCTGACAAAACGGACAAACCATGAGTGACCATGTTCTACATGAGTAATAAAAACAAACAAACATATTAAATTACACTAACCATGTAGTGCTCTGGGACTTCACAGGGGTATCGTGCCTCTCTCCCAAACATAAGAAAGTATGGAGAGTACTTGGTTGTCATTTGCTTCTTGGTTCGTAGCCCAAACATGACTGCGTCCAAGTACTCATCCCATCTGTCAGGGTGATCTTTGGCCACTTTACTGAGGGCTCTGAACAAATAGGCAGTTAAAGATATTGATGTTAAAGATCATAATATTTATCAACCAAAATGTACCCACATGGCCATTCTACTGTTACTTTCAGAGAAAAATCCACATATACCAACTATCAATGACTCACTTTTGAATTGTGGCATTCATTTTTTCTACCAGTCCATTTGTCTGGGGGTGGTATGGAGCGCAAAGGGACCTCTGTATTTGCAGTAGCTTGCACACTTTCTTGTTGATCTACAATCATAGGAGAAAATGGCTTTATGAAACACACTCTGTGTATGCTGTAAAAAGGGTTAGTGTGGTGGTGGTGGGTGTAGTTGTATGCAAGAAGTATTGCAGTAGCCATAAAATAATTACAAGAATAAATGTGGAATTGGAAATAAAAGCAATTACGATAAATGAGCAAAAGTAACATTTGGAATATCAAAATTACACAATTTCTGCCAAAGAAATTATATACTCACGGAATTGACAAATTCTTTGCCCTGGTCCGTTAAAATCCTTTTAGGGGCCTCAAACTGATGGACATATTTTAAAATGCATGCAGTGACCTCCTCTGCCGTTTTGGACCTCAAAGGGTAAGCTTGGGGCCACTTTGTGAAATAATCAATAACAACACAGATGTAATTATGGCCCCCCCTTGTTTTGGTCAGCTTCCCGATGAGGTCCATTCCAACCAACTCGAATGGCTGAGAAACCTATTGTAAAAAAAGAATTTAATGTTAAATTGAATCTTTCAGAACATTCAAAGGTCAGTGTTAAGATTTTGTTGCATCCATGGTTGAATCATGGTTGAATTTGCAGATTGCAAACACTGTGTTAGTTTGTTTGTGTTAGCAAGGAGAAATCTATCTGTTCTGGGATCCTGTAGTAAGATGGCACTTTGACATGGTTATCTGCATGTACAGTAGCACACGTACCTTCTGTAAAGGGCTAAGATGTCAAGGTTATGAGAAAATAAAGAGTCTTATATTAAAGTTATGAAGAAGTAATTTCTGCTTGGATTCACTTTATAAGTAGATACATCCCGCCAATAAATCACCATTAATCTAGTACACTTTACCCTTCAATTACATACATACATTTACATTTAATGAACTCACCTTTATGGGAGTGTGCTCTGTGGGTTGTTTCAGGGAAACCCCGCTGGCCTGGCAAGATGTGCACTCAGATACCTAAACATGTGAAAAAACATTATTAAGGTCATGTTCTCAGAGAATAGGCCATTTTTATGAATTATGAACTAGGGAGAAAATTACAGAGAAACCCCAGAAATTCAGCTAAAGCATGGAAACATGGGTGTAGGGCTGAGCATGGCAGGGGTGGGGGTGGGAGGAGTGATTTCAACCAGAGCAAATGTTATTATGTGCTTGTTGCATCCTGGAACATGCTTGCAGAAGCGCACCCACACTGATGTGCTCTCTCCCAATGCCAAGTGCAGAACATTCTATGACGCTTAGCATGACAGAGGGCAGTCAAAGACAGGTGCAGGGACAGCCTTGCTAATAATGCAATGTAGGAAACCCATATGTTTTGCTTACCCATTTGTTGATGTCAACTGACATCCCAGGCCAGTAAAAACGTCTTGATACTGCGTCCCTGGTTTTTGTCTGGCCACAGTGTGCTCCAGTTGCACTTGCATGAAAGTTTCTGAAAATTTCATTTGCCTCTTGAGCCCCACAGACAACTTTGGTTGTTAGGGGGTTACCTGTGCCTTTACGGCTTGTGTAATAGAGCTCTTCTCCTGCATGAGTACAAAAAACAACACCAATTTAAAAAAAAAATAAGTTTAGACCTACTTAATACTCATATATTCAATCTAGGGACTTTCCATAGGTAAACCTAATGCCGATGAGTATGTCATTTGGTGTTCAAACAATTGACTTACATAAATCTGCTTGATTATACAAAATCAACCCTTGTTGTGTAGTATAATAGCAATCCTTATCTAAATGAATGGTCATAACACTGAGTTATTTATTTTAAATCTTTTAAATCTTTTAATACCATACACCTTTTTTTTGGGGGTAGGAGGAGAGTGGAGGAGTGAAATAGATCAGTATGGACCACAACAACTTTCCAGTTGACTGCATTACTGTTTTTGTTAACATATAAAACTTCACAACTGCTCTTATTATTATGATGACATTCCCACTGCTGCTGCTACAGTGTACAGTCTACCTATCTGCATTGTAGTTTATTCATGCCTGTCACTTTAACTGCTGCTTCAGTGTTAAGGTTTATGTTGTAGTTTATTTATGTCAATTATTCTACCTGGTTAGTGCTAATGTTAATTATTTTAATTGTGTACAGTTCAGTTATTACTATTATTTGTATTTTGCTGTATATAACCTGTATTTTTTATCTTTTTTATTCTGCAACATTTTGTGACTTGATTTATTTCGCCTCCTCCACCAGCAACAAACGCACATTTTCGCACCAAGTGCTCGGTGCGCTTTTTCTGCATTTTGAGCATCATCCCACTTGTATACAGTCAGGGCTGCCAACTCTCACGCATTCACCGTGAGACTCACGCATTTGGTTGGTTTCACACGCACTCATGCCACACCTCCGATTTTTCACGCTCAAGTCAGAGGCACAGAAGCGCAGAGAGGACGCAGAGGTCGTGTGGTGTAGTAGGCTACACAAGATACGCAGGTATGCACCCTATACCTACTAGAAAACCCCAAGAAATATGTGTGATTTTATATTTCAAACTGTGTCTTGATTGCTCATGAGCACATTTTAAATGAACACAAAGACTTAAAAAAAGACGAGTCAACCTTTTGATGAATCAAAAGTCAACATTGTTCATCAGTCCATCTGAGCTGCTGTTTTCACTCACTCACTGTTTTCTAAATGATACATTCATCCTGAGGTTCCCTGGATCACATATTCTTCATTATGTGAGCAATCTTTTTAGGATCAAGCTTCAAATACAATCTACTAGTGCAGTGATTCTCAACCTGTCGCTGGAGGCCCATAAGTGGGTCTCAGGGCCATTATTAGTGGACAGTGCATAAATGAAGTCAAAATGTGGTAAAACTGTCTAGGTGTGTGGGGGCCTAAAAGGACAAACATTCATCAGAGTATGTCTGAGTTTATCCACTAGAATAAAACACAAATGACACAACTGGTCAAATTTGTCCCCCAGAAATCCCCATTATACCCACAAATAAAAGTTTTCCAATTGTATGGTTATGTTTTCTGACTTTAAATTACAAGTCAAGTCTTATTAACATTGTAGTTGACAATTTTAACTATTGAAAGATTTTTACCCCAACTCCCACTCCCCTCTGCCTGGCTGTGACAGTTAGAGGGTCTGACATCCTCATCCTCTCATTTATGACACAAATATTAATCTGTTTGAGATTTCTCAAGATGTATAAATTAATTTATTTAGGCTATTGTTACTTTGAGTTTAATGTTCTATTATAGATTAACTGATGTAAAAAATTAACTAGTGATAACTCTGAATCAGATGTTAACTTGAACAGATCAAGTTTCTAATTAAATTCTGACTCTTAATTTTCACTCCTTATTGTCATCCAATTAAAATGACTACATATATTTTCAAAGTTTTTTTAATAGATAGTTCATAGTAATGTGGACTTATAGCCTACACATTGATATCAAAACTTTGTTCATTTACTAAAGGAAAATTAAATCTAGGCTAATTGTATATTTAATTGCATTACATAATTTAACCCTTTAAAAAATAAATGCACAAATAATAGCCAGAAAATTCTACTTTTTGGGAACTGAAATGTTAATCTTACTTCAACTAAAATCCAAGAAAAAAAAGAACAAAATTCAATAAAATTTAACACATATTTTTGGTATCTCATTTGATAGAATTAGTTGTTTTTGGCAAATGATAATCCATCAAAAGGTTGACTCGTCTCACTTTTTTTAAGTCTCTGTGTTCATTTAAAATGTGCCCACTTAAAGACACTTTTTTTTTTTTTTTTTTTTTTACCATTTATCTGAATAACATGTTTCTTTTGTATTTGTAGGTCATATTGATTTGGTGAAGGTATGAAATAAATATGTATCAAATAAGATACAACAGGCTTTAATTGGTTAATTATGTAAAGGTTTGTGTATTGTTAAGTTATGTGATGTATTCAGATTTTGTTTTGTTGCTGCTTGGGGACAGTTTGATAAAAAATAAAATCAAACTGGAGTTTGATTTAGTTCAGCTATTCATCAAAAATGTTATTTAGATTTATATATTGTTTTGAGCTTTTAATTCTTGTAAAGCTGCTGTAGTGGTGATCAGACCAGTGTTTTTGGTGAGTAAACCCTGGTCTTGGAACTACTGGTTGTGCATGAACACAAACCTGTAGACAGGTAGGACATAGACTTATGAGGAACAATGACATTATAGTTATTGTTTAAATATCACTATGTAGGTCTAAATAGCTTGACGTATCAGACACGGCAGAATATTGCATTTGTTTCATTTTATTTTTTACCTTTAACCTAAGTTGATTGCACATGCACTATTTTGTTACTATTGAGTGCTATATAGTCTGATTAAACATGCACAAAATAAGGTATTTTGTGTTAAATGTCGCCGTGTATGAGGGTAACATTTTGATTGCCTTCACCAAATCTCACTCTTTTTGAAAAGTTGGCAGCCCTGTATACAGATATTTGAAATGAAAAAAACAACAACACCTAAATAAATAATATAATAATAAAATTAACCCAGATTTCTTTTTCTTGTTTTTCCCAGTTAAACCATCGAGATACCACAGGGGCTCACAACTTTTTTATATCGTGTGTTTTTTTCTTGACAGTCTTACCTTCCAAAACATACAACGACGCCTTTTGACGCAGGAGATTTTTCTGGTTTTTGCTGTAAAGCGGTGGATATTCACGGTGACTTTTGTACCGAACAATTAGCTTGTAGAGGGTTTCGTCCATCACTCCAGCTAACTCTACCGACTACTCTGGATATGTCATAGATATATTTATTTATCTGTAAATCTACCAGGGGCGGCTGGCCCATAGTGGGCGATAGTGCATCGCCCTCCTTAATCCACGTGAAAAAAATGAAGAGAAAAGAGTTTATAGTGCCTTGATTGTTCCTGTCTAAGTCTTCATATTATTGTTTAATCAGCAGCCCGACTGTCGCTGCGATGTCACTGTCCAACCAGCGGCCCCGCCCCCTTGGGGCGATTTCAGTCAGACTCGAAATCGCCCCAGGCGTTGTCATAGACTAATGGAAAGACTCTTTTTTCAAATTTTTTACCTCACAATGCTTTTCTATGGGCTCAGGGAGGACTTGCCCCAACGTGATAACGTCATACGCACTGATGCTCGGACCAGACGCACAGCGCGCGCATGCGAGAGAGATGATTCAAAGTTAACGTGAGTGATTTATCGGTGGATTATCAGTATTTTCGGAGTAAATAGTGTACAAGTATTGCAAATAATAGCATTAGTTTAACTCTGGGGTGTTTCCTTGTTGTTCTTTTGTCTAATTTTTGCCGTTTATTTCCCGTTTTTGCCGTGTATTCGCCATATTTTACCTTGTTTTGCCGTATATTCACTGTTACGTGCACATGTTAACATACACACTAAAACCAAGGACGGGTATAAAAGCAAACTCCAGCTGAGGATCGATAAAAAACTCCCTAAAAGAACAATAGAAGAGAGCATATTGAGAAATGACAGAGGGAGGAAGGGGGAAGCAGTGAACTGTGCAGTAAAATCCCTCCATGGATGTGAGGACAGCAAACTTGGACTCTGTCTTCATATGGACAGGAACTGCTTCAGGAACTTATTGTCAATTAAAAACACCTGGACATGGTCTAATATAACAAACTGTAACATGGACACTAAATACAGTAGGCCAACAGAATGTTTGAGTGTATGCTAATATTTTTTTATCATCCCAAAAACATTTGCACATGTTAATTTACAATTTTTATAGAGAAACCTGTTGAAAATTCATATCAGTTTTCTTTTCTTGTAATTACACACTTAGCATTTATTAGATAATTCTGCCAAATACTTGCCAGACTTGTTTACATTTATTTGTTATGAACATAGGGTGGATAAAATTTGTCGAAAGAACATTTCCATGGACATTTAAGACATTTTTTGACAAAGAAAGACCAGGCTGTTATAATTACAGTATTCAAAGAGTTATTTGGGACCACCTAATAAGTAAGTGTGTACTGTGGAACCAAATGTTAGCATTTTAGACATTAACTTGATTTAGCTTTACAAAAATACTGTACAGTATGTACATGTTATGTCTGGTGTTGCCATCAACAGGGAAAACAAATCAAACAATGTAATTATAACACTGTAAAGTAAGCTATCTGACTTATATTATTATTAGCTATTGAAGGGGTGATCGTAGCCAGTACCACGTCTGTTGCCCCCCCTGAAAAATTTTTCAGGAGCCGCCACTGAAATCTACTGTAAATCGCAGAGGATTCTGGGGGGATAAAACAGGGTCTAAATTTTAAAAAATAACGGACATGGCCAGATTTTATTTCCCTCCAGAAGTTCTTTACATTTTTTTTCTTTAACATTGGAGCATATCTTCCACCAGTCTCTGTGACCTGCTACCTGCAGCCTCACTGTCCGTCTACATCAGACACCAGAGCAGCACTGCTCCTGATTTAGGTAAGTAAAAATTTTTGTTCAGTATCAAAGCTGATAAATGAGAAATGGATCACTTTAATCATCTAACAACATTGTAATAATAAGCATATGTCACTATTTAACTTTGAAAGAAAGTTGTGTCTACATAGGCTATTCTTGCTAGCTAAAATGTTTTTGTTAGCTTAAGTATTGTGAGCACAGCAGCCTGTTTTATTTTAGATATACTAGTACTTACTAGAAATAATGAAGTCATACAGACATTAATTTAGACAGGCTTTTTTAGTCTGTCATTTTTCATATTTTTCACATTGGTGCAAAAACGCATTAGAAGCTTCATATTTTAATGTTCTTTGTGTTTTTAGGTCAGCTTTTTTGTGGCCTTACAATCAGTCTCTATCTTAAAATTCACAGTGTTTTTTGTGGTTAACTGTTGAAAAGAGAATCTGATCAGAGTGTTTTCTTGTGAGCTTTGTAGTCACAACTGTGAAACATAATCAGCATTTGTAAGGCATATGGAAATACCACAACAGTGTCAGAAACTTGACATTCAAATGTGGGTGCAATGGTAGATTTAAAAATGGGCCTGATCTTAAAAAAAACCCATCCCCAGTCCTCTAACACATATTACATTGGATATAACTCATTTAATGTGTTTCTTCATAAATTAAAAAAAAACACTGGCATCATGTATTCATATTGGAATTTAAAGGATTAAAACAAATTAATTGAATATTTGTAATTTAACTTAGAACCACAGTTGATTTAATAATTTGAGGAAAAGAAAGTACAAAAAATATTCATCTGTTTTTATTATAGCAGCTTTTGGGAGAGGACATTTATGTCAAATCTGACACTGTAAAAACAAATAATAGTAATAATAAAGAACATGTTAGGTATTCAATCAATCAATCAATCAAACTTTATTTGTATAGCACTTTTCATACAAAATTTTGTAGCACAAAGTGCTTCACACAGAAATGAAGAAAATAAAATTAAAAGCAATCAAAGGTAAAAAAAACAAATACAATGAAAAATACAATCCTCCCTCCCATCCCTTACCCCACCCTTGCAATCCACATACACCACACACACTCACTTACACACATATACAAAGCAGGGTTCCCGCGGGTCCTTAAAAAGTCTTAAAATGTCTTAAATTAAAATACAGGTAATTAAGGCCTTAAATTGTCTTAAATTTACCATAAATTTGCTGTGGGTATTAAATTTTCAGACGGTGCATTTAATGCTGATGGGAAAGCACTGTGGCCCACTGTGTTTCATTCACTTACCATGCAGTAAATATGAGCTTGAGCGGTGGTCCGCCGTAAAACTTTAGTCCATGGGCCAGACCACATATCGGTACCACTCAAGGTGACGAAACTTGCTTATGATTTTTGAAAACCTCTATGTCTGTAGATGATATTTTGGTATGATAACCCTTCCTGAGTGGCAGCTGTATTATAGTTAACAGCCAATGAACTTACCCACCCCCTTCAGAAAATTACATTTTAGACGATGGTGCATCCTCTTGTTTAGACTCATGTACAGGACATCTGTCAGTGTTTCACTATATTGTCTTTGGTATCATTTTAAAGAGAACCTTTGAAGCTTTCATTCAAGCCAAGTTGTGAAGTTTCCTGACCAGTATAGAGGTCACTGTAGCTCTTTAAACTATAAACAACACTCATTTTTACACAATTTTCGCCTAAATTATATATTATCTTTTAACCCTGTGTCATCTAGGAATGGCAGGGATATAAAATATAAGAACTAGAATACTCACAGAACCATAAGGATTCAGGAAATGTATAATATACCCCTACTCTATCATTGTTACAGGTCATTGTGAGCCTTAAACTAGACAGCATTATTAACTAGAAAAGCACTCAGAGAGCTCAGACCTCCGCCAGCGCCACAGTCCTCACCCATATTGTGATTTTCACAATAAATATTAGTCCTACCTTTTAGGCTTGTCACGATACCAGAAATTTAGTAGTCGATACCAATACCACTTAAATTCTTCGATACTCGATACCACTCGATACCATGGTAAAAATCAAAAAATCCCCTGTAGTTCAACATACACTCCTTTATTTGAACAAAGTGAACAACAAAACAATATTGTGCTTAAATTGAAAGCGTCCGTTCTTGTTGGCTGTGTATCTTGATGCTGGCTTTGCCTGGCCTGTCCATGTCACTGTCCTCCTCTGGCTTATACTGTGAAAAGAAGATAGAGATTTGGGTATGACTGTATGAGAACAGCAGAGGCAATACTAACACACACACACACACACACACACACACACAGAGGGAGCAGCAATTTACAGACATGGTGGTGAAACTTTTTTAAAACCTTTTTATATGACAGTGCCTATTGCCTTTACTACTGTACCCTATTGATGATCTTATTTTGCTTACTTTATTACTAGGACCAAATAATATCATACTTAGATACTAAGATAATTTAACTAGCTAATGTACATTTCTATAACATATGAAAGCATTCCCTACACCTGCTTCCTCTACTCACTGTCAGTGTTTCCTGTTCTACTCTCTGCAATCAAAATAAATGTAAAGTTATTGGATGGGAAAAGTATGTGAACTAAATACACATGATTCTGGGCAAGTAGCCTCCGCATTGATTTAGGTTCTGAACCAGCCTTTACACGGAGCCATAATCAAAGTAGGTTATTTACTAGTCTGTATCTCCGTTATTGATCACAGCTGCTTCTGTTGATGTATCATGAGTGTCATCCTGTTGCACAGACCGGATGTTTTTAGCATTGATGACGTGCTAGCATGCTAAGCTACGTGCTACGCTAACTCCGTTTGACATCAGACACACTGCACTGTTTTCTTTTCGTCCCTTCTTGTAGTGACCACACACTTGGGACACTCTGCCATTTCTTCTGTAGTCTCTTCTTTCTGTCCTTCTCTTTTCTCTTCCTTCATGATTTTACAAGCCACGCAGCAGCGGAGGTAGCAGCGAGGTTGGACTTAAGGACGCTAATGTTATTTTGCCCGGCAGCTCATTCACTATGGGCTGGGCTCATCTCATCATTGTAACGTAATTAGATATGAGCAACAGTGATAACACATGAATTCAAATGCACTCACCTTGAATTCTCTGTACGAGTCTGGATGCTTGTCTTTTAAATGTTTCGTTGTTGACGAGCCGGGTGCGCGTGCCTCCGCTATGTCGTGTGTTGTTCTTCGCATGTGATCAGCTCTGTGTGAGGGTTGCCAGATAATCGCTCATTTGCAGCCAAAAAAACAACACTAAAGAAGTGGCCAGATCTGGCGCCTCGGTACCAACGGTACTTTGGGTAGTCTAGAAAAGTCAGTACCGTCACATTTTCTGAATCTTAGTACCGACTTGGTACCGAAGTATCGGTTCTCGTGACAAGCCTACTACCTTTATGTCATCAAAATATTTACATTCCTTGACCAAGAAAACAAAACATTAGCAACTGGATTCATAATTATATCTATTTTAGTTCAGTGGTTATTCACAAAATCACATTTTTCGTCATGGCGGCCAGACGCTGATCCGGATCAAGACCAAAACCGTATCAGTTCTTCCTTTTCCCATGCTGAACATTTCCTGAGAATTTCATCAAAATCCATCCATAACATTTTGAATTATTTTGTTCACTGACAGACGGACAGACAAACAAACTCCCTGGAAAACATACACACGTTGAAAAAATTGTTGGTACCCTTCATTTAATGAAAGAAAAACCCACATGGTCAGTGAAATAACTTGAAAATAACAAAAGTAATAATAAATAAAAATTTGCTGAAAATCAGCTGATGAAAATCAGACATTGATTTTAAATTTTGGTTCAACAGAAATATTTTAAAAAACAAAATAATGAAACTGGCTTGGACAAAAATGATGGCACCCCTACAAAGGATTGAAAATGGTGTGACCATAGGGACATGTTATACTAAGGTGTGCCATGTTATTATCACCACAGGTGTCTCCAACCTTGAGATTAGAAATAAAATTATAGACAAGCATGTTAAAGGTAAAGGCTATAAGACCATCTCCAAGCAGCTTGATGTTCCTGTGACTACAGCTGCACAGATTATTCAGAAATTTAAGGTCCACAGGACTGTAGCCAACCTCCCTGGACGTGGCTGCAGGAGGAAAACTGATGACAAACTGAAGAGACGGAAAATACGAATGGAAACCAAAGAGCCCAGAACAACTTCAAAGAGATTAGAGGGGAACTCCAAGATCAAGGTACATCAGAGTCAGATCACACCATCTGTCACTGTTTGAGCCAAAGTGGACTGAATGGAGGACATCACTGTTGGAAGTAAATCATAAAAAAGTGAGACTGGAATTTTCCAAAATGCATACTGACAAGCCACAAAGCTTCTGGGAGAATGTCCTTTGGACAGATGAGACAAAGCTGGAGCTTTTTGGTAAGTCATATCAGCTCTATGTTCACAGACACAAAAATGAAGCATACAAAGAAAAGAGCACTGTACCTACTGTGAAACATGGAGGAGGCTTAGTTATGTTCTGGGGCTGCTTTGCTGCATCTGACACAGGGTGTGTTGAATCTGTGCAGGTACAATGAAATCTTAAGACTATCAAGACATTCTGGAGTGAAATGTGCTGCCCAGTGTCAGAAAGCTTGGTCTCAGTCACAGGTCATGGGTCCTCCAACAGGATAATGACCCAAAACACACAGTTAAAAACACCCAAGAATGACTCAGAACAAAACACTGGACTATTCTACAGTGGCCTTCTATGATCCCTGATCTATATCCTGTTGAACATTTGTGGAAGGAGCTGAAACATGCAGTCTGGAGAAGACAGCCTTCAAACCTGAGACAGCTGGACCAGTTTGCTCATGAGGAGTGGGCTAAAATACCTGTGGACAGGTGCAGGAGTCTCATTGTGAGTCACAGAAATTGCCTGTTTGCAGAGACTGACTCAAAAGGTTGTGCAACAACACATTAATTAAAGGGTCTTGGACTACAATTCAAAAGCAAAGTCTGATTTTCATTAGTTTATTTTCAGCAAATTTTTATTTATTTCTACTTTTGTCAGTTCTAGCTTATTTCAGTGACCATGTGGGTTTTTCTTTATTTGATGGAAGGGTACCAACAATTTTGTCCACGTCTGTTAACAATATCCCACATTGCTAAGGCTGACGACAGATGCTAGCACATTTTCGAACAGTCTTTGAAAGTATTTTAAAGGGACTGTGAGGAGTTTCTAAGTAATTACAAAAAAGTCTCACTTTTAGATATATGCCTGATCAAAATACACACTTTAAGATGAGTTTTATAGCATCAAAATAGGTTATCTATAAATGCTATTCCTTAGGTTCGTGGTCGGGTCGGACAGGGCTGGACTGGCCTGGATACTCAACTTCAGGAACAAGACAATTAAAACTGGAGCAAATTTATATTATTCAGACACGTCTCAGAGCACCAGGCTGTAAGTAGCCATATATAGCCGGCTACAAAACTACGATACTAAGTTTTCCAAAAATTGCTTGTTGTCACACATCAAAAACTACCACTACGTAACTAGAAAGAGATACATTACCTTGTCGATTTGCATCCTGTAAGTTGTTGAAAAAAGAAGTTGTAAAGCAATGCAGAGTTCTGAGAAAAGTCTGAGCTGCATTCATTAGCATCACAACAAACACACGCTTTGGCTTGGGTCACGTCTTTTGGTGCGTTCCAGTTGTAATCAGAAGTAGGAATATCCGAGTTCCGAGTAGAACACTGCAACTGGAACGTTCCCCGAAGTCGGAATTTCCTACTGGGAACTCGGTAAAACCTCGCCACCCCCGAGTTGAAAATCGAAAATGAATCCCCCCAGTGTGAACAGTTATTTAGCCCCTGTAATAATCAATTTATTTGCACTTCTGACTGGGATGTGTCGCTCTAGATCAGCTGTATACATCGTATTGTTAGACTTATATTTACAAAAATGCTGCCATAGTGATAATCACATTCTTCATGTGATATTTGTGAACAACAACACAGGGCGTGCTAACAACAGCTAACAATAATCTGGTAGATCGGCATGCTTTTTTCCGACTTCAACTGGAACGCCGATAAGTCGGAGATGATGTCACTCCCAGTTCCTAGGTTACTGGAACGCAGCATTAAGACAGTCGCCGCACGGGCTCATGGGTAGCAGTCTTTATTTCACCGGTAACAGATTCTCCTCATAGTACCTGCTTTTACAATTTATTTACACGTTTTTCATTGGTAAGCGTAGTCAGTTAAATTTTTAAAGTATATTTAATATTACTTTCTTTTAAAGTAATTAGAAAAAAATCTGATTTGAACTTGTTTTGTGTGTATATTAATGTCAGAAGGCTACATCTGATCTTGTGTGTTGCAGTTTAAACTGCCTGACAATGGCCACTGGTGAACAAGCACATAACAACCCGCTAGCAAAGCAACCACAGGTGGAGTGTACCATCCATTGTTCTGATGATGAAGATAAGCTGGTTTCATTAATAAGTGTTGACTCCTGGAAAACACTGCTCAGGGCAGCAATACAAAATCATGCACCAGTTTTGGAACAGGCAGAGGGCATTCCTGAAGGAAAGATTCCAGCAATCTACTACCACAGATGGGGTTGCACTATCTTCACTATGAAGAAACTCCTTGATGGCATCCTTGAAAGTAAAAGCTGTGCTCTGATGAAGAGGAACAGCTCATTGTATGACTGTTTCACAGCAGCTTCATACTGGGCATCATCACCACCATCTTCATTGTTGGCAACCTCTTTTCTGGAAACCTCTTTGGTGTACAGTTTATAGCATGAATTGTGGTAGTGCCCTTCAGCTGCTACAAGGTCTCTACTCACTTGGGAAAGGATTCGGCCAACCATTTTCTTTTGGGCTGATCTTAGCACACATTTGGCATCATTGTACCAGTGCTTCTCTCGTATTCTGCCCTTTCAGATATCTGGAACTTTTCTGACAAAAGATACACTCCATGGCATATGTCCTAGAGGTACTTGGGACACGCTGAGCATTTCTTTTCAAGTCTTTCTCTTCAGCACAGCTACTGGCACTTGGCTTTTCTTTTTCAAGGATGCCATCAAGGATTTTCTTCATAGCGAAGATAGTGCAACACTTTCTGTGGTAGTAGATTGCTGGAATCTGTCCTTCAGGAATGTCCTCTGCCAGTTCCAAAACTGGTGCATGATTTTGTATTTGAGCTGCCCTGAGCAGTGTTTTCCAGGAGTCAACACTTTTTAATGAAACCAGCTTATCTTCATCATAAGAACAATGGATGATACACACGTTGACAAAATTGTTGGTACCCTTCGTTTAATGAAAGAAAAATTTACAGCGGTCAGAGAAACAACTTGAATCTGACAAAAGTAAAAAATAATTAAAAATTCTATGAAATTTAACCAATGAAAGTCAGACATTGCTTTTCAACCATGCTTCAACAGAATTATTTAAAAAATGAACTCATGAAACAGGCCTGGACAAAAATGATGGTACCCTTAACTTAATATTTAGTTGCACAACCTTTTGAGGCAATCACTGCAATCAAAGGATTCCTGTAACTCAGTGAGACTTCTGCACCTGTCCACAGGTATGTTGGCCCACTCCTCATGAGCAAACTGCTCAAGCTGTCTCAGGTTTGAAGGCTGTCTTCTCCAGGTTGCATGTTTCAGCTCCTTCCACAAATGTTCAACAGGATTTAGATCAGGGATCATAGAAGGCCTCTTCAGAATAGTCCAGTGTTTTGTTCTGAGCCATTCTTGGGTGTTTTTAGCTGCGTGTTATATATATATATATATATATATATAGGCAATTGGCACACTGACTGATTACAAGGTTGGAGACACCTGTGGTGATAATAACATGGCACACCTTAGTATAACATGTCCCTATGGTCACACCATTTTCAATCCTTTGTAGGGGTGCCATCATTTTTGTCCAAGCCAGTTTCATTATTTTGTTTTTTAAAATATTTCTGTTGAACCAAAATTTAAAATCAATGTCTGATTTTCATCAGCTGATTTTCAGCAAATTTTTATTTATTATTACTTTTGTTATTTTCAAGTTATTTCACTGACCATGTGGGTTTTTCTTTCATTAAATGAAGGGTACCAACAATTTTTTCAACGTGTGTATGTTCTCCAGGGAGTTTGTTTGTCTGTCCGTCTGTCAGTGAACAAAATAATTCAAAATGTTATGGATGGATTTTGATGAAATTCTCAGGAAATGTTCAGCATGGGAAAAGGAAGAACTGATACGGTTTTGGTCTTGATCCGGATCAGCGTCTGGCCGCCATGACGAAAAATGTGATTTTTGTGAATAACCACTGAACTAAAATAGATATCATTATGAATCCAGTTGCTAATGTTTTGTTTTCTTGGTCAAGGAATGTAAATATTTTGATGACATAAAGGTAGGACTAATATTTATTGTGAAAATCACAATATGGGTGAGGACTGTGGCGCTGGCGGAGGTCTGAGCTCTCTGAGTGCTTTTCTAGTTAATAATGCTGTCTAGTTTAAGGCTCACAATGACCTGTAACAATGATAGAGTAGGGTATATTATACATTTCCTGAATCCTTATGGTTCTGTGAGTATTCTAGTTCTTATATTTTATATCCCTGCCATTCCTAGATGACACAGGGTTAAAAGATAATATATCATTTAGGCGAAAATTGTGTAAAAATGAGTGTTGTTTATAGTTTAAAGAGCTACAGTGACCTCTATACTGGTCAGGAAACTTCACAACTTGGCTTGAATGAAAGCTTCAAAGGTTCTCTTTAAAATGATACCAAAGACAATATAGTGAAACACTGACAGATGTCCTGTACATGAGTCTAAACAAGAGGATGCACCATCGTCTAAAATGTAATTTTCTGAAGGGGGTGGGTAAGTTCATTGGCTGTTAACTATAATACAGCTGCCACTCAGGAAGGGTTATCATACCAAAATATCATCTACAGACATAGAGGTTTTCAAAAATCATAAGCAAGTTTCGTCACCTTGAGTGGTACCGACAAGTGAAATTTTGGGCTCTGGCCCATGGACTACTTCTTCAGAGCTATTAATAGGTGTTTTACGGTACGTGTCATACAACGTCGGACTGCAGGACATGTCGCCATTCGCGGTTGTTGAGGTGAGCGGAAAGATGCTAAGATGAGGAAGTCTAAGTTCAATGAAAAATGGATGATCCAGGGCTGCCAGCTCTCACTCATTGACCGTGAGACTCACGCATTTGACTGACTAACACGCTCTCACGCCACACCTCCGATTTCTCACGCTAAAGTCAGAAGCAAAAAGTGCAGGGAGGACGCAGGGTCGTGTCCAGTGGTGTAGTAAACCGGATACGCAGGTAAACAAAGTATACACACTAGAAAACGCCAAGAAATACAATATAGCCACTATACAATGTGCAAACATACTTATAGGATGGTTGTGTAACTTTAACTTTCACTTTCCGTGTGTGCGCGATCTTCTTTTGTGTGCGTAAAGGCGCAGATAGACGTGCATCCCAGCAGACAGTGAGAGATCGTCAGTCACTTTGTGTGATTCTATGATTCAAACTGTGTCTTGATAGCTCATGCTCACATTTTAAGTGAACACAGAGACTTAAGAAATAACGGGTCAACATTTTGATGAATCAAAACGCGACATTCTTCATCAGTCCAGCTCTGAGCCTCTCTTTCACTTACTCACTGTTTTCTAAATGATTACTTCATCCTGAGGTTTCCTGGGTCACATATTCTTCATAATAAAAGAGCAATGTTTGAAGGATCAAGCTTCAAATACAATCTACTAGTGCAGTGGTTCTCAACCTGTGGGTGGAGACCCATAAGTAGGTCTCAAGGCTGTTTTTAGTGGACAGTGTAGAAATCGGGTAAAATGTCTTCAGTGTGTGGAGGCCTAAATCCCCATTGTAAACACAAATAAAAGTTTTTCAATTGTATGGTTATGTTTTCTGACTGTACAGCACAGGTCAAGTCAAGTCTCATAAACACTTTTGACAGTTTTAACTATTGAAAGATTTCAACCCCCACTTCCTGCCATCCTCGGTTAATAAGTTCTTTATCTCTTGACCTAATAAACAAGCTTACTGACATTTCAACATTTCACATTAATGCAGCATGGTATTTAAACTAAATAGGAGGGAGTTAGTTGTTAAAATGAAACAAAAATTCCACTGTATATAGCACAGCTGTTCATCTTGGTTTGAATGAATCTGTGTACTGCCTGTGTGTGGCAGTCAGAGGCTCTGACATCCTCACCCTCTCATTTATGACACAAATATTACTGTATATGTTTTAGATTTCTCAAGATATAAAAATTCATTTATGTCGGCTATTATTACTTTGAGTTTGATATTTTATTAAAGATGTACTGTTTGATAATAAAGTTAGTGACTTGAATAAATCCAGTTTATAATTACATTCTGAAGGTTAATTTTCACTTCTTGTTGTCCTCCAATTAAAATCACTACATATGTTCTCAAGATTTATACTGGATAGTTCATAATGATGTGGATTTGTAGCCTGTACATTGATGCCAATTTGTTTCATTTACTAGGAAAATTAAATCTTGGCTGATTGTTTATTCAATTGCATTTCATATTTTTAACCCTCTAAAGCACGGAAGCACAAATAATTGTAAGATATATATTATATATATTTATATATATTTTTATATATATATCTATATATATATATCTATATATATATAGATATATATATAGATAGATATATAGATGGATAGATAGATAGATAGAGATATAGATATAGATATAGATATACATACATATATATATATATATATATATATATATATAAATATATATATATAAATATATATATACACATATATATATATATATACATATATACATATATATATATTTATATTATATATTTATTTGTATCTCATTTGATAGAATTAGCTGTTGGCAACTGATTAGCCACAAAACAAATGTTTTACCATTTATCTGAATTATTCAGATGTTTTTTTGGGGTATTTGTTGGTCATATTCATTTGGTAAAGGTATCGCAAAAGTATATATCAAATATGATACAAAAGGCTTTGATGGGTTAATCATGTAAAGCTTGTGTAAAGTTTTGTGATATATTCAGATTATTTTGTTGACAGTTTGATAAAAAAAAAACATCTTCAAGAATAGTTGATTCAGTTTGGCTATTCATTTAAAATGCCATCTAGTTTTAGATATTGTTTTGAGATTTTAGTTCTTGTAAAGCTGCTGTAGTGGTGATCAGACCGGTGTTTTTGGTGAGCAAAACACTGGTTTTGAAATTACTGGTTGTGCATGAACACAAACCTGTATACAGGTAGGAAACAGACTTACGAGGAACAATAACAGAACTACAGTTATGGTTAATATATCACTATGTAGGCAATTTGAGGAAGTATCAGACAACACAGCAAAAATATAGCATTTGTTTTAATTTTATTTTTTGCCTTTACCTAAGTTCATTGCACTTGCACCATTTTGTTTCTTCTGAGTGCTGTATAGTCTGATTCAACACAAAATGAGGCATTTTGTGTTGAATGTCGCCCTGCTGTGCTGAAAATTTGAATTGGCTTCACCAAATCTCACTCCAAGATTTTTTCAAA
Source organism: Scarus forsteni (assembly GCA_036419115.1). Classification (NCBI taxonomy): domain Eukaryota; kingdom Metazoa; phylum Chordata; class Actinopteri; order Labriformes; family Labridae; genus Scarus; species Scarus forsteni. The sequence goes on from JAZDUH010000544.1 coordinate 11,558,865, forward strand.
AGTTGGCAGCCCTGTGGATGGAAGACGATTTATTTAAGAGGTGGTTGGCCCCTGCTGAAAACAACAACAGCAACGCCATGTGTAAATTCTGCAAAAAGACTTTTTCTTTAGGGACTATGGGGTTTAAAGCCGTCGAGTCGCACATGGGAGGAGACGAACACTAGCGGTATGTGGCTGCAACTAGTGGGGCCAGGATAATTCCTGTGTTGCTTCCTGTGTTGCTTCCAGCACAATGCACAGCGTCAGTGAGAAGACGTAAGTTGTTATGTTTGATGGGAGCATGAACAAAACTACTAAAACTAAACAAATGGACCTTCATTAGCGGTCCTGGGGCGCAAATGAGACGGGAACACAGAATGTAATTTCCTGCAAAAAAAAGAAAAGAAAAAAATGCCCACCGTGTGCCTTGATGGTCTTTGCAACAAAATAGATTAATTTTTTCCACAGAAATTGTCATGAAATTTATGGTCTTAAATAATATTTTTGAGGTCTTAAAAAGCATTAAATTTGACTTTTAAAATGGTGCAGGAACCCTGCAAAGACATGAAGAAGAGATTCTAACAGAAAGCAGAGTAAGAGGACTGAGGAAACACCATCTTTCATTAAAAAATGAGGGAACACTGGAAGTAAGACTAAAATAATAATTAAAAACAATAACAGTAAATAAACAAATAAAGTGAAATAAAATCTTGATAAAGAGTAATATTAAGATAAACAGATATAAAAATAAATAACTAAATAAAATGCATTTCAAATAGTAATAAACAATAATTAAAATGAGATAAAATGCACTGAAGTGGAAAGAAAATAAATAAACAGATAATAAAATTCCAACCAATAATTCTTTACTAAATGAAAGAATAAAATATATTAAGGGGTTAAAACAAATACATAAGATAAAATAATTATAACAATAATGATAATAATAATAATAACAATAATAATAAAAATAATAGGAAATATAATCAGCTAAAAGCTTGACTAAAAAGGTAGGTCTTGAGTTTGCTTTTAAAAATATGAACAAGTGCCGCTCTCAGGTCCTGAGAGGTATTAATCTTATATATATTTTATCTGAACTTTAAATCACTGCCACCATATACAAGCAGGTATTTGAAATATGAAACACAGCTAATGTCCAGTGGCACTGTTCCTATGTTGCAGGCACTTCATGTGAAGCAATACCTGCCTCAGCAAATAGCCACAACATAGATATGGTTAGGCCTGTACAGCATACAGATGAATGATGGCAATGATTCAGTGTAGAGCTGGGCCAAGAAGAGTTGGTAAATAAAAGAAAAAAATAATGGCTCAATAATTAGGATTAACAGTGTCAGATCACCAGCATGAGAAAATGTCTTCCACCACTTAAAACAGCAACATACAGAGCCCACCACTTAAAACAGCAACCTACAGAGCCTTTGAGCATTATATCAGACCATGTGATGCGACCAATATCACAAATGTCTCTTGAACACTTTTAACCTCAGTGTTACTCAGTGAATAAAGATGATGACATGTCAAGAATCTATGGTGTCTCATTCTAAGCAGGGAGGTAGAAGCTTGGCTGACAGATCTCTGAGGTTGGTGTGGGGTGAAGAAGGGGGGTGGGTTAATTGGTGTGAGAGGTAACCTCAGCTCAGTCTGAGCAGGAGGGGAGGAGGATGATTTAAAGCATGTTTAAGTGTTTTGTCATTAACACTGATTGTGTGTATTAGATGGTGCTATTCCTATAACACAAATATATGTTTTAAGAAAAAAAATAAGTCCAGAGTGGAGCTGTGATCATGTGTGTTGAATTTGGGGAAGATTGGAGTATTCATCACTTACATATGTAATTTATGTAATTTCTAGAGCTTGGTGCATTGCAGTAGCAGAGAATTGAGCTCATAGATGTGTTAGGAGGTGGACATTGATCATGTTTGTGGATTTTGAAGCAGATTGGACCTTAAATGAAGGAAATAAGAGTGATTTCCAGGTTCATGGCGATCAGTGAAGTTTGAGGCTTCGCCATCGCCAGACCGCTTTCACCTAAGGACACGACCTGAACACTGATGCTTCATGAAGGTGTGAAGACCCTTTCTGAGAATATTTGAGAGAAAAATGTTGAAAAACGGAGGAGATTTTAATGATAGAGTAAAACATAAGACTTCCTGTTACCAGCAGGGGCGCTATATTTGAGAGTGAAACAAAGCATATAGATATAGTCAGGCATGGACAGTGAACATGTGTACACATTTTGGTCCAAATCTAACATTTTACTAGAGAGTTATTAGTTTACTGTTTGTCTTGTGATTACCAAAAAAAATAACTTATCATCGTCAATGTGTCTAGTATACACAAACCACATCTGGAATTGATCCGATAAAAACCCTAGGAGGAGTTCGCTCAAATGCGAGCCTTAGAATCGCTAAAATCGAATTTCAACGTTAATTTACGAACTTCCTGTTTTGATTTATGACAATTTATATATTTGTGATCGGCTGTGCCTGGGGATTATGCCCAAAAATTTAATGCAACTCAATTATTATTATTATTATATTTATTATTATTATTATTATTATTGTTATTCAAGGATGATAACAATCCAAATCTGGAGTTGATCCGATAAAAAACCTAGGAGGAGTTCGCTCAAATACGCATTACTGCAAATCGCCAAAATCGACTTTCAACGCTAATTTGCGAACTTCCTGTACAGATTTGACGATGGGCGCAAGGGACTTTTTTGTAGGTCCGGGCATGATAGTTATGCCCAAAAAATTTCAGGTCGATCCGTGAAAGTAGCCAGATAGGGTGCAGTTTAAGGCCACTAGGGGGCGCTGTGGCGCACTTATTTTTGTGCAAACACTGGATTCATAAATTTTTCGCCGTGACTGAACTTTGGGGATAGGCGCGTTCGCGTTTATCTCAAGGTGAAGGCACGCAATTTGGGGTTAAAGTGGACCAAGGATTTAGCGATTACAATAGGGCCTTCGCCGGCCATTCGGCTCGGGCCCTAATAATAGGAAATATAATCAGCTAAAAGCTTGACTAAAAAGGTAGGTCTTGAGTTTGCTTTTAAAAATATGAACAAGTGCCGCTCTCAGGTCCTGAGAGGTATTAATCTTATATATATTTTATCTGAACTTAAAAAAAATCCCCAGCCCTCGAACAATTATTATTTTGGTATTAACTCATTTTTTGTGCATTTTTTCCATAAAAACACAAACATCGTGTGATCAAATTGTCATTTGAATGGTTAAAATAGAATAAAATAAAAACAAATATTTGATTTTTTTTAGAATTGAAGATAACTGAATGACTTGAGCACAAAAAATAATTAATGTTTTTATAGCAGCATTGGGAGAGGTATTTTACATCCTCTGATGACCTCGATGGGTATTAAATTTGGCCCCAGTTAACTTTGACCACTTCAAAAAATTAAACCTTGAATTTTAGACTTTTCATAAAAACATCTTCTGACAAAAAAACATTCCCTCCTGAGTAACACTGCCAAAATTATGGCTAATAGATGAGCAAAAAATTGCCTGAAAGGACAAAAAGTACCCTCTTACTCACAAAGGTTAAACAAGTTACAAGAATAGCAAGTACAAATGATTCTTTTTGCTTTCTACCACAATTATTCTTCTCAGCTTGATCACTGGTGTGTATTGAGTTTGGTGAAAAGTGACAATCTTGATTTATAGTTAATTTCTAAGAACCACTTTGTTGTGAAAAACAAACCCTACCTTTGCATGCATTTCACATGAAATAATACTTGTTTGTTTTACTTTGACTTTCAGAGCCTGCATGGACATACATCCTAAGAGGGGCCACAAGAATGTGCAAAGCAAGAAGAGTGGAAAGATGGTAAAAAGGAAGGCTATAACTGTGAATCCACATGTCTCCACACTCACCTGGACTCTGGGTGACTTCAAGTGGGACTTATTTGATCTTTCATACACACAAACATTTACAGGAAACGTTTGGTTGAGGTTATTGCTTCCAAAGGAGGGTCAACCAGTTGTAAAATCCAAAGGTTCGCATACTTTTTCCACCCTGCACTGTGAATGCTTACATGTTGTGTTTAATAAAAACATGAAAACTTATAATTTTTGTGCTGTATTAGTTTAAGGAGACTGTTTGTCTTGTGATGTGACTTAGATGAAGATCAGAACATATTTATGACCAATTTAAGCAGAAATTCACACTGTTAACCTTGACAGACCATGTTAGGCTTTCAATAGAAAGATTGAAAAGGAACTAATAATTTTACCTTTTGTCTTTATCATTAATGATGATGATGGTGGTGGTGGAATTTATTATTATAATTATTATTGTTATTATATTTATTATTATTATTATTGTTATTCAAGGATGATAAAAATAAATATTGATAGATAAAATACAGTTAACATACAGTCATTTATTCTAAAAAATAATTTCCAGTATTTTACTGTAGATTTTCAACATTGCAGTAATATTCTGTATTTAATTTTACAGTAAATTACTGTAATGAGAAATCTATAAACAGTAATTTACTGTATATTACTTTGCAGTAAATTACTGTATTTGTAAGTACAGCGAGTTACTGTATAAAATTAAAGTATTTTAATGGATCACTGCTGCCTGTAAAATACCGTAATTTTTACAGTGAAAAGTTTTACAGTGTAGGAAACCTACCCCCCAGCTAACTCTTGAGAGAAAAGAGGAAACTTTTCAATCTCCTCCAGTGTTATTAGGCATGATGTGTAGTATCAGAGAAATAAAACACTTGGGTTTTAGTCACAGACTTGGCTTAATATGAGGGGGGTAGAAATCCTGGCCGGCAGAGCCAATATTCACATGATAAATCATTCAATCCACAGCTAACTCTTGACAGAAAAGAGGAAACTTTTCAATCTCCTCCAGTGTTGTTAGGCATGATGTGGAGTATCAGAGAAATAAAACACTTGGGTGTAAGTCACAGACTTGGCTTAATATGAGGGGGGTAGAAATCCTGGCAGGCAGAGCCTGCTAGGATTTCTACCCCCCAGCTAACTCTTGACAGAAAAGAGGACACTTTTCAATCTCCTCCAGTGTTGTTAGGCATGATGTGGAGTATCAGAGAAATAAAAGACTTGGGTTTTAGTCACAGACTTGGCTTAATATGAGGGGGGTAGAAATCCTGGCAGGCAGAGCCTGCTAGGATTTCTACCCCCCAGCTAACTCTTGACAGAAAAGAGGACACTTTTCAATCTCCTCCTGTGTTGTTAGGCATGATGTGGAGTATCAGAGAAATAAAACACTTGGGTTTTAGTCACAGACTTGGCTTAATATGAGGGGGGTAGAAATCCTGGCAGGCAGAGCCTGCTAGGATTTCTACCCCCCAGCTAACTCTTGACAGAAAAGAGGACACTTTTCAATCTCCTCGAGGTTTATTAGGCAAAATGTGGAGTATCAGAGAAATAAAAGACTTGGGTTTTAGTCACAGACTTGGCTTAATATGAGGGGGGTAGAAATCCTGGCAGGCAGAGCCAATATTCACATGATAAATCATTCAATCCACAGCTAACTCTTGACAGAAAAGAGGAAACTTTTCAATCTCCTCCAGTGTTGCTAGGCATGATGTGGAGTATCAGAGAAATAAAACACTTGGGTTTTAGTCACAGACTTGGCTTAATATGAGGGGGGTAGAAATCCTGGCAGGCAGAGCCTGCTAGGATTTCTACCCCCCAGCTTACTCTTGACAGAAAAGAGGAAACTTTTCAATCTCCTCCAGTGTTATTAGGCAAAATGTGGAGTATCAGAGAAATAAAAGACTTGGGTTTTAGTCACAGACTTGGCTTAATATGAGGGGGGTAGAAATCCTGGCAGGCAGAGCCTGCTAGGATTTCTACCCCCCAGCTAACTCTTGACAGAAAAGAGGACACTTTTCAATCTCCTCGAGTTTTATTAGGCAAAATGTGGAGTATCAGAGAAATAAAAGACTTGGGTTTTAGTCACAGACTTGGCTTAATATGAGGGGGGTAGAAATCCTGGCAGGCAGAGCCAATATTCACATGATAAATCATTCAATCCACAGCTAACTCTTGACAGAAAAGAGGAAACTTTTCGATCTCCTCCAGTGTTGTTAGGCATGATGTGGAGTATCAGAGAAATAAAACACTTGGGTTTTAGTCACAGACTTGGCTTAATATGAGGGGGGTAGAAATCCTGGCAGGCAGAGCCTGCTAGGATTTCTACCCCCCAGCTAACTCTTGACAGAAAAGAGGACACTTTTCAATCTCCTCCAGTGTTGTTAGGCATGATGTGGAGTATCAGAGAAATAAAAGACTTGGGTTTTAGTCACAGACTTGGCTTAATATGAGGGGGGTAGAAATCCTGGCAGGCAGAGCCTGCTAGGATTTCTACCCCCCAGCTAACTCTTGACAGAAAAGAGGAAACTTTTCAATATCCTCCAGTGTTATTAGGCAAAATGTGGAGTATCAGAGAAATAAAAGACTTGGGTTTTAGTCACAGACTTGGCTTAATATGAGGGGGGTAGAAATCCTGGCAGGCAGAGCCTGCTAGGATTTCTACCCCCCAGCTAACTCTTGACAGAAAAGAGGAAACTTTTCAATCTCCTCCAGTGTTATTAGGCAAAATGTGGAGTATCAGAGAAATAAAAGACTTGGGTGTAAGTCACAGACTTGGCTTAATATGAGGGGGGTAGAAATCCTGGCAGGCAGAGCCTCCTAGGATTTCTACCCCCCAGCTAACTCTTGACAGAAAAGAGGAAACTTTTCAATCTCCTCCAGTGTTGTTAGGCATGACGTGGAGTATCAGAGAAATAAAACACTTGGGTTTTAGTCACAGACTTGGCTTAATATGAGGGGGGTAGAAATCCTTGCAGGCAGAGCCTGCTAGGATTTCTACCCCCCAGCTAACTCTTGACAGAAAAGAGGAAACTTTTCAATCTCCTCCAGTGTTGCTAGGCATGATGTGGAGTATCAGAGAAATAAAACACTTGGGTTTTAGTCACAGACTTGGCTTAATATGAGGGGGGTAGAAATCCTGGCAGGCAGAGCCTGCTAGGATTTCTACCCCCCAGCTAACTCTTGACAGAAAAGAGGAAACTTTTCAATCTCCTCCAGTGTTTTTAGGCAAAATGTGGAGTATCAGAGAAATAAAACACTTGGGTTTTAGTCACAGACTTGGTTAATATGAGGGGGGTAGAAATCCTGGCAGGCAGAGCCATTATTCACATGATAAATCATTCAATCCACAGCTAACTCTTGACAGAAAAGAGGAAACTTTTCAATCTCCTCCAGTGTTATTAGGCAAAATGTGGAGTATCAGAGAAATAAAACACTTGGGTGTAAGTCACAGACTTGGCTTAATATGAGGGGGGTAGAAATCCTTCCAGGCAGAGCCTGCTAGGATTTCTACCCCCCAGCTAACTCTTGACAGAAAAGAGGAAACTTTTCAATCTCCTCCTGTGTTGTTAGGCATGATGTGGAGTATCAGAGAAATAAAACACTTGGGTTTTAGTCACAGACTTGGCTTAATATGAGGGGGGTAGAAATCCTGGCAGGCAGAGCCTGCTAGGATTTCTACCCCCCAGCTAACTCTTGACAGAAAAGAGGAAACTTTTCAATCTCCTCCAGTGTTGCTAGGCATGATGTGGAGTATCAGAGAAATAAAACACTTGGGTTTTAGTCACAGACTTGGCTTAATATGAGGGGGGTAGAAATCCTGGCAGGCAGAGCCTGCTAGGATTTCTACCCCCCAGCTAACTCTTGACAGAAAAGAGGAAACTTTTCAATCTCCTCCAGTGTTATTAGGCAAAATGTGGAGTATCAGAGAAATAAAAGACTTGGGTTTTAGTCACAGACTTGGCTTAATATGAGGGGGGTAGAAATCCTGGCAGGCAGAGCCTCCTAGGATTTCTACCCCCCAGCTAACTCTTGACAGAAAAGAGGACACTTTTCAATCTCCTCGAGTTTTATTAGGCAAAATGTGGAGTATCAGAGAAATAAAAGACTTGGGTGTAAGTCACAGACTTGGCTTAATATGAGGGGGGTAGAAATCCTGGCAGGCAGAGCCAATATTCACATGATAAATCATTCAATCCACAGCTAACTCTTGACAGAAAAGAGGAAACTATTCAATCTCCTCCAGTGTTGTTAGGCATGATGTGGAGTATCAGAGAAATAAAACACTTGGGTTTTAGTCACAGACTTGGCTTAATATGAGGGGGGTAGAAATCCTGGCAGGCAGAGCCTGCTAGGATTTCTACCCCCCAGCTAACTCTTGACAGAAAAGAGGAAACTTTTCAATCTCCTCCAGTGTTATTAGGCATGATGTGGAGTATCAGAGAAATAAAACACTTGGGTTTTAGTCACAGACTTGGCTTAATATGAGGGGGGTAGAAATCCTGGCAGGCAGAGCCTGCTAGGATTTCTACCCCCCAGCTAACTCTTGACAGAAAAGAGGAAACTTTTCAATCTCCTCCAGTGTTGTTAGGCATGATGTGGAGTATCAGAGAAATAAAACACTTGGGTTTTAGTCACAGACTTGGCTTAATATGAGGGGGGTAGAAATCCTGGCAGGCAGAGCCTGCTAGGATTTCTACCCCCCAGCTAACTCTTGACAGAAAAGAGGACACTTTTCAATCTCCTCGAGTTTTATTAGGCAAAATGTGGAGTATCAGAGAAATAAAAGACTTGGGTGTAAGTCACAGACTTGGCTTAATATGAGGGGGGTAGAAATCCTGGCAGGCAGAGCCAATATTCACATGATAAATCATTCAATCCACAGCTAACTCTTGACAGAAAAGAGGAAACTTTTCAATCTCCTCCAGTGTTGTTAGGCATGATGTGGAGTATCAGAGAAATAAAACACTTGGGTTTTAGTCACAGACTTGGCTTAATATGAGGGGGGTAGAAATCCTGGCAGGCAGAGCCTGCTAGGATTTCTACCCCCCAGCTAACTCTTGACAGAAAAGAGGAAACTTTTCAATCTCCTCAAGTGTTGCTAGGCATGATGTGGAGTATCAGAGAAATAAAAGACTTGGGTTTTAGTCACAGACTTGGCTTAATATGAGGGGGGTAGAAATCCTGGCAGGCAGAGCCTGCTAGGATTTCTACCCCCCAGCTAACTCTTGACAGAAAAGAGGAAACTTTTCAATCTCCTCCAGTGTTATTAGGCAAAATGTGGAGTATCAGAGAAATAAAACACTTGGGTTTTAGTCACAGACTTGGCTTAATATGAGGGGGGTAGAAATCCTGGCAGGCAGAGCCTGCTAGGATTTCTACCCCCCAGCTAACTCTTGACAGAAAAGAGGAAACTTTTCAATCTCCTCCAGTGTTATTAGGCAAAATGTGGAGTATCAGAGAAATAAAAGACTTGGGTGTAAGTCACAGGCTTGGTTAATATGAGGGGGGTAGAAATCCTGGCAGGCAGAGCCAATATTCACATGATAAATCATTCAATCCACAGCTAACTCTTGACAGAAAAGAGGAAACTTTTCAATCTCCTCCAGTGTTATTAGGCAAAATGTGGAGTATCAGAGAAATAAAACACTTGGGTGTAAGTCACAGACTTCGCTTAATATGAGGGGGGTAGAAATCCTTCCAGGCAGAGCCTGCTAGGATTTCTACCCCCCAGCTAACTCTTGACAGAAAAGAGGAAACTTTTCAATCTCCTCCTGTGTTGTTAGGCATGATGTGGAGTATCAGAGAAATAAAACACTTGGGTTTTAGTCACAGACTTGGCTTAATATGAGGGGGGTAGAAATCCTGGCAGGCAGAGCCTGCTAGGATTTCTACCCCCCAGCTAACTCTTGACAGAAAAGAGGACACTTTTCAATCTCCTCCAGTGTTGTTAGGCATGATGTGGAGTATCAGAGAAATAAAAGACTTGGGTTTTAGTCACAGACTTGGCTTAATATGAGGGGGGTAGAAATCCTGGCAGGCAGAGCCTGCTAGGATTTCTACCCCCCAGCTAACTCTTGACAGAAAAGAGGAAACTTTTCAATCTCCTCCAGTGTTATTAGGCAAAATGTGGAGTATCAGAGAAATAAAAGACTTGGGTTTTAGTCACAGACTTGGCTTAATATTAGGGGGGTAGAAATCCTGGCAGGCAGAGCCTGCTAGGATTTCTATCCCCCAGCTAACTCTTGACAGAAAAGAGGACACTTTTCAATCTCCTCCAGTGTTGTTAGGCATGATGTGGAGTATCAGAGAAATAAAAGACTTGGGTTTTAGTCACAGACTTGGCTTAATATGAGGGGGTAGAAATCCTGGCAGGCAGAGCCTGCTAGGATTTCTACCCCCCAGCTAACTCTTGACAGAAAAGAGGAAACTTTTCAATCTCCTCCAGTGTTATTAGGCAAAATGTGGAGTATCAGAGAAATAAAAGACTTGGGTGTAAGTCACAGACTTGGCTTAATATGAGGGGGGTAGAAATCCTGGCAGGCAGAGCCTGCTAGGATTTCTACCCCCCAGCTAACTCTTGACAGAAAAGAGGAAACTTTTCAATCTCCTCCTGTGTTGTTAGGCATGATGTGGAGTATCAGAGAAATAAAACACTTGGGTTTTAGTCACAGACTTGGCTTAATATGAGGGGGGTAGAAATCCTGGCAGGCAGAGCCTGCTAGGATTTCTACCCCCCAGCTAACTCTTGACAGAAAAGAGGACACTTTTCAATCTCCTCCAGTGTTGTTAGGCATGATGTGGAGTATCAGAGAAATAAAACACTTGGGTTTTAGTCACAGACTTGGCTTAATATGAGGGGGGTAGAAATCCTGGCAGGCAGAGCCTGCTAGGATTTCTACCCCCCAGCTAACTCTTGACAGAAAAGAGGACACTTTTCAATCTCCTCCTGTGTTGTTAGGCATGATGTGGAGTATCAGAGAAATAAAACACTTGGGTTTTAGTCACAGACTTGGCTTAATATGAGGGGGGTAGAAATCCTGGCAGGCAGAGCCTGCTAGGATTTCTACCCCCCAGCTAACTCTTGACAGAAAAGAGGACACTTTTCAATCTCCTCCAGTGTTGTTAGGCATGATGTGGAGTATCAGAGAAATAAAACACTTGGGTTTTAGTCACAGACTTGGCTTAATATGAGGGGGTAGAAATCCTGGCAGGCAGAGCCTCCTTGGATTTCTACCCCCCAGCTATCTCTTGACAGAAAAGATGAAACTTTTCAATCTCCTCCAGTGTTATTAGGCAAAATGTGGAGTATCAGAGAAATAAAAGACTTGGGTGTAAGTCACAGACTTGGCTTAATATGAGGGGGGTAGAAATCCTGGCAGGCAGAGCCAATATTCACATGATAAATCATTCAATCCACAGCTAACTCTTGACAGAAAAGAGGAAACTTTTCAATCTCCTCCAGTGTTATTAGGCAAAATGTGGAGTATCAGAGAAATAAAACACTTGGGTTTTAGTCACAGACTTGGCTTAATATGAGGGGGGTAGAAATCCTGGCAGGCAGAGCCTGCTAGGATTTCTACCCCCCAGCTAACTCTTGACAGAAAAGAGGAAACTTTTCAATCTCCTCCTGTGTTGTTAGGCATGATGTGGAGTATCAGAGAAATAAAACACTTGGGTTTTAGTCACAGACTTGGCTTAATATGAGGGGGGTAGAAATCCTGGCAGGCAGAGCCTGCTAGGATTTCTACCCCCCAGCTAACTCTTGACAGAAAAGAGGACACTTTTCAATCTCCTCCAGTGTTGTTAGGCATGATGTGGAGTATCAGAGAAATAAAACACTTGGGTTTTAGTCACAGACTTGGCTTAATATGAGGGGGGTAGAAATCCTGGCAGGCAGAGCCTGCTAGGATTTCTACCCCCCAGCTAACTCTTGACAGAAAAGAGGAAACTTTTCAATCTCCTCCAGTGTTATTAGGCAAAATGTGGAGTATCAGAGAAATAAAAGCCTTGGGTTTTAGTCACAGACTTGGCTTAATATTAGGGGGGTAGAAATCCTGGCAGGCAGAGCCTGCTAGGATTTCTATCCCCCAGCTAACTCTTGACAGAAAAGAGGACACTTTTCAATCTCCTCCAGTGTTGTTAGGCATGATGTGGAGTATCAGAGAAATAAAAGACTTGGGTTTTAGTCACAGACTTGGCTTAATATGAGGGGGGTAGAAATCCTGGCAGGCAGAGCCTGCTAGGATTTCTACCCCCCAGCTAACTCTTGACAGAAAAGAGGAAACTTTTCAATCTCCTCCAGTGTTATTAGGCAAAATGTGGAGTATCAGAGAAATAAAAGACTTGGGTGTAAGTCACAGACTTGGCTTAATATGAGGGGGGTAGAAATCCTGGCAGGCAGAGCCTGCTAGGATTTCTACCCCCCAGCTAACTCTTGACAGAAAAGAGGAAACTTTTCAATCTCCTCCTGTGTTGTTAGGCATGATGTGGAGTATCAGAGAAATAAAAGACTTGGGTTTTAGTCACAGACTTGGCTTAATATGAGGGGGGTAGAAATCCTGGCAGGCAGAGCCTCCTAGGATTTCTACCCCCCAGCTAACTCTTGACAGAAAAGAGGAAACTTTTCAATCTCCTCCAGTGTTATTAGGCAAAATGTGGAGTATCAGAGAAATAAAAGACTTGGGTGTAAGTCACAGACTTGGCTTAATATGAGGGGGGTAGAAATCCTGGCAGGCAGAGCCTCCTAGGATTTCTACCCCCCAGCTAACTCTTGACAGAAAAGAGGAAACTTTTCAATCTCCTCCAGTGTTATTAGGCAAAATGTGGAGTATCAGAGAAATAAAAGACTTGGGTGTAAGTCACAGACTTGGCTTAATATGAGGGGGGTAGAAATCCTGGCAGGCAGAGCCAATATTCACATGATAAATCATTCAATCCACAGCTAACTCTTGACAGAAAAGAGGAAACTTTTCAATCTCCTCCAGTGTTGTTAGGCATGATGTGGAGTATCAGAGAAATAAAAGACTTGGGTTTTAGTCACAGACTTGGCTTAATATGAGGGGGGTAGAAATCCTGGCAGGCAGAGCCTGCTAGGATTTCTACCCCCCAGCTATCTCTTGACAGAAAAGAGGAAACTTTTCAATCTCCTCCAGTGTTATTAGGCAAAATGTGGAGTATCAGAGAAATAAAACACTTGGGTTTTAGTCACAGACTTGGCTTAATATGAGGGGGGTAGAAATCCTGGCAGGCAGAGCCTGCTAGGATTTCTACCCCCCAGCTAACTCTTGACAGAAAAGAGGACACTTTTCAATCTCCTCCAGTGTTATTAGGCAAAATGTGGAGTATCAGAGAAATAAAAGACTTGGGTGTAAGTCACAGACTTGGCTTAATATGAGGGGGGTAGAAATCCTGGCAGGCAGAGCCTCCTAGGATTTCTACCCCCCAGCTAACTCTTGACAGAAAAGAGGAAACTTTTCAGTCTCCTCCTGTGTTGTTAGGCATGATGTGGAGTATCAGAGAAATAAAAGACTTGGGTTTTAGTCACAGACTTGGCTTAATATGAGGGGGGTAGAAATCCTGGCAGGCAGAGCCTGCTAGGATTTCTACCCCCCAGCTATCTCTTGACAGAAAAGAGGAAACTTTTCAATCTCCTCCAGTATTATTAGGCAAAATGTGGAGTATCAGAGAAATAAAAGACTTGGGTGTAAGTCACAGACTTGGCTTAATATGAGGGGGTTAGAAATCCTGGCAGGCAGAGCCATTATTCACATGATAAATCATTCAATCCACAGCTAACTCTTGACAGAAAAGAGGAAACTTTTCAATCTCCTCCAGTGTTGTTAGGCATGATGTGGAGTATCAGAGAAATAAAACACTTGGGTTTTAGTCACAGACTTGGCTTAATATGAGGGGGGTAGAAATCCTGGCAGGCAGAGCCTGCTAGGATTTCTACCCCCCAGCTATCTCTTGACAGAAAAGAGGACACTTTTCAATCTCCTCCAGTGTTATTAGGCAAAATGTGGAGTATCAGAGAAATAAAAGACTTGGGTGTAAGTCACAGACTTGGCTTAATATGAGGGGGGTAGAAATCCTGGCAGGCAGAGCCAATATTCACATGATAAATCATTCAATCCACAGCTAACTCTTGACAGAAAAGAGGAAACTTTTCAATCTTCTCCTGTGTTATTAGGCATGATGTGGAGTATCAGAGAAATAAAAGACTTGGGTTTTAGTCACAGACTTGGCTTAATATGAGGGGGGTAGAAATCCTGGCAGGCAGAGCCTGCTAGGATTTCTACCCCCCAGCTATCTCTTGACAGAAAAGAGGAAACTTTTCAATCTCCTCCAGTGTTATTAGGCAAAATGTGGAGTATCAGAGAAATAAAAGACTTGGGTGTAAGTCACAGACTTGGCTTAATATGAGGGGGGTAGAAATCCTGGCAGGCAGAGCCTGCTAGGATTTCTACCCCCCAGCTAACTCTTGACAGAAAAGAGGAAAATTTTCAATCTCCTCCAGTGTTATTAGGCAAAATGTGGAGTATCAGAGAAATAAAACACTTGGGTTTTAGTCACAGACTTGGCTTAATATGAGGGGGGTAGAAATCCTGGCAGGCAGAGCCTGCTAGGATTTCTACCCCCCAGCTAACTCTTGACAGAAAAGAGGACACTTTTCAATCTCCTCCAGTGTTATTAGGCAAAATGTGGAGTATCAGAGAAATAAAAGACTTGGGTGTAAGTCACAGACTTGGCTTAATATGAGGGGGGTAGAAATCCTGGCAGGCAGAGCCTCCTAGGATTTCTACCCCCCAGCTAACTCTTGACAGAAAAGAGGAAACTTTTCAGTCTCCTCCTGTGTTGTTAGGCATGATGTGGAGTATCAGAGAAATAAAAGACTTGGGTGTAAGTCACAGACTTGGCTTAATATGAGGGGGTTAGAAATCCTGGCAGGCAGAGCCATTATTCACATGATAAATCATTCAATCCACAGCTAACTCTTGACAGAAAAGAGGAAACTTTTCAATCTCCTCCAGTGTTGTTAGGCATGATGTGGAGTATCAGAGAAATAAAAGACTTGGGTTTTAGTCACAGACTTGGCTTAATATGAGGGGGGTAGAAATCCTGGCAGGCAGAGCTCACAGATAGATTTCTACCCCCCAGCTATCTCTTGACAGAAAAGAGGACACTTTTCAATCTCCTCCAGTGTTATTAGGCAAAATGTGGAGTATCAGAGAAATAAAAGACTTGGGTGTAAGTCACAGACTTGGCTTAATATGAGGGGGGTAGAAATCCTGGCAGGCAGAGCCAATATTCACATGATAAATCATTCAATCCACAGCTAACTCTTGACAGAAAAGAGGAAACTTTTCAATCTTCTCCTGTGTTATTAGGCATGATGTGGAGTATCAGAGAAATAAAACACTTGGGTTTTAGTCACAGACTTGGCTTAATATGAGGGGGGTAGAAATCCTGGCAGGCAGAGCCAATATTCACATGATAAATCATTCAATCCACATTTTATTTGAGGAAGTAGCTGAAGTTGGTGAGTGCAGGCGCGCTCCAAAATGACTTTCGTGGTGCATGCGCGCTCCCGCGGGAGCACAGGCGAGCACTTATATACTATATAATGCTGTAGTTCCATACGCGTCCTGCTCCGTGGTTTGTGAGCTTACACGTGTTCCAATTTGTTGTCGTGTCCGTCGCAGTCGTCACCCGGCGCAGGCGCGCCCCCACGGCGCACTCCCATAAGAGCAAGGCGCGCCTCCGCGGAGGGGGTAGGAATCCTGGCGGGGGTAGCTACCTTGGCACAACACCGGTCTGTGGCGAAATAAACACTTTTAATGCTCAAACTTATACGGGATGCAGTTGCCCCCTATCTAGCTTCGCGGCTGCCGGCTGCATCCGCTCCCTTGATACTGAGCCAATTTTAAAATGAGTTGTACCCGTCAATCGTATACACACATACACTTGGGGCAATAGGACCCAGGTTGAAAAATACCGAAGTTGCCCTTTAAGTACACTTGTGATACAAATTAAAAAGTTTTTCATGTCCCTATGGTCAAATCATTTTCAATCTTTTCTAGAAGAAGGCCTACCATCATTTTTTTCCAGGCCAGTTTCATTATCTTGTTTGTTAAAATAATTCTGTTGAGCCACAATTCAAAAGCAATTTCTGATTTTCATTATTACTTTTGTCAGTTTCAAGTTATTTCAGTGACCATGTGGGTGTGTCTTTCAGACAGAAGGGTAACAACATTTTTTGCCAAGTATGTACCCACTGAACAATCCCAGACATGAACACTAAAGCATATAAACAGCTTTTTACATAATCATTTAACCTAACAATGAAAATATATATTACAAGCACTGAACGAACTACACCCCTTGATTAGTCATGTCTGACTCATTAAACCTATGACAATTATAGCTACAAGAGCTCATGGCGATGCATTAAATATAAGCCAAAGTTTAAAAATTCTTCCTGAAACACACTTCTTTGTAAGTTTCTAACATGAATGTTCACATTTCCTTTATTATGAGTCTCAACAGTCACTATCATCATGCTTTTTAAAAGAGTAAGAAGCAAAAACTTCACAAAATGCCAATAAAACAGATCTTCAGTTCTTATTTACGGCTGTACCAATGAGTCAGAGGCCTTATTCACACTAATGATGTGTCAGGTGCAAAATATTTTGCTCTGAGAACCAATGCTTTGTAGTTATATCTGAAGAGCCAGGCCAAAAAAAAAAAAAAAAAAAAGAGAAAATGGGATCATACCATCATTATTTGAAAACAGAGGGGGCAGAGCTCTGAGACAGCAGATGTGATTTCTGAAAGCCAACCTGCACTGAGAACATGAATACTGTTTGCTTGTGTTTGGTTCTGGCTTTGTTCTGTGGATTTGTTTGCATTTTTTGTTGAAGTGCAATAAAAACGTTAAAATAATGTATTAAGCAAAAGTATATGTTGGGTGTAGGACTTGGTTCAAAGAACAACAAACTGTAAGAGCAGATACTAGCATTATTGTACACTCATTGTGATTGTGTTACTAATTATTTTCATTTATTCTGTCTGTATTTATTTATCTTTTATTCACTTATTCACCTATTATCTCTGACTGAGCATATGCTTGTACTGTTTGTGTTATTTCTGTTGATTCAAAAATAAAAGTCAACTAGAAAAGCACTCGAAGAGCGCAGACCTCCGCCAGCGCCACAGTCCTCACCCATATTGTGATTTTCATCATAAATATTAGTCCTACCTTTATTTCATTGAAATATTTAGATTCCTAATGATATCTGTTTTAGTTCAGCAGTAATTCACAAAAATCACATTTTTCAACACCAAATTGAATCTGTTCTTCCTTTACCCATTCTGAACATTTCCTGAATAATCCATCCATTACTTTTTGAGTTATTTTGTTCACAGACGGACAGACAGACAAACAAACTCTCCCGAAAACATAACCTCGGCGGGGGTAATAAAACTGTTGAGAAAAACAAAAATAATTTAATAAATGCAAGATAAATGCACAAAATTAGGCAATTATAAGGCCTCTCATCAAAACACAAATTCAAACGGGTTTTCTACATACAAACCATTAATTTTTATTAAGGTAAAATATGGGGCTACAGAAGATCCTAAATGAAGAACCATTCGTGAGTCGAACAAGTCGGTTCCTTTTTTGGGAGTTGAGCCAAAAGAGTCGGCTCTCTAAAAAGAGCCGAACTTCTCATCACTAATTCACACAAAGTTACCTTCGCATGCGCAGGTCAGCCTCCGCCCCGCCCGCCCCGCAGGTGTGGTCAGATTTAATTACTGCGCAGGTGTGGCGCGTAATCATCATCACCCGGTGACGTAGGTAAACGTTTGCTGTTTCAAACATTTCTCTGCTTGGTGGAAAGAAAAGACGAACTGAAGAGGACGGACTGAAGTGGTTTGTAAACACCTTTGAATCTAAGTACTCGAAGTTTAAGTGTGTACGAGCCAAAACTGCTCTGAAAGGAAGAGAAACTTGCCGAAAGTTCATGAAAATTGAGCTCAAAGGCAGCTGGGACCGGATTTGGCTGCCCTGAAGTGAACACCTGTGCACCAGGTAACAGCTACACCAGGTTTTTGTTTATGTTTTAATATTTAGTGTATAGGCCTAAGCTTTAAACAACAGTTTGTTACCACTTTGTGCCGCTTGTTGTAGAGCAGCTACATTCAGGTTTATTGAGAGTTAAAGTTAAAATTAAGTCCGAAATTTCTGATACAGCTTTGAAACACTGGAGATTTATTTGCCCTTTTAAAGGAGAAATTATTTGTTACTCATAAGAATTGTTCATACCTTTTTGAAAACTTCTCATAAGCAATTTCTAGGAATATTTTGGTTAATTGGCAATTTCCTCATTGAATATTGCTGTGTGCTTGTTTCCACTTAAATCTATTTATTCCAGTAAAGCTCAAATTAAGCTTGAAAGCAAAATTCTATTAATATTTTTTAGTCTCATGACTGTATAAGTCAGTAATGCACTGGCACCACTGCACAACATCCAGGTTATACTTTACAATTTAAAAATGTTTTAAAGGTCGAATAAGTGAAAAAGCCACTTTTTTGACTTTATAGAGAATATCGAGAAATGAAGAAAACTCTGTACCACTGAATACAGTATTGTTCAGATTACAAATGGATTTTTTTGTACTTTAATTTGGTTAAAAGTAAATGGAACCCATTCACCAACACTGGACGTGAGAAATAGCACTGTTTAATGAAAAAGGAAAATTAAAAAAAGTCGAGTTTTGGACCAGACTGTGACGACAGTCCTACTTGGTAAGGATGTTTTTTGCTGCCATTTGTTTGTTTATATGTGAGCAGGTTAACTCCAAACTTATCAACAAATTTTGATACATTTTAGAGAATGTTTGTCACGGCACAAGAACAGTGTTTTATTGTTTATTTTATTATCTTTTTCAATTTGTGTCAGTGATGTGTGCAGCGGGGTTCAGAGAAAGAGAGACCACTAAAACACTGGATTATGGGACAGGACAGGAGGGCGGTGCTGGAGTGGGACTGCTCTGCTACTCCAAACCATAAGGTGAGTGAAGCTGTGCTTGAAGCAACAGAGACAGAAGTGTAGGCTACATCCAGATGTTTCAGTGTTTTAGTATTCAATTAAAAGTCCCTGAGGTCCAGTTATTACAATTTCAAAGTAAATATACAAATTAAAGTCCATTTTGTGTCCTCTAACCTTCTCCTATCTCCATGTTTCCATGGTTTCAACAACATTTGTCAATTTTCAGTGCAGGATATGTTTTACTGAGTGCACAACTCGCTCTTTTACTGTTAGTGGAAGTAGCCCCAGACAAATACCCGCTCTCTTAACCCTTCAACTGGCATTGTAACCGTGTGGTTGACCTTTTGCTACCATACCACTGTATTTGAAACTCTGAAAGCCAATCTTTTTCTGTTTTTTCCTTAATTACCTCTCTGAATAGCATTTGTGACACCAATATGTTGTATCCTTTGGGTGGTGCTGCTGTACATGAATATGATTGTTTGAAAGCCAGAAAACGTTGTAAGTCAGTCGCTGCATAGCCCCTCAGAAATCGAACAGAAAGAAAAAATCTTTTCACATATTTCTAGACCAAATTTCAGTTGAAAGAAATAATTTCAAGATAAAACATGTATCGATGTTTCTTTAGAAAACTAGGTCCATTGCTGCTAATCAAAATTTTGCTGTACGTGACGTTTTCATACAAAAAAACGAAAAATTTGTCGCAGAAAGAAAAGGAATCCATCCATGCCAAAGAAACCCTGAACAGGCAAGCCAACCAGCTGGTTGACTTGGGTATCTGCTTCCTGATTGGGTAATCTGAAAATAAAACCTGAAATGTTGCTGAATGAAGAGGAAGGAACAAAATAATACAAATGGCAAATAGTTTGTTTCAAATGTACTTCTTAGTTTGGGTTAAATTAAAGGGCTGTAGTCTACAGCTTTATCACAGTGAACAGTAAAAGGGACAGTCAAAATGGATTGAATTCTGGATTTCTATTTGGTGGAAACATCGTATTTTCCCCCTTTTTTTGCAGTAACATTTATATTTGTGTTTGAAGTGTGACAAAGTAGTTTGCAGCTTCTGATATGAGTTCATATTGATCGTAGAACATGAATGAGATCCCTCCTGGGTCTGGGAGAACAATAAGCCTGAGTGAGCACTTGCACTTTTGAAACAAGCCAAATATATACAGCATAACAGCCAATTTTTACAATCATCTTTTTAAAAAAAGCCGTAATTAATTAAGAACATTCAGCCAAAACAGAAAAAAAACTAATCATGATCAGCTGGCTTCTAATATTAGGATAAATTCAACGTGTTGTCAGGTCTTTTTCAACTGAACTATGAACTTTTTATAGAATTAAATCTTGAACTGAGGGGGTCAAACATGCTGCCAAATTAATGTGCAGCAAACTGTTGAGCCTGCGTTATCCCACTTTTAACTCATTTTGTATAAATAAGTGACGATGAAATGGATGTGTTTGTCACTGAAATTCTTGTTTAGTCCTACTGTGATTAATTTATTCAATGTTTTTTTAAACATTTTTTGATATGCAATTTTCATTTAACAAACAGATTTTATAAAGTAAAATAAAAAGTAAAACCCAACTTATTCCATTTTTTCAAACATCCAACCATCAACATTCATTGTTATTTTTGAGAAAATTATTAAATATTCCATATTTGCTAAGTTTGTCCTTGGTTGTGGAGCTTATCTCCAAAGTAAAAGGCTATTTCCTTCAATCACTGTTCTGTAACACAAGAGCGAGCAAAACATCGTATGGCTTCTACAGAACAAATATTCAGTAAAAACTCTTTGGGAAGCCCTCAGGGTTAACATTTAATAAGCATATTTTAGGATTGAGAGGGACTTTGATACATCTAATGTTTAATATTAGTGTTTTTTAAATGATGCACTGTCAATTTTTTCAATATTTTATTCTTTCTTTTTTGTAGTCAGCACCGCTGTGCACTGCTCTTTAACCTGCAGTCATCATGTCTTCAGAATTTTCCAGTAAAACAAACTCATGACCATTTAACTATAGTGATTTTATTAAATCTAGTCCCTAAAATAAAAAGTTATATTTCAAGGTGAACAATGGCAAATTAAATTTTGCTCCTCGTGCAGGATATTCATGCCCATAAAAAAGAAACTCGTCTCTGTAGTTTTATTTAAACAATGAATTTCAATGTTTGTTGCATGAGAAGCATGTTTAATTGTCTCCAGTACCTTTAAGGCCAAATAACTACCCCTATCAAACCAAAAACACATTTGTTACTGTAAACCACACAAGTTTGAGTTTTTAACCCTCAGAAATCAAGCGTTTGGTATTTTACAAACATTTCTTCTTCTAAACTTTATTATGAGTGGATGTAAACTAAATATTTTGCATGAGTAGCTGAAGTTGGTGTTGAAGCAGAGACGTGTTCACAGCCTCTCAGGTTGTCAGCAGATCCTTCAGCGTCTTGATTTAATGATTTCAGCTTTGTGTACATAAGGATGTTTTTGAAAATGTGATTTATTGAAAATTGGAGCTGTGATGTAAAACTGAGCTTCTTGATTTTCAGGTTGTGAAGGAGGAACCACAGGAGGGAGTAAAGTCCATGTTTGACCGTCAAAGGTAGGACGAGTTTTCTTACAGACCCCGAAGGGTCCAGCCTGCCCCCAGAGCTGTTGAGTCTTCAGCCCTGGTCCTGTGTACTACACTCAGGGCTGAACACCAGGAGGGGGGCTCGCTGAACCTACAGAGGGGGTCACTGGCTCTTGCTGCGGGTTTTTGCTGCTGGCCTTCGCTGAGGCACTATGGCTGCTTTCCTGTCTCTAGATTTTCTCTTCACTCTGCTCTTGGTTGCTCCAGTTGAGGTGCTGGAAGTTGAATGTTTCTTGTCTTTTGTTTTGGTCGATAGAGTTCAGGTGGATCTGGTTTTGTATTGAACAGGATTGAGCTGAATTATGGGCTAGTAGATGAACATCTTGTTGTGGTTTTGTTGGTTTTAGTGTCTTTTATGTGTTTGGTAGGCTGGACTTCGACTACACTCAGCACATAATGTTCATGTACACCATGGTTTAATAAAATTACTTATAAAATTTACTTATAAAACGAAGGTCAAACTTAAAAACGAATTTCATTAAACAAATATCGTGGCATTTTTCAAAAGTTTGCGATGACTAAAATATATCAACAAAATGTGCGAACTTGCGTTGCGTGTTGATGAACTTTTGATTGTTGCCTCTTTTGGATCGTCATTTCAAACTGCTTGGATCACTGAGGACGTCTTTCCAACAAAGTCCAACACTTGGACCAGTCCAACACTAATGGAGGTCGGTGAGTATTTTGTACAACGATTGAATTGTTTCAGATGAAGAATTTTACAGTTTTCAGAAAGTGTGCTGATAATCTTAAGTGGTCAAATACTATGAGCTGCTAGAGCTCGTGCTCCTCTCAGCGGGACTTGGTGTTGCCTTAACCAAACCCTTTTATTATTTTAGAGAGTTTGGATGGCAGAGGGGGATTATTTTATTCTCCATTATACATTTATAGGGGTTTGAAATTTTCTCCCAGAAAGATTGTAATTTAAGAGTTTATTTAAAGGGTTTTTATTATATATTTGAGGGTTGAGATGGTGAAGAACAAATCCTCTCTGTCCTAACAAAGAGGGATGTTTACTTTTTCTACTAGAGGGGTTGATAAGATAAGATATACCTTATTAGTCCCACAGGGGGAAATTCCATTTTTTAAAATTTATTTATTTTAAGCAAAGATATACCTCAAAGATAAGATATACCTAATGGCAGAACTCATGTGTGCTGTTGAATTTGAATAGTAGATCTGTCACACATCTGGTTTTGATTATTTGCTGAAATGTATCGATGCATCTGTGGATAAGACCTAAATAACCCTAAATTAAAGTTTCATGTATTTTCATTTCAGGTTTAGTAAATCTAAGTCAAAATAACAAATGCTGTCAAATCTAAGCAAAGTGCAGAAATATAAAGGGTAAGTCAAACTGTTTATTCTTTTTGTAGTCTTCACTTACTCTTCTTTTACTCATCTTTATAGCAGCCATGCTTGAGTTTAATTTCTTTTTCAGGAGTTTGTTTTTCAGGAAAATCACAACCTGATCAAACTGCAAATGTCGGAGAGCCTCATGAAGGTGCTGGACAAAGGCTTCTCCACCTGCAGTGAGTTGGCTGAGATTATAAGATGATCCTGCAGCAGCCCTGTCTGTCTGTCTTTATGTTTGTCTGCTATTCATTACTGACATGACTGAAATAAAAAAAAAAAAAAAAAAAAAAAAAGAAAATGGGATCATGCCATACCAGCACATTTTCTTCTCCATCAAACAGTAGACCAGTCAGTGGTTGGTGGTTTCTTTAAGATTCATCATAAGCAGCATGTTTGATCAATCATGTCAACAATGGTCAGAATAATTTTAGAGTTTAACACTTGCACCATAAAATCATGAATAATTTTTCACAAAATGATCATAATGAAGCAAAACTGTTATATTTGAAAAACAAAATGCCTAATTACATTTATATTTAGAGGACGTACACAACTGATCCCTATAGGCAATACACACTTTCCATAATTTTGACCTTTATATGGCATTCATTTTTTTTTTTAATAAGCCCGTTTGCTCTTATTCCTGCTCAGCTCCTGTAGTGGGTCTAAAATACACTGTGTACAAATGACTGCTACACTCGTACCATTAACTGCAAAAAAAGAAATCACAATTGAAACCTGTCAAATTATGTATTTGATCTCCCCTTGATTGAAGCATAACTGCATTTTATTTAATCTGGGCTTCTGCCTTTTAACTTCTCTCCACCAGGTGGCATCATTTAACTATTTAAAGGAGCTGGTATTGAGTTATTCATGATGTGTTAGTGATCTGGTATAGCTCAGGATGCAATAACTCGACACAAAAAATGAAGTGAATTTATATAAGGCATTTACAGTGTTAATATTATTTGTGAACTGTGTTTGATTAAAGGAACATTACACCCAAACAACGATTTGGCCTCATTTTCTACTCACCCTCATGCTGAACAACACTGTGGAGTAGTTTTGGAACATCTAGGATGCAGCCGGAGATCTGGGGGAATCCTCGCTGTCCACTGACATTGATATCATGACTTAGATAAGAGCCCGAACGAACAGTGTCCTTAAAAGTCCACAAAAAGTCGGCAATATTCCTCCATACTGCTCGTGCGCTGTAATCCAAGTGTCCTGAGCGGGTAACGTCCACCATTTACTCGAAACGACATCATTTAGCACATGTTTATAGCCTAAACAGTACTACTTGGCATTTCTATGATACACTTACGGGTGCCATCCTAGATGTTCCAAAACTACTCCACAGTGTTGTTCAGCATGAGGGTGAGTAGAAAATGAGGCCAAATTGTTGTTTGGGTGTAGTATTCCTTTAAGACTGATGGTTGGGAAAATCAAGGAAAAAAGTCAAAAATATCAATATGTACTTTAATAAAAAGTATTTTTTGCAGTGAGTGGCACAACTGAGTATTTGGCACTGCACAGAAAATAAAGCAGGAACGTAATTGTTGTTGCTAACAAATGAGAGATCCCAGGATGTAAAAATTGAAACTAAACAATTTGCATGCAGTAGATTTAAAATTTTACTTTGTTTTTTTTCTCATAAAACATTTTACCATTACAAAAACAAGGCAATAAAAGGATTAAATATCTAAATTGTGAGTATTTTTCTCTTCAGGAGTGATGGATGAAAAAAAAATCCAATAAGGATTTGGAAATATCAGTCTATAATTTCAACAGTGGACTTTTCAGAAGGTAGTTAAGTTCAACTTATATAAGTTTGAGAAATGCTTTCAGTTGTCAAAATAAGTCTTTGGAGGTTTTTATTTTAATGACTGCAGAACAATTAACGCCAAAATCTGCCGCCATCTCAAAAGGGGAAAATACTCTCAAATGCTAATAAAAACGGCGATTTTTTTTTTTTTAAATCACAACTATAAGGAAAATACTTTTTTTTTTGGGAGAAAACATGGTGCCACAACAACAAAAGGTCAAAGTGGAAGTTTAAAGAGAGAACTGAATGCTTGTGTTGTCTCCAGGTAAATGAGCTTGTGGCGTCGTATCTAGGTGAATGCTGGGTGCTCTTGATGAGATAGGGGGGGATTCAGATGAAAAGCCAAAGAAGTTGTCTTCAGGTACACTCACTCAAGTCCAGGATTAATGAAAAAGCCTTTAATTGGTCTGGGAATGATTTAAGAAATAAGTTGTGAAGTCTGTGCTCTCATTCATCCAGGTCGTGGTCTTTCAGTTCTTCATGAAAACGGTAAATGGACTTGCTCGAGGTTCCTGAGGACGTTTTACCTCTCTTCCAAAAGGCTTCTTCAGGTTAATGTGATGGAAGCAAAAAGGTTAATTTCCAACTTTCGCCTCAGTCAAATTAGAACTGATGAGCTGAAACATCTTCAAGAAGCAAGTCCAGCTGCCCTTTTGACAAAGAGTTTGATGCAAGTGATGAAAAAGTGGACTGTTTGGATCTGCACGGGTCTCCATCAGGACGATGAGACATTCAGTGAGGTCGATGTTAAAACGGTCACATGGGAGGCTGAAATTATTTACTATAGATCTGATGCTCTAAATCAAGTATCCACTAGGGATGTGCGCGACTAGTCGTTTAATCGTTTAACCGCCTACTTATTTATTAACCGGTTAGTATTTTACTAGTCGGTTAAACGCTACATTAAGCATCATGCATCTTGTTCTTCACGCCTCTGCGCATAGCTGTCAAGTCTCCCGTTTTGGCCGGGAAACTACCGTATTTTACCCCTCTCTCCCGCTGTCCTCCCGTATTAATATTTTCCCGTAATTCTCCTGTATTAAAAAAAAAACATTCCTCTGCCTCTGCTACTAACTGAACACTGTCACTCGTCTGGCGAGAAATGCTACCTGCAGCAGCCTGCATGTTTGTTTCCTCCTCTTTTACGACCAAAGAGGCTGAATGTGAAGATGGCTCACTACGTCTATCTTTCTTAACACCGGGGTGCATCGGTTCTATAGCGGATTTAGCGGATTTATAGCCGAGTGAGCATCTGTCGAACATACGATCTTTGGGGTGAAGACGGGGCCGCTCGCACGGACACACGGAGAGAGCTGAAGTGAGCGTCCGGAGAAGTTACGAGGAACAAACGCTAATATGAATGATGGCACAAAAGATACGGTTCTTAAGCCGGCTGCCCCAGTGTGAGAATGTGTTGGTTTTAAACAGGATGAATAAGGTGTGAGCTCATGAACACCAACGAGCTGATATGTCGCATTTGTTTGAATGTACTGGCGACGAAGATGTGCAGGTGCAGCGGAGCCTTTGTCCCGACAGTCAACACCTACTGAGATGTTTGGTCGGCAAAGAACATATAGATAAAAGCCCAAAATGAAGCGCTCACAGACAGTGTCGTTCGCTACATTGCAAAAGAAATGCAGCCCTTCAATACGGCTGAAAAGCCAGCAGTTACAAACGTTTGACAGATAGTACGAATTGACTGGGAGAAAGTACATGTCACAAACAATTCCTGAACTGTATAAACTCCATTTTATTTAGGCCATAGCTTTTATTGTTGTGTGAGTTTTGTTTTTTCTTTACAGAGACAGGGTCTATTTTTTTTGTTTGTTTTTGACTAGTATAATTATTTTTATTTACATGCAATTTTGCTAAAAGATAGGCCATTTCATTTTCATTGCTTTTTTTCTCTTTTTTGTTTGTTAAATTTACAATATTTTTTGTTCAATTTATTTTATTTAAAATATCCTGACCTTCCAATTACAGTTAAATATTCTTAAGAAATGAAAGTTTCTTGAATCGTGCACTAGTCTTAAGTGCCAGAAATTTCAGGGAAATTCTATTCTAGGCTACTATGTTGTACGTTTGGAATTGTCATGCTGCTGCATCTAAGTTTCATACCAAAGCAGTATTCATAATAAATGCCATGCACTGCATTGGCAAACGTATCAGAAATGTATTTCTCTTTAAATTGTTCAACTTTATTCAGTCAGTTGTTGTTACATCAATAGAATTTAAATTAACAGTTTGTCCTGAATGTTTGGGCTAAAATAGTTCCAAAATACACATGTGCATGTTAAACTTTTTACTTAATATGTGTATTAAATTGAGTTTTCTTGCTTATAGACTAGTCGACTAGTCGCAAATAAAATTTGAGACTAGTCGGCGGGGAAATTAGTCGAAATTCCCATCCCTAGTATCCACCAGGTGTCAGATTTCAGCCTCAAGGTCACGTGACGGTTATAAAACTGAACGTTTTTCCTCTCGCTCTGAAGACCCTGTGTTGGTCCAAACCAGTCCACTTTTTTCATTTTCATTACTCTTTTACCCAATACAGGCTTTTTACATCAATCTTTGACTGTAGTGTGCCTGAAAGTGGCCCTGATGGCCTTTTTTAAAGCTCAAAAACTAAAAAGATCTGGTTACATATGAGGAAATCAAAAACGACACAACAAACATCAGAAGTTAAATGTTTAAGTGTAATGGTCCAGATAACCAACAACAACAAAGTTGTACATGGGTTTTTGCAACATAATAAAGTTTTAAAGATACCAACAAATTTATGATGTGGTGGTTGTGCATTCATTTTAAAACAATCTATACATTTAAATTGTTTATTAAAGGGGTCTAATAAAGTGTTGCAAATGTAGTCAAATTCAGACCAAATGATTCTGATCAAATGTGACATCATCGGAGTGACTCTGCCATGCTGGTGCTCATGTGGACGGATCTCCAGCCCACAGCTCGACCTTCGACCAGATCAACCGTGTGCAGGTAGGTGGCTTCTTTTCAGGTTCTACAGGCATCGAACAACCAAAGCCAAGACAGTGCAGAGTTTTATCATGAAGGAAAATCAAGTGCAAAAACCTGTTCATTAAAATGTTTTAGAATCAGAACTGATATTTATTGTAAAATTGAACATACAAGGAATTTGACTTTGTAAATGAGTTCTTAAACAATCAACATAATTAAAATGGAAATAAAACAAAGTATAAAAAATGGAAGAAAACGTGCAAAACTGACTTGGGTGTATCTATGGATCTATACAAAATGTACAATAGGTGCAAAATGGAATATAAACAGCCCAGTAATATGTACAGAAAATGCATGAGTGTTGAATTTAATATAAATATATGAAACATTTCCAAAAGTGTGAACAAATGACTTGCAAGTAAAAATGGTTTAGTTAAAATCACAAACATGAGGTTTGCAACAGTTTTGAGATAATGCAAAACAGGAACATCAGCTGAAAAAATACAAATGCTTCTGTACATATATAATTTTGCTATTGAACTACCAACTCAACAGCAAAGACGCGACATTAAACCACTTTATAGCAAAGATTTTCTTGTGAAATAATAAAACAAGCTAAAAAAGTTGATGAGTGAAGTCGCTCATCAGCTCACATCGGTCCAATGCTTAAATGAAAAATGGGAGAAGCCATCGGAGGTCACTTGCAGACAACTCCTGTGCCCTTCATTTTCATTTCAGGTAAGAGGAAGGAGAACCAAGTGGGAGTGATAATTAATGAATCCCAGTCTAGATTAGACTGGATGGATTTGATTGAATTTATTAATGCCTTTAGGAAACTCCCTCAGGGAAATGAATGCATTAAAACTAAATGCGTGTCGGTCCTGTAATCATCCTGTATGGTCGCTGTCAGGCACAAACTTACTGGAGTGCTGCTTTTCAGGAAATAAAGTCTACTAGCGAATGAATTAATATCGTATTGTCTTTACATATTTTCTCAACTTTAAATTTGTTAATAAAACTTAACATTGGGGATGGATAATATATCAATTAAATATTTAAATTTTCATGCAGAGATTTGAAAACTAAAAAAGATCTTTTCCACTTTTATTATTAGTTGTTGCAATATTTGAAAATTAAAATACTTTAAATTTACAGTTTTCATTTTGTTAGTCCCTGTCAGGTGTTGCACAGGCACATGTTGAGGCTTGTATGATCTGTGAAAATGGCTCAGAATTCAGTATTCAAGTGGGAAACCTGCCGATGTTCAAACTGCATTATCAGCATTTTATGAAAAAAATGACATGTGACTTAACTATTCAAGGGAAATCCGTTAGTTTCAGAATATTTTTTTATAACGGAAAAATAAAATCTCATATATTTGTGTCACTTGGAAAATTTTGATTCTTTTTTTTTTTTGTATTTCAGTAGAAAGTGAAATAAACATTTTTGCTCCAAAAAGTTGTAATTTTCTGGCTATAAATTGTGTTTCCAGATTTAATAGGGTTAAAGGTCCAGCAGAGGCCTCTACTGTACCGTTACATAGCTGAGCACATGTCAAGCACGGAGCTCACGGGACATGAAGTTTAAGTGGTACCTGAACAAATGATTGGCTGGTAGAAAAAAATGTGTGTTTAAACAACATATACACCCTCTATGCTGTTTTTGTGTCTTATTTTTTTCACTTAAAACTCTTTGAATTATGTGAAGTTGGGGCCTCCTTTGCAGGAATATACAGCTATAGCTTCTGTGCAGCACAGATGCAGACCTGATATTCTATACTGTGGCTAATGTTCAGGCTAATTTCATGAATATCATAGAACCCTAACTACTCCTGCATAAGGGCCACATTGGCTGATCTCCAGCCATTGAAAATGATCTCAAGCACTTCCACATCAGATTCTTAACCATCCCTTTTAACATTAGCGAACGCAATGACATAAACTTAGCTGCTTGAAATTATCTCTTTAAACAAATCCTTCAGACAAGAGTGGTGTCAGTAAATGATTAAACAGATTAAACAGTTTATACAAGTTTCAGGAATGCTTACATCACTGTAATAATAAAAGATAAAACACACAAAGCATTTCAATTATATTATCTCTGTATTTACAATATCAACATTTTTGCATAACATTGTAGCAAACTTGTGATAACTGGTCTCAGGCTTCAGAAATATAGCAAACTGTGGTTTTACACCATTCTTTGATATTTTAAAATTTACAAAGTTTCTGTCATGCTGTTTTGGTCACATATCTCCCTCTTTTTTTTTTTTTAACAGCTTTACACTGGAAATCCACTCAGATGTTGGATTTTGGTCTGCTCACAAACCCCTCAGTTTCAGCCCTGCTCAGAACAGGCTGAGTGATGCTTATGAACTGTTTTCCACACAGGGAATCCTCAAACTCTGTACTCAAATGTTTAGTGTGGTTTGTTTTGTCTCTATAAGCCATGACAGCTAAGAGACTTCTCATTGACAACAAATACAAACTGGTCAACGATAATTAGCATAACTGAAAGATGAGTGGTTGATGATAAAGCCCCATAAATAGAGGTCCTATAAACTAGAAAGGTATTTTTAATCATCAAAAAAGTTGCAAGAAAACTCCTAAACTGTATCAAATTTACATTGAAGTATCAGGAGTATTTAGAAAGGGAGTCGAGCCGTCCTGCATCTTGCCAATTCCTGCCACTTCCTCAAACTCTGCCAACATATTAATGCTATTGAGACTGTACTTTGTCCCAATCAGTGAAGATTTTTATCCTTTTTATACGATAAAAGCAACATCTTTACTGCTTTCTAATAAGTTTATACTGATCCCAGCTTCTTCTAGAACATATATTTTCTATAATCCACTTTTAAGTTGATTTTGGCATGCCCATAAAGCCCTTTGTTCCAGCCTTACTCAAAACAGGCTGTTTTAAATCCAAGAGCTGTGTCTGACTGTGCTCCTCCGAAGAAGTGAATCAGAGCTCTAATGTTTACTGGGGTGTGACATGGCTGCCCTTAATGACATTAGAAGGGGACATTTCAAATGGTTTGAGCACAGATTTTCCATTTTGAGCAAGAACAAGAGAGAAGGGGGGAACATTTGACACGTAGACTCATCTATTTGTACAAAGCATTGAACGTGTATTTTGCATGACGTGACCTTCAGCACTTGACAGTTAACCTCAGCTTTGTGTCATGTCCTCTAGGAAATGTCTTGGTAAGGTGATATGGAGACTTTCCTCAGACGATTGAGCTGGATCTTGTCGTAGACAGTCTGTGGCTGAATAGGGAGGAGAAGAATAAGTAAACATCATTGTCACGTTAGAAAGACTTCATGACCTTTTCTTTTTTTTAAAAAAAAACAGGTTCCGTCAAGAATCTTAAAATTTGAGGATGACCTTGAAGATTCACTCAGCAACTTTAAAGAGGTCATATTTTGCCTTAAATCCAGTTCACGTACTCATTTCTGATACTGAAGTGTTCACAATCATTAATATTTAAGTACTTTCTGGTCTTTATATTCAGAGCTCCCCTGACTATGCTGTACTCTGCCTGAGGTGCTCAGTCAGAGCTCCTGCCTCTCTAAGGTTCTGGCTCTCATTCTTATGTCTACACTCTGCACTGGGCTTGCTACCAATGAGCTTAAACTGATGATGATACAATGGCGTGGCCTCATACTGGTAGATGTTTTTGAGAAGCTGGAACAAGATGCTTTAAGGTGCATTCACACCGGATGCTACTTGTACTACCTCGGTGATCACTCTCCATGTAAAGTCAATGTACAGCCTCGATGGGCGAGGCTAACCCTCCTGCGATGCGATTGCTGCTTACAAGTCGATCACTTCACTCATCGCGCAATGTCAAAGTTAAAAAAGTTGATCTTTTCAGGCGATGTCGTGTGTGGCAACAGCTAATCAGCAGGGTGTGAATGTGTGACGGTACCTGTGACGGACAGTTTTTTCATCTGGACTACAGAGGAAGAATTTATGTCCGTGTGGGAAACATTAGTTGGTGAGGACATTAGTTCTGCCTTGACAGACCGCAGGAAACTCACAGATAATGCTGCTGCAGGGCATCAGCTGCAGAGTTTTGTGTTTGATAAGTGAGTGAGAAGGATGCAGTTGGAATAATGTCCGCTTATACATCCTAGTATATGATATATGAAATGATTGTGGTGAAACTCTATGGGACGTGATGTGACAGAGCGAAGGCCGCCGGCAACTGTGACCAAAATGAGGTATTTATGGACACACGATGCGACTTCAGTAGGCAATGCGATTTTGATGGTGGAGTTGCTTTTGGTGTGAATGAAGCTTTAGACATCAGCTGTCGCTGCATCGAAGGGAAGAGAAAGAAGTCCCGAAGCCACTGACTTTAGCATTTTTCAGAGGTGACTTGTTGAACACAGTAAATGGCCAAAAAATCAATGAAGCAGAAAATTGGCTCTTTAAAGTTTATTTACGTATATATATGATAAGTCCCATTTTGGCAATGTAACATTTTTTATTTACTTTTTATTTAAATTTTTTAACTTTAAGATTTTTTTGACTTCAGAAAAAAATGACTGGAGAGTTTTTAAAGGGATACGTCAACATTTTTTTCGTGTCTTGCCTTCGTCCCAAGTCCCCAACAGGTAGATAGACCCCCTTATATTTCTCTTTTATTCTCTTGTTTATTTTTATTTTTGTCAGAAAAGGACTTTGTAACCCTGTTTTGAAAAGTGGTATATAAATAAAGTTTATTATTATTACTATTGTTGTTATTTCTACAAGTAAGGAGAAACAAACTCTCCCAACAGTAACTATCTTGGCTGTAACACTGGGAGTCAATGGGTAGCGTTAGCATGCCTCTTCTAGTATCTTACTATCTTTTACTGCTGGCGAACAGAGGCTTTGTTTTGTCGCGGTGTGATTTTCATGAACAAGACAAGTGTTTTGAACAGCTCTTTTAAGTGAATGATGAGAGCCAATTTGCAGTTGTGAGTGAGGTGTGCATTGGTGAGCCATTCTTGAGAGCAAATTGCTTCCAGGCATTTAAGAAGGGCTTGCAAATGAACAGCTCACTCAAAACTGTGAATTGGTTCTCTCTGGTACAAACCACCGTGGATAAGCTTGTCAGTGAAACAAAGCCTCTGTTTATGAGTTCAGTGGTGGGCAAACTTTTTTCTCTTTTACTTGTTACTGTGTTCACAGTCGGAAGAATGAAGTCTATCAGCTTGTCTTGAATTCTGGATTGAGGCAAGGCATGAAAAAAACAAGTTGGCCTGTCCCTTTATACTCAAATTACACATTTGTCATCTCAGATTCACGAATCCAAAAAGCTAATCCCTGAAAAAGATTTCTCACCCCTGATTGGACTGGAAAGTTCCCGCTACCAATCGTTTCGTACTCAGAGTTCGGCTTCATGGGCTCCTGTAAGGTCACAGCATCACAAACAGAGGACATGAGAAAAGGATTATTGGGTTAAGTCACTGTAAATCAAGTAAAGAGTGATCAATATGATGAAAAGGTGTGGGCTGTTGCTCCACTGTTTTACTTACATTGTGATATCCGACCTCTGTGATGTCTGCATACACAGTGGGGTCTTCAAGGGTGCTGTCTGCTCGGTGAATTGAGTTTAGAGAACAACGAAAAATTCAGATTATTAAGTGGTCGTTCATGAGAGCAAAATAAATCTAGAAGTAGCATAAAACACAAACTGTTATTTAGAAGAACATCCTCATATCCAGTGTTAATTTTGTCGACGAATTATTTTCATCTTTGTTTTCATCAACAACATTTTTTCCCCTGACATAAAACTAGACGATAACTAAAAAAAAACAAATGTATGTGTTGACCAATACTAAAACTAAATTAACTGACATTTTTATCAACAAATAAAAAACTAGACTAAAATCTTTGACAGAGACTTAATATATTCAGAACTAATTTCGTCCTAAAGAAAGTAGAGACTAGGATTAGTCGTGTCGTTGAGCAGTTGAACTGGCATATCTGACAAAGTGCCTTTCAAATGTTTTTTTTTATGTTTTTAGGCAAAATTCATAAAACTAAACGTATATGTTCTTTATTCATACAGCCCTTTACAACAGCCCTTTTGGTCAACCAAGGCGATTTACAATAGATAATAAATAAATAGAAATAATTAAAAACAATAAAAGCAATAAAATTCATTAAAATAAAGTAAAAGTGTCTCCACGCTTCACGGTATTACAAGCCAACCAAAATAAATCGGCAGGGATCATATTCCAGAGCCTGGAGCAGCAACAGAAAAGGCTTGGTCACCCCAGTGAAAAAGGCAGAATCTTCCCAAAAAGGGAGTTGGTTGAACCAATGATCTGTTTGTTGATCACATCCCAGTCATAAGGAAGCTGTCACGTCCTCCTCTCAGCACAGCTAAACCACATTTAGTCTCAAAAAGTTCTTCACAGCCTGGCCAGTATTTGACCAGTAAGAACTGTATCAGCTTCAGGTTTTGCGAGTTGACCTTGTCTAGAAAATCCCTTGAAACACTGACCCTAACCCTGGTCACAGAAACCTTTATTGTAGTTGTTCTTACCTGTTTGTCTTTGTTTGCACTGCCAGCAAACAACGATTCCAACAATGATTAACACTGCCAGTATTGCTCCAGCCACACTGATGACAATATTAAGGTCTACCGGGCCTGCAAAAGAGGACAGTGAGTTAAAGCACAATGAATAATAAATCAGATAGTCCACATTTTTGGACCTGTTTAAAAACATTTGAAAACATTTTATGTTTAAGAGTACAAAGTCAGCAATACTACCTGAAAGATGGGCAGCTATCAACCCCATTCACTCTTTCAGAAAAATTGAATTTACTCAGTTGAACTGCATTTTACCCAGACTTCACTCTGGCACAGTTCACATGCCTTTATTGCAAAACACCACAATGAGATTGGGCTATGTTCATACCCCAAGACTATTCACATTAATTCTGTTAGGTTATCTGTGACAATTCACACTGCAATGTGGTTGATGCTTGCGACTTGGCGCATGCCCGCACAAATACACAACAGTATCTCTGGAGACGGAACAAAGACAGGGGTCAACTGATAGACAATTCGGTAATGAAAAACTTTAAACCAAGGCTTTTAACACTCATAGCACCTGTGTTGACACTGTATTTGCTCAAATTTAAGTCGTAAAAAAAGAAAAAATGCAAAAAATTGACTTTATTCTGTACTTGCTCAATGCCATTAAGGCTGACAGTGAATCAGACGACAGAAAAAGATGCATCTAAGTCTAACTTTTCCTTAGAAGTCTAGATAATGCCTGGATGTCAAAGTATTCAGAAGTTAAAGGCATTCATGTGCATGTCATACCCTTATTCAGTGCAAAGTCCTTCATAAAATTTACTATACAAACACAAAGCAGCCCCGAATGTCAGTAATGCCTGTAACAGAAGCAACTTAATGCCAGCAAACCACATTCATGTTCCAGTCCTGACTCCTGTCCCACATTGAAAGTTAATTTAACTTATTTATTTGATTAGGACAGTGCGCATCAATAAACAATTTTGCAATACACATCACAGTAAATATGCCGGAAATAGGACAGTAGCTAAATTTCATCCATTTTCCTAAGGCAGGTGATTACATAGAAAGAGAATAACAGTGTCCTGGGACTAGACTTCTGATGTAATAATGTTTAAGGTCTGAATTTCCCAGCAAAACCCTTATCAGTTATTTTTGTATCTGTCCTGATACCCCCAGTGTGCACTTAATTTCATGACCCTGATGTCTTATTTTGCCTATTTTGTCGTATTTTGATCTTATTTTAATCATGTCTTGTTGTTCTGTGCCTTATAAAATTGTTTTTATATTAAAATCAAGTTGTTACCATTTAGCTATAGGGATATCCATATGGTCACCAGCATGAACACGCACACATATTCTAAGAAAGAAAAAGTTATTTTGTGAACTTTTGTTTTTCATCAGGAAATTCTTAATTATCTGGTTATATTTTATTATATTTTATTTTCCACCTAATTAGTTGAAATGGCAGTCATCTGCAGGCAGTTGTTAAAAAAAGGGTTGAGAAAGATGCCTATTTTTTTTTAAGCTACCATAGGTATATTCTGTTTATTGTGGGAAAACTTGAGAATCTTAATTTTTAAAAGAGACCAACACAAAGCATGTACCCCAAAGAGACTGAGAGCAACATCATTTTAATTTGGGTCTGTCCTGGATGGGTGCTTTTTTGGAGATTTGTTTGGACTGGTAACTTTCCAGAAACAAATGTAGAAATAAAAGTACTGAACAAATAATTCAGCCAGAGATATTGAAGGTTTATTTTATCAAATTGCCGTAATAACATATATATCATTAAACTGTGCCCATAATTATCTCTCTGTACTCACTTTTTTCCTCTGGCTTTATGTCTGCTGGTTCGCTGCTGCACTTCACTGTGTAGGACTTTGACTTCTCACTGACAGGGTTGAAAACTGTGCAGGTGAACTTGGTGTCTCCATCTTGTTCACTGATGTTGTGTTGCAGTCTGGGGCCTTGAAAAGTTTCATTCCCCACGGTCCAGTTGTAGCTGACCTCACTGCCGGTGTTTGAGCTGCACTCCAGTAAAACCGTGCATGAGTTGGTGGAGGTGAGCCCAGAGGAGTTTCCTGATAGAGTTGGTTCTGCAGTTATCGGCTCTTTGAGAAAGTTCAGAGAAAAAAAATCTGAATCAAATGATTCAGTACATTTAAAAAAAGAAACAAGTAAAATGTAAATGCTGCATTTAAATAAGTTTCTGGCATTAAGATAGGATGCAGTTTTTGTTAATATAGATGTTCCTCTAGGAATTTTATGTCCAATTGTTTAAACTGCTTATCAAATCAATCTGGGACACCTTGGTGGCTTTCACATAATATTTTTTTAGGGGAGACGTTTACACAGTGATGGTTTCAGTACAGAGTTCTTTTAAGAGCTGGTCCCAGCTCACTTTGAATCAAACCCCAGAGCACTTTGTTGAATCTTTATTTGCAAAACTCCTGTTCATAAAAGTGTTACCTCAAGGCACTTAACAATAATCAGGTTGAAACCATACTCTTCAATTTATAGATATGCATGTATACAAATAAAAAATATATACATATTTGTTTATACACATACATCCATCAAAAGATGTATCCATCCAGGCAGAGACAAATGGACTGAAACTAAGAATTTATAATGGCAACAAACTCATGGACATCAAGATCTTAAATCTGTCATCTGTCATAGATTCAATCAATCAGTCTTTATTTGTATAGCACCATATTTGTCTCTTTTGATTATAAATTTGTTAAAGGTTAGCCTGTAAACATGTGACATCTCATTTTCAAGAGGAACCTCATGTCTGTGTGGTTGCAGTGTTTCCTCTAGGTTCATTGCCTTGGGGCGGCGGGTTCGAGGTTGCGGGGGGGGTCTGTCAATAATGCTCCATAATAATAATAATATCATAATTAAAGAGCATTTAGATCTGAATAAATAGTGAGCACTGTGGGCACACAACTACAACATTCTCAAAAAATTTAAATAAACTGCATAAAGTATAAAAAGTATTTTAAAAAAAACAGGAAGAATGTAACATTTCATGTTACCATGTAAGCTCAGCAGGTGGAGAGAAGATGAATCATAAAGTTATAGCAAGTGACTGACAATGAGGAGAAACTACATGCTGAAAGTTTCCTACACTGCTGCTAGCTGTGCTTCCCTTCTTAGTAAGGGCAGTTGGCTTAAAAATGCTGAGATTTTTGCTTGGAGAGATTGTTTGGTAACCTTCAGGTCATCCATTAATGTTTGTTTAAATTGGGGTTTTTTTTATTATATTTTTTTACCGTTATGGTCGCTCCTTCATCCGCCGCCTGAGTGTGAGTGTGTGTGTATGTCTGTATGTGTAGTGTGTGTGTCTTTATCATCCCCTTCACACAACGCGCCGCTTCCAGTCATTTCAATGAGGGACAGGCGGCAGACAGCACGCGGTTTGGACCGCCGCGGTAGGAGCGGTTGCCGCCGAAGAGCATGCACACAGATTTTGTCCTGCTGCTCAGAAACCAGCGTTTTGAACTTTCTGGCTGTAGTCGCCTGGCAGCAGCAAATCATATCGTACTATCGAAGAACTGGACGTGGGGAAGCATTTCTACTGAATTGTTTTTAGGGAAGGGAGTGTCATAGTAGTATGTCAGAGTGAGCATCTTCAGAGTAGACGATCTTTGTAATGTTAACGCTGCTAAGGGGGAGCCCGGGGATTGGCTGAGGGTTACGGAAGTGTAGACTGAGAGAGAGAACTGCTAACTGTATGACACGCTGTTTGAGTCTGTTAATAAAGAGAATTAACGATTCAAAAGTTATCGGCTCGTTCTATGACAGGGAGTGTTATGAGACACTTTTAGGTGGCCTCTGCTCTGACGTTCGCTGAATCACCGCTACGTCTCGGGCCGCGGTGGCAGCAGCCTCTTAAAAAAATGCATGTGGAGGGACTCTGCCTGCAGAGAGACGCTTTGGTTGCCGCGCGGCTTATCGGTGTAGTGCGAGAGGAGCGGAGGAGGAGGCGTTTGTCAGAGCGGAGAGGAAAAATGCATTTTATTAAATGTAAGCAAACCATAGCGACACAACTATGGGCAAGATAGTTATCTGCCTCAGCACCCGCGACACCCGATTTAATGCAGGACTCTGATGTGAAGGCGGCGATGATGCTGCAGTGGTGTATTTACAGTTTTTTAAAAAAAAATGCAGGAGCGGCGGGTAGGATTTAGGAGCGGCGGCCCGCCGCTCCTAAATGAATGTAGAGGAAACACTGGGTTGTAAAGATAGTAAGTTGGCTGTTTGCAGTGAGGACACAATCAACCCAGAAACTAGAACAAACAGGTCACTTGTTAACTCGTGACATGCTGTTGTAGTATGAACAGCAGTAGAAATAATAAATAAATAGTATTACAGTTGATCTCAGCTGATAATAAAACACTATGGTTGATAGAAGTTTCTTAAACCCCAGTGACACCTGCCAAAATCCCTGAAATCATCGACTTTTACCTGGATGAGCCTTTTGTTTGACTGCAAATGGACAAGTTTTTCACCAGGACTTTACCTGGGTAGTTTCCCTCAGTTATTTTGCCCCTCTAGTGCATTATCTGTCTGAGGAGGGATGGTGTGAAAAATTTATATCACGGTTGTTGTGACTAGAATTATTACGGTTATCATTATTATTGCGGTATTGTTGCAGTGCGCTCAAAATGTTCAAAAACTACTTTAACACAGTCTTTGAAATCATTTCATCCCTTTCATAATATAATTATAACAGTTTCTTTGTCTTTTTTTGTCAATAACTGTGTCCGGAAATATCATATAAGCACATTTATTCAAACTTTTTTTCATGAGAAATAATAGTAAACAATTCTGGCAAGTATTTGTCATTATTATGTTATAAGTGCTTAAACAGTGTGCAATCACAAGAAAAGAAAACAACGGATTTGAACTTTAAACAGGATTCTCTTTACAAACAATTTAAATGAACATGTACAAAGTTTTGAGACGAGGATACACAGTCACACATTTTAGCTTGCCGACAGCATTAGAGTCCATGTTACAGCTCATTATGTTATCATGTTCAGGCATTTTTTTGCCTTTTTTTTTTCAGTTCAGTTTTTTCCAGTCAAACAGCAGCATCACTGTGAGTTATTGACACAGTGTGGTATCAAACACGGTTCACCAGTAGTTTTAGTAGGACATGGTAATACTTATCGTGGGAAATATTGGCACGGTTTGCCATTTTCCCGGTAACCGTTACATCCGTTTGTCCGAGTGAGTCAAATGTGAGCACTGCAGTGAATTGTCAGGGTAAAAGGAGGCACCAAGCCAGAGCTAGACCTACTTAATGTGGCACCCTAGGTGAAATTTATATAGCACCCCACTCTATCTGTGATTTGCGTACCCTTGCCCTAACACTTAAAAAGAACTTGAACAGCAATGTTTTTACCATTGTCATTCATTTATAAGATAACATGTCGACTCGTTCACATGCTTAACAAATTACAAATAAATACAAAAAAATCTGAATTACCACAAAATAAAATCCTGTAAATAAATGAATCAATAAAAATAATTGGAATGAATTATAGAAACAACAATCAACATAAACAATTTAAATAACCACAGATTTATTTGGTATTATCATTTGTTGTAATATAAATTGAACACTGCTTTACATTTGAGTCAATGTTAGCATTTATTTATGTTGCCTAATGTGCTAGCCATCATAACCTGTTCAGATTTCCAAATCACTGAAAGGATTTGTTCAGATTTTTTAAATGAGGTTGCTAGAAGCCTGTGACACTAATTATGAGGGCCAACAAAGGAATTTGCATGTTTTGTCCCCGGGGGGAGAAATCCAGGGGCGGACACTAGCCAGTACACAGCAGGACATGTTACCATCAAAAGCCTCATTATAACCAACTGCATGACTTTTGTTTTATTGCCTGGAAAAACTACAGCATAAAGTGACTCCTTCGTCCAGCATGCGTCACAGAGTGGTACCTCTGGCACTTAATGCAGAATCATCACAACGTGGTCTGTTGAAACTGACTTTAAGACAAGGATGGATGTGATTTACTGATGAATGTGGCCACATATGGAGCACAAGGCAAATGGTCTTTGTGACAATCGGGAGTTAGACTTTATCACACTTCAGTAAATCAGGGAAGAAGAAAACAAAATAAATAAAATAATCTTACCATGAACCTTCAGAGTGACTGTCACTGTCGGTCTTTGGCCGCCACTTCCACTGGAGACAAAACTGAATTCACCAGAGTCTTGCTGCCTCAGATTTTTCACTGTTAAACTAAAGTTTGTAGGATCAAATTTTAATCTGCTTGTAAACTGTTTTTCATCAATTGAAGTGTTTGTGTCTGCAATTCTTGATCCATTATACGCCCATTTTGCTCTGGTGACACCTTCAGCTGGTGTGCATGCTGACAGCTCCACCGAGTCTCCAACTTTTTTATGGATCACATGTTGACAACTGAGAGCCTCCTCACCTGAAACACAAAAGCACAATTTGACCATTTGTGAGAGTAATTTTGTTCCCTTTAAGCATTTTAAAAATACTTTTATTTCTGCCCAATAACATGACTAAAAATTGAAAGTAAACCAGCAGAACAAGATCTTTTTTGTGTTTAGGTACCACCATGAGCTGTAAAACAGTCTAACAGTCAAAGTACAGTTATATTATGAGTCAAGGCCTAGAGTGTTTTTTTATTACCTTGATTGTTGGAAGTCTAATTTCTTTAATGATGTGGATGCAGTATTGTACCCACACTTACAAATCAAACCATTCCTTCTTTCCTGTTTGTTCCAAATCTGCCAAAAATCCCTCAATGACATCTTACAATATTCTTGGTCACTCAAACCTCGACCTTGTCCCAACAAAAAGTACTCGGTTCAGTCTTGAGTGAGAGTGGACATTTTCCAAGTCAGAAGAAAAATCCTTATCGTGTGTCTGAGATACAGAGTTTACAGACCTCTGAACTCCAAAATGTAATCAGTTCACATTTAAAGGAGCTATGAGGAGAATCTATTTCCGGTGGCATAAGACTCTGCTACCTATGAGCACGTGCTGCGACTGTCATAAAGA
Source organism: Scarus forsteni (assembly GCA_036419115.1). NCBI lineage: Eukaryota > Metazoa > Chordata > Actinopteri > Labriformes > Labridae > Scarus > Scarus forsteni. The sequence goes on from JAZDUH010000544.1 coordinate 11,600,191, forward strand.
CGTGACCCAAGCCAAAGTGTGCGTTTGTCGTGATTCTAATGAATGTAGCTCGGACCTTCCTCAGAACTCAGCATTGCTTTACAACTTCTTTTTTCAACAACTTACAGGATGCAAATCGACGAGGTAATGCATCTCTTTCTAGTTACGTAGTGGTAGTTTTTGATGTGTGACGACAAGCAATTTTTGGAAAACTTAGTATTGTAGTTTTGTAGCCTGCTATATATCGCTACTTACAGCCCAGTGCTCTAAGACGTGTCTGAATAATATAAATTTGCTCTAATTTTAATCGTCTTGTTCCCGAAGTTGAGTATCCAGGCCAGTCCAGCCCTGTCCGACCCGACCGTGAAGCTAAGGAATAGCATTTATAGCTAACCTATTTTGATGCTATAAAACTCATCTTAAAGTGTGTATTTCAATCAGGCATATATCTAAAAGTGAGACTTTTTGAAATTACTTAGAAACTCTTCATAGCATCTTTAAGTCAGAGTGGATGTTTGTGCAAAGTTGAAAAAAGTTCTGTAAAGTGCTCTACAAAAACTGAGTTTACAAGTAAGTGATGAATATAAGGGCCACACACATTGACCTCTGACCAATGACCTTCAAAAGTAGACTATCTTAACTTACAGTCGGAGTGGATGTTTTATCAAAGTTTGAAGAAACTCCCCCCAAAGCCTACTTGGAATAGGAGAAGGATGGACATGGCCTATGACCTTCAAAATCGTAACAGTACATCTTTAATATTACACTGTTCTGCACTTTAATATTTAATATATATTGTACAACTGCATTGTTACACTGTCAATGCACTGTCAATACTATTGTTACTCTGTTGCACTGTAATTACTGTATATATCTCCGTTACCCTTTTACCCTTAACACTGTCACTTTAATATTAATATCACTGTCACTTCTCCTTCTCTGCACTGCACTGCATAACAAAGTTACCGAATAACATTACTCGACACTGTAAATAGCTCATACTGTTGCTGCTACTGGATGGTCATTGTTTCTCATTGTTTTTTTTTTTTGTTTTGTTTTTTGTTTTGTTTTTGTTTTGTTTATTATATGTCACCCGTGCTTTGTCCTAAAATATGTGTAATTTCTCTTGAACCCAATGCATGCTACTACCCTTGTTCTTTGTCCTGTACTGCTGCAATACCTGAATTTCCCCTCTGGGGATCAATAAAGGATTATCTTATCTTATCTTAGTTCAGAGTTAACGTTTGTGTCTGAAAAACATTCCTTTAAGCATTCTGGAGAAGTGGGGGGAACATGCTGCACATGAGGCAAAAGACTTTGACCTCTGACCTCTGGCACAAAGAAGAAGTGATGAGATTTTGGTGATGACTTGAATGTGGATGTGGATCCAGAGGTATCTTTCGGATTTTAAACATTGCTAGAGAAAGTCATTTTCCACATTTTTACTAATAACTCAACAAGTTCTCAACGGATTTTGTTGACAGTAACAGGAAATATATATAGACCGACAGACAACAAGACAGACAGACAGACAAATAGATAGCAAAGGGATTAATTTGTACTGAGGTTGATGTTGCTGTATTTATTCCTAAAGAAATTAAGGTTGAAAAAAACATACATGATTCCATTTGATGCATTGCGCCAGGTTTAGCCTGAAGCTAATTGTCTTTCATTTATCAGAATGAGAATGCCCTTTACTGTCATTATGCAGAATGTACAACAAGAGACAAAATGTATTTGTCTATTTTAATTTTTATTTATTTAGATATTAATTTGCATCTGTTTTGTCAGTTTTTTTTAATCTATTGGGACAGGGGTGGAACTATCATGATGTCACCTGGATTCCTGCCACACCTGAAAGACTGTGACCGGCTCCCCATGTACCCCCCCTCTGTCACTGGCCCTTACTGATCTTTTTTAATCATTGTGTTAAATATCCACCCACAATTGTATCATTAAACGGAAACAAGACCAAAATCAAGAAGTTACTGTGCATAAAAAATGTGAGATTGTTTATGTCACTCTGTCATGTTTTATTTTGAAATTGATGCACAGGAAGTGGTTCTAATTACCATTGCATAGTTCTTAAATTCCGAAGTCCCGATGCCTTACGTGTAACTGCACCTTAATTTTGACGGCCCTCCTAGTTAAACCTGTGTTTCCCTATTTAAAAATGTCTGGCTCTGTCCCTGATGTGGATAACATAACTATAAGGAATTACATTTTTGTATATTTCTATTTGTAAATAGTAATCAACTACATAAATAAATGTGCTGGTATGTCTCTAGCTGCAGCCATGAACGGTGCTGTGGCAGAACAACACAACTTAAACACGTCAGTGCACTCAGAGCAGCTCCCACAGTTTTTGTGTCACAGTTCATGTCTGGTTTCGATTAGCAGTGACATTAAACTTTTTGTCAACCACAATAAACAATAACTTCCACCCTGCATTGTTCAAACCAGTGGATTGTTCAGGAAACCTCTTTTAGAGCTCCTGTGTGTGTTCCTGTGTTTAGTCAGAATAAAAACAAAAATAGATTCAGAGGGAGATACAGCAAGACTTCCCAGAGCAGTAAGCTTAAAACAGTGGACGTGACAACTTCAGACATTGTTTGGACTCTTGTTAAACTTTTTTTTAACAGCTGACATATTTATGGTTTTGAACAATAGCAGCTTTAAAAGCTGTCACCTTAACATTGACTCGAACTAAAACAAAGAGAAACCGCACACTCGCCCTCGGTTACAAAAAGCAGCCAACACCAGCGCTTTCTCTAACCAGAGGTGTTTCTGACTTTCGGTCAGTTGCTGCTGCTGGGGGGGCGTTTAAGGTAAACACACATGAAATGTTCACACATTTCCTCTTTCCTGTGTATGAGTCTAATCTTCAGAAGGATACATTTGTGCGATTGGGCCTGAAATGCTTCCAACGAAGAGGCTGTAAAGAGTGGGTTACCAAGAGCCTGTGACTGACAAAAGCTTAAAAAGATGCTATGTATTCGAAGATTTCATTGCAGTTCACAAAAAATGCACACCATGCAACAAAGTACTTTCTAAGCATCGTTTGCATTGCTTAACTACCATAAAATGATATTCATACAAACGGAGGCTCTTCAGAATATCTGTTAGGGGACGTTAGTTTCATGTATGTACATCCAAATATCTTCACAGCTATAAATGTAACAATATGAAAATTTTGTATCATGGTTATTGTGACCAAACTTATCATGGTTATCATTATTATAACGGTATTGTTGCAGTGTGCTCAAAATGTTCAAAAAGTACTTTAGCACACAATTGAAATCATTTAACCCCTTTAATATTATAATCATAACAATTTTTTGTCTTTTTGTCAAAATTGTGTCAAGAAATACTCTTTGAGCACATTTTTTACCCTTCTTACATGAGAAATAAAAGTAAACAATGCCAGCAAGTATTTGTCATTATTGTTATAAATGCTTGAACAGTCTGTGAATACAAGAAAAGAAAGAAATGGATTTGAACTCGAAACAGGATTCTATTCTTAAAGAATTGTAAATGAACATGTTCAAAGTTTTGAGACGACCAAAAATAATCTTAACCTATTTTACACTCACTCAAAAATTAGTTTGCCTACAGCATTAGTGTCCATGTTACAGCTCGTTATATTAGAACCTGTCCAGTTTTTTTTTTTTTTTTTTACTGACGATAGTCCCTGAAGCAGTTAGCCCCCTTCATGACTCTCCTCTGGTCTCCCCTCTCCATGGCAGATCTCCCTGATATTTTCTCTTCTAATATTTCCAAATTTTGATCGATGAAATCCAGAAAACGTGTACTTTGACTGAAAAAGACAATCAATTTTAATATACAGCGAATAAATGGCAGAAAAAAAGGCAGAATGATAGTAATGCTATTATTTACAAGATGTATACATTATTTAGATAGAACTACTGACAAACCACCTGTATCTAGGGGTGGGAGAAAAAATCGATTCACAAAAGTGGCGTGATTTTTTGTTTGACGATTTTTAAATTATTTTTTTTGTTCAAAAAAAGATTATTTTCCAATTTAAATGCCTCATTTTAGTCTGTGTTAATAAGCCACTTTTAAATGCAACCCAGGCTTTTGATAGAGAGAGTATGAACAGCTGGTTAAAATATATTGCTGAATAAATCCTATAAACGCGCTCACATGTGATGTGAATTTTCCTGATATAGTCTGTAGGCATCATCATTGTTCATCTTTTTAATTGGTGTTAAATAAGCCAACTTAAGATCGAAAAAAAAGAAAAGAAAAGAAAAAAGAAAAGAAAATTGGCAATATCGTAGAGTCGCAATTTAAATTGAATGGGCACATAAAAAAATCGTAAAAAATCAAATTGGGAGAAAAGCTTATCGTCCCAGCCCTAGCTGTAACCATTATTACCTTGGGGAATTTCACCTCGATTTACCATTTTACCAGTAACCGTTACATCCCTATTCACAGTACGTTAATATAATCAGCATATTTCATCACTACATTTCACTTTCTAGCCCATAGAAAGTGTTTGAGAATGTGCAGAATCTTTGGAGAGCATGTCCAACAGGTGACTGCAGTCATTTATTTCAGGCAAATAAAATAAAGTTTTAGGGCCGGTATTATTGCAAAAGTCTGAAAGACAGAGAGTGAGCCACTTTGTAAAACAAACTCAGTAAAACACAATGGAAGTGAAGCAAAAATATCCCCCCGTAGAGAAGTTTGTGTTGTTGTAATTTGTTTTAATTTCATAAGTCAACGTGTTACTGCAGCTGTCAGCATTTATGCTGTGTAGAAGGCTTAAAACTCAAGAAGGAACAGCCAAACTTGAGGTTGTGGGAGATAATTTTATGCCACAGGTCATACACCATTGAAAGACACAAGGTAGTGATACTACACCAGTAAGGTCTCTCCCAGGCAAAGATTTCAAAACAGAGTGGTGTTTCAGGATGTGTTTCTCTAAAGCCGGGCGTCCACTGTGCGATTTTTGGCCCTTTTTCACACGATTTTTCGGCCGTGCGACTATTTTAGGGATCGGGCCGAGTTTTGGCTCAAGTGTGCGTCTCACATCGGACCTGGACCCAATCAGTGGAGGGTCGACTCGTTGAGCTGTGGCAGGAACAGCGGAGCCGATTCGGGCAATGAGTTTTTGTTTATCATTCACATCTGTGAGCATCCGACCACTTTCCACTTCTTCTACTACTACTACCTTTAACGTTGCATTTCCAGATACAAGAGTCCGACGTGTCGTCATGTATGATAGCATGAATTTTAAATCATGTATCACGTCAAATCATGTATCAATTATTCATGTATCAATCAATTTAGTCATGGACCAATTCATGCAACATCTAGGATTATTTTGTCCGTACATGAAGTTTTCTCTATGTCTGCAACTATGTAAGCAAGGCAACTGTAAGTCTGGCACCTCACCAGAAATAGAAAGCCTGAACTTGAGAGGTCTCACAGCGGACCAACTATGGAATGGACATGACGTTGTTGTCTACATGTTTTGTTACCATACCATGACATGTATGTAAGCGGTGGTTACCTATTGCTCTTTGTCAGACTATCTCTGAACCGGCCGAATAAACAACCAGATAAACCTCCAGTCTTGTAGCGTATCCTTTTGCCTTAGAACATCTGATAACAATGTATTATAAGACTTTATTATATTATACATCCTTGCGTGTCGTACATGGACGAACAGTGTGAGCAGTCAAATTGCATCCAAGCATCGGGTCGTATTGTGTGAGAAGAAGAATTGTGAGCTGTGAACTGTTAACCCCTGTGATTCACTCGTGCAGTATGAGCCGCAGCTGAACGCCACGATTGAAAAAGTCGTACAGTGGATACCCAGCTTAAAGAAGCTCAAAGACATGGGCAATGCTGTGGATTGTATATGCTTTCTTCCCCTTAAGAATCAGAAGAAGTCCAACAATGCCATCAGCTCAGAGCTGAACAAAAGTTGTGGTAAAACAAGTGCCTGAAAGAGGTGGTTTCATCTCACTTCCAGTCAACCCCCCAGAGTGGTTGTTATCAGGAACTGACACAAACAGGGTGATGGGTTATTGTTATAGTAACATCTGTGTTAAGGCAACCAAGCTGATGACAAAGTACAACTAAATGACAATGTTTTGGATCCCACTTTCTGTACCCAGGAACAACATACCATGAAAATAGCAACAGGCTAACACCTCTCACTGTCTGTACAGCTAATCATTATCAGACTGAACAACATCAACTGACTCAATAACTTGTTTAGCTCTCAGAATTTATTCCAGTTCTATCAAGAATTTATCCTTCTGCTCTCTACCTTTCCAACAACAAAGGCTTCTCTGCCAACACTTCGACAGGTGTTATGGTGTAATATGTTACCATGCTATCTGGTATTCTACCTTTTTATTTTCATTTATATAAAAAGGCAGCATACCAGATAGCATATAAAAAGGTGCACCAAACATTGACAAATGTAACTATTCCTAATTTTTTGGTGAGATATTATACCTCCCCTAAGCATCAGCTTGTTTTACTTTTAGCTCAGCCTCCCTTGCTTTCTTGTGTGATTTTGACCCTCTAAAACAATGCTGTCGGAACATTTTTTTTTTTTTTTCAACTAAATCAGAACAAAGAAACCAAGCTGTAGGTGTGAAACCACCTCAGATTTCTATTCTGTTCATTCACATTGTATTTGTTTATTAATTAGAGCAAATGTAGATAGGTCAGGAGAGCTGTGTGCATTATTTGTTCTTGTATTCTAATGGTGCCAACTGAAATATGTAGGCAAGATTTTAGTCAGCATTTTTGTCTGTCTGACAAGACAGCTCAAAGTTTTTCATGGATTTTGAAAAAAATTTCTGGGAATGTTTGTCATGGTACATAAAAGAAGTAGTACGATTTTGGTTGTGATATGGATCCAACGTTGCAAGTCATCCAGATTTCAGATCTGGAATCAAACAGATCCAATCAACAATAGCTGTGCTCATTCCAAAGTGTGACGGCCCAGTTAGCATCCTTTAAAGCAGGAGGAGACTGCTTGTATAGAGGTTAGCATAGATGCTAATACCTTCAGTAGCACTTTTGCAAATCTGGACCACATTTCTTTACTAAATAAAAAACAAATAACTCTTCCAACTTCCCTATAAAAAGGTATGCTCCACTTCCAACTCTTTTTGACAATAGTTTTGTCTATGTGTGGCTATTGTTTTTAATTTTACGCCACAACAGTTGTGCCTGCCAACTTCACTATCTGATTTGCCTGGAAGGAATATGATTGACAGAGTGATCAGCCAATCACCTGGCGGATATGCTGTAAGGTTCTGCCCATTCCCAAACACTTAATATGGGATGTTTACCAGATGGACTAGTGAAATACACTATGTTACCAAAAGTATTTGCTCACCCATCCAAATGATCAGAATCACGTGTTCTAATTACTTGGCCTGGCCACAGGCGTATTAAATCAAGCACCTAGGCATGCAGACTGTTTTTACAAACATTTGTGAAAGAATGGGTCGCTCTCAGGAGCTCAGTGAATTCCAGTGTGGAATTGTGATAGGATGCCACCTGTGCAACAAATCCAGTCATGAAATTTACTCACTCCTAAATATTCCACAGTCAACTGTCACCTTTAATATAAGAAAATGGAAGAGTTTGGCAACAACAGCAACTCAGTCACGAAGTGGTAGGCCATGTAAACTGACAGAGAGGGGTCAGCAAATGCTGAGGCGCATAGTGCAAAGAGGTCGCCGACTTCCTGCACAGTCAATTGCTACAGACCTCCAAACTTCATGTGGCCTTCAGATTAGCCCAAGTACAGTACGCAATGAGCTTCATGGATGGGTTTCCATGGCCGAGCAGCTGCATCCAAGCCATACATCACCGAGTGCAATGCAAAGCATCAATGCAGTGGTGTAAAGCACGCAGCCACTGGACTATTGAGCAGTGGAGACCCGTTCTCTGGAGTGATGAATCACGCCTTTCCATCTGGCAACCTGATGGGCGAGTCTGAGTTTGGAGGTTGCCAGGAGAATGGTACATTTCGGACTGTATTGTGCCAAGTGTGAAATTTGGTGGAGGAGGAATTATGGTGTGGGGTTGTTTTTCAGGAGTTGGGCTTGGCCCCTTAGTTCCAGTGAAAGGAACTTTGAATGCTTCAGGATACCAACACATTTTGGACAATTCCATGCTCCAACTTTGTGGGAACAGTTTAGAGCTGGCCCCTTCCTCTTCCAACATGTCTGTGCACCGGTGCACAAAGCAGGTCCATAAAGACATGGATGACAGAGTCTGGTGTGGATGAACTTGACTGGCCTGCACAGAGTCCTGACCTCAACCCGATAGAACACCTTTGCGATGAATTAGAGCAGAGACTGAGGGGCCAGGCCTTCTCGACCAACATCAGTGTGTGACCTCACCAATGCTCTTTTGGATGAATGGTCAAAAATTCCCATAAACACTCCTAAACCTTGTGGACAGCCTTCCCAGAAGAGTTGAAGCTGTTATAGCTGCAAAAGGTGGACTGACATCATATTGAACCCTATGGATTAGGAATGGGATGTCACTTAAGTTCATATGTGAGGCACGGCAGGTGAGCAAATACTTTTGGTAATATAATGTATATAGAGGTCCATCTAATGTGTCTCGTCAATCTGGATCAGGATTAAGGAACAAGTTGAGGTAAAACATTTTGACACATCACTGTTAATAAAAATAATTTATCACTACATCTGAGAGTGTCAGATCAGTTTAAGTTAGTACAAGTCTCCTTTTTTAAAAAAAAATCTTTTTTTTCTATGTAGAATCTGGACAGTCATTTGCCATTTTGTTAGTTTTTAGTGCACTTGAACTTCTCCTGCCAGTAAACCAGTGAAGCCAACTACTTTGAAACAACTAAAGAGGGAACTACAGATAGAGAAAGGATGACTCATTACTAGAATTGACTGCACATCTAAGTGGTCAAATGTACCAACCATCTGACCAACAAAGATTTTCCTCAACCCATAATCATGCTTTACAATAAAAAACACAACATCTAAAGGTAAAACTGAAGAAGAGGTAACTTTCAGAAACAGAAATTAGGACCCTTTCTGGAGCTGCAATTTTTGAAAGTTTAAGATGCAGCAGAAAATTTGCTGAAACTGCATGAAGAAGAAAATCAGACACTGCCTCCAGATTTTGAGTTAATTTCCTTATGATTACTCTCTATAATTGACTTTCTACTGCAAGCCAATGGGCTAAAATGGGCATGAAAAAATGATGGGACAGAGTAGTAGGTCTATTTAGGGGTCAGAAGGAAGAGGGAGAGATCTTTATGCCACAGAATACTGTATTGTTCACAGAGGAGCTCTTTCACACTGAGGAGCCATGTTAAACAACAAAAAGCTTACGAAACGTAGAAAAACTTTGTCATGTATAACCATTAAAAAAGTGGGCCCAGATCCCTGGGGTACATCACTTTGCTGACCAATATCAAGGCAAGCTTGGCATTATGCACATAGCAAGAATTAGTTAACTCCTACTAGCTTCATAAAAATACATGCATTCCTAACAGGAAGAACTGCGAACTGAGTAAAATGGAGTACTGGACTGAAAAGAAAGTCTTCAGTAGATCAATACAAGACAATCCAATACAGTCAGAAGATAAACCATTTTTTATACACTCCATTTCCCATAAGAACATGTATATTTAAATGTTTTCATGAAGATTTGACTTATTGGCCTGTGTTTTGGGATTAAAGATCTGGTTTTCAAAATAACAGTTTTTTTCATCAGGGGTTCAAACTGTGTCATTTTACATTTTACAAAGTTAATTGTCAAAAAATATTGAGATTTGCAGTTTCGTAGTAAAGCGGTGTTTCCTGAGGCCAAACCAGTTATGAAATGACAGTTTTAATTTACAGCTGCACTTCTCTAGTTTGAAGCCACCTCTCCGTTACAAAACCCAAAGAGTCATATTTTCCATGGAAACGACATCATTTCCTGGAATGATTTCTGCACATCCAGTAAACTGGTGTTCACCCACGTAACGGCAGTGTACATGTGAATAAAACGATCAAAATGACTGAATGCATTTAAATACTCAAAGTACATTTTAACTTACCTAAAAGGCAGGCCAAGAGAAGCAGCAGACTGAAGAGATGTCTACAGCTATGCAAATGACCGACCTCCATTTCTGTGGAGAGAGGAGCGTCTGTTTCCTCTTCTCGTCGATCAAAATGTGCAGTGGCAAGCTCGATCTAAACATGAACACAGAGGGTGAAGCAGGGGGAGGTTCTTCTCGGTAAAGAAGCAGAGGAAGCACTTTGACCTCAAAGACATGACACCAGAATAAAATAAAAATAACTTATGAAAATGTAATGTGGGCATATTTATTTTAATATATATGACTGCAGGCCTAATGCTCAGGTACAGTAACATTCTATCTGACCTGAAGACAAGCTATCAGAAAAGATTATTCTACAGAAGAATCATTCTGTTCTTCTTCTTCTTCTTCTTCTTCTTCTTCTTCTTCTTCTTCTTCTTCTTCTTCTTCTTCTTCTTCTTCTTCTTCTTCTTCTTCTTCTTCTTCTTCTTCTTCTTCTTCTTCTTCTTCTTCTTCTTCTTCTTCTTCTTCTTCTTCTTCTTCTTCTTCTTCTTCTTCTTCTTCTTATTATTATTATTATTATTGTTATTGTTATTGTTATTGTTATTGTTATTATTTTAAGGAGCATTGACATAGACCCTTAGATGACATGTAGAGTGATGTCACATCTTTATCAAAACAAAGCAAAACTGGAGGCAAACAGAAACCACTACAGGCAAGCAGGCAGCATATGAGACTAAAATATTGTCTTGTTTTGAGTGTCAGAGGTAACACGGGTGCAGAATTGAGCCCAAAAACACAGAAATGAGTTGGCATCCAGCACTTCCTGGTTCTCAGGGCTGAAAGTAATTGGGATGTAGGATACTGTTTTCTGATAAATGCCTGAAAATAGTCAGCCAGTAACGTACATCATATTCTAATTAATTCAAAATAAAAAAATGTGTGAATTATTGCCCCACTTTTGACTTATTAAGTCTTTTAAAATGGTTGTTGCTGACAATCTGCTAATAAGGGCTACAAAAATGGCAGAGGACCTTAATGGAAGCATTGTTGATCTTTTTTAATCATCAGTAAATCATAAAGTATTGCCACAACAATGAAGACTAACTTTATCAGGTCATTTCTGTAAAAAGGAAAAATCAAATGAGGTCAAAACAAAACATTAAACATTGGAAATATTATTGTTGCTTGTAAGTCAAACCACCATGTTGTACTTCAGTAGTAGCTAACTGATAGCATTTCATGTTTGTCGATTACATTCAAGCTTAAAAAAACTGAAAGTAGGTTAGTTTGTTATGATTATCATGAAGACCAAAAAAATGATGTTTATCGTTCTTTTTTGTTTTTTTGTTTTGCAACAGATCTTTTATCAGCAATGATCAAAAACACAGTGAATAATCCCAAAGCCTTTTCATCGAGGGAACCAGCACAGCATTAGCTTCTGCATTGGTCTTCAAAAATAAGTCATCCGTTCAACACTCGGTTATAATGGCTGAAAGCTAAAATTTGGCCTTTCTACTTTCAGTCCTGGAGATGAAAGCTTGGCACAAAAATGTTTTTTTTTTAATTAAAGCTGATTTTCGATCCGTGTGAGACACAACAAAAGAGGACAAATAATGACAACTCCAACCCTACAATGCACCCTTTGTTTTAATTGGATAATAAAACATGAAGGACTGTCTTGCATTATTCTGCAGTTATTAGGAGGGGATTTTAAATCAACCCTGTATTTAATCACAGCCCAGCAGATTATGAATGTTAAAACTTAAGCAGTTGTGTTATAGCTCAATGTGTGAAAACCATGTGACAGTTCTCATCCGTTAACCTCAACACAGGAAGAAACAAGCCGCAGTCTGAAAAGATCGAAATGATGATTGTTTCACATGAGCTGAAATACTTCAAAGCAGGCATGAGATCACAAACTGGTCTGTTCTGTGGTCATTTGGACAGATTCAAGGCCAGGTACACCAAATAGCTAGCTCCTAATATTTTTTTTTCCCAAATCCAGGCCTCAGGGTCTGAAGTTATTTAGAGCTCTCATTAAAAGGATACTGCAGCAGTGTTGTATATTTAGATATGAATTCAGGAAATGTGGAGGAAACTCAAAGGTTGCTGATAACAGTTTGAGTTAAAAGGTGCATTAACTTTTCTACAAGACCTGGTGGCTCACACTGATGATCTCTATGTGGACACTCATGAGCTGGACCCAAACACCAATGAACTGAAGATATGAACTCTTACACTAAAGGCCTTGGCCCGTATTCACAAAACATCTTCAGGCTAAAAGTAGCTCCTAACTTGCCGATTTAGAAGAAACTCTCAAAAAGAATGGGCATGTCAGTCCTAAAAGACTCCTAAATTTCTCTCTTAAAAGTATTTCACAAAGCATTTTAGAGCTAAAACAAGCTCCTAAACCTGTGAGAAGTTAGAAGTAGTGAAGAGGACTCATAAGTCACTAAAGCCGGGCTCCACTGCACGACTTTTTCAATCGTAGCGTTCAGCTGCTACTCATACTTCACGGGTGAATCGCAGGCGTTAACAGTTCACAGCTCACGATTCTTCTTCTCACACTATACCACCCGATGCTCGGATGCGATCTGACTGCTCACACTGTACGTTCATGTACGACACGCATGGATGTATTATAAGAACTTAGAATATGATAAAGTCTTATAATACATGACGACACGTCGGACCCTTGTATCTGGAAATGCAATGTTAAAGTAGTAGTAGAAGAAGAAGTGGGAAGTGGTCGGATGCTCACAGATGCGAATGACTATCAAAGAAAAACACATTGCCTGAATAGGCTCCGCTGTGCCTGCCACAGCTCAGCAAGTCGACCCTCCATTGTTTGGGTCCAGGTCCGCTGTGATGCCATGCTGCTCCGTCTTGTGCATTTGTTTTCTCTTCTGTATCTATGTTTGCGCATGTGTAGTGTGACATAGCCTCACGAGGGGCGACCAGGATTTCAAACAGGTTTGATTTTCAACCGATCGATCAGGAGGTGGTTGTGAGGTGTTAATCGCTTCTCGTTACCTCGTGTATACTACAGTGTTTCCTCTACATTCATTTAGGAGCGGCGGGCCGCCGCTCCTAAATCCTACCCGCCGCTCCTGCAATTTTTTTTAAAAACTGTAAATACACCACTGCAGCATCATGTCGCCGCCTTCACATCAGAGTTCTGCATTAAATCGGGTGTTGCGGGTGCTTAGGCAGATAACTATCTTGCCCATAGTTGGGTCGCTATGGTTTGCTTACAATTAATAAAATGCCTCCTCCCCCGCTTCTCTTGTGCAACACCGATAAGCCGCGCAGCAACCAAACCGTCTCTCTGCAGGCGGAGTCCCCCCACATGCAGTCTTTATTGAGGCCACTGCCACCGCGGGCCGAGACGTAGCGGTGATTCAGTGAACGTCAGCGCAGAGGCCACCTAAAAGTGTCTCACAACACTCCCTGTCATAGAACGAGCCGATAACTTCTGAATCATTAATTCTCTTTATTAACAGACTCAAACAGCGTGTCATACAGTTAGCAGTTCTCTCTCTCAGTCTACACTTCCGTAACCCTCAGCCAATCCCCGGGCTCCCCCTTAGCAGCGTTAACATTACAAAGATCGTCTACTCTGAAGATGCTCACTCTGACATACTACTATGACACTCCCTTCCCTAAAAACAATTCAGTAGAAATGCTTCCCCACGTCCAGTTCTTCGATAGTTCGATATGATTTGCTGCTGCCAGGCGACTACAGCCAGAAAGTTCAAAACGCTGGTTTCTGAGCAGCAGGACAAAATCCGTGCGCGTGCTCTTCGGCGGCAACCGCTTCTACCGCGGCGGTCCAAACCACGTGCTGTCTGCCGCCCGTCCCTCATTGAAATTACTGGAAGCGGCGCATTGTGTGAAGGGGATGATAAAGACACACACACACGACACATACAGACATACACACACACTCACACTCAGCCGGCGGATGAAGGAGCGACCATAACGGTAAAAAAAATATAATTAAAAAAACAATTTAAACAAATATTAATGGATGACCTGAAGCTTACCAAACAATTTCTCCAAGCAAAAATCTCAGCATTTTTAGGCCAGTTGTCCTTACTAAGAAGGGAAGCACAGCTAGCAGCAGTGTAGGAAACTTTCAGCATGTAGTTTCTCCTCATTGTCAGTCACTTGCTATAACTTTATGATTCATCTTCTCTCCACCTGCTGAGCTTACATGGTTACATGAAATGTTACATTCTTCCTTTTTTTTTTAAATACTTTTTATACTTTATGCAGTTTATTTTAAATTCTTTTGAGAATGTTGTAGTTGTGTGCCCACAGTGCTCACTATTTATTCAGATCTAAATGCTCTTTAATTATGATATTATGGAGCATTATTGACAGACCCCCCCCCCCCCCCGCAACCCCTAACCTGCCGCCCCAAGGCAATGAACCTAGAGGAAACACTGTACTACACGATGTGAGACGCACGATTGAGCCAAAACTCGGCCCGATCCCCAAAATAGTTGCACAGGTGAAAAATTATGTGAAAAAGGGCCAAAAATCGCACAGTGGATGCCCGGCTTCAGACCAGCTCAGAATGAATCTCAGCATGGCTGCTGCTGGAAATCCACCTTTTGTTGCTAGAACATTTTAGAAAGATACAATAACAATGAGTTTCTGAAAAGGTACTGCCTGAATCAGGAGGGTAGAATGATGGTTATAGAATTAGTCAAAAATGCATTCACAATAACCCAGTGGCTTGGCTGCAGAGCCTCCTCCTAATAAATGAAATGTAAAAGTTCACATGTTGATAAAATTTGTAGTTACACAATTAGCAAGGTTAATTTATGTGAAACATTTCTGTTCACTATTGAACACAAACAGATTGTTAGGTTTTGTTTGACAATAATTGGTCTTACCTGTTGCAATCTTTTGTCTTTTGAATTCTGCAATCTCTTGAGAGATTGAGACTGTAAAGAGAACCAACTTTTCTCACAGTCATCAGTGGTTCTGGTCAAAAGTGGTAATGCTGCATTGAATTGGAAGCAAATTTGATCCCATGCTTCTTTTTACTGGTTATCCCAGATCCAAATTTTCCCTTGACAATCTTCTGTCTTTCATGGACAAGTTGGGCAACGAGAAAAAGCTGGCCGTGAATCCAGTTTGGTTTGCGCTTACTTTTGCCTGATGTTTTCTCAGCCATGGTTATTCCAGAGTCTCAGTTATTAAGAGGCTGCTTACATGTATATCTGATAATAGTTTAACCAGATACAGCTGCTTAAAATTAGCAGAACACATACATGACTAGTTAGTATGTTACTCTTGGTTCAATTTTTAATGAGTAGCCTACATTACTTTTATTTGAAGAGCTTTATTTAAGTATGCCAACATGACACCTTTCTCTAAATTGAGTTATTTCTATGTAGAAAGTACAGTACTCACAAAGACACATTCCCTGTCAGCCAATCACTGTGGCCGTTGTGAGTCATGTGGTTCCTGAAACACAACATCATCCATAGCAGCAGGGTCTGAAACATGACATCATCCAAAGCAACAGGGTCAGCTCCACCCCTTTCCTTTAGCTTAAGAAGTGTCTGAATTCCCTAGTAAGAGTTAAGCTGTGTTCGAAATCGTCCACTCATTCACTCACTCACTATTCCCTGAGTAGTGTAAATGAAATAGTGGACTTTGTAAGGTGTTTGTAAATAATTTGTCAATTAAAAACAATCCCTGTGATGAAAGTGGATGTGCCAAAATTCATGCAAAGAAACCAGGCACTCAGAAGGATAAGTAGCAAATTTTGAAGCTGTTTACAGCCGCTAAAGGATGTAAAAGAGCTAAGCTACGAACGTGTTAAAGATACTTTAACATTTTTTACATTTATGAATGAAAGCAGCTTCTAACAACCCTCTTTCTCTTCTTCTACAGAAAAACCATGACCGCATTGCATTGTGGTATATGGGAGTACAATATAGGGTACATCGTATATACGCTCACATTTGCTGTGCATTGTGGGTATTTTATAGTGCACTACATAGTGAATGAAATTAACTGCTGAGAATTCAAACAATGCTATAAAATGGCGAACACACTATATAGTGCACTATGTCAGTGATAGGGAACTATTTCGAACACAGCTTTCGTCTCAACAGCTTTGTGAACAGGTTTTAAGAGAAAACTCGTAGTTAGGAACTTTTGGGTCATTTAGGAGTCCTCCTAGTGGTAAGATAAAATGCTTTAAAAATACCGACCCTGGACTTTAGTGATTTAAAACTTGATGCAGATACACTTTACCTAGATACTGATGATCTGGCTCCAAAAACTAATAACATATATGCATACTATACCTGTGCAGTGATGGTCTGGACCTGAACACTGATGATCTTTATCTGAATTATGATGGTCTGGACCAGAAAAAATGATTATCTGAATCTTGACGCTATCCATCTGAAAGCATGGACACTCAGTAGTCAATCCTGGACACCAGTGAATGAACCTGAACACTAAAAATCTGGACCCAGACATTGATGATGAAAACCTGAAAGCAAATGCTCTCGATGATGCTCTTGACTAAGGTGCTTATGCTCTAGATCTGAACACCAAATATTTGAACCCAGACACTGGTGATTCAAACCTGAAAGCTGTTTCTGGATCAAGATGCCGGTGACTCTGGGCCTAAAAACAAAAGATCTGGATGGAAAAACTGATGATATGGACCTGGAAACTGATAATACAAACTTGGAAGCTGATGGTCTGAACAACGAGGCTAATGTATTACAGTGATAAACAACATATTAAACAGAATAAACACTTTGAAACTTTCTGTTGGCTGAGTCTGAGCAGCACATTTTATTAGTAAATTGAAGTATTGTTCAATTTGCTCAACAGTGTCATTAACGACCTAAATATCAAAATAATGTTGTAGAAAAAGTGCTTGGCTTCACTTGTGTGAGTGTGTTTTTTTTTAATTCTGCCGTCTCTTTGATGGCTGTAAAGTGTTAACTTTGTTCCCTCCAGACAAAGTCTCACAGCAACGTTTAGTTTGGGCTGTTTACTCTGCAGTAAGTGTGTCAGTGCTTGTGCGAGTATGCCTGTCATTTCCTGCATCTTCAGCATATCTTATTTTTTGTATCCTCAAGCACTTGTGAATAAAGGAGGAAGTGACCCGCATAGACTCAAGAAAACGGCCACCTCTGAAACACATACTTGTTAAAGCTTTTGTTAAAGAGGAAACACACGTGCACTTAAAGACGTGTGCAAAATTGTTGGTACCCTTCCATGAAAGACAAACTCACGGCCACTGAAATAACTAGAAACTGACAAAAGTAATAATGAATAAAAATTAACTGATGAAAATCAGACATGGCATTTGAATTGTGCTTCAACAGAATTATTTTGTAAACATAATGAAACTGGCCTGATAAAAAATGATGGTTCTCCTTCAAAAAGATTTAAATGATTTGACCACAGGGACATGTTGAAATAAGGTGTGTCCTGTAATTAGAGGAAAAGGTAAAGGCTGTAAGACCATCTCTAAGTAGCTTGATGTTCCAGTGACTACAGCTGCACAGATTATTCAGAAGTTTAAAGTCCACGGAACTGTAGCCAACCTCTGTGGGCATGGCTACAGGAGGAAAATTGATGCCAAATTCAAGAGACGGATAATACGAATGGTAACCAAAGAGTTCAGAACAATTTTCAAAGAGAGGTTTACTCCAAGGTCAAGACACATCAGTATCAGATCGCACCATCCATTACTGTTTTAGCCAAAGTGGACTTGATGGGAGACACCACTGTCTGGGAGAATGTGCTTTTGACAGATGAGATGTAACTAGAGCTTTTTGGCAAATCACACCAGCTCTATGTTGGTAGATGCAAAAAATGAACTAATAAAGAAAAGAACACTTTACCTGCTGGGAAACATGGAGGAGGCTTAGTTATGTTCTGGGGCTGCTTTGCTGCATCTGCCACAGGGTGTCTTGAATCAGTGCAGGTACAATGAAATCTCAAGACTATCAAGGGATTCAGGAGTGAAATGTGCTGCCCAGTGTCAGAAAGCTTGGTCTCAGCCACACATCATGGGTCCAAAACACACATTAAAACACCCAAAAATGTCTCTGAACAAAACATTGGACCATCCTGGAGTGGCCTTCTTTGAGCCCTGATCTAAATCCTGTTGAACTTTTGTGGAGGGAGCTGAAATATGCAGTCTGGAGAAGACACCCTTCAAACCTGAGACAGCTGGAGCAGTTTGCTCATGAGGAGTGGGCCAAAATACCTGTGGACAGGTGCAGGAGTCTCAGTGAGAGTTGCAGAAATTGCCATATTGCAGTGATTGCTTCAACAGGTTGTGCAACTAAATATTAACTGATTAACTGTTATTTTTGTTCCGTGAATTTTTATTCATTATTTTGTCAGTTTTAAATTTTTTCAGTGACCATGTGAAGCTAGCACTCAAGCTAAGGCTAAAGCTAAAGCTAGCGGGAGCATGGAGGCGGACAGTGGCCCATTGTTAGCGCTCATGAGCAGTGCAAAGAGCAAAGCTACAATGAGGAAAATTATGGAGTTCATGGCAATGGACGACCAGCCGTTTTCGGTAGTTGAGGACCAAGGTTTCAAAAACCTGATGTAGCACTTGAGCCCACGGTATAATTTGCCAAGTCGGAGGTATTTTTCGGACGTTGCATTACCGGAGTTGTTCGACAAAGTTTTGAAACAGACCCGCAGCCTGCTAGACGCCGGCGCAAAGACACTCAGCTTTACAACAGACATCTGGACATCTGATGTAAGTTTAATGTCGATGTTGAGTCTTACTACGCAGTGGATAGATGAAGAGTTTGAATGTCATAAAGTGCTTCTGCACTGCAAAGAACTGTCGGGATCACACACTGCTGCTAACTTAGCCGCAGAGTTTGCGGCGATGTTGGGTCAGTGGGGAATCGAGCAGGCGAGAGTTCACATTGTTTTACGGGACAACGCTCGTAATATGGCCAAAGCACTAGATGATGCCAGCTTGAAAAGTTTGCCCTGCCTGGCACATACGCTGCAACTCGTTGTGAACGAGGAACAACTAGCGCAACGCAGCATCCCAGATATTGTGGCAACGGGGAGGAGAATAGTTGGACATTTTAAGCATTCATCGCTCGCCTATTCCCGTCTCTACGACATACAGACACAGTTAGGACAGCCCAGGAAGCGACTGCAACAAGACGTTTCGACAAGATGGAACAGCACGGTCTACATGCTGCAGTCGCTGATTGAGCAGAGACGTGCTATTGGCGTGTATGCTGCAGAGCATGAGTTACCAGCCACACTCACTGCACACCAGTGGGAGCTTATGGACAATGTCTTGACCATCCTCGCACCTTTTGAGGAACTCACAAAGGAGATCAGCTCATCATCAGCGACAGCAGCAGATGTCATCCCAGCCATTACTGCACTCAAACGGCTTTTGGAGAGGCAAGCAGACACAGACCGTGGTGTGGGCACAGCCAAAGCCACACTGTTGGAGGCTGTTGTGAGAAGATTCAGCAACATCGAGCATGAGCCGCTTTACAGCTTGGCCACCATTCTTGATCCAAGGCAAGTTACTGTAAAATATTGTATTTTCTAGCCCTAACAAATATAGTCTACCTCTGCATTTACAAAACCACAATGATTGACCCATTTTTCTTTGTTTATTTAAAACAAGGTACAAGAATTGGTACTTCTCAGAAGAGGAGAAGGATGAGGTGAAACTGCTCCTTTTGGCCAAACTTTCAGAGGGAGAGACCAGATGCACACCTGTGGATGAGAGACCTGTTGCAGAAACATACACCGAAGTGGGACCTCCTGACACAGATGCACCTGCAGCCAAAAGGTGTAGTCTACTGTTTGCAGTTCACAATGAAATCCTGAAGGAGAACATTGAGAAGGAGCAACAGCTAGCTAGTGCTTCAGCCATTCAGGTACAGAACTACCTTTCTGAAGTTCCCATCGACAGAAGCCATGACCCCTTGGCCTACTGGAGGCTCAATGAAAGTCGTTTCCCTCATCTTGCTCTACTTGCTCGAGCCTATCTCTCTGCCCCATGCACAAGCACTGAAAGCGAGCGCCTGTTTAGCTTGGCTGGACATGTAGTAAATGAGAAAAGAAGTCGCCTTTCTGGTGAAAAAGCAGAAATGCTTTTGTTTATCAAGAAAAACCTGCCACTAATGTACGAGTGACTGTAGTAAATCTGTAAGAACAACTTACCTGTGACATGATAATCCATGTTATTACTTACAGTTGACTTTTAAAAATATTACACATGCTATACTTTAATTTTTTGGAGAATGTCTGACTTTTAAGAGTCTTTTTCCTACAAGCTGTTATTACACATGCTACACTAATTTTTTGGAGAATGTTTGACTCTTAAGAGTCTTTTTCCTACAAGCTGTTGCAAGTTATTTCAAGATTTATACATTTAAGTAACCACAAAGCTGCTGCATTTGGGCATTTTTCTTCTTGCAATACAAGGAAACCTAAAGCTCAGGACACTTTAATCAAGGTATCAGTTGTGTTGTTAGTTTGTCCTGTAGATAATTATTTTATTAACTACCTCAAGCCTTGTGATTTTCTTTATTTATAATAGCAAAATACTGCTGTGCACTTTATTTTTGGTAAGAGGCTCAAAACAGGCCTGCAGTGTAACCTGTTACACAACTATTGTTTATTTTTTTTAATTTGGAAAATGAAAGACTAGTTTAGACAGCAATATTCACAACTTTTCATTTATGTTTGTTTATGTGCAGTCAAAACATCAAATTTGTATTGTTTACAGTATTTTTCAATAAAATAACATTGGAACATTGAAGGTGTGTGCTATCGATTACAAAAAGAAAAATCGGTATCGACAGGTCAGACTTTTCAAAGATCGGTGATCGGTGATCGGCCAGAAAATTGTGATCGGTGCACCCCTAGTATAAAGGTATACATATAAAGCTTGATCTTGAGTTTGCTTTTAAAAACTTTTTGTACAGATAGTGCATCTTTAAAATGCCAAAGTCAACATGAAGATTGTTTATCAAATCAAACTTTATTTATAAAGCACTTTTCATACATTAAAAATGCAGCACAAAGTGCTATACATGTTAAAATAAAAACAGTCAACACCCCCCTCCACCCCCCAAATCACCCCCCGCCCCCCCCACACACACACACACACACACACACACACACACACATACACACACACAACATGTTTTACAAAGTGTGATTTAAAATCGTGTGGCTGAGTACAGAGGAGCCAGGTCAGGAAACGCCAGAGGGCCGACTGCACCGGGTGGCACCCACGACCCAAGGCCAGGACACCTCCACCCGGACGTGCCCCGCTACAGGGCCAGCGAGGGGCCCACTGCAGCAAAGCACTACTGCAGACCCCCCACCTGTCCAAGTCGACGCCCGCCAAAGACAGAGACATCCCAGCCAGAGTCAACAGTGGCCCCCAGTGCAGGCAGCCCCCTGCTGAGGAAACACTGGAGATATGGAGTAAAAACATAAAACTACATAGGCTAAGAATCATAAAATAAATAAAATTAAATAAATAAAACACTAGTAAATGAAATAAATAGTAATAGAATAAGAATAACAAGTAAAAAGAGGGCAAGATTATATAAATAAATAAAAATAAAATTATAGATAAAAATAACTGATGAAAATATAGGATTAGTTAAAAGCTAAATTAAAAAGGTGGGTCTTGAGCCTACTTTTAAAAATATGAACATTCTCTGCAGCCCTGAGGTCCTCTGGCAGGCTGTTCCACAGACGGGGGCCATAATGTTTATGACCATGTCCATCCCTTTATGACTACATTGTATCCATTATAGCTACTTCCAGCAGAACAATGTGCCATGCCACAAAGCTCAAATAATCTCAAACTATTTTTAACAGAAGATTTGCATCTTGGATGTCCAGCCCATAAACTGTTTGATGCTGTCATGTAAATACGGACCAAAATCGTATGCAATCAGTTCTTGCTAACAATCTTAAGATAATAATGTAAAACATAGTTACGTGTGTACAGTTTTGTAATTATTTTATGTTACTTGATTGAAGTGTTTTGGTTAACCATTATTTCCTCCGCCTTGGAGGTTATGTTTTTGCCAGCGTATGTTTGTCTGTTTGTTTGTTTGTTAGCACAAAAACTACAGGATGGATTTTGCAGAATTTCTCAGGAGATGTTGAAAATGACCCAACTTGGAAATGATTAGATTTTGGTGGTGATCCAGGTAGCAGCTATTTGTGAATGATCATTTTTGCTCAATAACTGTCTAACTAACAACAGCATCAACTTGATTCTGAGTGCTAGGTGTGGGTTTTCAGAGTCATGAGTCATATTATGATGGTAACTTTATCATGGAACTATTTCTCGTAGATACAACAGATATGTGAGCTACCTTGGTGGACGTTATCGCTGTCCATGAGCTTTCTAGCTCTTCAATCAACTCTTTGTGTCGAAAGAGATGATAGCCAAAATTGTGCCACAGCTGATAGCTAATTTTTGAGATCTTGACAACACCAACAGCAATGTCTGCCATATTCTTACTCCTTGATTATTCAAGTCAATGTTCTCTCCAAAAATGTGGAATTGGAAAGAGGAACCATCAAGAGCCAGAACTGATAAACAGAACCAAAAGCCTGAGTCTCTAGAGAAAATATTCTGATTGTTGAAGCATGACCTCTGCCCTCATGTTTTGAATTGACATTTAGTGTTTAATACTACTGTTCAACTTTCATAATACAAAAGGGTACTGAACAGTTTGGTGGTTAATCTTATGCGGGAACAGTTTTTTCTTTTTACAAAAGGAGAAGTGATACCATGACAGTAAGTGACAGGGTTAAGTGATTCAGAGAAGAAACAGAAGAGAGACTTTTCAGCACGCCCAGGGTGTTATATTTCCTTCTAAAAGCTCCAAAACACGGACAAGAGTTAAATGAAAGGCATTTATCAACCTGCTTACAAACGGGTAAATGTGAAGCAGGCCACCAAACAGAAAGAAAACAGAGGAAACAAACATATGAACAGCTTCAGTTCTGATCAATACAAAAATATATCACACACACTACACAAATCTATCAACCCCTTCCAGTAAAGATTGGATAGCTTAGTGGCTTAAACCACTTAAGCCACTTATCCACCGAGCAGGAGGTCAGGGGCTTGAATCACTGTCCTCCCATGTCATGGTGGACCCTTATGCAAGGTCCTCCGCACTATCAACCTCAGATGTACATGACCTAGATTTAAAGCGTCTGCTAAGTGAAAGTAGAAAAGCACCCTGAGAGCTGTCAGCACCACAGTCCTCACCCATATTGTGATTTTCACCATAAATATTAGTCCTACCTTTCTTTCATCTAAATATTTAGATTCCTTGAACATGAAAACATATGGGATTCATAATGATATCTATTTTAGTTCAGTAGTTATTCACAAAAATCACATTTTTCGTCATGTCAGTTTTCTTCTGGATCTAGCTCCAAAGTTTTTGAAGATACAACAATTGGACACTCCAAATCCCACACTATCTCGGCTATATTTTGGCGTTTATTGTATGTCTATGCCTTTATTTGTTCCCTTGCTACGATGAAAATTCCAAGGATATCTACATTTTTCTTGCTCTGGATCAGAGAATCAGAATTTTGCTGGGATCCAGATTAGTCTTTGATATCTTTTAGAACCTGTTGGAAACTTGTCCTGTTTTTTTCCCAAATGCCCTGACTATTTTTGGTAAAGTAATACGCACAAATACTGACAATGGTCATATCTGATTCAAGATTCAAGATTCAATTTTATTAGTGTCCCCAGAGGGCAAATTGGGTTGCAGCGGGATGCACAAAAAACACACAAGACATGTGGCAATGTTAAAGAATCACTCAAAAAATTCCTGGATCCAAACAGTGATCTGAATCACTCCCAAAATGTAATCATTTGTTTCTTGTCCCAATCCGGACATTTCCTGACAATTTCATCAAAATCTGTTCATAACTTTTTTAGTTATGTTGCTAACATAACCAAACAAAAAATCAAACAGATGCAGGCAACAACATAGCCTCCTTGGCAGAGGTAACTATAGCAGTTTATACAATAATATATAATATACCAGAATAATATAGATGTCATATTATGATTTAAAACAACATAAAAATGCTATGTTTCATTAAGCATTCTGAATATTCAAAATAGAGTAATCTGACCTAGTTCGAGAAAATCATGCTCTAAATCTGATTATTTTACAGTTAATGTGATTTCTCAAGACCTTGTCAGCATAGTTGCTTTTGCATTGGATTTGTGATGGATTTAAGTTGATGCAAATCAGTGGAAAAATCTGAATCAAGCGTGGTGGAGCGAGACTTTTTGTTCTCCCCAACATGATGGAGTCATTGTGGGTTTCAGGTGTGCATGTTGTCAGCTTGCTCACCGGGCTGGAATCCTAGAAAATCCCTGACTTTGAGCAGAGGTGCTTGAAAAGCTGGGTTCACACCAAATGTGAGAAACATGATTGCACGGCACTCTATCACAACTAAATTTCAGCATGTCTGTGCATCTTCAAATGGCTCACATTCACTGATTGTTTGCTCTTCATGACTTAAAAGGGACGAGAGAAGGGGGCGGGCCTATCTCACAGTGTTTCCGCCCTTTCGATCCATGACCATAACTGATGGTGAATGTTTCTACAGTTGCGGACCTCTTCTTGGGCTTGAAAATGAACAACTAAATGTCTCAGAAAAGTCTGAAATGAAGACACACCCATAACATATCATAACATTCTTTGGAGAGTTTCACCATGATGTCCGAGTGATGGTCCCTTTTTTGCTGAAGCTGCCCGACTTTACTCTTCTTTTTTCGCTGTTAATGGCCCACTCTTCCTCTCTCGTCCGTTCTTCCATGAACTGCAAGTAACCACAAATACACACCGCCAGCTCCCCGTTGTGCTGTCTAGCGTTCACACTCCAGCCCATGAAAAGTGTTAAATAAACACAAGCTGAACTTATTGGAGTCTCAAAACTCTCCTCTTTCTTTATGTTTCTTTGTGGTTCAGTCTCGAAACAATAAAATAAATGAGTAAAGGAGCTCTGATGTCAATGTACAGCAGTGTTTACTTCTTCCTCTGTCTATGATGTCATCTTCGTCACTGTTAACTCTCGAGGCTGACATTTTGCAGATGTTTCATTTTTTTCATCTCCAGTGAAAGAGGTGAAACTTGCCCCACTCGTTCACATGAATAACACAAATCTAGTGTCATTTATTTCACTTTTCATAAATTCACATCACGCAACAAAAACTGAAATTCACATTTGGTGTGAAGGCAGCTTAAGACTTGATGCTGTTGCACACGCACGGATGCTAATGGATGTCATACATTTTTGTAAGACTTGAAAGAGTTAGGCTGTTGATCTATGGACAATCAGAAAAGTAAACAATTAGGAAATGGCACACAGTTTACATTTACACCGGACTGAGCTGTGGATTGGATCAATTAACATTACATGATAAACTAAGGTCATGTTATGAAGTATTTTATTTTGTTAAGTCACATTTTTGATGTAAACAGTCTATGTATGCTTTGTCTCAATATTCTTTTTATTATGTGTGTGGGGAAAGTACCAGAAAGGAGGAAGGTGGTATGGGGTTATTTTGTTTTCATTTTCTAGAATCTTCTTAATTGTCATATTTCACATTAATGTTCTGCATTAAAACAACAAAACAAAATATTTATGCTGTAACCACTAAATACAATGTTTTAGAAAAAATGTAAAAAAGTAACAGTAAGTATTTAATTGCTTGGAAGAATTAATCATTCTGACAGACCACTTCTGACAGGGAAGTTTTTTAAGAGTTTCATTGTATAAATGCATCAGCTGATGCCTTGACACCACAATCTATCCACAGAAACCTTTGTGCAACAAGAGGTCCTGTAAGTATAGAGAAGTGGTTCCACCAAGTGGTTGAAAAATATCCCCCTGAATGTCTGAGACATTTAAACGGTGAAAAAGGACACTGTCAGTTCTTCTGAGTAATTCTTGCTGCTGATTAAGCAAACTTAAAGAGATGCACATGTGAGAAACATTTACGATAAAAACAAATCCAGTATAATACAGTTGGGTTAAAAGGCCTTATTCATGCCTGATGCATGAATAAGTTCTAGACTATGCTCTTGGAACAGAAGGTAATGATTATTAAAAAACATTAATATGTTTCGAATTTATATCAAAACCAGTCCCTGCGATGCTTCAACAATAGCTTCCTCTTTCATCACGAGATGCTACCGTTTGCTGATGATGCTCTTCTTTATGTGTCTGAAACAAAATCAAACAGAACAAGAGACATGAGTGATAGATATGGTTTCTGTGAAATAGAAAAGTGCAATGTAAGCTCAAGTTCATTCAATTATGAATGGACAATTGTAGAGAAAAGATTTATGCCACAGCTCTAAGCATGTAAGTAAGTTATTTGATCAATAATTGTCTACAAACTCTTGTAGAATTAGATTTAGATTTAGATTAAGTCAACCAAAACAAACACTTAGAAGTGTTTTAGTGATTAATAATATGAATACCTGTGTCTTTAAATCGGGTTCATTCAGTAATTTCTGATGACAGAGTATGTTCACAAACACTGTTTGAAAAACCTTTCATGTCCCACAGAGTACCTCAGATAGTGCTGTAGGACAGCAGAAGGTGGTCACACCAAATAGATATTTGTTGTCTTTTTTTTCTCATTGACTTTGTATTTCTTCATTGATAATTATTAAAACACATCTGTTTGCCCAATATTTGCCTTATTCGGTGTACTTACTCTTAGAGATGGACTGATGAAGTTGCATCATTCATGTAGTCATCTGATGAGCCCTCTGAAACAAAAATAAGAGTGTTTGATTGAAATCAGTCTTGATTGAGAGATCAAAAATGTGCCATAAATTGAGGTATTTACAGAAAGTACCTGCTTCAGCTTTTCCAAATGCTCTTATTGTGTCATAGACACTGCTGTCACCTGTGAATCAAACTAAACTTGAGTGTTCAGATTGCCTTCCTGTTGCGAATCGTTTCCCAAAACCAGCATTTTCTTAACAATCTTAAAAAATGAGAACAGTAACATAAAATTTCAAAGTTTATGACCGACCATGAAGGAGAGAGGAGTAAATTTGCTGTTGAGGTTGGTCTTGGTTGACGGAAAGAGACTGATCCTCCTTGAAATATGTAGATTTCAATTGCAGTAATTTATCAACAAATATTCAAAGTAGAGGTGCCCCGAGTGTACAAACTTCTGTCCAGCTATTTCCAATATGGTAACAAAAACTAACAAATCCATCCTGGATCCAGATCCAGATCATCAAAATCTACCCACTTTTAGAGTGTAACAGTTCAACAAAATAATGTACATCTGTACGTACAACACTTTATATGAGGGAAGGATTTACTTACTTTTTACAGCATGAATCTGTGGAATTGAAGAAATTCAAATAAACTAATGATCAGATTCATTACTTAGAATCATTCTGTGGATTTAATCTTTCTTCAGTATCATCCTAACTTGACAGACTTACCTTTTGACCTTTTGAAGAGGATTAAGAACAGCAGAATCATCAGTGATATTCCCACAAGAAGTCCAACAATCAGACCGATGAGAACACAGGGACCTTCTGTAATTTTAAAAAAGTGTTAGAAAAATTGTACAGTTAGATCTGCCAAGGTTTACATGCCAGATGGACAAATTGAGAGGCCATGATGTTTTCTGGTAGTTTGCTGTAGACTCGATTCCTCAAAATCCACTGGGATTCAACGGTGAACTGAATAGAATTTGGAGGTCATTGTTTAAAATGGCCTTTGTGTGTTTGGTCATTCTTTGCCTGTAAATGCAACCTGTCAAGAACTCCCATATGGATTACCTTAGACTTTGCACATATATTAAGCTAGCTGGTACAACGCAGTATATGGTGCCACCAAAAGCCTGTTAATTAACCAACCTCGAAGTTAAAACTCTACAATAAACTACATTGGATTGACAATACGCTACAGTAATATTATTCACATTATTTCATAATTAAAATATATACAGTTTAACTTTAGCTTGAAGAAGCCCCTGTGTTTAGAACTTCTATATGTAGAAACAACAAGCACTGCACTAAAACTGAAGTAAAGATGAGTGATTTTGACTCAGGTAATGTTGTGCTGTTAGTCATTTTGCAGACAGTCACAGGTAGAATGAGAGATGAAGAACAGGGAGAAGGACAGATCACAAGTTATCAGAATATACAGCTGCAGAAACATGTGACTGTAACCACTCTACCCCCTTCAGTCATTGTCTAAATAACCAATGGCCTCAAGTCAAATAGCTGTCTTTTTAGAAACGGGAGGGAAAAGAGCTGTATCAGATCCTCCACAGAGATCAGAAATCAGTTTTTTTTTTAATTCAAGTTTTGTCAAATTCTGGCTCCATAGACACCCAAGTATGATTTAAGTACCAGAACATGGGGCCTTTAAAGTTTGTGAGTGCATGCTGGGCATTAGACATTAGCTAAAACAGTATGAAGAACTTAAGACTTGAAGTTTTAAATCAGTTGTTACACCTACTCTGCTTCTCTGTTGTCTGTATTTCTGTTGGTTCACTGCTGCACTTCACTGTGTAGGACTTTGACTTCTCACTGACAGGGTTGAAAACTGTGCAGGTCAACTCGGTGTCTCCATCTTGTGCCCTGATTCTGTGTTGCAGTCTGGGGCCTTGAAAGGTTTTTGTACCCACAGTCCAGTTGTAGCTGACCTCACTGCCGGAGTTTGAGCTGCACTCCAGGAAAACCATGCATGAGTTGGTGGAGGCGAGCCCGGTGGAGTTTCCTGATAGAGCAGGTTCTGCAGTTATCGGCTCTGATGAGGGAGAAAAAAGTGTTTTAATCAGACACTGGAGTTTCAAATTTGATTATACAGATTTAAAAACAGGAAGTGCTCTCCACTGGAAGTGAGCCAGGTGGACTGAGTCTTGCAGTGCAGATGAATCAGCCTGACAAAGAGGACAAATCTTACCATGACCTTCCAAAATTACTGTGACTGCTGGCCTGGGCAAGCCCCTTTGGTCAGAAACAAAACTGAATTCACAGCAGTCTTGTTACTTTAGGTTTTTCACTGTTAAATTTAGTTTGTAGGATCAAATTTTTATCTGCTTATTCATACTTGCCAAAAACCCTGAAATTATCCAGACTTCTACCCTAGTAGTTCCCTAACATGCCCAACTTTATCTGCCTTAAGTTCGGTTCCTACAGCTTTCACATTGTTTATAGAATGAAGTAGAACAATATACTCACCCAGAAGGCTTTCCTGATGCAAACGGTGCTTCGGGAGATATTTAGATCCAAAATCGAGCGGCGGATATCCTTATAAAGGTAGCACAATAGGGCATGCATAGTGCCACTCCTAAAACTGCATTAATCGTCCAAAAACTCATGATTTCACCAGTATTCCATCATGGTCCACTCGCGCTACTCCTCCATTACAGTCTGTGTCGCACCAGACATGTCTTTGAGCCTCTGCTGACCTCTGAACTGACGAAAAAGACAGAGTGCCTCCGCGCCTGCGCAGTACTCTCTGGAAAGCTGCCTCCGCGTCCTCCTTTCGATGAGCTCCTCATCTGTAAACTCTGGCTCGAAACTGTAAGGACACCCATCATATTCAAAGTTCTCCTCCACAACATCTTCATCCGAATGATATTCGTCCATTTTGCACAAAACTGGAAGAAGAAAGTCCCTGTGTAGCCGGCGTTTGCACCTGAAACAATGAGCCGTACTGCGCATGTGCCGAGGCACTCGGTCTTCTTTGTCAGCTCAGAGGTCAGCAGAGGCTCAAAGATATGTCTGGAGCGACACAGACTGTAATGGAGGAGTAGCGCGAGTGGACTATGATGGAATATTGGTGAAATAATTAGTTTTTGGACAATTAATGCAGTTTTAGGAGCGGCGCTATACATGCCCTATTGTGCTACCTTTGTACGGATATCCGCTGCCCGATTTTGGATCTAAATTTCTCCCGAAGCACTGTTTGGATCAGGAAAGCCTTCTGGGTGAGTATATTGTTCTGCTTCATTCTATAAAGAATGTGAAAGCTGTAGAAACCAAACTTTTCCTTTAAGTCCAGGTAAGTCAAAGTGTGAACGCAGCAGTGAATTATCAGGGTAAAAGTAGGCACCAAGCTGACTGTACTTTCCATTTCCAATCAGAAAATCATTTGACTGCTTGACTACTCCAAAATGTTGTCCTGCTTGGTTATCAGAAATTATCAGTTTTTTTTCTGAACTTGCTAGCTTTTTCCCTGGAGGAAGATATATAGGGACGGACACTAGTTAGTGCATGACTTCCTGTTTCCTGCCTGACATAAAGTCCCTCCTTTGTCCAGCATGCATCACAGAGTGGTACCTCTGGCATTAACTTGAGAAGCATCACCATGTGGTCTGAGGAAACTGACCGATGGATGAGGATGGATGTGATTTGCTGATGAAGGCCCACCATGTATGGATCACAATGCAGATGTTCTATGTGACTACTGAGAGTTAAACTCCATCACACTTGGGTCAATCAGGGGAGAAGAAAACAAAAATAAAAGACAATCTTACCATGAACCTGCAGAGTGACTGTGACTGTCGGTCTTTGGTTGCCACTTCCACCAGAGACAAAACTGAATTCACCAGAGTCTTGTTGCCTCAGATTTTTCACTGTTAAACTAAAGTTTGTAGGATCAAATTTTAATCTGCCTGTAAACTGTTTTTCATCAACTGAAGTTGTTGTTTCTGCAATTCTTGATCCATAATACGTCCATTTAGCTCTGGTGACACCTTCAGCTGGTAAGCATGCTGACAGCTCCACAGAATCTCCAACTTTTTTATGGATCACATGTTGACAACTGAGAGCCTCCACACCTGAAACAGAAATACAAAGATAAAAGTTAAAGCCTTAGATAAGTCTT
This sequence comes from Scarus forsteni, assembly GCA_036419115.1. Lineage (NCBI taxonomy): Eukaryota > Metazoa > Chordata > Actinopteri > Labriformes > Labridae > Scarus > Scarus forsteni. Next base: position 11,631,197 of record JAZDUH010000544.1, read on the forward strand.
ACGATAATGTGTTTTTAAAGCCAGTGTGAAACAGATATCCCTGAACACAGATGTGTCATGCAGAGAAAATGCTTTCAATCAAGAATGCTCTAGAATGAAACGAGTTATTTGTTCTTATACATTTAACAAAATGCACAGCAAGAGAAAAGAATAAAAATCATTTTGCTTTCAAACCTGCTTCAGTTCTTATAGGTGCACTTGCACAATATTAGGGATTTGTATGAATATAGTCTGTGTGTGATTAACCAGTTATACCAGCCAGATGCTAACGATCATCATTTCATGTGTCATTTAAAATACGGTCATAAACTGAAACAGAAACAGCTGTAGGAGGCTAAAAACTGAAGAGCCAAACTCTGAGGTGAGTTGTTGGAAGACAGTTTAATGTCACAGGTAATACACCACGGCAAGACTGAGCAGCAACAAGAAACAAGGAAGTTATACTACTTTAGCAAAGTCTCTGTATGACTAAGATTTGAAAGCAGACTGGGGTTACACCTAAAGAATGAGTGAAGATTTTTAAGAATTGTAGGAATTTCTACATCAGTAAAAAAAAAATAAAAAATAGAAAAGGAATCATAATTTATATTGTTAAAGTGATTTTGTAAATAAAGTTGAATTGTGAAACATCGATAACCAGGTGTTGCAGATAAGGGAAAGTAGTTAATTAAATAATTTATGGTTGAAAACTGTAGTGTACTGCCATATTACTATTACCTGCTCTATCTATGGGAGCACCAACTAATATAAGTTTAAATGTAGTCTAAATAAAAGTTTTTCACAATGGAGTTTACACTCTTCAGGCTTTACAAATCAAGCTCCAATCTAGAAGGACTGTGAGCGACCCAAAGAGACATGACCAGTGTTCCCAGACTTTCTGATTGAAATTAAAAACCTGGTCGACAAAAACAAGCCCAAAACAAGTGTCCTCTAGCTGTTTATTTTTTTGGTATGAGATACTGTTTAATGTTATTTTTTATAGAGAAATCTCCATAAAGCATGTTTTAATTTGCATTTACATTACATATCAATTCTGCAGTGCCCTTTTTTTCACTGTGGCTCTTAATTTACTCATTCATCATCCTTTTCTTCAGAAGTGAAGGGGGGGGGGGGGCTATTGCTATTTATAAGTCTGTACTCACTAAACCGTCTGCCCAACCCTAACTTTTGTAACCAAACAAACATAGTCTATTTTTTATCAAAGTTTTTTTATGAAAATAGTAATAGCTACATTAGTAATAATATAATTCAGGTCATAAGGATTTCTTTTTGGTGGAAACAGAAGTTTTGCTCTCATTTTACAGTAAATTTACATTTGTGTTTGGACGAGAAAAAAGTTTATGTAACTTCTGAATTATCTTTATATTGATATTAGAGTGTGCATCAGATTCCTTCAGAGTTTGGGAACAAAACGAGCCCAACAAGAAGGAACAAGCTCTGTACTTTCTACCGTGGAACAGAGTTTTAGCTTGCATGACCCACTTGGCCCTCGGCTATCTGTACAGCTTTCAGTATCTGGTTTAACTCTTCATTGTTAAGTAATCGTATTTAATAGAAAAGATACTCACCATACAGGGAGACCTCAAACAGCAGAAGAGCAACCGCCATAAAAAAGCCTCTCGAATATTTAGGGTGGCTGTCGCACATCTCTGTATGTGGATTATCTGCTTTGTTGTTGTGTTTGTCAAACTCTGCAATGTGAGATCTTCAACCACACTCAAAAACCTCCCCAAAAAGTGCACGACAGGAAGCCGGGTATGCTGTCTGGTCAGATCTAAAATTATGAAGCAGAGAGGCGGTTTAAGAGTCACTTCTCACATTAAACTGTATTAACCTCAAGGAAAGCAACAGTATTGTCATGTTTTTTGCTGTTCACTTTCTTTCTTTGCGTTCTTGGTCTTTGGCTTTTGTTTTGCTTCAAAAGACAAGTAAACCACACCTAGCTTTGTGTTCATTTTTGTGCCTGTTACCTGTGCCAGTGCAGTGTCTTTGGTGATTGTTTATGGACACAAGAGCCTCATACTGTTTATTTAGATTTTTAATCTTAACCTTGTTTAAAGAAATGTATTTAGTAGGACCCCTTTGCCTTCAGAGCTGTCTTCATTCTCTATGACAGAGACTCCACAAAGTGCTGGAAACATTTCTTTTAGCTTTTGGTACATGTTGGCATGACAGTATCACACAGTTGCTGCAGATTTGTTGGCTTTCCTTTCATTCTGATGCTCAGTTTGAACTTCAGCAGGTCATCATGATCATATCTGCATGCCTTAATATTTTGAGTTTCTGCCATGTGATTCGCTGTTTATGTCACTGAGATATAAAATGGCTAGACCTAATGAAGTGGCATATATTAGTTCATATAGACATGTTAGACCCTTTCTCCAAATAAGTAAAGAAGTGCCTTCACAAATTTACGGTTCATTTTACCTCCTCGTTTGTCGAAAACTTCAGAAAACAGTGTCTTTAAAAAAATGACTTTGATCTTTGCAACTTTAACCCAAGAAAAAAAGTTGGCATTTGTTGGTGTGAGATAAATGAGTCACACTTTGTTTTCACACCTACCAAGTGTTGATTTCCTCCATGAAGCAGACTGGTCACATGAACATGATATCCCAAATATGCTTTTAGGGCTTTTCATCGGACATTGAACAAATATCCATTTTGTCAAGTGAGTCATTTGATTTACTTTTGGAAGTTACAGTTCAAAGTTTAATATCATTTTAAAAAGAAAATAATTTATTAGCATTATTTCAATATTGAGTTTATTTACCCAGAGAAGCTCAAAAACCTACTGAGGTATCCTGTCCAAGATGGGCAGCAGCACCTTTATTAAGTTACAGAAATTAAACAATTACAGATACAGAACAGAAATGAAGTGTCAATTCCCAGTCACAGAGCAAAAACACATCAGTCAAAGCATCAACAGCCTGCTTCTTCCTCCTATAAGTCAGAGTAAAGGCTGTAGCTTCTGGAATTTCAAAATGCAATTACCCAAGTGTGAGGGTGGCAGATTAAATATAGGCTAATAAATCAGTCAGTGAGGGTCAAAGAAAGCCGACCAGCTTGCTCAAACAGTCATCACCTCATACAAACCCACTTAAAAAACCATGGACTATCCCTTTAAACAAAGGATTATTAAAAGTTGTAAGAAAAATAAACCAACTCTTGAGGTGACCGGCTGTAATCCTGGCACAGACAGAACTTATCAGCAGGCTTTCCTGCCTAACATGTTCAGCTTATCACAAGAATAAAAATGTATATCCTCAAACAAAACTTAACAGTGGACTTTTTGTTAACAAACAAAGAAACGAAACATTTTTATGACAACACAACGTTTATGACCAGAGAAGTGTCTGTCTTTCTGTTGATGATGCTTCTCTCCCCATGGACCATAAAAATTGATTTTCAAAACAATATCTTGTGATGTCGATGATTCACTCCTCTTCATGGACCTACAATGGAATTGTGAAATAAAAAGATTAATTAGAAAAAAATGAAATATTAAAATGTAAGACAAAGTAAAACCTTTTTGGGGAATGAAAAGAGCCCATACTTTGCTTTAACTGTTGTTTATTTTTGATGACTGTATGTTCACAGTCAGTAATGTTCAATAACCCTCTTGTTTCATGGACTAAGTGCCCCTGATCCAGTCGTATTCTCTCTCTGTCAGAGATGCTCTGTTAAAGCTCTCAACATTTTAAGGCCCCCTTCCCTACTCTGGCCCAATCCGCTCTGATTGGTCGGCCTGTCTGAGCAGTGGTAATTGGTCAGTGCTGTTTGTTGCCATATTGTCAATAACTCTACTTTCATTCTCCCCTCAGTGCTCTTCTCTGGGCTGGCTAATCAGAACCAGTGAGCTAATGTTGTCTGCAAAACAATGACATGATGTCACTGGTTGGCCGGGGACATTTCAGGCAGCTACTGCCTCTGTACACAGGGGAGATGGAGAAATCTAAATGCTTTATGTCCTGTGCATAGAAGTGCTCTATCACACAAAGGAGACATAACAAACACACTAATGGGCATATAAAACTGGAAAATCATAGTATGAGCTCTTTAAATATATGTTTGAACACTGTTTCTGGAAGAATCTCAACCTCTTGATTAAATTTAAAAAATAATGGGACAGGAATAAACTGAGCATCAGTCTTTGAACCTGTTGCTGACTTTGGATTCACATAATCTGAATCTCCAGGTTGCCTGAAAACCACCACTTGGGTGTTTTAGGGTTAATTCAATCAAATGAAGTGTGCATATTTTATGATTTAAAATGTGGTACTTACGGGATTCATGAGGGCTTCTTATCTGGATAGAAGGACGTGTAACATTTACGTATTCATACTCTGAATTACCTGTAAATAAAAATTATAAGATGCTGTTTGAAACGTCATTTGTTTTAAATACAAAGGTCTGTGATTCTTTTTATCAGATAGCTTAGATAAAAGCTGATACTTACCAGTCCCTGTGTATTGCTAGTAGGAGTGTAACGGTATTTGTATTCGTCCTGTACCGTCACGGTACGGGGGTCACGGGACGGTACACACAATCTCACGACGAATACACGAGAAAGTAAAACAAAAAAAAGAAGGAAAAAAGGCGAGTCCTGACTCCAATCTTTGGTGGCGGTAATGAGCCTCAAAGCTGGCAGACACCGCCATTACCACAGAAGAAGAGGAAGAACAAGCAGGTAAAAAAACGAAGAAGAAAGTACAAACTTAAATGATGGATGAGAGATGCAGTGTGTGGAGTTGGAAGACCGCCAGCCTTGTATAAATCTGCCGTGTGGGAAAAGTTTGGATTCCCAGTACATACAGCAACAATGGCAAAAGCGTGGTGGACTGGACAACGACCGTCTGTCGGCGATGTTCCGCGGAGGTGACGTACGTCGCGGGTAATACATCTAACATGCTGACACACATTACATACAGGAGGCAACATCATCCCGACATGTCCGTCACTGTTGTGAGGAAAAAACGTCTACAGTGCAACAGCGTATCCCCGCTGCATTTAGCCAGACTCTGAGTAATAACTCTGACAGGGCAAGAAAAAAGACTAAGGCAATTAGGATATATCTCTCCAACTGTGCAATACAACAATGAAAGTGTTTGTTAATTATTAACAAAGGAAACTAATATTACCAGTTTATACTTGACTACCTCAGTAAAGCACTATTGTATGATTTTATTTTACTTTTCCTCTGTATGAACAGAATAAATGTTAAAAGAGCCCTCCTAAAACGTTTCTTTTATGTTTTATTCTATTTATTTTTTTACTTTTATAACAGGAGATGGTTGGAAGCTTTGCAGTAAGCTGTGGTATGCTCATAGTTAATTAAAAAAAGATATTCTGGTACATTTGTGAGCTTTTGTCACTTTTCCCCCACTGTACCGTAAAACGTACCGAACCGTGACCCCCATACCCAGGTATGTACCGAACCGTGACTTTTGTGTACCGTTACACCCCTAATTGCTGGTCAATGGATTCATAGGCAAAAAGGTCACCTGCAACAAAGAAAATGTCCTTGTTTTATAAACTCTAAGTGTTAAAATTATTATCTTCATGAATTTTATTATGCCAGCATGCAAAAAAAATCAAACTTAAAGAAGAGAAAATTAAGAATGGGATCAAAAAAGCACAAAAACTAGGCCAACTCCATCTGAAAAAAACGCAGGATTTATTCAAAGAGACTGATCTACAAAAACTGGTGTTTAAGATATAAAAGTCTGGCAAAACCATGACAACCAAACCAGACACATGTGCCACATACAGGCTGCACCTCCCCGCTGCTACAGCCCTCAGTCTCAAAAGATGATGCACTTTTATTTTTTTTCCATGCCTGACAAACAGAAAGTGTAACCATATTGTTTTTATGTTATGTGTGACACATTGTGTGGATGTAAACATTGGGTGACCAGATGTCCCTATTTATCTAGGACTGTCATGTGCCAAATGTGCACAGATCTACAAAAAAAAAGTTAGTATGCCACAATTTGGGACCTGTCCCAATTTTTATCAACTGGAATAACATGCCATAACATTTCACCTTGCTTGCAACACTGAGCTCACTGCTGACTTGTCTGTTTATGTGTTAATCATTCTCTATGAGAGGCTGCATTTGGCATATCCAGCTTCTCAGAGTGGTGGTTGTGTGACATCGGTAATGCCGTGGAAAGGATATCAGTGCTGTTCACAGACCTTCAGGTGAGGCACGGCTCCTTTCAAAAATGATAAATCAATTTGTCTGATGTTGCAAACACCGCAAGAGCCATTTTTATTCTCTCCACGGAGGAAATGTTAGGATCAAAAAGTAAGGGTCAGATTGCTCCTGCTAAAAGCGCCATCATTTGTGCAGAAATAGCTCACGTAGTCTGCGCCTTATCCTCAAAAGAATTTGCTCTAATGATATGCCGGTGCAAACACGCCCACACAGTTTGGCATCTGAGCGCACTTTGCGCCTTTGACTGCAATAATTCCCATGGCATATAGGTGGCTTTTTCCCTGCAAACTTCGAGATTGACATCTCCTTTACACTGAGCAGTAAAAACAAACAACTCAAGAACAATAAGCAGCAACAGCGTGGGACAAGACGTGAACTTTCAGCTATAGTGAGTAGTTCATGTCAGGTGAGGTGCTCTAGCAGGTCAAAAAGAATAAATAAATCGGGCTTGAGGGCACACATGCAGGCGAGTCATGCAGAGATGATGGAGCCATGAGTAGGATTGCTGTTGTTCTTGAGGCCAGAAATGCTTCTGTTTTAAGGGGGGAAATCAGCTTGAGCCACCTGCCACATGATGGCAACTAAGAGGCAGGAAGGAAAAATAATTGTAATTTATAATAACCTTATTTGGCATTCACGTTTTGTTGTTGTTTTCTAATGGTTAAGACTTTATATGTTTATTTATTTATTTATTTACATATTGTCCTGATGATCTTAAATCATTATAAAAATACATGATAAATGAATGATATAAGTATATAAGCAAGTCGACGCAGAGCTGTCCGTGGTGCTGTCCTTAGGTCAACATAAAGCCCACTCTGACCTACCAGTGATACCGCTGAATTACTACTGTCAGGATGAGAAGCTGAGTTGCCTTTATTTCTCTGGTTTATTTGGGCATCACTGATTTATCCCCTTATTTAGTGAAACCTCCTGAGGCACAGCCACCAGTTGTATAAATATCAAAGTATTAATTGTGCCCCTTAAGAAAAAAAGCTTCAAATTATTTATTACGAACACAGAGTGGTTCAAAGTGGTCAAAGGATCATATGTCCACAAGTGTCGTTTTTTGTCGTCTTTTTTCTGTTGTTCATCCCGTTTTTTTTTTAAATTATTATTTATTTTAGGCTTTGTTATTGAAACAGCCAAAACAAACGCAAAAAATATAACTCAAATGACCAAAAAGTGGTCAAGGGGGTCATTGAGGTTTTTTAACAGACTGTTTTTAGACAAATTATTCATGTTCACTTACAAAGGTGGAATAAATAAAGAGACGAACACACTAGGCTATATTACTGTCATCCTTGATGTCATCTAGTAGCAAAGGATCATGTGGTCATGGCAACCACTATCTGCAAATTATTTTATTACTTAAATAAAAATGTGATACTCTCCCCTGTAAATCCTTTCTTGAGTGCGCCTGCCATCTCGCCTGCCGTGGTGCCTTCACCTGACTACAATCACTGCTGCCATAATTACAGGAGAGTCCTGGCATGACAGCCCTTATAAAAGCTCTGCTTCACAGTTACCACCAACTCAGTGCAATATGCAATCATTATGAGCGAGAGAGAGAGGGACAAAGTGAAATTGCGTGGACATAATACACGGTTCTCACAGGCGGTAATTTGCACAGCTAAACTGCCTGTTGCCTGCCAATTAGCGCTGGTCTTTGAGGATTAGGTGGTATTCGCAAGGAGACTCATTTGCATGGGGAGGGGGCAATTTTACGTTGAATTTATGAATATACCCTAACTTGCATGCATGTATGCAAATTGGACCGGCGCAGCCAGGAGGGGCAGTGCAGTTTGGATTTGCATTTCACCTTTTACTTAGGCTTTGAGGATCGCGCTCTTTTTTTTCTGTCATTTGCACAGGTTTAGCGATCGCAAAAGCAGTGCAATCCTTTTGAGGATCTGGCCCTAAGAGTGTAAAGAAATTGTGGAGAGGAGTGTATCACTTTGGCATACATTGTTAAAAGGATAATAACACTACCATTAATATTATTACTACAGAAAATTGAGGATATTAAAATAATAGTGTTTATTAGATTTATTATTCAAACCATAAAAATATGTTAATACAAATAAATTATAAAAAAATTAAATAAAAAAATATGTTATGTTATACTAATTATTGCAATGAATTCATCATACTTGTACAATAAGAAGAATATAAATTCAAGTTTTCAGATCATGTGCTTGACTCACAGCAAAATGTTACTGCTTTCAATCTGTGTCTGTCAGGGCCTTTCTCTGGAGTTCTCCCTGTGCATGTGTGGGGTCTTTCTGGGCACCCTGGCTTCTTCCCATAGGCTAAAAATATTCTCACTAGGTTAATTGGTGACTCCAAATTGCCCCTCCAGCCCCCTGTGACCCCAGAAATGGGATAAGCGGGATCGATGATGGATGGACTGGGTTGTAACACCTTTAATTTTTTTTATAATGTTTTAATTACATTTTACAAACAAAGGTTGTGTTTATTCTTTTATGATTCATTGATGAAAAGTTTTCATGTGTCCTGAGCTCATGCATGTGGGTTTGTGGTCCCTATACAAAGATCTGATAGTCTGGTCACCCTGTGTAAACTCCTACTGAAATAAGGTAAATCTGACTTTTTAAAATTCATTTTCTGTCTATATTGGGTAAGAAATGCACCCCTGTCATAGTAAAGCAGGTTAACCTACTATTCTCTGAATTCAGGTATGTGACATCCTAAAGATGTACTACTCCCGCCGTCCTGCAGTCGAAAAGCCCTGACTCAGTTGCATGCGAGCTGGAATGAATATACAGTCTAAAATGACCGTCAAAGATTGTTGATGTTATCTTTTTAGCTGCTGCAGTGATTGAAGTTACAAAATCAACTGTTGTTAAAAATAAACTTGAGAGCAGTCACTATTTTAAAGGCTGACCGTGATGAAGAGAGTTGTAATGTGGTTGAGTTTCTTGACTGTGATCTGCAGAAGATTCCTGGTTTCGGTTTAGACATGGTACCAACCTTCAGTTAGAGGGAAAGAAAATAAACATCAGAACAATGACTGCAGTTCTTTTACATTCAGGATTGGGGAGAAAGGTGTCACACTAACCGGTAAAAAAATTGGACCTGTGAAAAAGAGAGAAGGTTTTGTTAAACAGTTACAGTGATCTGTTTTTGTGATGATTGATCATATTCGTGAAAACGAATACTATTTCCTGGTAATATTTACTTGCCTGTGGACTGTTTGTAACCAAGCAGGACTATTAGAGCTGAACACACAACTCCAAACAGGACCCATTTAAGAGTGTTGACAAAAGGGGATCTCCGGACTGGATAAAGAAATGCATGCTGATTAGCTCATAGATAAAACATTTTATTCCATTTCAACAAGTTTGCACAAGTCCCTAATATCATCTGTAATGTTTGAAAGATTTTGCCCAAAAGTTTGCCGCGATATTTGACTTGGGTATACATATTAACTTAGGCTTTTACTTTAGCCTTGGTATTTGAATATCCATTCTAGCATGGGGGCAAAATTCAGTACTTGAACTGTAAATAAATATTCAAATAGAAAATATACAGTTCTGCAGCATGTAGGGCACCTGATTGTGTGAATGCCCTGTTCCAGACATCAACCCAACTGTCCAATGCTCTCTTGACCTCATCAACAAGAAGTACACTTAAAGAGTCCATGATAGCAATATGCCTTATCTGGGTCAGCCAGCAGAAGACAACTTGAGTAGATAATGATGACGCCAAAACATTTAAAGAGCTGGAGGCACTTTGGGCCCCACTGTGTCAATTTAGTGCAAAGCAACTTGGCTACTCCTTATCCACAACAAATCGACATTTATCAGCATCCCACCCACCACAGTCCAGCAGCAACTCACCAAGTGCACATTTAAGTGCAACTGCATCCTCTTAGGTGAGGAAAAGGCATCACTGACGAGACTGAGAGATGTAAGGACATGTGGCCCACTGGTGTGGCCTAAAATGAAGTAAATAGTAAAATGGTCCAATGCCATGCGTTTGTGTAGCAGCTGGGCAGGAGAGTAAGAGCATAAGCCATAAAGCAAGTATCTCCTACTATTAGCAAACACGCTTAAAAACAGTCAAGTTTGATTTTGTGAAAAAAAAACAGCCTTCTTATAAACACTTCTGTTTCATCCCTTCTTAGAACAGCATGTTTTGCTGTGAAACGTCATGAGCTGTGCTTGACCGCACCTTTCCCAGGAGATGGATGTAGCCTCAGTGTTTATTGTGCATGCATACCCAGACATGTTCCCCTCTCTGGAGCTCCCTGTGGGCTGAACAAACACTGAGCTAAGAGAGTTTCCCCCAGTTTGGGGAGGGAGTGTATCCCCCTATGACATCATTAAGGGGGATATTTTCAAACAGACTTTTTAAGCAGATATTTTTGAAAGATGAGGCATGTGACAGGAAGACAAGGACCTTTTTCATGTTGGGGGTTTGTATAAAGGACATGCACTCGCACACTTGTCTGCCACTTTATTAAATACACCTGTTTAACTGTTTGCATGCAGTATATTTAAAATTTTACTTTGTTTTTTCTCGTAAAATATGTTATTACAAAATCAAGGCAATAAAAGTAAAATATTTAAATTGTGCATATTTTTCTCTTCAGGATTGATGGTTGAAAAAAAAAATCAAATTAGGATATTATTAGAATATCAGTCTATAATTTCCACAGTGCATTTTTCGTAAGGTAGTTAAGTTCAGCTTGTATAGGTTTGAAAAATGCTTTCAGTTGTTAAAATAAGTCTATGGAGGCTTTTATTTAATGACTGCAGAACAATAAACACCAAAATCTGTTGCTATACCAAAGGGGAAAATATGCTGTCAAATGATAATAAAAGCAGCTAAATTTTACAAAAAAAAAATCACAATTATAAGAAAAATACTTTTTTTCAAGGAAATCATGGTGTCACAACAACAAAGTTCAAAGTGGAAGATCAAAGAGAGAACTGAATGCTTGTGGCGTTGTCTCCAGGTCAGTGCTTGGAGCTCTTGATGAGAGAAGTGTGAACTCCGAAAAAAAAGCCAAAGAAGTTGTCTTCAGGAACACTCGCTCAAGTCCAGGATTAATGTAAAAGCCTTTATTTGGTCTGGGAATGATTTAAGAAATAAGTCATGAAGTCTGTGCTCTCATTCATCCAGGTCGTGGTCTTTCAGTTCTTCATTAAAATGGTAACTGGGCTTGCTCGAGGTTCTTGAGGATGTTTTAACCTCTCTTTCAAAAGGCTTCTTTAGTTTAATGTGACCAGAGCCTAAAGTCTAATTTCCAGCTTTTGCCTCATTCACATAAGAGCCAAAACGTTTTCAAGAACCTCTGCCAAGTCCAGCTGCCCACTGCACAGGTCTCCATCAGGATGATGAGAGACATTCAGTGAGGTTGATGTTAAAACGGTCACATGGGAGGCTGAAATTATTTACTTTAGATCTGATGCTCTAAATCAAGTGTCCACCAGGTGTCAGATTTCAGCCTCCAGGTCATGTGACGGTTACAAAACTTAATGTTTTTCCCCACGCTCTGAAGACCCTGTGTAGGTCCAAACCAGTCCACTTTTTTTTTTATTTTCATTATTCTCTGACCCAATACAGGCTTTTTACATCAATCTTTGACTGTAGTGTGCCTGAAAGTGGCCCTGATGGCCTTTTTTAAAGCTAAAAAACGATAAAGCTCTGGTTACAGATGAGGAAATCAAAAACAACACAACAAAAATCAGAAGTTAGATGTTTAAGTGTAATGGTCCAGATAACCAACAACAACAAAGTTGTACATGGGTTTTTGCAACATAATAAAGTTTTAAAGCTACCAACAAATTTATGATGTGGTTGTTGTGCATTCATTTTAAAACAATCTTTCCATTCAAATTGTGTTTATTAAAGGGGTCTAATAAAGTGTTGTAAATGTAGTCAAATTCAGACCAAATGATTCTGATCAAATGTGACACATCATCGGAGTGACTCTGCCAACCAGCCTCCTGCTGGTGCTCATGTGGACTGATCTCCTGCTCGACCTTCGACCAGATTAACCGTGTGCAGGTACATGACCTCTTTTCAGGTTCTACAGGCATCGAACAACCGAAGCCAAGAAGGTGCAGAGTTTTATCATGAAGGAAAATCAAGTGCAAACAAAACCTGTTCATTAAAATGTTTAAGAATCAGAATTGATATTGTAAATTTGAACACACAAGGAATTTGACTTTGTAAATAAGTTCTTTAACAATCAACATAATTAAATGGAAATAAAGTATAAAAAACTGTAGAAAAAGTGCAAAATTGACTTGGGAATATGTGTCAATGTATACAAAATGTACAATAGGTGCAAAATGGAATATAAACAACCCAACAATATGTACAGAAAATGCATGAGTGTTAAATTTAATATAAATATATGAAACAAATTTCCAACAGTGTGAACAAAAGACTAGCAAGTAAAAATGGTTTAGTTAAAATCACAAACATGAGGTTTGCAACAGTTTTGAGATAATCGGGAATAAAACAAGAACATCAGCTGAAAAAATACAAATATATATATATATATATATATATATATATATTTGCTATTGAACTACCAACTCAAAAGCAAAGACGCAACATTAAACCACTTTATAACAAAGATGTTTTTACAAAATAATGAAGCTAAACACAATGAAGTTGCTCATCAGCTCAGACCGGTCCAATGCTTAAAGGAATATTTCACCCAAAGAATGATATGCCTTAATTTTCTACTCACCCTCATGCTCAGCAACACTCTGAAGCACTTTTTTGATGTCTCAAATGCAGCCGGCGCTCCGGGGTGATTTTCGCTGTCAACAAACGTCCATCTAAAGGTACGTTCACACCGCAAGCGACCCAGCTACCAAAGTCGCGTCGCCCACTGATGTAGCGTCGCGCGTCCATAAATACCTGTTTGGTCGCCGTTGGCGCCGCCTGTCGGTCGGTGACGTCACGTCCGCTCGAGTTTTACCGCAATCATATCATATATCACATTATAGGATGTATAAGCGGACATTATTCCAGCTGTGTCCTTTTCACTCACTTATCAGACACAAAACTCTGCAGCTGATGATGCAGCAGCATCATCTGTGAGTTTACCGCGGTCCGTCTGCAAATGTCCTCACTGAGATTAGTTCCGCCTAGAAGGAAGTCATCCGCCCTGTAGTCCGGATGAATAACGGCACCGTCACACGTACACACACCGCTGATTGGCTGATGCTGCACAGCTACACACGACATCGCCTGAATAGATCAACATTTTTTTAACTTTGACATTGCGCGACGTGTGAAGTGGTCGTTTTTTGGCCGTCTGTTGCATCGCGGGAGGGTTAGCCCCGCCCCATCGCGGCTGTACATTCACTTTAGTACATTTTTCGAGCCTTAACAGTGCTATAGCGTACTTCCGCAGTGCACGTCTACGCACGCTCCCTGCACTACGTTAGCCGCGGCAGACCAATCCAGACAGCTACGTAGTGCAGGGAGCGCGCGTAGACGTGCACTGCGGAAGTACGATATAGCACTGTTTAGGCTCGAAAAATGTACTAAATGACCTCGTTTCGAATTAATTATGGACGTTACCCGCTCAGGACACTTGGATTACAGCAGACGAGCAGTATGAAGGAAAATAGGCACGTTTTTGTGGACTTTTATGGACCTTTTTCTTCGGGCTCCGCTGTCCCTTGTTAGATGGACGTTTGTTGACAGCGAAAGTCCCCCCGGAGCGCCGGCTGCATTTGAGACATCAAAAAAGTGCTCCAGAGTGTTGCTCAGCATGAGGGTGAGTAGAAAATTAAGGCAAATCATTCTTTGGGTGAAATATTCCTTTAAATGAAAAATGGGACACGGAGGTCACCTGCAACGTCTCTGGCCTTCATTTTCATTTCAGGTAAGAGGAAGGAGAACCAAGTGGGAGTGATAATTAATGAATCTCAGACTAGATTAGAGGATAGATTAGATATAATTTATTAATCCCTGTAGGAAACTCCCGCAGGGAAATTAATAAATTAAAACTAAAAGCATGTCGGCCCTGTAATCATCCCGTATTGTTGCTGTAAGGCACAAATTTACTGGAATGCTGCTTTTCAGGAAATAAAGTCTACTAGCAAATGAATTAATATCTTATTGTCTTTACATATTTTCTCAACTTTAAATTAGTTAATAAAACAACATTGGGGATGGATAATATATCAATTAAATAGATGGATTTAAATTTTTATGCAGAGATTTGAAAACTAAAAAGATCTTTTCCGCTTACTTTACAAGTGGGAAACCTGCCTATGTTCAAGCTAAATTATCGACATTTTATGAAAAAATGACATGTAACTTAACTATTCAAGGGAAATCCGTTAGTTTCAGAATATTATTTTATAACATAAAAATAAAATCTGACATATTTATGTCACTTGGAAAATTTTGATTCTTTTTTGGATTTCAGTAGAAAGTGAAATAAACATTTTTGCTCCAAAAAGTTGTAATTTTCTGGCTATAATTTGTGTTTCCAGACTTAATAGGGTTAAAGGTCCAGCAGAGGGCTCTACTGTACCATTACATAGCTGAGCACATGTCAAGCACGGAGCTCACGGGACATTAAGTTTAAGCGGTACCTGAACAAATGATTGGCTGGTAGAAAAAAAAATGTGTGTTTAAACAACATATACTCCCTCTATGCTGTTTTTGTGTCTTGTTTTCACTTAAAACTCTTTGAATTATGTGAAGTTGGAGCATCCTTTGCAGGAATATACAGCTGTAGCTTCTGTGCCAGCTATTGCAGCACAGATGCAGACCTGATATTCTATACTGTGGCTAATGTTCAGGCTAATTTCATGAATATCATAGAACCCTAACTACTCCTGCATAAGGGCCACATTGGCTGATCTCCAGCCATTGAAAATGATCTCAAGCACTTCCACATCAGATTCTTAACCATCCCTTTTAACATTAGCAAACGCAATGACATACACTTAGCTACTTGAAATGATCTCTTTAAACAAATCCTTCAGACAAGAGTGGTGTCAGAAAATGATTAAACAGATTAAACAGTCTATACAAGTTTCAGGAATGCTTACATCACTGTAATTATAAAAGATAAAAAAACACACAAAGCATTTCAATTATATTATCTCTGTATTTACAGTATTAACATTTTTGCATAACATTGGAGCAAACTTGTGATAACTGGTCTCAGGCTTCAGAAATATAGCAAACTGTGGTTTTACACCATTCTTTGATATTTTACAATTTACAGTTTCTGTCATGCTGTTTAGGTCACATATCTCCCTCTTTTTAACAGCTTTACACTGGAACGTCTCCTGTCCAACAAAATCCACTCAGATGTTGGATTTTGGTCTGCTCATAAACCCCTCAGTTTCAGCCCTGCTCAGAACAGGCTGAGTGATGCTTATGAACTGTTTTGGATCACACCCACACAGGGAATCCTCAAACTCTGTACTCAAATGTTTAGTGTGGTTTGTTTGGTCTCTATAAGCCTTGACAGCTAAGAGACTTCTCATTGACAACAAATACAAACTGGTCAACGATAATTAGCATAACTGAAAGATGAGTGGTTAATGATAAAGCCCCATAAATAGAGGTCCTATAAACTAGAAAGATATTTTTTAATCATCAAAAAAGTTGCAAGAAAACTCCTAAACTGTATCAAATTTACATTGAAGTATTAGGAGTATTTAGAAAGGGAGTTGAGCCGTCCTGCAATCTTGCCAATTCCTGCCACTTCCTCAAACTCTGCCAACATATTAATGCTATTTAGAGAGTGCTTTGTCCCAATCAGTGAAGATTTTTATCCTTCTTATACGATAAAAGCAACATCTTTACTGCTTTCCGATAAGTTTATACTGATCCCAGCTTCTTCTAGAACATATATTTTCTATAATCCACTTTTAAGTTGATTCTGGCATGCCCATAAACCCCTTTGTTCCAGCCTTGCTCAGAACAGGCTGTTTTAAATCCAAGAGCTGTGTCTGACTGTGCTCCTCAGAAGAAGTGAATCAGAGCTCTAATGTTTACTGGGGTGTGACATGGCTGCCCTTAATGACATTAGAAGGGGACATTTCAAATTATTTGAGCACAGATTTTCCATTTTGAGCAAGAAAAAGAGAGAAGGAGGGACCATTTGACACGTAGACTCATCTATTTGTACAAAGCATTAAACGTGTATTTTGCATGGCATGACCTTCAGCACTTGACAGTTAACCTCAGCTTTGTGTCATGTCCTCTAGGAAATGTCTTGGTAAGGTGATATGGAGACTTTCCTCAGACGATTGAGCTGGATCTTGTCGTAGACAGTCTGTGGCTGAATAGGGAGGAGAAGAATAAGTAAACATCATTGTCACGTTAGAGAAAGACTTCATGACTTTTTGTTTTTTAAAAAAAAAAACAGGTTCCGTCAAGAATCTTAAAATTTGAGGATGACTTTGAAGATTCACTCAGCAACTTTAAAGAGGTCATATTTCGCCTTAAATCTAGTTCACGAACTCATTTTTGATACTGAAGTGTTCACAATCATTAATATTTAAGTACTTTCTGGTCTTTATAGTCAGAGCTCCCCTGACTATGCTGTGCTCCTGCCTCTCTAAAGGTGCGTTCACATCGGACGCTACCTGTACTACCTCGGCGATCACTCTCCATGCAAAGTCAATGTACAGCCGCGATGGGGCGGGGCTAACCCTCCCGCGACGCGACTTGTCGCGCGATGTCAAAGTTAGAAAAAAGTTAATCTATTCAGGCGATGTCGTGTGTGACTGTGCAGCATCAGCCAATCAGCGGTGTGTGTACGTGTGACGGTGCTGTTATTCATCCGGACTACAGGGCGGATGACTTCCGCATAGGCGGAACTAATCTCAGTGAGGACATTTGCAGATGGACTGCAGTAAACTCACAGAGGATGCTGCTGCATCATCAGCCGCAGAGTTTTGTGTCTGATAAGTGAGTGAAAAGGACACAGCTGGAATAATACACCCTGTTATGGGATATATGATAGGATCGCGGTAAAACTCGAGCGGACGTGACGTCACCGAGGGACGGTCGACGCCAGGCGACCAAACAGATAGGCTATTTATGGACGCGCGACGCGACTTTGGTAGCTGGGTCGCTTGCGGTGTGAACGCACCTTAAGCATCTGTTAACCATATAGTCAGCAATTTCACATTCATTCTAATGTCTACACTCTGCACTGGACTTGCTACCAATGGGCTTAAGCTGATGATGATACAATGGCGCGGCCTCACACTGGTAGATCTTTTTGAGAAGCTGGAACAAGATGCTTTAAGGTGCATTCACACCAGACACTACTTGTACTACCTCAGTGATCACTCTAAATTTAAAGTCAATGTACAGCCACGATGGGGCTAACCCTCCTGCGATGCGATTGCTGCTTACAAGGCGATCACTTCACTCATCGCGCAATGTCAAAGTTAAAAAAGCTGATCTTTTCAGACGATGTTGTGTGTGGCTGTGCGGCAACAGCCAACCAGCAGTGTGTGCGTGTGTGACTGTAACCGTGACAGACAGTTTTTCTTCCTGAGTAACATTCAGTGTCTGTGTGGGAAACACTAGTCAGTGAGGACATTAGTTCCGCCTTGACGCAACGCAGGAAACTCACAGATAATGCTGCTGCAGGGCATCAGCTGCAGTGTTTTGTGTTTTGATAAGTGAGTGAAAAGGATACAGCTGGAATAATGTCCGCTTATACATCCTATTATATGATATATGAAATGATTGTGGTGAAACTTGACCGAACGTGACTTCACCGAGCAACGGCCGATTGCAACTCTGACCAAAATGATGTATTTATAGACATGTGACGCGATTTCAGTGGGCAACGCAATTTTGATGACGGAGTCGCTTTTGGTATGAATGCAGCTTTAGACAGCTGTCGCTGCATTGAAGCGAAGAGAAAGAAGTCCTGAAGCCACTGATTTAAGTATTTTTCAGCGGTGTATTGTTGAACACAGTAAATAGCCAAAAAAATCAACAAAGCAGAAAATGGGCCCTTTGAAGTTGCAGAAAAATCATTAGGTGTCAGGTGGGGAATTAATGTTAATATACATGTTTATATGATAAGTCACATTTTGGCATTGTAACGTTCTTCATTTGCTGTTAAATTTAACATTTTTACCTTTTAGAATTTTTTTTAACTTTAGAATAAATGACTGAAGAGTTTTTAAAGGGACATGTCAGCATTTTTTTCACATCTTGCCTTCTTCCCAAGTCCCCAACAGGTAGATAGACTCCCTTATATTTCTTTCATTCTCCTGTTTATTTTTTATTTTTGTCAGAAAAGGACTTTGTAACCCTGTTTTAAAAAGTGATATATAAATAAAGTTTATTATTATTACTATTGTTATTATTTCTACAAATAAGGAGAAACAAACTCTCCCAACACTAACTATCTTGGCTGTAACACTGGGAGTCAATGGGTAGCGTTAGCATGCCTCTACTAGTATCTTACTATCTTTTACTGCTGGCGAACAGAGGCTTTGTTTTGTCGCGGTGTGATTTTCATGAACAAGACAAGTGTTTTGAACAGCTCTTTTAAGTGAATGATGAGAGCCAATTTGCAGTTGTGAGTGAGGTGTGCATTGGTGAGCCATTCTTGAGAGCAAATTGCTTCCAGGCATTTAAGAAGGGCTTGCAAACTAACAGCTCACTCAAAACTGTGAATTGGTTCTCTCCGGTACAAACCACCGTGGACAAGCTTGTCAGTGAAACAAAGCCTCTGGTTATTTGTTTAGTGGTGGGCGAACTTTTTTCTCTTTTACTTTTTACTGTGTTCACAGTTGGAAGAATGAAGTCTGTCAGCTTGTCTTGGACTCTGGACTGAAGCAAGGCATGAAAAAAACAAGTTGACCTATCCGTTTATACTCAAATTACACATTTGTCATCTCAGATTCTCACGAATCCAAAAGGTTAATCCCTGAAAAAGATTTCTCACCCCTGATTGGACTGAAAAGTTCCCGCTACCAATCGTTTCATACTCAGAGTTCGGCTTCATGGGATCCTGTAAGGTTACAGCATCACAAACAGAGGACATAGGAAAAGGATTATTAGGTGAAGTCACTGTAAATCAAGTAAAAAGTGATCAATGTGATTTACTGATGAAAATGTGTGGGCTATTGCTCCACTGCTTTACTTACATTGTGATATCCGACCTCTGTGATGTCTGCATATACAGTGGGGTCTTCAAGGGTGCTGTCTGCTCAGTGAATTGAGTTTAGAGAACAATGAAAAGTTCAGATTATTAAGTGGTCGTTCATGAGAGCAAAATAAATCTAGAGGTAGCATAAAACACAAACTGTTCTTTAGAAGAACATCCTCATATCCAGTGTTAATTTTGTGGACAAATTATTTTCATCTTAGTTTTCATCAACAACCTTTTTTCCCCTGACATAAAACTAGACGATAACTAAAAAAAACAAATGTATGTGTTGACCAAAACTAAAACTAAATTAACTGACATTTTCATCAACAAATAAAAAAATAGACTAAAATCTTTGACAGAGACTTAATATATTCAGAACTAATTTTGTCCTATAGAAAGTAGGGACTAGGATTACTCGTGTCGTTGAGCAGTTGAACTGGCATATCTGACAAAGTGCCTTTCAAATGTTTTTTTTTTATGTTTTTAGGCAAAATTCATAAAACTAAACGTATATGTTCTTTATTCATACAGCCCTTTACAACAGCCCTTTTGGTCAATCAAGGCGATTGACAATAGATAATAAATAAATAGGAATAATTAAAAACAATAAAAGCAATAAAATACATTAAAGCAATAAAATTGATTAAAATAAAGTAAAAGTGTCTCCACGCTTCAGGGTATTAAAAGCCAACCAAAATAAATAGGCAGGGATCATATTCCAGAGCCTGGAGCAGCAACAGAAAAGGCTTGGTCACCCCAGTGAAAAAGGCAGAATCTTCCCATAAAATGAAGTTGGTTGAACCAATGATCTGTTTGTTGATCACATCCCAGTCAGAAGGAAGCTGTCACGTCCTCCTCTCAGCACAGCTAAACCACCTTTAGCTTCATAGGGTGCTTCACAGCCTGACCTTTTTCTGACCAGTAAGAACTGTATCAGCTTCAGGCTTTTTTTTTTTTTTTTTTTTTATTAATTTTTACAACACAAACAAACAGGACAACATAAAAACAAAATACACCCCACTCACCTTCACATCCCACACAAAACTACACATGGTACAACAAAAATGTATGCATATAGACCAATTCAGTTTACATTTTCAAAATAAACCTTTGAGAACCTCCCATCTCCTTTCATATTTTTTGGCATCATTGTCAGTTTCGACCATATAACCTTCTAAAATTATATATTGCTGAATAAATCTTTTAAAGGAAATAATATTAAGTAAAGATCTATTTATGGCCTTAAAGATAAATCGTTTACCCAGAACAATAACTAGGTTTACTAAATCATTCCTATCTACAAACTCTCCTAAAAGTACAGAAACAAAATTTAATTTTAAAGACAAGCCAATTTCTAAACACATTTCCTCAACATCCTTCCAAAACAAGGACACTATGTGACAGTGCCAAAACAAGTGCAAGGTGGATTCAGACTCCTGATGACAAAAACGACAATCATCCATCTCTGCCATATTCCATAGCTTTAACATTTTCCTTGTGGGTAAAAAAATTATATATGATTTTAATTTGAAAGAACCGATTTTGCACATCCACCGTAGTTTTGTAAATTAAATTAAATATTTTTTCCCATAGTAATGGACAGTCAAAAGTGTCTTCCCATTTTCCATATGTATTGTATGGGGCAACCTTTAACGACTGCTTTATTAAATAAAAATTATATATTTTTTTATTAGGTTTTATTCCATTTAACCAATTTGAGTTTTTTATTGATGGTTTACAGACCAGCAGTTTATTTCTTCCATAGTTAATTGTTTGTTTCCATTTTTTCCCTAATGCAGCAGTTAGCTGATTAAAGGAGTAACATGAACATACATCACCATACATAATTCTAAATTCATCATACTCCATAATCTTGCCATTCTCATTAATAATATCATTTACAAAAATAATACCCTTCACACACATATTTTCCCAAAAGAAAGGCTTTCCATCAATTACAATATTAGAATTCATCCATATTATCTGCTGTAAAATGTCATCTCTTTTTTCCGGTCTATAAAATTGAAAACACCACCATGAGTGAGTTGCCTCCTTTATGAACCCTGAGATGTTTCCCAGCAGTTTATCCATATATGAAAAGTGGGAAGGCGATAATTGTAAGAACGGGTACAGTTTCTTTTGACCTAATATATTGCTTTTGTCCAACAAGACACTTGTGTACCACTCACTGTTAAAATATATCTTTTGGACAATTGCTGCTTTTAATGACAAACATAAAGCTTCAAGGTTGAGTAATTTCAGACCCCCAAAGTTATACTCATTGTACAAAACCTTTCTTTTGATTTTTTCTGGCTTGCCATCCCAGATAAAGTCAAAGACATTCTGTTCATAGACCTTTAAAAAAGGTTGTGATGGAGCTGGTAATGACATGAAAAGGTATATAAATTGAGGAATAATAAGGGAATTGATAATAGATATTTTCCCATAAAGTGTTAAGGATTTTCCTTTCCATAATTGTAAAATTTTATTCATCCTTCTCATTTTACTATCATAATTTATTGAACCAATGTCTTCTAGATTTTCTGGGATCACAACACCAAGTATATTAACTGGCCCATCTGTCCACTCAACAGGTACTTTGCATTCCATTTTAAATAATGTGTTCTTTAGGCTGCCAATCCTCAATATTTTACTTTTATCATAGTTAAGCTTTAATCCAGATTGTTGTGAAAACATTTCTAGGAGATCTATAAGGTTTTGTAAACAATGAGGTTTAGGGCTGATAAGGAAGCTTGTATCATCAGCATACATTAATATTTTACTTTCAATATTGTTATTTATAAGCCCTTCTATACTTTTGTTCGATCTAATTTTAATAGCTAGTATTTCCATTGCAATTATAAATAAATATGGAGACAAAGGGCACCCTTGTTTTAGTCCTCTTAACAGAGGTATTGTACCAGAAATATATCCATTGTTAATGATTCTACAGTTTGTTCTATTATATAGTGTTTTTATCCATTTCAACAAGGAGTCACCAAAATTGAAAAGCTCAAGGCTTTTACAAATAAAATCTAAACTGATTTTATCAAAAGCTTTCTCTAAATCGGCAACAAAGATTAATCCTCTTTTATCCTCTGTATTATAATTTTCAATAATTTCTAAGAGCTGTCTTATATTATTAACTATATTTCTCCCTTTTAAAAATCCTGATTGATCTTGGTGAATAAGTTTTGGCAAAACAGACTTAAACCGTATAGCTAAACATTTAGACAAGATCTTAGCATCATAACACTGAAGTGTTATTGGCCTCCAGTTTTTTAAGTATACAGGATCTTTGTACTGACCATTAGCTTCCTGTTTTAATAACAATGAAATAAGACCTTCCTTCTGAGAATCAGACAAATACCCCATTGTATATGAATAATTAAAACTGGATAACAGTGGCTTCTTAACTTCTTCATAAAATTTTTGGTAAATCTCAATAGGTATCCCATCTAGTCCTGGTGTTTGAGACCTTCGCAAGAGAGTCTTTCTGGATCATTCAGTTTCCGTACATAATTTTCAGGGAAAAAATTTATAGTTTCAACAGGAGTTACCTGATGTGAAAAAATATTTTTAAAGTAATTTTCCATTTCTTTCAGTATAATGGGTTGCGTTGACAATACATTTTCGTTGCTTTGAATTAATTTGGAAATGTTCTTTTTAGAATGGTTTTTTGCTTGTATATTTAAAAACATTTTTGAACACGTCTCTCCTTTTTTCATCCAGACTGCCCTTTTGTAATCATAGCTTTTCAGTAAATTATTTTCTACTATATTGGCGAGCTCCTCTTGCTTAGCTGCCAAAACACTAAGTTCTTCATTAGTTGGATTTGGATTTCTATCAATAGTTTGTTGTAAATCTTCAATCTCTTTATTTAAGAGTTGTTCTGTTTTTTTAGACTGTTTTTTTTTCCATGAGCAATATGCTATGGCATATCCTCTAAAAGTGCATTTAAAGGCTTCCCAGACAATTTGAGGATTTGCAGACCCTTCATTAAATTTAAAAAAATCCTGAATAAATGATTTTGTTTTTTTAATAAATTCATCGTCTTGTAATAACATTTGATTAAATTTCCAATATCCGGGTCCTCGTATATTATCTTCAATTGCTAAATTTAGCCCTATACAATTATGGTCTGAGCGTAATTTATCTTCAATTAATGTTGCATTTACTTTATTTATCAATGAAAATGATATCAAAAAGTAATCAATCCGACTTGCCTGGTTTTGTCTTCTCCAAGTATATCGTACTAACTTAGGATTTTTCAATCTCCAGATATCAATTAAATCAAATGTATCCATTGCATTTCGTATCTTTTGCAAGGCTCGAGGATGATAATGTATAGAAATATTCCCTTTTCTATCCAGTGTCGTATCCAAAGCAACATTGAAGTCCCCAACTATAATAAATTCTCCTTCTTGTTCTTGCAACCTATCCCAGATATCATCAAAAAAGGAGGGCTCATCTGTGTTTGGCCCATACAAATTTACAATACACATCTTTAGACCTTTAACTATTACATTTAATATCAACCAACGTCCTTGCAAATCTTTCTCCACTGAACAAAGTTGAAAAATGAAATGTTTTTTTTATTAATATAACACCTTTTGAGTTTCTGCTACCATGTGAAAAGAAAATCGGTCCATCCCACTCCTTTTGCCATTTTCTTCATCTAGACTTGTTGAATGTGTTTCTTGAAGACAAAAAAACAATTGTGGTTTGTCCTTTAGCCACATAAATATAAGTTTTCTTTTCCTATTATCTGCCAAGCCATTACAATTATAACTAAGAATTCCCACATCATTATCTTTAGTTTTATGAACCATGAGGCCTAAATAAGTTTATTTAACATTTTATTGGTTCTCTTAATATCCTGGATCATATGAGCTTGAGTTATCTTAAAACTAAAAACTGCTGCACCATACATTTCCAAACGAATACAAAACACCCAAATTAAACCCACCAACAAATCACACTTAAGATACACAAACACATAACACAAAGAAATAAACCACAGCTGATTGTTTTCCATTGTCTAGCTACATGGACCAGTCCCAGAATAAACTGAAACGCTCCAACCAAAAATTCATGTTATGTTCGTGTAGTCGTTTCCATGGCAATGATTCGATGACGCAATCACCGTGCAACATTGTTATTGTTCCTCACGCCTGTAGAGCTCCCCGTTTACATAAAGTTTATCAACAACGAGGCGAACTTTTTGCCCTTTCTGCCTAAAGGAGTTCATTATTGGGATTAACTTACGTCGTTTTTCCACCACCTCGGCTGGATATTGGCTGGTCATGAAAAATCGAGTGCCTTTTAGTCTTTTGGAGAGAGCAAGCATGTCATCTTTGCTTTTGGAGCTAGTAAACTTTACAACCACCGGTCTCGGTTTACCTTGCTCCTTGCGCTGGCCAAGCCTGTGTGCTCTCTCTATTTGGAACTTCTTGACTTCTTCCTCCGGGATGCCGAATTGCTCCTTCAGAAAGGCCCTGACGAGGGTCTCCACCATGCTGTAAGTTTCCCCTTTCGCTTCGTTTATTCCCATGATCAACAGGTTGTCCCGCATGCTCCTGCAGCGGAGCTCCAGCAATGCCGTCTTTAACTTCTCATTTTCATTTGATAGTCCAGTAGTTGCAAGTTTCAGACTCATAACTTCTTCTTTTAGCACTGACTGATCACGTTTTATATCCTCCATTTGAGCGTAGTTATACTCGACTGATTTTTTCAACTCTGTAACATCAGCCCTTAGTCCGTCCAGAATGTCCAGTTTCTCAAGTTTTTCAGCCACAGCTTGTAACATTTTTCTGTCGTCAGGGGTAAACGTAGCGGTTTCATCGACATCACTTGAAGATAATAGGTCGCGGCAGTGTTTAGATTCCCTTGATCCGCCTTTTGGCATGATTGCAGTTCAAACAATAGGTAGCTCAGCGTCCGACACGTTTTAGATCAGTATACCAGCAAATGAAGATGATGTCTCACCATTTACACAGAGTCGAATATGAAGTCAATTACGACTAGAATATCACCACGATGGAGCACTTAAAGCCATGAATAATACTAAAAAACTGGGACCGGTAGGAAGACAATCTCAGCTCGTGTGGCTCACAGCGGCCATGTTGCAAGTTGGCCTATCCGTTTATACTCAAATTACACATTTGTCATCTCAGATTCTCACGAATCCAAAAGGTTAATCCCTGAAAAAGATTTCTCACCCCTGATTGGACTGGAAAGTTCCCGCTACCAATCGTTTCGTACTCAGAGTTCGGCTTCATGGGATCCTGTAAGGTTACAGCATCACAAACAGAGGACATAGGAAAAGGATTATTAGGTGAAGTCACTGTAAATCAAGTAAAAAGTGATCAATGTGATTTACTGATGAAAATGTGTGGGCTATTGCTCCACTGGTTTACTTACATTGTGATATTCGACCTCTGTGATGTCTGCATACACAGTGGGGTCTTCAGGGGTGCTGTCTGCTCAGTGAATTGAGTTTAGAGAACAATGAAAAGTTCAGATTATTAAGTGGTCGTTCATGAGAGCAAAATAAATCTAGAGGTAGCATAAAACACAAACTGTTCTTTAGAAGAACATCCTCATATCCAGTGTTAATTTTGTGGACAAATTATTTTCATCTTAGTTTTCATCAACAACCTTTTTCCCCTGACATAAAACTAGACGATAACTAAAAAAAACAAATGTATGTGTTGACCAAAACTAAAACTAAATTAACTGACATTTTCATCAACAAATAAAAAAATAGACTAAAATCTTTGACAGAGACTTAATATATTCAGAACTAATTTTGTCCTATAGAAAGTAGAGACTAGGATTACTCGTGTCGTTGAGCAGTTGAACTGGCATATCTGACAAAGTGCCTTTCAAATGTTTTTTTTTTATGTTTTTAGGCGAAATTCATAAAACTAAACGTATATGTTCTTTATTCATACAGCCCTTTACAACAGCCCTTTTGGTCAACCAAGGCGATTGACAATAGATTATAAATAAATAGGAATAATTAAAAACAATAAAAGCAATAAAATACATTAAAGCAATAAAATTGATTAAAATAAAGTAAAAGTGTCTCCACGCTTCAGGGTATTAAAAGCCAACCAAAATAAATAGGCAGGGATCATATTCCAGAGCCTGGAGCAGCAACAGAAAAGGCTTGGTCACCCCAGTGAAAAAGGCAGAATCTTCCCATAAAATGAAGTTGGTTGAACCAATGATCTGTTTGTTGATCACATCCCAGTCAGAAGGAAGCTGTCACGTCCTCCTCTCAGCACAGCTAAACCACCTTTAGCTTCATAGGGTGCTTCACAGCCTGACCAGTTTCTGACCAGTAAGAACTGTATCAGCTTCAGGCTTTGCGAGATGACCTTGAAACACTGACCCTAACCCTGGTCACAGAAACCTTTATTGTAGCTGTTCTTACCTGTTTGTCTTTGTTTGCACTGCCAGCAAACAACGATTCCAACAATGATTAACACTGCCAGTATTGCTCCAGCCACACTGATGACAATAGGAAAGCTTACTGGCCCTGAAAATGAGGACGAGGAGTTAAAGCACAGTGAATAATAAATCAGATAATAAACTTTTTGGACCTGATTAAAAACATTTGAAAACATTTTATGTTTAAGAGCACAAAGGCAGCAATACTACCTGAAAGATGGGCAGCCATCAACCCCATTCACTCTTTCAGAATAACTGAATTTACCCAGTTGAACTGCATTTTTCCCAGACTTTACTCTAGCACAGTTCACATGCCTTTATGCAAAACACCACAATGAGATTGTGCTATGTTTTTACCTCAAGACTATTCACATTAATTCTGTTAGGCTATCTGTGACAATTCACACTGCAATGTGGTTGATGCTTGCGACTTGGCGCACGCCCGCACAAATACACAACAGTATCTCTGGAAACGGAACAAAGACGGGGGTCAACTGATAGACCTTTCTGTAATGAAAAACTTTAAACCAAGGTTTAAACCCTCAAAGCACCTGTGTTGACCCTTGATTTGCTCAAATTTAAGTCATAAAAAAATAAAAAATGCACAAAATGGACTTTATTCTGTACTTGCTCTATATGCCATTAAAGCTGACAGTGAATCGGACGACAGAATAAGACGCCTCTCAGTCTAACTTTTCCACAGAGGTCTAGATAATGCCTGAATGTCAAAGTATGCAGAAGTTAAAGCCATTCATGTGCATGTCATACCCTTATTCAGTGCAAAGTTCTTCATAAAATTTACGATACAAACACAAAGCAGCCCCGAATGTCAGTAATGCCTGTAACAGAAGCAACTTAACGCCAGCAAACCACATTCATGTTCCAGTTCTGTCCCACTTTGAAAGTTAATTCAACTTATTTATTTGATTAGGACAGTGCACATCAATCAACAATTTTGCAATACACATCACTGTAAATATGCCGGAAATAGAACAGTAGCTAAATTTAATCCATTTTCCTAAGGCAGGTGATTAGATAGGAAGAGAAGAACAGTGTCCTGGGACTAGACTTCTGATGTAATAAAGTTTAAGGTCTGAATTTCCCAGCAAAACCCTTATCAGTTATTTTTGTATCTGTCCCGATACCCCCAGTGTGCACTTAATTTCATGACCCTGATGTCTTATTTTGTCGTATTTTCATCTTATTTTAATCATGTCTTGTTGTTCTGTGCCTTATAAAATTGTTTTTATATTAAAATCAAGTTGTTGCCATTTAGCTATAGGGATATCCATATGGAGAGGACGCTGGCGCGGATTGTGCGCCGCTTCTCCGTTTCTCATTAGTATAACTTTGTTTTAAGCTGTTTTAGTCGTGGGTTTTAGTCTTTGGCAGTGTCACTGACAGTGTTTTGTTGATTTTTTTACACGCTGTAGTGCACGGTGGATTAACACAAACTCTACCTGTATTCTGAAGTACTTTTGGGACGCCATTATTGACGGAGGGCAATTTCTCCTGCTGCCGTTCGCCTCGACCATCGTCCAGCGCTGGGGTTCCTACATACCCGGGAAGCCTGCCTGCGTTTTTAGTGGACCTCCTGTTCATCTACTGCTGAGATACCCCTGGTCAGCCTTCCAGCTGTCCCGGTGCGGTGTAGCCATCGATTCGCCTGGATCCGCTCCCTCTGCAGCCTGCAGCCAGACGCCAGCTTGTCAACCTGACCGAGTCAGCAGGAGTACTCCTGTGGAGGCAACTGGTGGCTGCTAGCCTGGCCAACGGCTTCAAACAAGGACAACATCCGAGGACCACCAGCGCTTCAACTCCACCGTCAGCTAGCGGTACATCAGCCACCTGGTCAACAGGCGACCGGTGGTAGCTAGCGGCACATTAGCCTCCTGATCAGCAGGCGTTCATCACTCATCATCATGCTCAAGTACTCCTTTTCACAACTGCTTAGTCTCAATAACCGCACTACTCCACCATGCATCTCAGCCATCAAACAGCTGGGAATTCTGCGCCGACCACGGTATATCCACAGAAGCTCCAGTCGTCAGTTTGTTTACACCAACACTCACTCCATCCACTCCATCGCACTTCCGGCGCGTCATCAGAGCCCTGTCGCAGCTGCACTACGTAGCAGCACGGCCTCAGCTCAGGCAGCCTGGAAAACGTGGAGTGGATTTCTCTCTACTTCGCCCCCTCTCCAGATTCATCCCTTCATCTACTGTTAAAATTGAACTCCTCAACATCCAAGCTCTAACAAATAAATCTTCTTTTATTTTGGACCATATAGTGGACAAGAAACTGGACATTATGTGCCTCACAGAAACCTGGCAACAGCCCAGGTGTGTATAAAGCCCTAAACGAAGCCTGTCCTCCAGGCTTTAAATACCTGTTCAAAGCCCGTGGCACAGGTCGAGGTGGTGGCTTGGCCATTCTCCACCGTCCTGACCTCGATCTATCCCCCCTCCCCCTGCCCACATACACTAATCCTTGGCCTTTTCTTGCAAACCCCTTCCCTTTGACACTTTTACTCATCTACCGCCCACCACCAAAACCAAAAGCCATCTTTTTCCAAGAACTACAGGACCTGCTCACAACCCTTTGCACAACCACTTCCAACCTGGTCATACTGGGCGACATCAACATTCATCACAATAATCCCTCCTGCCCCTCTGCTTCCGACTTCCTGCAACTACTGGACTGCCTTAACCTCACCCAACATGTCCATGTCCCCACTCACCTCAAAGGCAATACACTGGACCTCGTCATCACCCACTCTGCACCCATCAATAATCTCCTTGTATATGACCTTGGCATTTCTGATCATAGCGTTATTGCAATGGAGCTTCCATTTTCATCAAACCTCTCCAAGCCCAAACGACAAATTAGATTCAGGAACATCAAAAACATCAAACAAGACATATTAACTCAGGACCTCCATCATCTCTCTTCCTTAGTCTTCCAAACTGCCAGTGACGCTGTGGACTTCTACAACAACTCCCTGGCCACCCTCCTGGATCATCATGCCCCTATTAAGACCCGGACAGTCACCTTCTCACTCTCAGCCCCCTGGTTCACCTGCGAACTCCGCAAATTAAAGGCAGCTGGCCGTGTGCTTGAGCGGCGTTTCAAGGCCACTGGACTCACTGTACACAAACTGGCCTTCAAAGAACATCAGAAGACTTATGCAAAAGCCCTCAAACTCGCACGCTCACATTTTTACTCCCATATTATCAATAACACCCCTGGCAACTCCAAGCAGCTATTTTCAACTGTAAATCACCTTATTAAACCCCAACCATCCACCTAAACAGAAGCTTCTGAGGAACAGTGCAATAACTTCATGTCATTTTTCAGTGCTAAAGTAGATTCCATCCGCTCCCAGTTCTCCAGCCCCTTGACCCCGCCAGCTGCTCCTGCCCCCCAGCCGGTAGTCTCTCAGCCTCTCCTCTGCTTCTCCACCATCACACAGCATGATGTGGAGAAAATCATCCAAAAGATGAAATCCTCCTCCTGTGCCCTGGACCCCCTCCCTACTGCTCTTATAAAACTTAACTTCCTCGCCATAAGCCCTCTTATCACCAGCATCATAAACCTCTCAATCCAGCCGGCCTTGTCCCCTCTGCACTAAAAACTGCCATCATCACACCTCTGCTTAAAAAACCCTCTTTAGACCCACATAACTATGCAAACTACAGACCCATCTCTAACCTCCCCTTCATATCAAAGGTTCTGGAAAAAGTGGTTGCTGCTCAGCTCCAAGACCATCTCCGTTTAAACAGCATTGCTGAGAAGTTTCAGTCTGGGTTCCGGGCTGCCCACAGTACGGAGACAGCCCTCGTCAGGGTCACCAACGACCTTCTTATGGCAGCGGACGATGGCTCCCCCTCTCTGCTCATCCTATTGGACCTTACAGCTGCATTTGATACAGTTCACCATGGCATTCTCCTCACCCGCCTTCACTCCATTGGACTTCATAACTCAGCTTTAAACTGGTTTCATTCATACATCTCCAACAGAACCGAGTTTGTTTCCTTGGGAGGAAAAAAATCCCAGACCCACCCTGTCACCTGTGGTGTCCCCCAAGGATCCGTTCTTGGCCCCACCCTCTTCAATTCTGTACATGCTGCCACTTGGACATGTCATCAGTAAGCATGGAATCTCCTTCCATTGCTATGCGCGGATGACACGCAATTGTACTTAAAAATAGACCCGCCCACCCGCAAGCCAGCCACCACCTGCAATCCAGTCACCACCGTCACCTCAGCATCCCCATCATCCACTCTGTCCACCTGCCTGGAGGAGATAAAGGCGTGGATGAGCTGCAATTTCCTTCAACTCAATAGCCTAAAAACCGAAGCCATTCTGATTGGCACCCCCCACCAGATCAAAACATGCCCCATAACCAGCATCTCCTTCTCCGGTCAAAATCTTCCACTCTCATCCACAGTCACCAACCTGGGCGTGAAACTGAACCCACAACTCAACCTCGAAGCTCATATCAATCACCTTTGCAAGACGTCTTTTTTTCACCTAAGAAATATCTCCAAACTCCGCTCCACACTCACCCTGCCAGATGCTGAGAAGCTCGTCCACGCCTTTGTCTCCTCCAGGCTGGATTACTGCAATGCGCTCCTCATCGGGATCCCTAGCAAGAGCCTCCAAAGGCTACAACACATTCAAAACTGCGCTGCTAGGATCCTGATGAGGGTGCGGAAATACGAACACATCACCCCCATCCTCCGCTCACTTCATTGGCTCCCCATAACTTTCCGGACAGAATACAAAATCTGCCTCCTCACACACCAGTGCCTGTATGGCAATGCACCCCCCTACTTGAAAGAACTTATCAAACCAAAACCAGCCACCCGATCCCTCCGTTCCTCCAACAAGGACCTTCTCTTCATTCCAGACACTAAACTCCACACCATGGGTGACCGGGCTTTCTCTTATACTGCCCCAAGCCTGTGGAATGCCCTCCCAGATAACTTGAGGGCACCACAACCCACGACCACCTTCAAAAAAGGACTCAAAACCTTCCTTTTTTCTAAAGCGTTTGCTTGAATTTTTTGTTTGGTTTTGGTTTTTACTGTTTTTACATGTTTTTAACACTAGAATTTTTTTCTACTGTTTTTTTAATGTTTTTAATGCTTTTATGGTCTGCTTTTATTCTCTGTATGCACTTTGAGATTCGCAAGAATGTAAAGCGCGTTACAAATAAAATGCATTATTATTATTATTATTATTATGGTCACCAGCATGAACACGCACACATATTCTAAGAAAGAAAAAGTTCTTTTGTGAACTTTTGTTTTTCATCAGGAAATTCTAAATTATCTGGTTATATTTTATTATATTTTATTTTCCACCTAATTAGTTGATATGGCAGTCATCTGCAGGCAGTTGTTAAAAAAAGGGTTGAGGAAGATGCCTATTTTATTTTTTAAGCTACCCCATGTAAATTCTGTTTATTGTGGGAAAACTTGGAATGGTAAATGGACTTGAGCTTATATAGCGCTTTTCTAGTCTTTTGACTACTCAAAGCTTCTTTACACCGCAGGTCACACCTACCCATTCATACCCATTCGCACTCACATTCACTCACTGATGGTTCAGAGTATCTATGTTAGTTATCCATCAGTATCTCTAACACATTCACACCCTTTCATGCCCATTTACACACCACTGACGCAGCAGTGGGAGCAACTTGGGGTTAAGTGTCTTGCCCAAGGACACATCGCCATGTGACGCCCAGAGCTGGGCTTGAACCTGCAACCTCCCGATCACTGACCAAGCGCACTATCCAACTGTGCCACCGACGACCCGTTAATGTTAATTGAGTTGAGAATGTTAATTTTTAAAAGAGACCAACACCAAGCATGTACCCCAAGGAGACCAAGAGCAACAATCAGTTTAATTTAGGTCTGTCCTGGATGGGTCCTTTTTTTGGATTTTTGTTTGGACTGGTAACTTTCCAGAAAAAGGTAGAAACAAAAGTACTGAACAAATACTGCAGCCGGAGATATTCAAAGTTTATTTTATCTAATTGCCGTAATAACATGTATATCATTAAACTGCCCATAATTATCTCTCTGTACTCACCTTTTCCCCCTTCCTCTGTCTGTATTTTTGTTGTATGGCCGCTGCACTTCACTGTGTAGGACTTTGACTTCTCACTGACAGGGTTAAAAACTGTGCAGGTGAACTTGGTGTCTCCGTCTTGTGCCCTGATGCTGTGTTGCAGTCTGGGGCCTCGAAAGGTCACATTCCCCACAGTCCAGTTGTAGCTGACCTCACTGCCGGAGTTTGAGCTGCACTCCAGTAAAACCATGCATGAGTTGGTGGAGGTGAGCCCAGAGGAGTTTCCTGATAGAGCTGGTTCTGTAGTTATCGGCTCTTTGAGAAAGTTCAGAGAAAAAAGAGTTTTAATCAGACACTGGAGCTTCACGTGTGATTCAGTGCATTTTAAAAAAGAAAAATGCTATTATGAGTGCTTAAAATGTAAATGTTATTTTAACATCTGTTTCTGCCATTAAGATACAATGCTGTTTTTCTTCCTCTAAGTTTTATGTTCAGTGGTTTAAACTGCTTATTAAATCAGTCTGGGATGCCTTGGTGACTTTTACATATTTTTTAGAGTTCTGATAAAACTGGCCTTTTCCCTTTTAGACTCAGTTCATTTGAATGAACGTTTACACAGCAATGGTTTCAGTTCAGATTGCTTTAAGGAGGACATATCATGCTTGTTTCTCCTTTTTACTATGCCAGACTAGGATGCCTGTAAAGCATTTCTGCCCTCAGTACAAGTCATTTAGTTCCTTCATTGCCCCACAATAGCGTTCTCAAAATCCTCATTTTAGGCCATTATCAAGCTCTCGTTGAAACACTCGGTCTCAAGGCTGACCTAAAGTTACCTCGCAACGTCACAGCCCTTTGTGCTCTGATTGGTCAGTTCTATCGGGGGTTGAGCCAGCCTGTCCTTCTTCTTCTACTGTATTTTCCGGCAGGCTCAAAGCAGCGACCGCGTATTGAGTCCCCCTACAGGCCAGAGCTGGTAATGAGGGAGAGTGAACTAGGGAGCTTTATACGGCTGCTGGTGGATGTGTTCCTCGGTGAGGGTTTGTGGCTGACGGACATCACAGAGGAGGAAGTGTTTTATCAGATTACTCCAATAAAAAAAAATGTACCTCGTGTCGTCACGACGATTTAAATCTCACGGACATCTCGCAATGACCTATTTTCAGAGGCATCAAATCTCGTTCTAGGATATCAGAAAAAATACAATATCTCATTTTTTGAAAATTAAGGGGTGGTAAGGTCTTGTTTTCAAATGTATTATATTACATGTAAGTATTAAATCATGCATCAGCATGATATGTCTCCTTTAAAGATCTGGTCTCAGCTCACTCTGAATCAAACTCTGGACCTTGTAAAACTCCAGTTCATAACAAGTGTTAGCTCAAGGCACTTAACAATAAATCAGGTTGAAACCATACTCTTCAATTTATAGATATGCATGTATCCAAATATAAATACAATACCCAAAACCAGTGAAGTTGGCACGTTGTGTAAATTGTAAATAAAAACAGAATACAATGATTTACAAATCCTTTTCAAATTATATTCAATTGAATACACAGCAAAGACAAGATATTTAATGTTCGAACTGAGAAACTTTATTTTCTTTTGCAAATAATCATCAACTTAGAATTTAGTTGGCACAGGGGCATTTTTACCACTGTGTTACATCACCTTTCCTTTTAACAACACTCAGTAAACGTTTGGGAACTGAGGAGACCAATTTTTGAAGCTTTTCAGGTGGAATTCTTTTCCATTCTTGCTTGATGTACAGCTTAAGTTGTTCAACAGTCCGGGGTCTCCGTTGTTGTCTTTTACGCTTCATAATGCGCCACACATTTTCAATGGGGGACAGGTCTGGACTACAGACAGGCCAGTCTAGTACCCGCACTCTTTTACTACGAAGCCACGCTGTTGTAACACGTGCAGAATGTGGCTTGGCATTGTCTTGCTGAAATAAGCAGGGGCGTCCATGAAAAAGACGTTGCTTGGATGGCAACATATGTTGCTCCAAAACCTGTATGTACCTTTCAGCATTAATGGTGCCTTCACAGATGTGTAAGTTACCCATGCCTTGGGCACTAATACACCCCCATACCATCACAGATGCTGGCTTTTGAACTTTGGGCCTATAACAGTCCGGCTGGTTCTTTTCCTCTTTGGTCCGGAGGACATGACGACCACAGTTTCCAAAAACAATTTGAAATGTGGACTGGTCAGACCACAGAACACTTTTCCACTTTGCATCAGTCCATCTTAGATGAGCTCGGGCCCAGCGAAGCCGGCGGTGTTTCTGGATGTTGTTGATAAATGGCTTTGGCTTTGCATAGCAGAGTTTTAACTTGCACTTACAGATGTAGACGAACTGTAGTTACTGACAGTGGTTTTCTGAAGTGTTCCTGAGCCCATGTGGTGATATCCTTTACACGGTGATGCCGGTTTTTGATGCAGTACCGCCTGAGGGATTGAAGGTCACGGGCATTCAATGTTGGTTTTCGGCCTTGCTGCTTACGTGCAGTAATTTCTCCAGATTCTCTGAACCGTTTGATGATATTACAGACCGTAGATGATGAAATCCCTAAATTCCTTGCAATAGCTGGTTAAGAAATGTTGTTCTTAAACTGTTGGACAATTTGCTCACGCATTTGTTCACAAAGTGGTGACCCTTGCCCCATCCTTGTTTGTGAATGACTGAGCATTTCAGGGAAGGTGCTTTTATACCCAATCATGGCACCCACCTGTTCCCAATTAGCCTGTTCACCTGTGGGATGTTCCAAATAAGTGTTTGATGAGCATTCCTGAACTTTCTCAGTCTTTTTTGCCACTTGTGCCAGCTTTTTTGAAACATGTTGCAGGCATCAAATTCCAAATGAGCTAATATTTGCAAAAAATAACAAAGTTTACCAGTTCGAACGTTAAGTATCTTCTCTTTGCTGTGTATTCAAAGTTGAAAGGGATTTGGAAATCATTGTATTCTGTTTTTATTTACAATTTACTCAACGTGCCAACTTCACTGGTTTTGGGTATTGTATATGCAAATTTGTTTATACACATATGTACATCTGTCAAAAGATGTATCCATCCAGACAGAGACAAATGGACTGAGAATAAGAATTTATAATGGCGACAAACTCATGGACATCAAGATGTTAAATCTGTCATCATCACATTTGTCTCTGATGAATATAGATTCAATCAATCAATCTTTATTTGTGTCGTACCATATTTGTCTCTGTTGAATATAATTTTGTTAAAGATAAGCCTGTTGACGTGTGGACGCTGCAGTGAATTGTCAGGGTGAAAGGAGGCACCAAGCCAGAGCTAGACCTACTTAATGTGGCACCCTAGGTGAGATTTATATAGCACCCCACTCTATCTGTGATTTGCGTACCCTTGCCCTAACACTTAAGAAGAACTTGAATAGTAATGTCTTTACCATTGTCATTCATTTATAAGATAACATGTTACCTCGTTCACATGCTTTACAAATGACGAAGAAATACAAAAAACATCTGAAATATCTTATGTAGCCTTTCCAAAAAATACAATCCTGTGAATAAATAAAAATAATAGGAATGAATTAAAAATACAACAGTCAACATAAAACATATTAAATAACTACAGACTTATTTCTTATTATCATTTGTAGTAATACAATTTGGGCACTGCTTTACATTTGAGTATTGCCTAACCAGTACCAGCCAGCTCTACACAAAGCTAATGTTACTTTCCATATCACCAGTACATCACAATTGACTGCTTCAGAAACTTGTTCAGATTTCCAAATCACTTAAAGGATTTGTTCAGATTTTTTAAATGAGGTTGCTAGAGGCCGTGACACTAGTTATGAGGGCCAACAAAGGAATTTGCAAGCTTGTCCCCAGGGGGGGAAATATACAGGGGTGGACACTAGCCAGTACATAGCAGGACATGATGCTACCTAAAGCCTCTTAATAACCCACTGCCTGACTTTTTGTTTCTTGCCTGGAAGAAACTACAGCATAAAGTGACTCCTTCGTCTAGCATGCATATGGAGCACATATGTGACGATCCGGAGTTAGACTTTATCACACTTCAGTAAATCAGGGGAGAAGAAAACAAAATAAAGACAATAATCTTACCATGAACCTTCAGAGTGACTGTGACTGTCTGTCTTTGCCCGCCACTTCCACCAGAGACAAAATTGAATTCACCAGAGTCTTGCTGCCTCAGATTTTTCACTGTTAAACTAAAGTTTGTAAGATCAAATTTTAATCTGCCTGTAAACTGTTTTTCATCAATTGAAGTTGTTATGTCTGCAATTTTTGATCCATAATACATCCATTTTGCTCTGGTGACACCTTCAGCTGGTAAGCATGTTGACAGCTCCACAGAGTCTCCAGCTTTTTTATGGATCACATGTTGACAACTGAGAGCCTCCACACCTGAAACATAAGAGCACAATTTGACCATTTTCGGGAGGAATTATGTTCCCTTTAAGCATTTAAAAATACTTTTATTTCTGCCCAATAACATGACTAAAAATTGAAAGTAAAACAGCAGAACAACTTCTTCCTTGTGTTTAGGTTCCACCATGAGCTGTAAAACTGGCTTAAAGTCAAAGTACAGTTATATTATGAGTCAAGGCCTGGAGTGTTTTTTTATTACCTTGATTGTTGGAAGTCTAATTTCTTTAATGATGTGGGTGCAGTATTTGTACCCACACTTACAGAATCAAACCATTCCTTCCTTCCTGTTTGTTCCAAATCTGCCAAAAATCTCTGATAGACATCTTACAATATTCAGGGTCACTCAAACGTCGACCTTGTCCCAACAAAAAGTACTCGGTTCAGTCTTGAGTCAGAGTGGACATTTTCCAAATCAAAAGAAAAATCCATATCGTGTGTCTGTGATGGACCTTTTAGCATTCTGGAAATATGGGGGTAACATGCTAGAGCTGCACATGAGGCTAAATGACTTTGGCCTCTGGCACAAAGGAGAAGTGATGAGATTTTGGTGATGACTAGAATGTGGATGTGGATCCAGGATTATCTTGAGGAATT
Organism: Scarus forsteni; assembly: GCA_036419115.1. Classification (NCBI taxonomy): domain Eukaryota; kingdom Metazoa; phylum Chordata; class Actinopteri; order Labriformes; family Labridae; genus Scarus; species Scarus forsteni. The sequence goes on from JAZDUH010000544.1 coordinate 11,669,145, forward strand.
TTTAAACACTGCAAGAAAAGGCAGTTTCCCACATTTTTACAAAAAATCCAACAAGTTCTCAACGTATTTTGATGACAATAACCGAAATTATATGAAGACAGACAGACAGACAGACAGATACATGATGGATAGATTACAAAGGGATTAAATTGTACTGATATTGGTTTTACTGTATTTACTCATAAAAAAATCAAAATAAAGGTTGAAAAAAACATACATAATTCCATTTGATGGATTGTGCCAGATTAAGCTTAAGCTAATTTACTTTTTTATCAAAAGCAGAATGCCCTTTACTGTCATTGTGCAGAATGTACAACAAGCTAAGAGACTAGATTTATTTGTTTATTTTAATTATTATTTATCTATATATTAATTTGCATCTGTTGTGTCAGTGTTTTTAATATAGTGGGACGGGGTGGAACTATCATGATGTCACCTTGATTCCTGCCACACCTGAAAACTGATCGGCTCCCCATGTACCCCCCTCTGTCACTGGCCCTTACTGATCTTTTTAAATCATTGTGTGAAATCTCCACCCACAATTGTATCATTAAACGGAAACAAGACCAAAATCAAGAAGTTACTTTGCATAAAAAATGTGAGATTGTTTATGTCACTCTGTCATGTTTTATTTTGAAATGGATGCACAAGAAGTGGTTCTGTATACCACTGCAAAGCTCTTAAATTCAGACGTCCCAATGCGTTATGTGTAACTGCACCACAATTTTGATGGCCCTCCTAGTCAAACCAGTGTTTCCCTATTTAAAAATGTCTGGCACCATCCCTAATTAGAGGTGTAGAAAAATATCGATATCGCAATATATATCGATATTTTGACTCCCGATATAATATCGATATCTCAAATCTTAGTATCGATATTTTTTGTAAAAATAAAAACTCATATTTTATCAGAATTGGGAATAAAATACAACTTATAAAGATGTATGCGCGTGTTTTTTTTCATGCACTATTCAATTCAGACAGTGACAAGAGAAATATGTCACTTTTTTTAACTTACTGTTGTTATGCCAGTAACTCAAAGCTCTTTGTTTCTCATGGGTTTGATTACAGTTTGAACTGGACTACAGGTTAGGATGATTTCAACACTTTGCTAAAGGGAAAACAAGAACAATATTTCAATAACAATAAAATAGAAAAGTTACACATTCACTGTCTCTAGTTTTTTCCTAGTTTAATGTAGAATATCGCAATATATCGCAATACTGTGATATCGTGATATATCGTGATATTATCGTATTGTGAGCTGAATATCGTGTATCGTATAGTATCGTATCGGAAAATAAGTGTATCGCTACGGCCCTATCCCTAATGTGGGTAACATAAACTCTAAGGAATTAAATTTTTGTATATTTCTATTTGTAAATAATAACCAACTACATAAATAAATAAATGCAATGGTATGTCTCTGCTGCAGCCATGAATGGTGCTGTGGCAGAACAACACAACTTAAACACGTCAGTGCACTCAGAGCAGCTCCCACAGTTTTGTGTCACAGTTCATGACTGGTTTCGATTAGCAGTGACATTAAACTTTTGTCAACCACAATAAACAATAACTTCCACCCTGCATTGTTCAAACCACTGGGTTAATCAGGAAACATCTTTTAGAGCTCTTGTTTGTGTTCCTGTGTTTAGTCAGAATAAAAAAAAAAATAGATTCAGAGGAAGACACAGCTAGACTTCTCAGACTAGTAAGCTTAAAACAATGGACGTGATAACTTCAGACATTGTTTGGACTCTTGTTAAAACTTTTTTTTAACAGCTGACATATTTATGGTTTCAAACAATAGCAGCTTTTGTGCTAGGTGACCTAAAGCTGTCACCTTAGCTTTGACTCACTTGAAACTAAAACACAGAAACCACACACTCGCCCTCAATTACAGAAAGCAGCCAACACCAGCGCTTTCTCTCACCAGAGGTGTTTCTGACTTTCGGTCAGTTGCTGCTGCTGGGGGGGGGGGGGGGGGGGTATGAGTCTAATCCTCAGAAGGATACATACGCATGAGTGGGCCTGAAATGCTTCTAACCAAGGGGCTGTAAAGAGTGGGTTACCAAGAGCCAGTGACTGACAGAAGCTTAAAAAGATGCTATGTATTCGAAGATTTCATTACAGTTCAAGAAAAAATGCACTCCATGCAACAAAGTACTATCTAAGCATCGTTTGCATTGCTTAACTACCATAAAATGATATTCATACAAATGGAGGCTCTTCAGAATATCTGTTAGGGGACGTTAGTTTCATGTATGTACACCCAAATATCTTCACAGCTAGGGATGTAACGACATGAGAATTTCGTATCACGGTTATTGTGACCAAACTTATCATGGTTATCAGTATTATCACGTTATTGTTGCAGTGTGCTCAAAATGTTCAGAAAGTACTTTTATATTACCCTTTAATATTATAATCATAACAGGAATTTTTTGGGCCTTTTTTGTCAATAAATGTGTCAGGAAATGCCCTTTGAGTACATTTTTTACCCTTCTTTCATGAGAAATAAAAGTAAACAATTCTAGCATGTATTTGTCATTATTAAGTTATAAATGCTTGAACAGTGTAATTACAAGGAAAGAAAAAAAAATGGAATTGAACTTTAAACAGGATTCTCTTTATAAACAATTGTAAACGAGCATGTTCAAAGTTTTGAGATAGCAAAATAAACTTAACCTATTTTACATTCACTCACACATTTGTTTGCCTACAGCATTAGTGTCCATGTTACAGCTTGTTATATGAGACCATGTCCAGTTTTTTTTTTTTTTTGGCTGATGATAGTCCCTGACTCTCCTCTGGTCTCCCCTCTCCCTGGCAGATCTCCTCAATATTTTCTCCTCTAATATTTCCAAATTACGATCAATGAAATCCGTAAAACATGAACTTTGACAGAAAAAGACGATCAATTTTAATATACAGCGAATACACGGCAGAAGAAAGGCAAGAGCAGAATGATACTAATGCTATGATTTACAAGATTTATGCATTAGTTAGACAGAATTACTGACAAACCACCTGTAACCATTATTACCTTGGGGAATTTACCGCGGTTTACCATTTTACAGGTAACTGTTACATTCCAATTCACAGCACATTGAAATATTCAGTATATATTTCATCGGTATATTTCACTTTCTAGCCCATAGAAAGTGTTTGAGAATGTGCAGAATCTTTGGAGAGCATGTCCAACAGGTGACTGGACAATCATTCATTTCAGGCAAAGAAATAAAGTTTTAGACCGGCATTATCGCTACAGTGTAAAAGACAGAGAGTGAGCCACTTCGTAAAAGAAACTCAGCAAAACACAATGGAAGTAGGGCTGTAATCAACCAAAGAAATTGTTGGTCGACTAAAACACAGTAATTGTCGACCAAAAATCGACCAATCGACCCCTGCGCGTTTCGCCCCTGTGTGTGCCTCTCCTTCTTTTTTTCTCTCAGCACAAGACTCTTTGCTGTCCAGTCTTCATCAATGAAATGGGCAGTCACTGTCATATAGGACTCCATTTGAAGAGACGTACACATCTGTTATCTTTATCTATTAACTCGGAAACTTTCTCTATTTTCCTCCCTCGTATTTTGCCATTGCTGCGTGCGTAATTGTGAAGCACGCTGGCACTGAATATCCAGAAAAACATTGGAACCTGTATATTCATGGGACTCTTTTAGTGTTCCCACACAGTTTCATATTAACCACGTTGTTCACTACAACAGAAACTTTTTTTCTTCTTGAAACATCTGCAAATCCATATAATTGCGCAGCGATGTTTTTCCCCTGAGTGCGCCTCTCCATTTTTTTCCTCTCAACACAAGACTCTTTCCTTTCCAGTCTTCATAAATGAAATGGGCAGTCACTGTCATATAGGACTCCATTTGAAGAAACGTACACATCTGTTATCTTTATCGATTAACTCAGAAACTTTCTCTTTTTTCCTCCCTCGTATTTTGCCGTGAGCGCGTGCGTACCTGTCTGGCGCGCCGGCACTGAATATCCAGGTTTCAATGTTTTTCTTGGCCTTCCACGACACCAGTGGGCCTCATACCCTCAGAAATAAATTGTCAATTCCTTCTGTGATGTCGTTTTTGCATTTGGGTGTTGATATGAGGCACAAAATCCAGCGTGGACTGGGTGAGGGATGCCGCCACTGCAGCGTGGGCAGCGGGTAGAGCGCATGCAGTTATAAAACAAATACACGATTATTAGACTAGAATATTGAAATGTTCTTGAATAAAATATTGAAATGAAAGATAATACATTGAAATGGTGTTCTGAGACATGATGGGGGTGCTCAGAAAATACCCCCATGTCACTTGATACGTTTCTTCTGATGAAATGAACTGCAGGGAAAAAAAAAATGACACATTTGGTCAACCAATCAGAATTTTGGTCGACTGAGCACGCATCGACCAATTAGTTGACCAGTCGACTTGGACTATACAGCCCTAAATGGACGTGAAGCAAAATTATCCTCCGTAGAGAAGTTTGTGTTGTTGTAATTTGTTTTAATTTAATAAGTCAACCTGTTACTGAAGCTGTTAGCATTTATGCTGTGTCGAAGGTTTAAAACTCAGCAAGGAACAGCCAAACTCTGCTACCAAGGTGAGATTGTGGGAGATAATGTTATGTCACAGGCCATACACCATGGAAAGACACAAGGTAGTGATACTACACCAGCAAGGTCTCTCCCAGGCAAAGATTTCAAAGCAGAGTGGTGTTTCATGATGTTTCTCTGAAGAAGCTGAAAGACACGGAGAATGCTGTGGATTGTATATGCTTTCTTCCCCTTAAAGTGATATTCCGGCATGGAACAAGTTGGGTCCTATCACAAGGTAAAGAGCAGAAATTACCCCTACAGCAGTGTTTCTGTGTCACAGAAGCCCATGTCGCTGGGAGCACACACCCCCTTCGTCCTCCCGTTCTGCTCCTCTGCTGATTTGGCTAGACTCACACGGGGCCATATTTTCCTTGATCAAAAACACAAATAAACGGACTCCCACCGAAAAAATCTGATATCGGTCTGCATTCACGCTTTATTTAGAGAATTTTCAGCGCGTTACTTTCACTCAAAAACACCGCTAAATAAGGGTCTAGTTCTCGTAGCGCCGTGAAACGGCCTCAGCGGAAGAGACTCAGCTGTGGCTGCAGAGCCAGAGCTGCAGCGGAGGCTCTGCAGCCACAGCTGAAGAATCAGAAGAAGTCCAACAATGCCATCAGCTCAGAACTGACCAAAAGTTGTGGTAAAACAAGTGCCTGAAAGAGGTGGTTTCATCTCACTTCCAGTCAACCCCCCTGGAGTGATTGTTATCAGGAACTGACACAAACAGGGTGATGGGTTATTGTTACAGTAACATCTGTGTTAAGGCAACCAGGCTGATGACAAAGTACAACTAATTGATAATGTTTTGGATCCCACTTTCTGTACCCAGGAACAACATACCATGAAAATAGCAACAGGCTAACACCTCTCACTGTCTGTACAGCTAATCATTATCAGACTGAACAACATCAACTGACTCGATAACTTGTTTAGCTCTCAGAATTTATTGCAGCTCTATCAAGAATTTATCCTTCTGCTCTCTGCCTGTCCAACAACAAAGGCTTCTCTGCCAACACTTCGACAGGTGTTACGGTGTAATATGTTACCATGCTATCTGGTATTCTACCTTTTTATTTTCATATGTATAAAAAGGCAGCATACCAGATAGCATATAAAAAGGTGCACCAAACATTGACAAATGTAACTATTCCTAATTTTTTGATGAGATGTTATACCTCCTCCCCTAAGCATCAGCTTGTTTTACTCTTAGCTCAGCCTCCCTTGCTTTCTTGTGTGATTTTGACCCTCTAAAACAATGCTGTCGGAACATTTTTAGTTTTTTTTTTTTCAACTAAATCAGAACAAAGAAACCAAGCTGTAGGTGTGAAACCACCTCAGATTTCTATTCTGTTCATTCACATTGTATTTGTTTATTAATTAGAGCAAATGTAGATAGGTCAGGAGAGCTGTGTGCATTATTTGTTCTTGTATTATGGTGCCAACTTAAATATGTAGGCAAGATTTTAGTCGGCATTTGTCTGTCTGACAAGACAGCTCAAAGTTTTTCTTGGATTTTGAAAAGAAAATTCTGGGAATGTTTGTCATGGTACATAAAAGAAGCAGTACGATTTTGGTGGTGATATGGATCCAACCTTGCAAATCATCCAGATTTAAGATCTGCAATCAAACAGATCAAATCAACAATGGCTGTGCTCATTCCAAAGTGTGACGGCCCAGTTAGCATCCTTTAAAGCAGGAGGAGACTGCTTGTATAGAGGTTAGCATAGATGCTAACACCTTCAGTAGCACTTTTGTCAAATCTGGACCACATTTCTTTACTAAATAAAAAACAAATAACTCTTCAAACTTCTCTATGGAAAGGTATGCTCCACTTCCAACTCTTTTTGACAATAGTTTTGTCTATGTGTGGCTATTGTTTTTAATTTTACGCCACAACAGTTGTGCCTGCCAACTTCACTATCTGATTTGCCTGTAAGGAATATGATTGACAGAGTGATCAGCCAATCACCTGGCGGATATGCTGTAAGGTTCTGCCCATTCCCAAACACTTTTTATGGGATGTTTACCAGATGGACTAGTGAAATACACTATATTACCAAAAGTATTTGCTCACCCATCCAAATGATCAGAATCAGGTGTCCTAATTACTTGGCCTGGCCACAGGTGTATAAAATCAAGCACCTAAGCATGCAGACTGTTTCTACAAACATTTGTGAAAGAATGGGTCACTCTCAGGAGCTCAGTGAATTCCAGCGTGGAACTGTGATAGGATGCCACCTGTGCAACAAATCCAGTCGTGAAATTTCCTCGCACAGCCAACTGTCAGCTTTAATATAAGAAAATGGAAGAGTTTGGCAACAACAGCAACTCAGTCATGAAATGGTAGGCCATGTAAACTGACGGAGAGAGGTCAGCGGATGCTGAGGCGCATAGTGCAAAGAGGTCGCCGACTTCCTGCACAGTCAGTTGCTACAGACCTCCAAACTTCATGTGGCCTTCAGATTAGCTCAACAATAGTGCAGAGAGCTTCATGGATGGGTTTCCATGGCCGAGCAGCTGCATCCAAGCCTCACATGACCAAGTGCAATGCAAAGCGTGGATGCAGTGGTGTAAAGCACGCAGCCACTGGACTATTGACCAGTCGAGACGCGTTCTCTGGAGTGATGAATCACGCTTTTCCATCTAGCAATCTGATGGGCGAGTCTGGTTTTGGAGGTTGCCAGGAGAATAGTACATTGGACTGCATTGTGCCAAGTGTGAAATTTGGTGGAGGAGGAATTATGGTGTGGGGGTGTTTTTCAGGAGTTGGGCTTGGCCCCTTAGTTCCAGTCAAAGGAACTCTTAATGCTTCAGGATACCAAGACATTTTGGACAATTCCATGCTCTCAACCTTGTGGGAACAGTTTTGAGCTGGCCCCTTTCTCTTCCAACATGACTGTGCACCAGAGCACAAAGCAGGTCCATAAAGACATGGATGACAGAGTCTGGTGTGGATGAACTTGACTGGCCTGCACAGAGTCCTGACCTCAACCCCATAGAACACCTTTGGGATGAATTAGAGCAGAGACTGAGGGGCCAGGCCTTCTCGTCCAACATCAGTGTGTGACCTCACCCATCCGCTTTTGGAAGAATGGTCAAAAATTCCCATAAACACTCCTAAACCTTGTGGACAGCCTTCCCAGAAGAGTTGAAGCTGTTATAGCTGCAAAAGGTGGACCGGCATCATATTGAACCCTATGGGTTAGGAATGGGATGGCACTTAAGTTCATATGTGAGACACGGCAGGTGAGCAAATACTTTTAGTAATATAATGTGTATAGAGGTCCATCTAGTGTGTCTCGTCAATCTGGATCAGGATTAAGGAACAAGTTGAGGTAAAACATTTTGACACATCACTGTTAATAAAAATAATTTATCACTACATCTGAGAGTGTCAGATCAGTTTAAGTTAGTACAAGTCTCCTTTTTTTAAAAAAACTTTTTTTTCTATGTAGAATCTGGACAGTCATTTGCCATTTTATTAGTTTTTAGTGCACTTAAATTTCTCCTGCCAGTAAACGAGGGAAAGAGGGAACTACAGATAGAGAAAGGATGACTCATTACTAAAATTGACTGCACATCTAAGTGGTCAAATGTACCAACAGTCTGACCAACAAAGATTTTCCTCAACCCATAATCATACTTTACAATAAAAAACACATCAACATCTAAAGGTAAAACTGAAGAAGAGGTAACTTGCAGAAACAGAAATTAGGACCCTTTCTGGAGCTGCAATTTTTGAAACTTTAAAGGTCCAGTGTGTATTATTAAATGCTAAACGAAAAAATATAAAATAATAGACTTGGTAAAAATGGAATATATTATTTAAAATTATATTTAAAGTAGTTTCTAATCAGCCTTAAATAATTAATGTTTTGTTTTCGTTACCTTAGAAAAAGTCATTTATATCAATCTAGGAGTGGGTCGCCCGTTTATGGGGGGCTCCATCTTGTGTCGCCATCTTCTCCACCGTAACCCAGAACGGACAAAAATACGCTTTCACATTTTTTTTCCACCCCTACCGGAAATACACAGTTGTGAAATAGACGAAGAAGAAGAGAGTGATTACCAAGCAGCTGTGCTAATACAAACAAACATGGAGGACCACACGTACAATTTGCCAGCAGAGGAGCATGAATCATTGTCAAAGAAACGAAAACGGGATAAAGCCAAACGCAATCGGGACAGGCTGAGACATAAAAAACAGGGTCAACATCGGCGCTGCCTTTCCCAGATGGAAATCCCTGAAGGATAAGTTTGCAGACAGATGCAGAAGTTGCCTGTTTTTTGCTGGACAGGTAAGACTAAGTGTCGAATTGTACTCTTATATGGAGCCGAATTTATTTATTTACTTTCGGGAGAAGTCGGAGTAAGACGCAGAGAATGTATCTGCTATGAGAGGCTTATTTCACGGCCACAAGCATTTTTCTGTGGACAGAAAACAGGCTGATAACTAAGCTATATAGCGCTGTTGATGAGACAAAGATAAAGATTTTCACCGTACTCCTTAATTTTATTGTTTGCTCCTAATTTGTTATTTAGGAGCACATGTACACATTGGTAAGGTGTATATTTTAGGACATCCTCGGTATCAGGAAAACCTCTGTGTCATTTCTCAGACCTAACGGCATCAGAAAACCCCCCTCAATAAAACCTCCGTCAGATAATACAGCCTCAGGCTTCAAAATGAAAGTCATCAGACAAAACACTGGAAAAACGGAATTCATGAAGATTTGACTTATTGGCCTGTGCTTTGGAATTAAAGATCTGGTTTTCAAAATAACACTGTTTTTTTCATCAGGGGTTCAAACTGTGTCATTTGACAGTTTCGTAGTAAAGCGGTGTTTCCTGAGGTCAAACCAGTTATGAAATGACAGTTTTAATTTACAGCTGCACTTCTCTAGTTTGATGCCACCTCTCCGTTACAAAACCCAAAGAGTCATATTTTCCATGGAAACGACATCATTTCCTGGAATGATTTCTGCACATCCAGTAAACTAGTGTTGACCCACGTAACGACAGTGTACATGTGAATAAAACAATGAAAATGACTGAATGCACTTAAATACTCAAAATACATTTTAACTTACCTAAAAGGCAGGCCAACAGAAGCAGCAGACTGAAGAGATGTCTACAGCTATGCAAATGACCGACCTCCATTTCTGTGGAGAGAGGAGCGTCTGTTTCCTCTTCTCGTCGATCAAAATGTGCAGTGGCAAGCTCGATCTAAACATGAACACAGAGGGTGAAGCAGGGGGAGGTTCTTCACGGTAAAGAAGCAGAGGAAGCACTTTGACCTCAAAGACATGACACCAGAATAAAATAAAAATAACTTATGAAAATGTAATGTGGGCATATTTATTTTATTATGTATGACTTTAAGCCTAATGCTCAGGTACAGTAACATTCTATCTGACCTGAAGACAAGCTATCAGAAATGATTATTCTACAGAAGAATCATTCTGTTATTATTATTATTATTATCATTATTATTATTATTATTTTAAGGAGCATTGACATAGACCCTTAGATGGCATGTAGAGTGATGTCACATCTTTATCAAAACAAAGCAAAACTGGAGGCAAACAGAAACCACTACAAGCAAGCAGGCAGCATATGAGTCTAAAATATTGTCTTGTTTTGAGTGTCAGAGGTAACACGGGTGCAGAATTGAGCCCAAAAACACAGAAATGAGTTGGCATCCAGCACTTCCTGGTTCTCAGGGCTGAAAGTAATTGGGATGTAGGATACTGTTTTCTGATAAATGCCTGAAAATAGTCAGCCAGTAACACACATCATATTCTAATTAATTAAAAATAAAAAAAAATGCTACACAGCTAAATAAGGCTCTAGTTCTCACAGCACCATGAAACAGCCTCCGCGCAAGAGCCTCTGGCTCTGCAGCGGAGGCTGTGGCTCTTGCGCGGAGGCCGTTTCACGGCGCTGTGAGAACTAGACCCTGATTTAGCTGTGTTTTTGTGTGAAAGTAACGCGCTGAAAATTCTCTAAATAAAGCGTGAATGCAGACCGATATCAGATTTTTTCGGTGGGAGTCCGTTTATTTGTGTTTTTGGTCAAGTAAAATATGGCCCCGTGTGACTGCAGAGGAATCGGCAGACGAGCAGGACCGGAGGAGGAAGGGGGTGCTTGGTCCTAGCTCCCTGGGTTTCTGCGGCACAGAAACACTGCTGTAGGGGTAATTTCTGCCCTAAACCTTGTGATAGGACCCAACTTGTTCCATCCCGGAATATCACTTTAATGGAAGCATTGTTGATCTTTTTTAATCATCAGTAAATCATAAAGTATTGCCACAACAATGAAGACCAACTTTATCAGGTCATTTCTGTAAAAAGGAAAAATCAAATGAGGTGAAAACAAAACATTAAACATTGGAAATATTATTGTTGCTTGTAAGTCAAATCACCATGTTGTACTTCAGTAGTAGCTAACTGATAGCATTTCATGTTTGTCGATTACATTCAAGCTTAAAAAAACTGAAAGTAGGTTAGTTTGTTATGATTATCATGAAGACCAAAAAAAATTCAGTTTAATGTTTTTTGTTTTTTTTGTAACAGATCTTTTATCAGCAGTGATCAAAAACACAGTGAATAATCCCAAAGCCTTTTCATCGAGGGAACCAGCACAGCATTAGCTTCTGCATTGGTCTTCAAAAATAAGTCATCCGTTCAACACTCAGTTATAATGGCTGAAAGCTGAAATTTGGCCTTTCTACTTTCAGTCCTGGAGATGAACGCCTGGCACAAAAATGTTTTTTTTTTTAATTAAAGCCGATTTTCGATCTGTGTGAGACACAACAAAAGAGGACAAATAATGACAACTCCAACCCTACAATGCACCCTTTGTTTTAATTGGATAATAAAACATGAAGGACTGTCTTGCATTATTCTGCAGTTATTAGGAGGGGATTTTAAATCAACCCTGTGTTTAATCACAGCCCAGCAGATTATGAATGTTAAAACTTAAGAGAGCAGTTGTGTCATAGCTCAATGTGTGAAAACCATGTGACACTTCTCATCCGTTAACCTCAACACAGGAAGAAACAAGCCGCAGTCTGAAAAGATCGAAATGATGATTGTTTCACATGAGCTGAAAGACTTCAAAGCAGGTATGAGATCACAAACTGGTCTGTTCTGTGGTCATTTGGACAGATTCAAGGCCAGGTACACCAAATAGCCAGCTCCTAATGTTTTTTTTTCCCAAATCCAGGCCTCAGGGTCTGAAGTTATTTAGAGCTCTCATTAAAAGGATACTGCAGCAGTGTTGTATATTTAGATATGAATTCAGGAAATGTGGAGGAAACTCAAAGGTTGCTGATAAAAGTTTGAGTTAAAAGGTATTAACTTTTCTATAAGACCTGGTGGCTCACACTGATGATCTCTATGTGGACACTCATGAGCTGGACCCAAACACCGATGAACTGAAGATGTGAACTCTTACACTAAAGGCCTTGGCCCGTATTCACTAAACATCTTCAGGCTAAAAGTAGCTCCTAACTTGCCGATTTAGAAGAAACTTTCAAAAATAATGGGCGTGTCAGTCCTAATAGACTCCTAAATTTCTCTCTTAAAAGTGTTTCACAAAGCATTTTAGAGCTAAAACAAGTGCCTAAACCTGTGAGAAGTTAGAAGTAGTGAAGAGGACTCCTAAGTTACTAAAGCCAGGTATCCACTGTACAACTTTTTCAATCGTAGCGTTCAGCTGCTGCTCATACTTCACGGGTGAATCGCAGGCGTTAACAGTTCACAGCTCACGATTCCTCTTCTCACACAATACGACCCAATGCTCGGATGCGATCTGACTGCTCACGCTGTACGTCCACATACAACACGCATGGATGTATTATAAGAACTCATAATATAATAAAGTCTTATAATACATGATGACACGTTGGACTCTTGTATCCGGAAATGCAATGTTAAAGTAATAGTAGAAGAAGAAGTGGGAAGTGGTCGGATGCTCACAGATGCGAATGACTATCAAAGAAAAACACATTGCCTGAATAGGCTCTGCTGTGCCTGCCACAGCTCAGCAAGTCGACCCTCCATTGTTTGGGTCCAGGTCCGCTGTGATGCCATGCTGCTCCGTCTTGTGCATTTGTTTTCTCTTCTGTATCTATGTTTGCGCATGTGTAGTGTGACATAGCCTCACAAGGGGCGACCAGGATTTCAAACAGGTTTGATTTTCATCCGATCGATCAGGAGGTGGTCGTGAGGTGTTAATCGCTTCTCGTTACCTCGTGTATACTACACGATGTGAGATGCACGATTGAGCCAAAACTCGGCCCGATCCCCAAAATAGTCGCACAGGTGAAAAATCGTGTGAAAAAGGGCCAAAAATCGCACAGTGGATGCCCGGCTTAAGACCAGCTCAGAATGAATCTCAGCATGGCTGCTGCTGGAAAATCCACCTTATGTTGCGAGAACAGGGTAGGATGATGGTTATAGAATTAGTCAAAATGCATTCACAATAACCCAGTGGCTTTGGTGCAGAGCCTCCTCCTAATAAATGAAATGTAAAAGTTCACATGTTGATAAAATTTGTAGTGACACAATTAGCAAGGTTAATTTATGTGAAACATTTCTGTTCACTATTGAACACAAACAGATTGTTAGGTTTTGTTTGACAATAATTAGTCTTACCTGTTGCAATCTTTTGTCTTTTGAATTCTGCAATCTCTTGAGAGATTGAGACTGTAAAGAGAACCAACGTTTCTCACAGTCATCAGTGGTTCTGGTCAAAAGTGGATTGAATTGCTACATTGAATTGGAAGCAAATTTTATCCCATGCTTCTTTTTACTGGTTATCCCAGATCCAAAATTTCCCTTGACAATCTTCTCTCTTTCATGGACAAGTTGGGCAACGAGAAAAAGCTGGCCCTGAATCCAGTTTGGTTTGCGCTTTCTTTTGCCTGATGTTTTCTCAGCCATGGTTATTCCAGAGTCTCAATCAATAAGAGGCTGCTTACATGTATATCTGATAATAGTTTAACCAGATACAGCTGCTTAAAATTAGCAGAACACATACATGACTAGTTAGTATGTTACTCTTGGTTCAATTTTTAATCAGTAGCCTACATTACTTTTATTTGAAGAGCTTTATTTAAGTATGCCAACATGACACCTTTCTCTAAATTGAGTTATTTCTATGTAGAAAGTACAGTACTCACAAAGACACATTCCCTGTCAGCCAATCACTGTGGCCGTTGTGAGTCATGTGGTTCCTGAAACACAACATCATCCATAGCAGCAGGGTCTGAAACATGACATCATCCAAAGCAACAGGGTCAGCTCCACCCCTTTCCTTTAGCTTAAGAAGTGTCTGAATTCCCTAGTAAGAGTTAAGCTGTGTTCGAAATCGTCCACTCATTCACTCACTCACTATTCCCTGAGTAGTGTAAATGAAATAGTGGACTTTGTAAGGTGTTTGTAAATAATTTGTTAATTAAAAACAATCCCTGTGATGGAAGTGGATGTGCCAAAATTCATGCAAAGAAACCAGGCACTCAGAAGGATAAGTAGCAAATTTTGAAGCCGTTTACACCCGCTAAAGGATGTAAAAGAGCTAAGCTACGAATGTGTTAAAGATACTTTAACATTTTTTACATTTATGAATGAAAGCAGCTCCTAACAGCCCTCTTTCTCTTCTTCTACAGAAAAAACATGACCGCATTGCATTGTGGTATATGGGAGTACAATATAGGGTACATCGTATATACGCTCACATTTGCTGTGCATTGTGGGTATTTTATAGTGCACTACATAGTGAATTAAATTAACTGCTGAGAATTCAAACAATGCTATAAAATGGCGAACACACTATATAGTGCACTATGTCCGTGATAGGGAACTATTTCGAACACAGCTTTCGTCTCAACAGCTTTGTGAACAGGTTTTAAGAGAAAACTCTTAGTTAGGAACTTTTGGGTCATTTAGGAGTCCTCCTAGTGGTAAGATAAAATGCTTTAAAAATACCGACCCTGGACTTAAGTGATTTAAAACTTGATGCAGATACACTTTACCTAGATACTGATGATCTGGCTCCAAAAACTAATAACATATATGCACACTATACCTGTGCAGTGATGGTCTGGACCTGAACACTGATGATCTTTATCTGTACTATGATGGTCTGGACCAGAAAAACTGATTATCTGAATCTTGACGCTATCCATCTGAAAACATGGACACTCAGTAGTCAATCCTGGACACCAGTGAATGAACCTGAACACTAAAAATCTGGACCCAGACATTGATGATGAAAACCTGGAAGCAAATGCTCTTGATGATGCTCTTGACTGTGGTGCTGATGCTCTAGATCTGAACACCGAATATTTGAACCCAGACACTGGTGATTCAAACCTGAAAGCTGGTTCTGGATCAAGATGCCGGTGACTCTGGGCCTAAAAACAAAAGATCTGGATGGAAAAACTGATGATATGGATCTGGAAACTGATAATACAAACTTGGAAGCTGATGGTCTAAACAACAAGGCTAATGTATTACAGTGATAAACAACATATTAAACAGAATAAAGACTTTGAAACTTTCTGCTGTCTGAGTCTGAGCAGCACATTTTATTATTGAATTGAAGTATTGTTCAATTTGCTCAACAGTGTCATTAACGACTTAAATATCAAAATAATGTTGTAGAAAAAATGCTTGGCTTCAGTTGTGTGTTTTTTTAAATTCTGCTGTCTTTATATGCTGTAAAGTGTTACTTTGTTCCCTCCAGACAAAGTCTCACAGCAACGTTTAGTTTGGGCTGTTTACTCTGCAGTAAGTGTGTCAGTGCTTGTGCGAGTATGCCTGTCATTTCCTGCATCTTCAGCATATCTTATTTTTTTGTATCCTCAAGCACTTGTGAATAAAGGAGGAAGTGACCCGCATAGACTCAAGAAAACGGCCATCTCTGAAACACATCCTTGTCAAAGCTTGTGTTAAAGAGGAAACACGCGTGTATTTACAGACGTGTGCAAAATTGTTGGTACCCTTCCATGAAAGACAGACAAACCCACGGTCACTGAAATAACTAGAAACTGACAAAAGTAATAATGACTAAAAATTAACTGATGAAAATCCGACATGGCTTTTGAATTGTGCTTCAACAGAATTATTTTGTAAACATAATGAAACTGGCCTGGACAAAAATGATGGTTCTCCTTCAAAAAGATTGAAATGATTTGACCACAGGGACATGTTGAAATAAGGTGTGTCCTGTAATTAGAGGCAAAGGTAAAGACTATAAGACCATCTCTACGTAGCTTGATGTTCCAGTGACTACAGCTGCACGGATTATTCAGAAGTTTAAGGTCCATGGGACTGTAGCCAACCTCTGTGGGCATGGCTACAGGAGGAAAATTGATGACAAATTGAAGAGACGGATAATACGAATGGTAACCAAGAGTTCAGAACAATTTTCAAAGAGAGGTGAACTCCAAGGTCAAGACACATCAGTATCAGATCGCACCATCCATTACTTTTTTAGCCAAAGTGGACTTAACGGGAGACACCACTGTCTGGGAGAATGTGTTTTGGACAGATGAGATGAAACTGGAGCTTTTTGGCAAATCACACCAGCTCTATGTTCGTAGATGCAAAAAATGAAGTATACGAAGAAAAGAGCACTGTACCTACTGTGAAACATGGTGGAGGCTTAGTTATGTTCTGGGGCTGCTTTGCTGCATCTGCCACAGGGTGTCTTGAATCGGTGCAGGTACAATGAAATCTCAAGACTATCAAGGCATTCAGGAGTGAAATGTGCTGCCCAGTGTCAGAAAGCTTGGTCTCAGCCACACATCATGGGTCCAAAACACACATAAAAACACCCAAAAATGTCTCTGAACAAAACATTGGACCATCCTGGAGTGGCCTTCTATGAGCCCTGATCTAAATCCTGTTGAACTTTTGTGGAGGGAGCTGAAACATGCAGTCTGGAGAAGACACCCTTCAAACCTGAGACAGCTGGAGCTGTTTGCTCATGAGGAGTGAGCCAAAATACCTGTGGACAGGTGCAGAAGTCTCAGTGAGAGTTACAGAAATTGCCATATTGCAGTGATTGCTTCAACAGGTTGTGCAACTAAATATTAACTGAAGGGTACTGTTATTTTTGTTCCATGAATTTTTATTCATTATTTTGTCAGTTTTAAATTTTTTCAGTGACCATGTGGATTTTTCTTTCTTTAACAGAAGGGTACCAACATTTTTTCCATGTCTTTATTTTGGCAATTAAAATAAACACTTAAGTCGTACAAAATTGAAAATATATTTATTAAAAGACAGTGAAATAAACAGTTCAGTATGCATTACTTTCACTCCAGAAGTTACCATCAGAAGGGATGACTTCTTCTCGACACACTTATCAATCAGTCATTTAAACTTTATTCATAAAGCACTTTTCATACAAAAAAATGTCAATGTAAAATACACAAGCAGATAAGAGTCAGGGGATACAAAATAAAATACAAAACCCCACCTGCCCACCCAGCCCACCTTCACCTACAGCCTTTCACAGCCACACAAACACGCCCAAGCACACACACACACAGGGACACTAAAACCCCGTTTCCACCAAGTGGTCCGGTATGGATCAGCACGGTTTGGCTCAGGACGATCTGTAAAGCCTGATTCTGTTTGCGTTTCCACTGCCTACCGAACTCTACTTGGTAGGCGGCATATAAGCCGAATGCTGATAGCATGACCTCATAGCAGCGGGACACTGTGTACCAGGCTATTAAATACAATGAAGAACAAAACGTGACACAGTAAACAAAGAGCAACGATGGAAGACATCCAGCAAAAAGTGATCAGCCAGATGCTGATCACTTTTTTGTGATCAGCATGTGGTTTTTTGCTATGAAGCGCAACAAAGCTTTATTTTAAAGAAGGCCCTGTGCCTCGAAAGTTATCTACACGAGTGAAGATTTAAACATGGCGGGGTTATGTGTTGTTCCGCTGTCGCACAGGAAGTGACATCTCCTTTGACCAATCAACGGACTGCAGTGTTTCTAGCTTCACCTTCTGGGGTCAGATCGGTGTGCTTGGCACCCCAGCAGAAGGGTCCTAAAAAGTAGGACGGTACGGTTCACTTATAAGTGGTCCTGTCCTGATTTTAGGCTATGGAAACGCCACAAAAAGCGAGCCGTATCGAGACAAACTAAACTGAACCCTCTGGTGGAAACAGAGCTTAAGTCAGGACTCTTCAAACAGCCATAGAGGACTGAGGAAACACTATCCTAATAAAAGTCAAGAAACACAGGAGCTAAGACTAAACTGATAAAACATAACATATATCAGAGGTAATAAGATGCTAAAAGTTAATTAAAATAAAACTACTGCAAACCGTATACCAAAGGGAAACACATATAAAGTGGTAAAACATAAGATAGCAACTGTGAAACTAAAATGAAGTAAAATGCATATAACAGGTAAAAAGGTATACATATAACGGTTGATCTTGAATTTGCTTTTAAAAAATTTTGGTACCAATAGTGAATCTTTAAAACGCCAAAGTCAACATGAATATTGTTTATGACCATGTCCATCTCTTTATGACTACATTGTATCCATTATAGCTACTTCCAGCAGAACAGTGCGCCATGCCACAAAGCTCAAATCATCTCAAACTATTTTTAACAGAAGATTTGCATCTTGGATGTCCAGCCCATAAACTGTTTGACACTATCATGTAAATACGGACCAAAATCCCAGAGGAATGCCTCCAGAGTTTTGATAAGGAATTTAAGCAGTTCTGAAAGTAAAAAGGTGTCCAACACAGAAGTAGCATAATGTTTAATCAGTTCTTGCTAACAATCTTAAGATAATAATGTAAAACATAGTTAATTGTGTACAGTTTTGTAATTACTTTATGTTACTTGATTATTTGATTGAAGTGTTTTGGTTAACAGTATTACCTCAGTCTTGGAGGTTATTTTTTGGCCAGCGTATTTTTGTCCTTTTGTTTGTTTTTTAGCATTAAAATTACTGATGGATTTTGAGGAGTTTCTCAGGAGTTGTTGATAATGGTGATCCAGGTAGCCGCTATTAGTGAATGATTGTTTTTGCTCAATAACTGACTAACTAATCGTATCAACTTGATTCTGAGTGCTAGGTGAGGGTTTTCAGAGTCATAAATCATATCATGATGGTAATTTTATCATGGAATTATTGCTCATAGATACAACAGTGATACAGTATATATGTATATATGTGAGCTACATTGGTGGAGGTTAGCGCTATCCATGAGCTTTCTAGTTCTCCAATCAACTCTTTGTGTCGAAAGACATGATAGCCAAAATTGTGCCACAGCTGATGGCAAATGTTTGAGATCTTGACAACACCAACAGTAATGTGGGGCGTCGGTAGTGCGCTTGGTCAGTGATCGGGAGGTTGCAGGTTCAAGCCCAGCTCCTGACGACACATGGCGATGTGTCCTTGGGCAAGACACTCAACCCCAAGTTGCTCCCACTGCTGCATCAGTGGTGTGTAAATGGACATGAAAGGGTGTGAATGTGTTAAAGATACTGATAGATAACTAACATAGAAACTCTGTACCATCAGTGGGTGAATGTGAGAGCCAATGGGTGTGAATGGGTAGGTGTGTCCTGCAGTGTAAAGCAGCTTTGAGTAGTCCAAGACTAGAAAAACGCTATATAAGCTCAAGTCCATTTATCATTTAATGTCTACCAGATTCTTACTCCTTAATTATTCAAGTCAATGTTCTCTCCAAAAATGTGGAATTGGAAAGAGGAACCATCAAGAGCCAGAACTGATAAACAGAGCCAAAAGCCTGAGTCTCTTGAGAAAATATTCTGATTGTTGAAGCATGACCTCTGCCCTCATGTTTTGAATTGACATTTAGTGTTTAATACTACTGTTCAGCTTTCATAATACAAAAGGATACTGAACAGTTTGGTGGTTAATCTTATGTGGGAACAGTTTTTTTCTTTTTACAAAAGGAGAAGTGATACCATGACAGTAAGTGACAGGGTTAAGTGATTCAGTGAAGAAACAGAAGAGTGATTTTTCAGCACACCCAGGGTGTTACATTTCTCCAAAAGCTCCAAAACATGGACAAGAGTTATATGAAAGGCATTTATCAACTTGTTTATAAACGGGTAAATGTGAAGCAAGCCACCAAACAGAAAGGAAACAGAGGAAACAAACATATGAACAACTTCAGTTCTGATCAAAACAAAAATATATCACACACACTACACAAATCTATCAACCCCTTCCAATAAAGATTGGATAGCTCAGTGGCTTAAACCACTTAAACCACTTATCCACCGAGCAGGAGGTCAGGGGCTTGAATCACTGTCCCCCCATGTCATGGTGGACCCTTACACAAGGTCCTCCGCACTATCAACCTCAGATGTACATGACCTAGATTTAAAGCGTCTGCTAAGTGAAAGTAGAAAAGCACCTGGAGAGCTGTCAGCACCACAGTCCTCACCCATATTGTGATTTTCACCATAAATATTAGTCCTACCTTTATTTTATCTAAATATTTAGATTACTTGACCATGAAAACATATTGGATTCATAATGATATATATTTTAGTTCAGTAGTTATTCATGAAAATCGCATTTTTCATCATGACAGTTTTCTTCTGGATCTAGCTCCAAAGTTTTTGAAGATACAACAATTGAACACTCCAAATCCCACACTATCTCGGCTATATTTGGGAATTTGTTGCAAGTCTATGCCTTTATTTGTTCCCTTACTATGACAAAAATTCCAAGGATATCGACATTTTTCTTGCTCTGGATCAGAGATCCAGAATTTTGCCGGGATCCTGATCAGTCTTTGATATCTTGTAGAACCTGTTGGAAACTTGTCCTGTTTTTTCTATTTTTGGTTGAGTTATATGCACAAATGCCAAAAATGATCATATCTTGCAATGTTAAAGAATCCTGTAAAAAATTCTTGGATCCAGATGGTGGTCTGGATCACTCCCAAAATGTAATCATTTGTTCCTTGTCCCAATCCGGACATTTCCTGAAAATTTCATCGAAGTCTGTTGATAACTTTTTGAGTTATGTTGCTAACAGAGAAACAAACAAACCAAAAACCAAACAAACAGATGCCGGCAGTAACAAAACCTCCTTGGCAGAGGTAACTATAGCAGTGTATACTATAATATATAATATACAAGAATCATATAGATGTTCTTATTACAATTTTAAAACAATATGAAAATGCAATGTATCATTAAGCATTCTTGAATATTCAAAATAGAGTAATCTGACCTAGTTCAAGAAAATTATGTTCTAGATCAGATTATTTTACAGTTGATGTGATTTCTCAAGACCTTGACAGCATAGTTGCTTTTACTTTGATTGATAGATTTTAATTTATGCAAATCAGTGGAAGAATCTGAATCCAGCATGGTGGAGTGAGACTCTCTGTTCTCCCCATGATGGAGTCATTGTGGGTTTCAGGTGTGCATGTTGTCAGCTTGCTCACCGGGCTGTAATCCTAGAAAATCCCTGACTTTGAGCAGAGGTGTTTGAAAAGCTGGGTTCACACCAAATGTGAGAAACATGATTGCATGGCACCCTATCACAACTAAATTTCAGCATGTCTTTGCATCTTCAAATGGCTCACATTCACTGATTGTTTGCTCTTCATGACTTAAAAGGGACGAGAGAAGGGGGCGGGCCTATCTGACAGTGTTTCTGCCCTTTCGAATCCATGACCATAACTGATGGTGAATGTTCCTACAGTCGCTGACCTCTTCTTGGTCTTGAAAATGAAGAACTAAGGCCTCATCCACACAAAGACAAAACGCTTAACAGTTTCCAAAACAATCGTCATAAAGATGAAGGCGTCTCAGAAAATGTGTGCGTCCACATGAATGCACTCGATACGCAGCAAAACGCTATAAAAACACATGCCAGATCTCTAGGGGCGTTGTAACAATCTGACGGTTACAAGCGGAAACAGACAAAAAAACAGTGGGCATGCTCACTTGTGGCAAAAGTTGTAAACAGAGATTGTGATAAAGTGATCATAAAGTGTCATAATGTGTCCTTGATAATTGTTTTTTCAACTCGGTGGTGATTGAGAAGAAGGAGATTTTGCTGCAACAGGGATAGTAGGGTCACTAGCTTCATTAGCACATATGCTACACCGTACGCCGCCATTGTTGTTGTTGTTGTTGTTGTTGCTGCGTGTGGCGCAAGCGTGTCAACGACGATATGAAACTATGACGTAAGCGTATCAGAAAAGTTACGGAGAGCCAGTAAACACGGAGCTGCGTATATGGCATTTCAAAATCTTTCCACTCTTTCCAATCTTTTGGAACCTGGTTTCAAAAATGTTCGTTTACAGACCCCCAAAATGCCGTCTTCGTATGGATGATACGCAGATTCGGCAAAGAATGTATGCGTTTAGACCTCGGTTTGGCTTCATGTGGATGGGGCCTAAATGTCTCAGAAGAGTCTGAAATGAAGACACACCCATTTGATGATCATAACATCCTTTGGACAGTTTCACCATGATGTCCGGGTGATGGTCCCCTTTTTGCTGAAGCTGCCCGGCTTTACGCTTCTTTTTTGCTGTTAATGGCCCATTCTTCCTCTCTCGTCCGTACTTCCATGAACTGCAAGTAAGCCACAAATACACACCGTTGTGTTGGCTAATGTTGTTCACACTCCAGCCCATGAAAAGTGTTAAATAAACACAAGCTGAACTTATTTGGTGTCTCAAAACTCTCCTCTTTCTTCATGTTTCTTCTCTCTGTGGTTCAGTCTCTAAACAATAAAATAAATGTGTAAAGGAGCTCGGATGTTAATGTGCAAGCAATGTTTACTTCTTCCTCTGTCTGTGATGTCATCTTCGTCACTGTTAACTCTCGATGCTGAAATTTTGCAGATGTTGCATTTTTTTCATCTCCAGTGAAAGAGGTGAAACTTGCCTCACTCGTTCACATGAATGACACAAATCTAGTGTCATGTATTTCACTTTTCATAAATTTCCATCATGCGACAAAAACTGAAATTCACATTTGGTGTGAAGGCAGCTTAAGACTTGATGCTATTGCACACGCACAGATGCTAATGGATGTCATACATTTTTGTAAGACTTGAAAGAGTTAGGCTGTTGATCCATGGACAATCAGAAAAGTAAACAATCAGGAAATGGCACACAGTTTACATTTACACCGGAGTGAGCTGTGGATTGGATAAATTAACATTACATCTTAAACTAAGGTCTTTTTATGAAGTACTTTATTTTGTTGACTTACATTTTTGATTTAAACACTGTCTATGATGCTTTGTTAGCCTCAACATTTTTTTATTATGTGTGTAGGGAAAGCACCAGAAATGGGGAAGGTGGTATGGGATTATTTTGTTTTCATTTTCTAGAATCTTCTTAATTGTCATATTTCACATTAATATTCTGCATTAAAACAACAAAACAAAATATTTATGCTGTGACAACTAAATACAATGGTTTAGAAAAAATTCAAAAAAGCAACAGTGAGTGTTTAATTGCTTGGAAGAACTAATCATTCTGAAACAGACCAGTTCTGACAAGGTTTCTTAAGTGTGTCATTGTATAAATGCATCAACTGCTGCCTTGACATCATACACTATCCACAGAAACCTTCGCGCAACAAGAGGTCCTGTAAGTATAGAAAAGTGGTTCCACCAAGTGGTTGAAAAATATCCCCCTGAATGTCTGAGACATTTAAATGGTGAAAAAAGACACTGTCAGTTCTTCTGAGTAATTCTTGCTGCTGATTAAGCAAACTTAAAGAGATACACATGCGAGAAACATTTACAGTAAAAACAAATCCAGTATAATACAGCTGGCTGAAAAGGCCTTTTTTATGCCTGATGCATGAATAAGTTTAAGACTATGCTCTTGGAACAGAAGGTAATGATTATTAAAAAACATTAATACGTTTCGCATTTATATCAAAACCAGTCCCTGCGATGCTTCAACAATAGCTTCCTCTTTCATCACGAGATGCTACCGTTTGCTGATGATGCTCTTCTTTATGTGTCTGAAACCAAATCAAAGAGAACAAGAGACATGAGTGATAGATATGGTTTCTGTGACGTGGAAAAATGCAAGATAAGCTCAAATTCATATAATTATGAATGGACAATTGTAGAGAAAAGATTAGTGTCACTGCTCTAAGCATGTAAGTAAGTTATTTGATCAATGATTGTGTCGTGTAGAATTAGATTTAGATTAAGTCAACCAAAGTAAACATTTTGAAGTGCTTTAGTGATTAAAGTTGTAGTCAGCGATCTTCTAATCTTCTAATCTAATGCTCTATTTGTCAAAATCACCGTATTTCTCCTCTCCATCCACAAGATGTCACCACTGACAGCATGTTAAAAAAAAGTCTGGTTTCAATACACAGCCTTGGCTCTGAATTTCAGCAGGTAAATACTGTGGCTCGGGCCGAGCCACCAAAACAGAGTACACCCCCCCACATCCAGGGGGCGATCATACTCATGCGCAGATCGGACAGAGGGGGGAGGGGGAGTCGTAGGTTGCGTAGCGTGCGCAGTTGTAAGAGAGAGATACAATAGGTTCAGTAGCAATGGCTGAAAAACAGCCCAAAAGAAAAAGGTCAGAGGAGTGAAAAGTGAAAAAGAAGGGCTATGACTATGAAAGAGCGAAGACCCGGGTAAATACCTGAAAACGGATGCGGATGTCGCTGTCTTTGTGCTGGATAGGTAAGCAACATTAGCTTTGTGGTGCTTCACATAACAGTAACAGCCGTCGGGCATTCATCTTATTGTCTAATCTGCCAGAATGTACTGTTGTTGTGATGTTATCAATAATGTCAGTCGAGTTGCCTGACGAGTCAGGGTTACCTTAGCTACGTTGGTCAGGTACGCAGTTTCTAGGGCTGTTTCCATGACGATGCACGTCCATCAGCTTTCTGGGGTGGTGCCAGGGGTGAGGTACGAAGGGAGAGGCGGGTCTAAATTTGTTTATAAACAACCTCTCCACTCGTTTTCTCCCACATCACTGACTACACCTTTAATTATATTAATACCTGTGCCTTTAAATCAGGTTCATTCAGTAATTTCTGATGACAGAGGATGTTCACAAACACTGTTTGTAAAAACCTTTCATGTCCCACAGAGTACCTCAGATAGTGCTGCAGGACGGCAGAGGGTGGTCACACCAAATAAATATTTGTTGTCTCTTTTGCTCATTCATTTTGCATTTGTTCATTGATAACTATTAAAACGTTTCTATTTGCCCAGTATTCGCCTTATTAAGTGTACTTACTCTTAGAGATGGGCTGATGAAGTTGCATTATTCATGTAGTCATCTGATGAGCCCTCTGAAACAAAAACAAGAGTGTTTGATTAAAATCAGTCTTGATTGAGTGATCAAAAATGTGCCATAAATTGAGGTATTTACAGAAGGTACCTGCTTCGGCTTTTCCAAATGCTCTTATTGTGTCATAGACACTGCTGTCACCTGTAAATCAAACTAAACTTGAGTGTTCAGATTCTCTTCCTTTTGGTAATCTTTCCCCAAAACGAGTATTCTCTTAAGAATCTTAAAAATTAAGAACAGTAACATAAATATGTCAAAGTTTATGACCGACCATGAAGGAGAGAGGAGTAAATTTGCTGTTGAGGTTGGTCTTGGTTGACGGAAAGAGACTGGTCCTCCCTGAAATATGTAGATTTCAATTGCAGTAATTTATCAACAAATATTCAAAGTAGAGGTGCCCAGAGGGCACAAACTTCTGCACGGGTATTTCCAATATGTTAACAAATACTGACAAATCCATCCTGGATCCAGATCCAGATCATCAAAATCTAACCACTTTTATAGTGTAACAGTTCAGCAAAGTAATGTACATCTGTACGTACAACACTTTATATGAGGGAAGGATTTACTTACTTTTTACAGCATGAATCTGTGGAATTGAAAAAATTCAAATAAACTAATGATCAGATTCATTACTTAGAATCATTCTGTGGATTTAATCTTTCTTAATCATCATCCGAACTTGACAGACTTACCTTTTGACCTTTTGAAGAGGATTAAGAACAGCAGAATCATCAGTAATATTCCCACAAGAAGTCCAACAACCAGAGGGATGAGTGAACCGGGACCTTCTGTAATTAAAAAAAAGTGTTTTAAAAAATTGTACAGTTAGATCTGCCAAGGTTTACATGCCAGATATATAAGTTGTTAGCCCAGGATGTTTTCTGGTAGTTGTTATGGACTATTCCTCAAAATTGATCACGTCCACTGGGATTCAACGGTGAACTGATCGGAATTTGGAGGTCATTGGTTAAAATGGCCTTTGTGTGTTTGGTCATTCTTTGCCTGTAAATGCAATCTGTCAAGAACTTCCATATGGATTTCCTTAAACTTTGCACATTTCTTAAGCTAGCTGGTACAACGCAGTATATGGTGCCACCAAAAGCCTGTTAATTAACCTACTTCTAAGTTAAAACTAAAACTAAATTGGATTGGCGATTTACTACAGTAAGATTATTTACATTATTTCATAATTAGAATTAATTACAGTTTAACTTTAGCTTGAAGAAGCCCCTGTGTTTAGAACTTCTATATGTAGAAACAACAAGCACTTCACTAAAACTGAAGTAAAGATGAGTGATTTTGACTCAAGTAATGTTGTGCTGTTAGTCATGGGAAAGAACTTTTGCAGACAGTCACAGGTAGAAAGAGAGATAAGGAACAGGGAGAAGGACGGATCACAACTTATCAGAATATACAGCTGCAGAAACGTGTGACTGTAACCACTCTTCCCCCTTCAGTCATTGTCTAAATAACCAATGGCCTCAAGTCAAATAGCTGTCTTTTTAGGAACAGGAGGGAAAAGAGCTGTATCAGATCCTCCACAGAGATCAGAAATCAGTCATTTTTTTATTCAAGTTTAGTCAAATTCTGGCTCCATAGACACCCAAGTATGATTTAAGTACCAGAACATGGGGCCTTTAAAGTTTGTGAGTGCATGCTGGGCATTAGACATTAGCTAAAACAGTATGAAGAACTTAAGACTTGAAGTTTTAAATCAGTTGTTACACCTACTCTGCTTCTCTGTTGTCTGTATTTCTGTTGGTTCACTGCTGCACTTCACCGTGTAGGACTTTGACTTCTCACTGACAGGGTTGAAAACTGTGCAGGTGAACTCGGTGTCTCCATCTTGTGCCCTGATTCTGTGTTGCAGTCTGGGGCCTTGAAAGGTTTTTGTACCCACAGTCCAGTTGTAGCTGACGTCACTGCCGGAGTTTGAGCTGCACTCCAGGAAAACCATGCATGAGTTGGTGGAGGCGAGCCAGGTGGAGCTTCCTGATAGAGCTGGTTCTGTAGTTGTCGGCTCTGATGAGGGAGAAAAAAGTGTTTTAATCAGACACTGGAGTTTCAAATTTGATTATACAGATTTAAAAACAGGAAGTGCTCTCCACTGGAAGTGAGCCAGATGGACTGATCCTTGCAGTGCAGATAAATCAGCCTGACAAAGAGGACAAATCTTACAATGAACTAAAATCACTGTGACTGCTGGCCTGAGCAAGCCCCTTTGGTCAGAGACAAAACTGAATTCACCACAGTCTTGTTACTTTAGGTTTTTCACTGTTAAATTTAGGTTGTAGGATCAAATTTTAATCTGCTTATTTATACTTGCCGAATACCCTGAAATTATCCAGACTTCTACACTAGTTATTCCCTCACATCCCCCTCTTTATCTGCCTTAAGTCCAAATGAGTCAAAGTGTGAACACTGCAGTGAAGTATCAGGGTAAAAGTAGGCACCAAGCTGACTGTACTTTACATTTCCAACCAGAAAATCATTTGACTGCTTCGTAAACTTTTTCTGAATTCCAAAATTTAGTCCTGTTTGACAGAATTTATCTTTTTTTTTTTCTGAACTTGCTAGCTTTGTCCCTGGAGGAAGATATATAGGGACGGACACAAGCTGGTACATGACTTCCTGTTTCCCTCCTGGCAGAAACTGATGCAGGGTTAAGTCACTCCTTCATCCAGCAAGCATCACAGAGTGGTACCTCTGGCACTAACTAGAGAACCATCACCATGTGGTCTGAGGAAACTGACCGATGGATGAGGATGGATGTGATTTACTGATGAAGGCCCACCATGTATGGATCACAATGCAGATGTTCTTTGTGACAACTGGGAGTTAAACTCCATCACACTTGGGTCAATCAGGGGAGAAGAAAACAAAAATAAAAGACAGTAATCTTACCATGAACCTTCAGAGTGACTGTGACTGTCGGTCTTTGCCTGACACTTCCACCGGAGACGAAACTGAATTCACCAGAGTCTTGCTCCCTCAGATTTTTCACTGTTAAACTAAAGTTTGTAGGATCAAATTTTAATCTGCCTGTAAACTGTTTTTCATCAACTGACTTATTTTTATCTGCAATTGTTGATCGACCATACTTCCATATAGCTATGGTGACACCTTCAGCTGGTAAGCATGTTGACAGCTCCACCGAGTCTCCAACTTTGTTATGGATCACATGTTGACAACTGAGAGCCTCCACACCTGAAACAGAAATGCAAAGATAAAAGTTAAAGCCTTAGATAAGTCTTAAGGTAACGTGTTTTTAAAGCCAGTGTGAAGCAAATATCCCTGAACACAGATGTGTCATGCAGAGAAAATGCTTTCAATCAAGAATGCTCTAGAATGAAACGAGTTATTTATTCTTATAAATTTAACAAAATGCACAGCAAGAGATAAGAATAAAAATCATTTTGCTTTCAAACCTGCTTCAGTTCTTATAGGTGCACTTGCACAATATTAGGGATTTGTATGAATATAGTCTGTGTATGATTAACCAGTTATACCAGCCAGATGCTAACGATCATCATTTCATGTGTCATTTAAAATACGGTCATGAACTGAAACAGAAACAGCTGTAGGAGGCTAAAAACTGAAGAGCCAAACTCTGCAACCCAGACTTTCTGACTGAAATTTAAAACCTGGTCGACAAAAACAAGCCCAAAACAAGTGTCCTCTAGCTGTTTATTTTTTGCTATGAGATACTGTTTATTACTGTTTAATTTTTTATTTTTATAGAGAAATCTCCATAAAGCGTGTTTTAATTTTCATCTACATTACGTATCAATTTTGCAGTGCCTTTTTTTCACTGTGGCTCTTGATTTGCTTATTCATCATCCTTTTCTTTCTACAGAAGTGAATGGAGGGGCTATTGCTATTTATAACTCTGTAATCACTAACTGTCTGCCCAACCCTAACTTTTGTAACCAAACAAACATAGTCCGGTTTCCGGCGCTGAACGAACGGCAGCCTTTTACAGCAGCTCCGCGAACTCCACGGAGTTTTTCCAAACTTTTCTACGTCTCTATTTTTCTTTTGTGCTCCGTCTATCATTGTGGACATATGAAACCTCGGCTCACCAGAGACACTAATCACAGTTTTTCTGGCGCCACTCCAAACATTATTTTTCTGCACTTTCCTTCGTGTCTGTGGGTCCGTGAGCAGCAATGGCTCCCATTGTTTACAGTGGGGATCAGCTGTTGGCCCTGCGTAACACAGCTGTGCGGCCCGAGGAGCGACCTGATATCCCCAAAGAGTTACGGAGGAGGACAAGGGGATGCCGTGCTGGAAACAGACGCCGGGAAAACAGGAGAGCTTATCGACCTACTCTCCCGTCCATCATTATGGGGAATGTAAGATCTCTCCCAATAAGATGGACGAGCTGGCAGCTCTGACCCAGTATCAGCAGGAGTTCAGGCGCTGCAGCATGCTGTTGTTTTCGGAGACATGGCTGAGCGCGCAGCACACAGACGCGTCCGTGCAGCTGGATGGATTCTCCCTCATACGGGCAGACCGGACAGAGAGCAGCGGTAAGAGGAAAGGAGGGGGGCTGGCAGTGTTTGTGAACGATAGATGGTGTAACTCCAGGCACATCACTATCAAAGTGCAGCACTGCTGCCGGGACATTGAGCTGTTGGCTGTTAGTGTGAGGCCGTACTATCTGCCGCGGGAATTTTCACACGCCATTGTGTAGTGGCTGTGTATATTCCTCCCTCCGCTAACGCCGATGCAGCCTGTGACGTCATCGACACCGCGGTTCACAGGCTGCAGACTCAGAGCCCACAGGCCCTTGTACTGATATCTGGAGACTTTAACCATGCCGCTCTGTCCTCCACTCTGCCCAAATTCACCCAGTATGTTAAATGTGCCACCAGAAACAATAAAACACTGGATTTATTTTGTGCCAACACCAAGGAGGCATATAACTCATCCCCCCTCCCCCCTCTGGGAAAAGCTGATCACAACCTGGTTCATCTCCTGCCTGTTTACAAGCCCCTGGTTAACAGGCAACCAGCTGTGTCCCGCACGGTGAAGAGGTGGACTGATGAGGCCGAAGAGGCTCTCAGGGACTGCTTCGAAACTACAGTGTGGGATATCTTCAGTGTTTCTCATGGGGAGGACATCGATAACCTGACAGACAGCATCACGGACTACATAAACTTCTGTGTTGAGAATACCGTACCCACCAGGACAGTACGGTATTTCTCCAACAACAAACCCTGGATCCCCCCTGACATCAAGGCTCTTCTAAAGGAGAAGAAGAGGGCCTTCAGGTCAGGGGACAGAGAGGAGCTGAAGACTGCTCAGAAGGAGCTGAGGAGGAAAATCAGGGAGGAGAAGGACAGATACAGGAAGAAGATGGAGGAGCAGCTGCATGAGAGAAACACCAAGGGTGTCTGGGATGGCCTTAAAACCATCTCGGGCCACCAGAAGTCCAACTCCCAGCCAGCCGGGGATCAGAAGTGGGCAGATGAACTTAATACCTTCTTCTGCAGGTTTGAGGTGTCTGCCCCTCCCCCAGCTGTGACAGTCCTGCAGCAATCCCCACCCATCCCTCTCCCAGAACTCTGCCCAGGTCCTCCCCGCACTTCCCCCCCTTCAATATCCAGCTCACCTTCACCAGCTCCCCCCCTCACCTCCCCCACTACAGTAACCAGTTCACCACCCCCGGCCCTTCCCCCCACTGCTCCCCACAGCCCCCCATCCACACCCCAGGACACACAGCCCCCCTGCACCAACCTGTCCTTCACACCTCTCCAGGTGGGAAACCAGCTGAGGAGGATGAAGAGGAGGAAGGCTGCAGGACCAGACGGCCTCAGTCCCAGACTGCTCAGGTCCTGCTCAGACCAGCTGAGTGGGATAGCTGGTCACCTCTTCAACCTGAGCCTGAGACTGGGAAGGGTACCATGTCTCTGGAAAACATCCTGCGTGGTACCAGTGCCTAAGACCCCCCACCCCAAGGACCCTAGCTGCTACAGACCAGTGGCCCTCACATCACACCTCATGAAGGCCCTGGAGCGGCTGGTCCTTGCTCATCTGCGCCCCCTGGTGAGCTCGTCCATGGACCCGCTGCAGTTTATGCATTCAGACTGGTATCGGAGTGGACGACGCCATCATCTTCCTCCTCCGTCGAGCCCTGTCCCACCTTGAGTCGCCCGGGAGCTCTGCTCGGGTCCTTTTCCTGGACCTCAGCAGTGCCTTTAACACCATCAGGCCGACCATCCTGAGGGACAAGCTGGAGCTCTCCGGCGTGGACCAACACCTCACACAATGGATTACAGACTACCTCACAAACCGCCCACAGTACGTGAGGACCCGGGACGGAGTGTCGGAGACTGTCCTCTGCAGCGTAGGGGCCCCACAGGGTACGGTGCTGGCGCCGTTCCTCTTCACCCTCTACACTGCTGACTTCTCCCACATGTCCCCCACCTGCCATCTGCAGAAGTTCTCTGACGACTCTGCCATTGTCGGCCTCATCACAGACGGGGACGACAGGTCGTACAGAGAGCTCATCACGGACTTATTGGACTGGTGCCAGTGGAACCACCTGCAGATCAACCCTGGAAAGACCAAGGAGCTGGTCGTGGACTTCCACAGGCGCTCCCACTCCCCCCCCCATCACCCGTGAACATCCAGGGAAGGGACATCGAGATGGTGACTTCTTACAAGTACCTGGGTGTTCACCTCAACAATAAACTGGACTGGACTGTTAACACTGCTGCACTTTACAAGAAGGGTCAGAGCAGACTCTATCTGCTGAGGAGGCTGAGGTCTTTTGGGGTGCAGGGGGCACTCCTGAGGACCTTCTACGACTCTGTTGTGGCCTCTGCCATCTTTTATGGAGTGGTCTGCTGGGGCAGCATCACAGCAGCTGACAGGAGGAGGCTGGACAAACTGATAAAGAAGGCCAGCTCGGTCCTGGGGTGCCCTCTTGAACCTGTGGAGGAGGTGGTGGAGAGGAGGACTACAGCCAAACTGTCCGCTATCATGGACAGAGACCCTCACCCCCTCCAACACACACTGACTGCACTGAGGAGCTCTGTCAGTCACAGGATGCTCCACCCAAAGTGTGTGACAGAGAGGTATCGCAGGTCCTTCCTTCCTGCAGCTGTTAGACTGTACAACAAAAACCTCTCCAGTGTGCAATAATCTGTATCTTTTTTACTGTAAGGATTCCAAATTCAGCCTTCTTTGTTCAGATCTTTTTATATGTTGTTAATATTGTTAATATTGCTGATGGGATCATGCTCTTTCATCTACCTATATTTTCATTTCACTTATTCTTATTCAGATCTTTATATTTTGCTAATGATGTTAATATTGCTGAAAGGCTCATGCTCTTTCATTTATTTTCATTTTCATTCACTTATTCTCATTCAGATCTGTTTATATATTGTTAATAATTGTAATATTGTTAATACTGCTGGAAGTCTAAGGCTTTTTCACCTATTTTCTTTTCATTTTACTTATTCTCATCAGATGTTTTATATATTGTTAATATTGTTAATATTGCTGAAAGGCTCATGCTCTTTCATTTATTTTCATTGAGTTGTATTTATGCTATCTGGTATTTTTATTCTTATTACTTATAGTCTCATTTGTATATCTTTTCTTTCTCTTGTATCCTGCTGCTGCTGTAAATCTGGAATTTCCCCCTGTGGGACTAACAAAGGTTTATCTTATCTTATCTTATCTTATCTTATCTTATCTTATCTTATCTTATCTCTTTTGTCAAAGTTTTATATGAAAATGGTGTTAGCTATACTAGCAATATATATAATTCTGACTACAAGGATTTCTTATTTGTGGAAACTTAATTTTTGCCCCTATTTTACAGTAAATTTACATTTGTGTTTGGAGTGGGAGAAGAAAATTTATGTAACTTCTGAATTAAGTGTATATTGATATTAAAGAGTGCATCAGATCCCTCCAGAGTTTGGGAGCAAAACAAGCCCAACAAGAAGGAACAAGCTCTGTACTTTCTACCGTGGAACAGTTTTAGCTTGCATGACCCCCTTGGCCCTCGGCTATCTGTACAGCTTTCGGTATCTGGTTTAACTCTTCATTGTTAAGTAAACTTATTTAATGGAAAAGATACTCACCATACAGGGAGACCTCAAACAGCAGAAGAGCAACCGCCATAAAAAAGCCTCTTGAATATTCATGGTGGCTGTCGCACATCTCTGTATGTGGATTATCTGCTTCCTCGTTGTGTTTGTCAAACTCTGCAATGTGAGATCTTCAACCACACTCAAAAACCTCCCCAAAAAGTGCACGACAGGAAGCCGGGTATGCTGTCTGGTCAGATCTAAAATTATGAAGCAGAGAGGTGGTTTAAGTCACTTCTCACATTAAACTGTATTAACCTCAAGGAAAGCAACAGTATTGTCATGTTTTTTGCTGTTCACTTTCTTTCTTTGCGTACTCTGTTTTTTGTTTTGCTTCAAAAGACAAGTAAACCACACCAAGCTTTGTGTTCATTTTTGTGCTTCTTACCTGTGCCAGTGCAGTGTCTTTGGGGATTGTTTATGGACACAAGAGCCTCATATTGTTTTAGATTTTTAATCTTAACCTTGTTTAAAGAAATGTATTTAGTAGGACCACTTTGCCTTCAGAGCTGCCTTCATTCTCTGTGACAGAGACTCCACAAAGTGCTGGAAACATTTCTTTTAGCTTTTAGTACGTGTTGACATGACAGCATCACACAGCTGCTGCAGATTTTTTGGCTTTCTTTTCATTCTGATGCTCAGTTTGACTTCAGCAGGTCATTATGATAATATCCACATGCCTAAATATTCTGAATTGCTGACATGTGATTGGCTAATTAGCTGTTTATGTTAATGAGATGTCAAATGACTAGATCTAATGAAGTGGCCGATGATTATATATATTTATTCACATATCTTTCAATTTATTAGACATGTTAGACCTGTCTCCAAAATAAGTAAAGAAGTGCCTTCACAAATTTACATCTCATTTTACCTCCTCGTTTGTCGAAAACTTCCAAAAAAAGTGTCTTTAAAAAAGTAGCTCTGAACTTTGCAACTTAAACCCAAGAAAAAAAGTTAGCACTTGTTGGTGTGAGATAAATGAGTCACACTTTGTTTTCACACCTACCAAGTGTTGATTTCCTCCATGAAGCAGACTGGTCACATGAACATGATATCTCACATATGCTTTTAGGGCTTTTCATCGGACATTGAACAAATATCCATTTTGTCAAGTGAGTCATTTGATTTACTTTTGGAAGTTACAGTTCAAAGTTTAATATCATTTTAAAAAGAAAATAATTTATTAGCATTATTTCAATATTGAGTTTATTTACCCAGAGAAGCTCAAAAACCTACAGAGGTATCCTGTCCAAAACGGGCAGCAGCACCTTTATTAAGTTACAGAAATTAAACAATTACAGATACAGAACAGAAATGAAGTGTCAATTCCCAGTCACAGAGCAAAAACACATCAGTCAAAGCATCGACAGCCTGCTTCTTCCTCCTATAAGACAGAGTAAAGGCTGTAGCTTCCGGAATTTCAAAATGCAATTACCTAAGTGTGAGGGTGGCAGATTAAATATAGGCTAATAAATCAGCCAGTGAGGGTCAAAGAAAGCCAACCAGCTTGCTCAAACAGTCATCACCTCATACAAACCCACTTAAAAAAAAAAACTATCACTATCCCTTTAAACATAAGATTATTAAAAGTTGTAAGAAAAATAAACCAACTCTCGAGGTGACCGGCTGTAATCCTGGCACAAATAGAACTCATCAGCAGTCTTTCCCGCCTAACATGTTCAGCTTATCACAAGAATAAAAATGTATATCCTCAAACAAAACTTAACAGTGGACTTTTTGTTAACAAACAAAGAAACAAAACATTTTTATGACAACACAACTTTTATGACCAGAGAAGTGTCTGTCTTTCTGTTGATGATGCTTCTCTCCCCATGGACCATAAAAATTGATTTTCAAAAAATATCTTGTTATGTCGATGATTCACTCCTCTTCATGGACCTACAATGGAATTGTTAAATAAAAACATTAATGAGAAAAAAAATGAAATATTAAAATGCAAGACAAATTCAAATCTTTTTGGGGAATGTAAAGAGCCTAAACTTTGCTTTAACTGTTGTTCATTTTTGATGACTTTATGTTCACAGTCAGTAATGTTCAATAACCCTTTCGCTTTCATGTACCAAGTGCCCCTGATCCAGTCGTATTCTCTCTTTGTCAGAGATGCTCCGTTAAAGCTCTCAACATTTTAAGGCCCCCTTCCCTACTCTGGCCCAATCCGCTCTGATTGGTCGGCCTGTCTGAGCAGTGGTAATTGGTCAGTGCTGTTTGTTGCCATATTGTCAATAACTCTACTTTCATTCTCCCCTCAGTGCTCTGCTCCGGGCTTGCTAATCAGAACCAATGGGCTAATGTTGTCTGCAAAACAATGACATGATGTCACTGGTTGGCCGGGGACATTTCAGGCAGCTACTGCCTCTGTACACAGGGGAGATGGAGAAATCTAAATGCTTTATGTCCTGTGTGTAGAAGTGCTCTATCACACAAAGGAGACATAACAAACACACTAATGGGCATATAAAACTGGAAAAACCATAGTATGGGATCTTTAAATATATGTTTGAACATTGTTTCTGGAAGAATCTCAACCTCTTGATTAGATTAAAAAATAATGGGACAGGAATAAATTGAGCATCAGTCTTTGAACCTGTTGCTGACTTTGGATTCACATAATCTGAATCTCAAGGTTGCCTGAAAACCACCACTTGGGTGTTTAAGGGTTAATTCAATCAAATGAAGTGTGCATATTTTGTGATTTAAAATGTTGTACTTACGGGATTCATGAGGGCTTCTTATCTGGATAGAAGGACGTGTAACATTTACGTATTCATACTCTGAATTACCTGTAAATAAAAATTATAAGATGCTTTTTGAAACGTCATTTGTTTTCAACACAAAGGTCTGTGATTCTTTTTATCAGATAGCTTAGATAAAAGTTGATACTTACCAGTCCCTGTGTATTGCTGGTCAATGGATTCATAGGGAGAAAGGTCACCTGCAACAAAAGACAATTTCCTCGTTTTATAAACTCTTGAGTGTTACGGCGATTATCTTCATGAATATTAATATATGCCAGCATGCAAGAAAAATCAAACTTAAAGAAGAGAAAATTAAGAATGGGATCAAAAAAGCACAAAAACTAGGCCAACTCCATCTGAAAAAAACGCAACATTTATTCAAAGGGACTGATCTACAAAAACTGGTGTTTAAGATATAAAAGTCTGGCAAAACCATGACAAACAAACCAGACACATGTGCCACATACGGGCTGCACCTCCCTGCTGATACAGCCCTCAGTCTCAAAAGGTGATGCACTTTTTTTTTTTTCCACGCCTGACAAACAGGAAGTGTAACAATATTATTTTATGTTATGTGTGACACATTGTGTGGATGTAAGCATGGGGTGACCAGATGTCCCTATTTATCTGGGACTGTCATGTGCCATATGTGCACAGATCTGCAAAAAAAAAGTTAGTATGCCACAATTTGGGACCTGTCCCAATTTTTATCAACTGAAAAATGTGCCATAACATTTCACCTTGCTTGCAACACTGAGCTTCCTGCTGACTTGTCTGTTTATGTGTGAACCATTCTCTATGAGAGGCTGCATTTGGCATATCCAGCTTCTCAGAGTGGTGGTTGTGTGACGTCAGTAATGTCGTGGAAAGGATATCAGTGCTGTTCACAGACCTTCAGGTGAGGCACGGCTCCTTTCAAAAATGATAAATCAATTTGTCTGATGTTGTTATCACCGCAAGAGCCATTTTTATTCTCTCCACGGAGGAAATGTTAGGATCAAAAAGTAAGGGCCAGATTGCTCCTGCTAAAAGTGCCATCATTTGTGCAGAAATAGCTCACGTAGTCTGCGCCTTATCCTCAAAAGAATTTGCTCTAATGATATGCCGGTGCAAACACGCCCACACAGTTTGGCATCTGAGCGCACTTTGCGCCTTTGACTGCAATAATTCCCATGGCATATAGGTGGCTTTTTCCCTGTAAACTTCGAGATTGACATCTCCTTTACACTGAGCAGTAAAAACAAACAACTCAAGAACAATAAGCAGCAACAGCGTGGGACAAGACGTGAACTTTCAGCTATAGTGAGGAGTTCATGTCAGGTGAGGTGCTCTAGCAGGTCAAAAAAAGAAACAATCGGGCTTGAGGGTACACATGCAGGCGAGTCATGCAGAGATGATGGGGCCATGAGTAGGATGGCTGCTGCTCTTGAGGCCAAAAATGCTTCTGATGTAAGAGGGGAAATCAGCCTGAGCCGCCTGCCACATGATGGCAATTAAGAGGTAGGAAGAAAAATAATTGTGATTTATAATAACCTTATTTGGCATTCACGTTTTGTTGTTGTTTTCTAATGGTTAAGACTTTATATGTTTATTTATTTATTTATTTATTTATATGTTGTCCTGATGATCTTAAATAATTATAAAAATATAGGATAAATGAATAATATAAGTATATAAGCAAGTCGACGCGGAGCTGTCCGTGGTCCTGAATCTTTTATACCGATCAATTCACCTTAGAGCAGAGCTGTCTGTGGTGCTATCCTTAGGTCAACATAGAGCCCACTCTGACCTACCAGTGATACCGCTGAATTACTATTGTCAGGATGAGAAGCTGAGTTGCCTATATTTCTCTGGTTTATTTGGGCATCACTGATCTATCCCCTTATTTAGTGAAGTTAGCGGACCACCTGAACCTCCTGAGACACAGCCACCAGTTGTCTAAATATCAAAGTATTAATTGTGCCCCTTAAGAAAAAAAGCTTCAAATTATTTATTACGAACACAAAGTGGTTCAAAGTGGTCAAAGGATCATATGTCTACAGGTGTTGTTTTTTGTCGTCTTTTTTCTGTTGTTCATCCCGTTTTTTTTTTTTTTTATTATTTATTTTAGGCTTTGTTATTGAAACAGCCAAAACAAACGCAAAAAATATAACTCAAATGACCAAAAAGTGGTCAAGGGGGTCATTGAGGTTTTTTAACAGACTGTTTTTAGACAAATTATTCATGTTCACTTACAAAGGTGGAATAAATAAAGAGACGAACACACTAGGCTATATTACTGTCATCCTTGATGTCATCTAGTAGCAAAGGATCATGTGGTCAGGCAACCACTATCTGCAAATTATTTTATTACTTAAATAAAAATGTGATACTCTCCCCTGTAAATCCTTTCTTGAGTGCGCCTGCCATCTCGCCTGCCTTGATGCCTTCACCTGACTACAATCACTGCTGCCATAATTACAGGAGAGTCTTGGCATGACAGCCCTTATAAAAGCTCTGCTTCACAGTTACCACCAACTCAGTGCAATATGCAATCATTGAGCAATGAGCGAGAGAGAGAGGGACAAAGTGAAATTGCGTGGACATAATACACGGTTCTCACAGGCGGTAATTTGCACAGCTAAACTGCCTGTTGCCTGCCAATTAGCGCTGGTCTTTGAGGATTAGGTGGTATTCGCAAGGAGACTCATTTGCACAGGGAGGGGCAATTTTACGCTGAATTTATGAATATACCCTAACTAACCTAAACAATCCTTTTGAGGATCTGGCCCTAAGAGCGTAAAGAAATTGTGGAGAGGAGTGTATCAATTTGGCATACATTATTAAAAGAATAATAACACTATCATTAATATTATTACTACAGAAAATTGAGGATGTTAAAATAATAGTGTTTATTAGATTTATTATTCAAACCATAAAAATATGTTAATACAAATAAATTATAAAAAATTTAAATAAAAAAATATGTTACGTTATACTAATTATTGCAATGAATTAATCATACTTGTACAATAAGAAGAATATAAATTCAAGTTTTCAGATCATGTGCTTGACTCACAGCAAAAATGTTACTGCTTTCAATCTGTGTCTGTCAGGGCCTTTCTCTGGAGTTCTTCCTGTGCATGTGTGGGGTCTTTCTGGGCACTCTGGCTTCTTCCCATAGGCTAAAAATATTCTCACTAGGTTAATTGGTGACTCCAAATTGCCCCTCCAGCCCCCTGTGACCCCAGAAATGGGATAAGTGGGATCGATGATGGATGGACTGGGTTGTAACACCTTTAATTTTTTTTATAATGTTTTAATTACATTTTTCAAACAAAGGTTGTGTTTATTCTTTTATGATTCATTGATGAAAAGTTTTCATGTGTCCTGAGCTCATGCATGTGGGTTTGTGGTCCCTATACAAAGATCTGATAGTCTGGTCACCCTGTGTAAACTCCTACTGAAATAAGGTAAATCTGACTTTTTAAAATTCATTTTCTGTCTATATTGGGTAAGATATGCACCCCTGTCATAGTAAAGCAGGTTAACCTACTATTCTCTGAATTCAGGTATGCGACATCCTAAAGATGTACTACTCCCGCCGTCCTGCAGTCTAAAAGCCCTGACTCAGTTACATGCGAGCTGGAATGAATATACAGTCTAAAATGACCGTCAAAGATTGTTGATGTTATCTTTTTAGCTGCTGCAGTGATTGAAGTTACAAAATCAACTGTTGTTAAAAATAAACTTGAGAGCAGTCACTATTTTAAAGGCTGACCATGATGAAGAGAGTTGTAATGTGGTTGAGTTTCTTGACTGTGATCTGCAGAAGATTCCTGGTTTCGGTTTAGCCATGGTACCAACCTTCAGTTAGAGGGAAAGAAAATAAACATCAGAACAATGACTGCAGTTCTTTTACATTCAGGATTGGGGAGAGAGGTGTCACACTAACCGGTAAAAAATTGGACCTGTGAAAAAGAGAGAAGGTTTTGTTAAACAGTTACAGTGATCTGTTTTTGTGATGATTGATCATATTTGTGGAAACGAATACATTTTCCTGGTAATATTTACTTGCCTGTGGACTGTTTGTAACCAAGCAGGACTATTAGAGCTGAACACACAACTCCAAACAGGACCCATTTAAGAGTGTTGACAAAAGGGGATCTCCGGACTGGATAAAGAAATACATGCTGATTAGCTCATAGATAAAACATTTTATTCCATTTCAACAAGTTTGCACAAGTCCCGAATATCATCTGTAATGTTTGAAAGATTTTGCCCAAAATTGGCTGCGATATTTGACTTGGGTATACATATTAACTTAGGCTTTTACTTTAGCCTTGGTATTTGAATATCCATTCTAGCATGGGGGCAAAATTCAGTACTTGAACTGTAAATAAATATTCAAATAGAAAATATACAGTTCTGTAGTATGTAGGGCACCTGATTGTGTGAATGCCCTGTTCCAGACATCAACCCAACTGTCAAATGCTCTCTTGACCTCATCAACAAGAAGTACACTTAACCCTTTAAGGCCCAAGACCATAGATTATAGCCAGAAAAATCTAATTTTTTGGAGGTGAAATGTTTGTTTCACTTTCTGCTAAAATCCATAAAAACTAAAATGTCTATAAAATCCAATATATAGATTTTTTTGCATCTCATTTGATACATGAGGTGTTTTTGGCAACTTACAATCCATTTTAGGACATTTCTATCATTTATCTGATTGTATTCTGATTGTTTTTTGTAATTTGTTGATCATATTGAGTAGAAAGAGGTGTTATGAAAGTATGTGTCAAATACGATACAATTGGCTTTATAGGGTTAAAGAGTCCATGATAGCAATATGCCTTGGCTGGGTCAGCCAGCAGAAGACAACTTGAGTAGATAATGATGACACTAAAACATTTAAAGAGCTGGAGGCACTTTGGACCCCACTGTGTCAATTTAGTGCAAAGCAACTTGGCTACTCCTTATCCACAACAAATCCACATTTATCAGCATCCCACTCACCACAGTCCAGCAGCAACTCACCAAGTGCACATTTAAGTGCGACTGCATCCTCTTAAGTGAGGAAAAGTCATCACTGACG
This sequence comes from Scarus forsteni, assembly GCA_036419115.1. NCBI lineage: Eukaryota > Metazoa > Chordata > Actinopteri > Labriformes > Labridae > Scarus > Scarus forsteni. The sequence continues at coordinate 11,710,044 of JAZDUH010000544.1, forward strand.
AGACTGAGAGATGTATGTACGAGGACATGTGGCCCACTGGTGTGGCCTAAAATGAAATAAATAGTAAAATGGCCCAAAGCCATGCGTTTGTGTAGCAGCTGGGCAGGAGAGTAAGAGCATAAGCCATAAAGCAAGTATCTCCTACTATTAGCAAACACGCTTAAAAACAGTCAAGTTTGATTTTGTGAAAAAAAAACAGCCTTCTTATAAACACTTCTGTTTCATCCCTGCTTAGAACAGCATGTTGTGCTGTAAAGTCTCATGAGCTGTGCTTGACCGCACCTTTCCCAGGAGATGGATGTAGCCTCAGTGTTTATTGTGCATGCATACCCAGACATGTTCCCCTCACTGGAGCTCCCTGTGTGTTAAACAAACACTGAGCTAAGAGAGTGTCCCCCAGTTTGGGGAGGCAGTGTATCCCCCTATGACATCATTAAGGGGGATATTTTCAAACAGACTTTTTAAGCAGATATTTTTGAAAGATGAGGCATGTGACAGGAAGACAAGGACCTTTTTCATGTTGGGGGTTTGTAAAAAGGACATGCACTTGCACACTTGTCTGCCACTTTATTAAATACACCTGTTTAACTGCGCCTTCATGCTAATAGCTATTAACCTCGTCTATAGGCAGCCACTAAATGCATTAGAGAATATCAGTATGGTAGAGACAGCCTCTTGGTTTTCAAACTGAGCATCAGAATCGGGTTGTCTGTCTGTCCGTCTGCCTGTCCGTCCATCCGGGTATTTTGTCTGTCCTAAACAATGATTGCTCGCAGTAAATTCCCACCAAAGTTCAGGCAAAGTCATTGTTTTGCAAGTACCAATCAAGTCGCAGTTTTGAAACTTAAGAAGCAAAGGCAGAACCAGACTTACAACACATAAATCTACACAACATTTAGCCAGAGAGATGATGGACTGATCATACTAAGGCTTCAGAAACAGAAAAAAAGGAAGGCAGGGGTTATTGCAGTCATACTTACATTTTACTGCCACCCAACTCTCTGGTGACAGTGTGTGTCCACATTTACAGCTGTAAAGTCCTTCATCTGACTTTGACACCGCAGAGATCTGAAACGTCCCATCTGCAGCTCTCCCAATGGTTTTGTCATTTCGATAGAAGAACACAGTTTCACAGTGAAGATTTCCAGTCTGTGACATGCAGCCCAGATTTAAGGAATCTCCCTCAGTGACAGGAAGAACTGGACTCACCAGAATCACATCTGTACCTGTGGAACATTAAAGATAAATGAATCTGCCCTTGTTGGAACTTTGCAAACACCCATTGTAAATTCTATTTAATTTGCTGTGTAAAAATGTTTTCCGGCTTTTTTAACTGTTCAAGGTTTGAGGTTTAAGACCTTGAATAAAAGACATACACAAACATTCACATGAGCTATAGGGCTGAACGATTTGAGAAAATAATCAAATTGTGATTTTTTTTCCCCCAATATTGCGATTTACTCTGCAATTGTTTTAATGTTCCTCATCTTATGTATTCTTAAACAAACATAAGCAGTAGATCTTTTTATAGTAAAACTAACATGACATTAAATAAATCTAAGGATAAAAGATTGGAGAAAAAGTGGAGAAGTGAAGAACAGAAGCTAAATAGGTATGAAATTGTAAAAACTAGGTAAAAATGGTATGAAAGTGAAAAAAGGTTAATAAATCGTTGCAAAATAGGTATGAAATTGCAAAAAAAAATTGGGAAAAATTTGCAAAAAAATCCAAAAGTGGCTTTTGAAAATTGATTATGGCAGCAAATTTGGGAATTAAATTTTAAATTCCATTTCAAAAACCATGTAAAAATTCCAAAAATGGTTCTGACAGTGGGCAAAAAAAGATGAATGGGGACATAGGCATAAAGTTGTAAAAACAAGGTTAAAAAAGGTAAAAATGGTCCAAAAGTGGGAAAAAAGTGTATGAATAGAGGTAAAAAAAATAGGCATGAAATTGCAAAGAAACTACATCACAATGCCAAAATGTTCAACACATTTTGGGCTAAAAATATTGAACCTTTTGCGATTTGAAAATTACAACAAGCCATTTTGCTATTTAATCTAACTTGCAATTAATTGTTCAGCCCTAGAGAGCTATCTCTTAATTGTTCTTTTTATTAAGATATTTTAGTGCTACACTTCTGATTGTGATGCCTCAGAGAAATCAAGAGCTCTTACTATGTGCAGAGATGTTGACTGCATTGCTGAACTCTCCTGATCCAGACTCACACCAGTACACTTTTCTACCTGGAGCGTTGCTTATGGTGCATGTGTCTCCAGTCATCTGACAGAAGGAATTGTCATCCCTCACTCTCCACTCAACAGAGTCTCCCGCGCAGCTCAGTGTGATGGAGTCGAAGGCGAAGTGTTGCACTCTGTTAGAACTCACTGAAAGAAATGCTGATTCTGAATCTATATACAAAAATATGATAGAGAAGACAAAGTACAGAGATATTATTAGTCTTGGAGACACAACATTCATAACATCTATCGACTTCTTTTGAGGACATTTCTGAACTGTTAATTCTTAAAATGAAGGGAAAATTGTGTGCATGGCTCACAGTTCAAGTATCCGCACCAATAAGTAGAGCTGATCGACTTTTCATTTTATGATCGAAATTACAATTTCAGACAGCGCAATCATGTGATCACCAAGGCTGCAGTTTTTTTTGCAGCTTTCCTGCCCGACCAAGAATCTGTTGTGATAACTATTTTATTTACACATACTGTTTTACAAATTTGCAGACTTTTGCATTTACAAAAGTAAATACATAGCCTTTTTTATTAGTAGAAGTTGAAGTACCCCTTAAAAAATTAAACCAGTTTATTTATCATCAACATAAGATGATGATTAATGTTTTTGTGCTTTTGATCATTGATTTCCTGGCTCTTGTCTAAACTGTTAACATAGTTTACTATAGTTTCTATAACCGTTTATCCAAACCCTCTTTTTATTGTGACTCCATTTGCAAAAGTTCATCTTCTTTGTACTCTGATTTATTATTATTATTGATAATAATAATAATAATAACAATGATAATAATAATAATGATAATACATTTTATTTAAAAACGCCTTCTAAAAAATCAAACACTTTACAGAGTAATTCAAAATACAATTAAAAGAAATAAAAACAACAAACAAGAGTACCATTAAGTTTGCCCTTTGTACCTATAGCTAATGCTAAATTGTCATCACTTCAGTCAAAACTGCTCATTTTTACTTCAGTTTCAGTGAAGTATGTCCTTGTCATTTCTTTTGGAGACCAACAGCCTTCAATGGCTGCATTTTTGCTGTGTATCACCTGACATCCTTACTTGTTATGTGACCCTAAGGCACAAATGGACAGTTGTGTTTTTGTCAGCTTTATTAACTGATTCCACAAGTTTTTAACATGACACACCATCACCAGTTAATCTGGGACACGGCCCATTGAAAGTGTTTGGGGATGGCAGAACTTTACAAAGCATATGTTGCAGATGATTGGATGATCATTCTGTCAATCACATTCATTTTGAGCCAACCAAGTTAAGTAGTAGGCCGGCAATACTGCCTTGGTCTAAGACAGAACAAAAGGCATTTAATAACTTAATCTCTAGGCAAAACATATCTGAAGTGGAGCAAAATATATCCTTTCCTTAAGTTTGTAGTGTTGGTATTTGATTTTCATTTCATAAAAATACAATCAAATAGGATTACTGAAGCTTATAGCATCTATGCTAATCCCTGTATGAGTAGTTGTTTACAGCTGCTGTCCCACTCATAGCTCCCACTTCTTCCTGCTCTGAAGGACACTGGCTGAGCCGTGCTTATTTAGGTTGTCCACAGTTGTTGTAGATTGGAGGTTGGCAAGATGTCTGCCTGATTATAGACGATGAATCAAGCGGGTCCAGCTGCACTGCAAAGTCATCGAGCATTCCCACTTCAAATTTTCACTGTTCATTTAGTCGCATAATTATTCACTTATTAGTGATAAGAGCCTAAGACTATGTTTACACGGAGACACTGTGACCTAAAACAGAAAGGTTGTTCCTTTGCGTATTCAGAGTTGATCCACGTTCAGATGGAGACGCTGGGAACAAATGAAACCGCTTTAGCGTGCATGCCAGTTCAGTACATGGCAGTGTAGATTTGCAGAGAAACCACACTACTACATTACACGTATGAAGAAGAACAACTTTTCACAAAAAACAATGACGAGTGGACGCACTCAGGACACATGGAGTTTCTTGTCTAGACAACAAATGTCTGGATGATTTTGTCTAGATAACAAACCGAGCACGGTTAGCAGCACACATGCTACTCGGTAGACAGCCAAAGCCGTTGTTGTTCCTGGTATGCACGCACAGTCTTCATGTGAAAGAGTACTGCACATGTGAGGCCAAAACACAATGAAAACTTATCAGATTTGGCCGTATTCGGCCTCATGTAAACAGCCCCTAAAACAGAACTGAACTATCATCTGTAAATTGGACTTGGTCCAATTCCCCTTGGCAGACACAAACAACTTGACGCAAACTGGCTAACACTGTTACTATTGAGACTGTGCTCAAGCACTTCCAGTATGAAAAAGAGACAAACTGACCTCCAGACCAGACGAACTGCGGACTACTTTTTTCGGTGGAAAATACCGGGTCTCCTCTTTCGGCTCGACACACATATCCTGCTGTGTGCTTCTGCCCAGGATCAATGTAGAAATCATCTGCAGTCCCACTGCTGCTACCAGGAAGAGGCTCGTACAGGTACTTATTTTTGGAAAGTTTTGGGACAGCCTTATACCAGTAGAACCTCCATCCTGCCTTGGGATCATCAACTTTACAGGTGAGGGTGACTGAATCTCCAGGACTCAGCCAAGATGGAGACACAGTGAGCGTAGGCTTGGATACACCTGTTGGAAAAATGATTCACTCAAGCATGTTCTGAAACATTGTCTCTAACTGGAGTGAAAATATCTGGTTTTTGTATCACAGATATTACTTACTGTTTGACACTATCAGTTTCGAGGAAGTGCTGTTCTCCGTAATAGTTGTTGGTTCCCTTTTATTTCTGCCAGCGCACCAGTACTCTCCAGTTTTAAAACTGCTTGCAGGTTGAACAATTTCTCTCTGTTTATTGTATTTAAAAGAACTATGGAGTTCTGTGGCGGTTGTTCCCCAGTCATACTCCCAGTCAGTTTGTTCTCCATCTTCAATCTCACATGTGAGTGTGATTTGTTCGCCTTTGTATATTGTAGGCCACTTGGGTTGTATCTTCAGAACAGGCTTGATTTTCACTGCAGATATAAGAAAAGAGCCAAAAAGCACCAAACATTCAGAACTTTAATAAATGCAGCTCCTGTGTATGTAACATCATGAACCTGATCGACTGCAAGGCGGTAAACATTAAGAATGAAAGCAGAGAGAAGGTAACTTGACCTCATACGTTGTACCTGAATTCATCTTCAGGTCAGCAGCGACATTTGTGCAATTTTTTGGCAAACACCAGTCAAAGACATTTATGACAGAAGAGATGTAATGCTAGCTACAAACCCTAATTCCAGTGAAGCTGGGATGTTGTGTAAGTAAAAATGGAATGCAGTCATCTGCAAATCCTCCTCCTCTCGTTATTATACTGTATTTTTGTTTTGTGGGTAGCTTAACCTGCTCAGCTTTGTGCAACTCCAAATGGAGCTGGTGTGTCCCGGTCTTGACTCATCCCTTTTTCAAAATATTGCCATTTGAGCATAATATGATCAAGGGCAGGGCTCCAGACTAACTTTTTCAATCGGTTGCAACGGTGCACCTAATAAATGATTTTGAGGTGCACCAGTACAAAAACTAGGTGCACCAAAATTTTTTAAAGTGTCACCTTTATCGCCATAAGGTCACCATTTTATCACTGTCCATGACTTCTATATAAGTTAGATGACTTTTAAACAAGAATAAGATGTAAAGAAATACTTGTCCATATTCGAAGCAAAAGTGTATATTTAAAGAAAAATAGAGCATTTAAAGTGCTTCAGTGAATTAAGTTGACAATTTCAAACCAAAGCATTGAGCAAAATACAAAACCCAAAACCAGTGAAGTTGGCACGTTGTGTAAATCTTAAATAAAAACAGAATACAACGATTTGCAAATCCCTTTCAACTTATATTCAATTGAATACACAGCAAAGACAAGATACTTAATGTTTGAACCGAGAAACTTAATTTTCTTTTGCAAATATTCATCAACTTAGAATTTCATGGCAGCAACACATTGCAAAAAAGTTGGCACAGGGGCATTTTTACCACTGTGTTACATCACTTTTCCTTTTAACAACACTCAGTAAACGTTTGGGAACTGAGGAGACCAATTTTTGAAGCTTTTCAGGTGGAATTCTTTCCCATTCTTGCTTGATGTACAGCTTAAGTTGTTCAACAGTCTGGGTCTCCGTTGTTGTATTTTACGCTTCATAATGCGCCACACATTTTCAATGGGGGACAGGTCTGGACTACAGGCAGGCCAGTCTAGTACCTGCACTCTTTTACTATGAAGCCACGCTGTTGTAACACGTGCAGAATGTGGCTTGGCATTGTCTTGCTGAAATAAGCAGGGGCGTCCATGAAAAAGACGTTGCTTGGATGGCAACATGTGTTGCTTCAAAACCTGTATGTACCTTTCAGCATTAATGGTGCCTTCGCAGATGTGTAAGTTACCCATGCCTTGGGCACTAATACACCCCCATACCATCACAGATGCTGGCTTTTGAACTTTGCCCCTATAACAATCCGGATGGTTCTTTTCCTCTTTGGTCCGGAGGACACGACGACCACAGTTTCCAAAACAATTTGAAATGTGGACTGGTCAGACCACAGAACACTTTTCCACTTTGCATCAGTCCATCTTAGATGAGCTCGGGCCCAGCGAAGCCGGCGGCGTTTCTGGGTGTTGTTGATAAATGGCTTTGGCTTTGCATAGTAGAGTTTTAACTTGCACTTACAGATGTAGCGACGAACTGTAGTTACTGACAGTGGTTTTCTGAAGTGTTCCTGAGCCCATGTGGTGATATCCTTTACACAGTGATGCCGGTTTTTGATGCAGTACCGCCTGAGGGATCGAAGGTCACGGGCATTCAATGTTGGTTTTCGGCCTTGCCGCTTACGTGCAGTAATTTCTCCAGATTCTCTGAACCTTTTGATGATATTACGGACCGTAGATGATGAAATCCCTAAATTCCTTGCAATAGCTTGTTGAGAAACGATGTTCTTAAACTGTTGGACAATTCGCTCACGCATTTGTTCACAAAGTGGTGACCCTCGCCCCATCCTTGTTTGTGAATGACTGAGCATTTCAGGGAAGCTGCTTTTATACCCAATCATGGCACCCACCTGTTCCCAATTAGCCTGTTCACCTGTGGGATGTTCCAAATAAGTGTTTGATGAGCATTCCTCAACTTTCTCAGTCTTTTTTGCCACTTGTGCCAGCTTTTTTGAAACATGTTGCAGGCATCAAATTCCAAATGAGCTAATATTTGCAAAAAAATAACACCATTTCTCAGTTTGAATGTTAAGTATCTTGTCTTTGCAGTGTATTCAATTGAATAAAGGTTGAAAGGGATTTGCAAATCATTGTATTCTGTTTTTATTTCCAATTTACACAACGTGCCAACTTCACTGGTTTTGGGTTTCGTAAAACATTTCCAAAAAAAAGTGCTTGTGCTTAAAGTGCTTTACTTAACTGAAATTTAACATTTCAAACAACCAACAACAGAACTTTGAACTGGATGGTCTTATTCATTAGCAAATTTGAACCTAGAATAAGACTTCACACACTATAGTCAATATTAACAAAACTAAAACTAAGCATATAGGACAAAACATTTCATGACTTTTTTCTTATCTGACAGTCACTAAGACAAATTTGGCAGAGTGTTGCTGCTTCTTCAAGAATTGCCGCTCTGTGCCGAAACCTGACACCACAGTCAGGCTCAGTCTGGGCTCATTTGCGTACTAACAGCTGATTGGATGATTACTGAGGGGTGTGTGTGTGTGTGTGTGTGTGTGTGTGTGTGTATATATGTGTTTGAGCGGGCCTGCAGCCTGCAAAGATGCAACGCAGGGACAGAGAACAGAGAGGAAGCAGGTGCTGTTTCTTGTCCTTTTTTGGCGTATTTTTCCACTACCTCAGTTATTTTTGTCAACTTAAATTTGTAAGAGTGCGCTTAACATTTTTTTCTTGGTGCACCATTGCGCCCAAGAAAAAATGTTAGGTGCACTCCAGGGGTGCAACGGTTTACGTTAAAACCGAACCGTACGGTTCACCCTGCACGGCTCAATTCGCCTTTATGAAGCGCGCTTTTTCGGTTTTGCAATTAACTAATTTCTATCAGCTGTGAGATGGATTTCTCGAGCCAGCGCCTGCTCTCCGGCTCTGCAGACAACCCCTCGTCATCCTCCTCGCACAGCTCTGTAAAAAACCCGCCCCACTAGTAAATATCCAATCGCTACTGTGTAATAGGAGCCAAGCACATGGCCGAATGGGCGGCGTCTCTCACTCTGGAGCTCGGCTCGGCTCGGCCTCACAAAAGCTGAGACAAAGAAGTAGAAAAACTCAGAAAAAAAGGTTATGGCGAGCGGAGAGGTGGAGAGACAGGAGTTTGAAGAAGCACTGGCTTCGTTCAATCTGCGGGGGGGGGGCATTTCGGTTTCCTTATGGATTATAATGACGAGGGAGAGAAAACAGTGGACAAAAATTAAACCATGTGCAAGCATTGCTCAGCACTAGTCCCATACGCTAATGGGAACACGTCCAACATGAGTCAACACCTCAGCCCTCATCACCCAGAGGTATTGCTTTCTCAGGCTACGTTCACACTGCAGCCCTTACTGCTCAATTCTGCTGTTTTGTTTGTCTGTTCAGATCACTCCTGTAAATGTGGCCTGACTGCAGACTGTGATGTGAACAGCTCAGGCTGCAGAAGTGACGCGCATGCTCAGTGTAACATTAATGACAACACGCACAGCACGGTGTGATGAGGGGCAACAAACACAGAGCAAAAGTGAACTTTACAGTGCTGGAGAAGTTTGTTCCCATAACGTAGAACCTGATGTTACAGCAGCTCACCTTGAGTGAGCTCTTATTAAAGTAATTATGGCTATATTTTATTTCTTATGAACCTGAAGGCTGACGCTCTCTCCCGCACCGGGGTCTCTCCTGCCGACCCTGCCGATGACAGATCGCTGCTGGAGAGAAAAACATCTCAGAGCCATAGCGCGCTGAACAGGTGAACAAAAAAGGCAAAAGCTTAGTTTTGTCATCTGTTCTGATGTTTCTTAGTTTGTCTGGGAGCAGATCAAACAGGATCAGACTGCTCTCTGACTGACGCTGTCTCATAGAAACATACAGCGGCGCGCAAATCCGCACAGATGAGATGGACAGCGGTATCATCAGAGTCTCCACGTCCTGTAAACTTGTTATTTTAGTCTGATTAATCCATTCAAAAAGTCTGCGCAGTGTTAATAAACTAAGTTTATCAGATATCGTAATACAAACATATGATTCATTCACGTTTGTTTATTGTGCATGTAATGGAGACGCCAGTCGATCGCCCCAGCACTCTCTCACTTTTTCTCATCACTCCTCCTTTTATCCATTGTTTAATCATGCTTGTAGCTGGAAAAACAACTAAAACTCTGTTGTAGGACAAAAAATGCATGAACTTTTTAATAATCACGTCCATATTAACCTCTGATTATGTTCTGTTCATGTATAGTGTATATCATGTACAATACATAGTAAATTGTATTTCAGTAGTCAGTCACTACACTAGCCAGGAAGCTAAGAGGCACTCTAACCATTAAAAATGTTTACACTTGAAGTGTTTTATATAAATATCATAATACTTTATTTAAGCCAAATAATAGTTAAGACCAAGAGGAAGGCCTGGGCGATATGACAAAAAATGTTATCACGATATAAATTTTCTTATCAGTCGATATCGATAATTATCACGATAATTATCAAATCATTTTTTCTTTCAAATTTGAAGGCTGATTTTTGCCCCTGAGTGAAAGTTGACAAAACCAGATGCTGCTTTTGTACTTTAACCAATCTTTAATGTCAGAACATGACAAACTACTGCACAGCATTTCACAAATATGAGGAACATTGCACAAAATTAAAAGTTAACAAAATGCAGAACATTGCACAAAATCTGAGGTAGACATGCAATCCTAAAAAATTAAATATAAACTAAATATAAATTATAAAAAAATATAAATTAAATATAACACTTTTTTAACACTCAGCAACATGTTGAAGCCTTTTGTGCATAAAGTCTTAAGGTGTCTGACAATGTCAACAAAATAAATAGACAAAGGAAAATGTTCAGTTTCAAAAATGTAATAAATAAACAAACAACACAGCCATTGCTTTAAAGGTTACGGGCCAGAAAAATAAGTCTGTCCACAGTATCGGGCTTTAATGTTGCTCTGTGACAGGTCACGATGTTCCCTCCTGTACTGAATACCCTCTCAGAGGGGGAGCTGGTTGCAGGGATACACAGGTAGCGTCTTGCTAGCTGACTCACTCATGGAAAGTTTTTTTTCATTCATTCTCCACCATTCTAGGGGTTCGGTTTCCCCGTCTGCATCTGGAGCTTTTAGGTAGCTCTCAAGCTCTGCCTCAACTGACTGCAAATCAGTGATTCCTGTGCTACTGAGGTGTGGCTTCTTAAAAAAGCTGCCCAGTGACTTTGCTGCTTCTTGGCAGGTAGCTGTGCTTGGTGCTTGGTCGGCACATGTTGTCGGGAAAGTTTGCAGTGCACACCGCTCTGTTTATTATCAGACTCTAAGTAGCCAAAATACCTCCAAACAACTGAAGATGAGGGGCCTCTCTTGTCTACAATTCTTTGAGTGGGTAGGCTCGGTGTTATCCTCCTTCTCATCATCGCTCATTTTGGCTATGTTGTTGTCCTTTAGCTTTCATGCTCTGTGTGAGCCGCTCTGGTCCTCGTCACCTTCTTCTGCGCTTGAATGTTGGTCAGGAGCTAGCGTTCACGTCGCATGAGCGCCCCCCTTTCTCTGGTGTTCGGGTGGTGTAATTACAGTTTTAATCTATTGACTTTTATCGAACGTTTTTATTATTTATATTGACAAAAATTATATTTCGATAATTATCGTTATCGTTTTATCGCCCAGGCTTACTAAGAGGCATTGTCATAATATAGTTTTCTTAAAAGCAAAATAAAGGGAGTCTTTTGGAAAGTCAAATTTCTCATTTTTTTTAATGCAAAACACGAACCGAAACCGTGATCCCAAAACCGAGATACAAGCCGAACCGTGGGCTAACTGAACTGTTGCAAACCTAGTGCACTCCCACAAGTTTTGGCTGCATGTGCATCCCAAAGTGGTTGCATTTGGAGCCCTGAAGGATAATATGCAAATTTGCGTTTTTTCTTCAACGGAATTGTAAGAAAGAAAACAAGCTGTAGGTGTGAAAACCATCTGACTAATACCAGCAAGAGTACCCAGCACCTTTAAGGAATACCTTACCTTTTAATGAAATATGTGAAAAATGGAATTTGCCCCCAAACCCATGATGAAAAACAAAATATTTTTCTGTTTCCTGTCACATCACATCATCTTAAAAACTTACCAAGATTACCCAGTTGAATGTAACCAGTCCTGGATGTGGGGTAAACAGGGTTCCCTCTCTTTGCAGTACACCAGAAAGATCCTCCTTTTAAGGCCCTGATTTGGTTTTGTGACACGATTACAGCATCCTGTGTTGCAATTGGCTGACGGACACTCTCACCGATGGACCAGGAGTAATTCCAGCCAGAGGACTGAGGTTTTACAGAGCAGGTTAGGTTTGCACTACCCCCTGCGGGTATGCCTTTTTTATCAAAGCTTATTTCCACCTCTGCTCCTGAATCTGTTTGGTTAAGAGGAAGAACAACAGAGTTACAGAAAAGGAAATCTGATAATAGCGTGTAAAGACTTTTGCATACTTAAGCTGGAGATTTACATGGTGCCACCTACACAGATGCATGATGGCTGCCATGCCATTTTGTGTTTGTTGAGGAAATTAGTTATAAGTTACTCTCAAAAATGTAAGCAATGCAGGCATAAAAAATGTACATTGAGAAATGTGTTATTTTGACAAAGCACGGTCCATGCAACACAGAAAACTTTGACTCCGTGACTGAAAAATGTTATAGGGAGAAAAGGGAGTCAGATAGCCTAATGCCTGCTTCTTAAAAGAGTCACTAATGTTATTTTTTTTCAATATTATGATTTAAAATATGGGTACAGTATTGTGCTGCAATATAATGTTGCATCAGTACTTTTAATTCCCTTAGTTTCAATAACAGAATGACCATAATTGTCAGCAGTGTCTCCACTTTACTTAGCAGGTGACTGCAAACACCCGCAGCTCTAGTGTGCCCTCTCGTGGTTTTGAATAGGCAAGTGTTGAAACAGAAATACCTTAAAGGACAGCTGAGACGTGACATGTGGAACAAAGAACAAGCATCAATTTCTTTTCTGATATGTAATCCCACACAAAACATTATGCAGAGCCTGTTTCATTATTATCACGTTATTGCCGGCATCTGTTTTTTTTTTCTTTTTCTTTTTTTTGTATGTTTGTTTCGCTGTTAGCAACATAACTCAAAAAGTTATGGACGGATTTTGATAACATTTTCAAGAACTATCCAGATTGGGACAGGAACAAATGATTAGATTTTGGGAGTGATCCAGGTCAGCGTAAAACTGCCATGCTGAAAAATACGATTTTGGTGCATCACTCATGAACTAAAATAGATATCATGATGAATCTAATTGCTAATGGTATATTTTCATGGCTAAGGAATCAAAATATTTAAATGAAATAAAGGTGGGACTAATATTTATGGTGAAAATCCCAATATGGGTGAGGACTGTGGCGCTGACAGAGGTCTGCGCTCTCCCGGTGCTTTCCTATTTTTTTTTTTTTTTTTTTTTTTTGTATCTTGAATTTGAATTACGAGACAGAATTTTTCTCAAGCTGCATCCACATGTGGGTGGATATTTGATAAAAGTGAAATGTTCCTGCAACCTTGTGTTCCACATCGATCAGCTTGATTTAATGTTTGTAATCAGACTGATCCATCTACCACGCTCCTGCCTGCAATGACTGTGAGTGACCCAAAGTCGGACAGTCAAACCAGCAATCTTTGGAGCAGGAGGAGATGGGAGCTACAACTGAGATGATGGCAGGAAGTGACTGAAATGGAGCTTTGTTTTGTGTAGCCATTTTTTGCAGCAGCAGTAAACAGATCTCTCTCAATCCACAACTTAATTGAACATGGCATGTATTTAAGTTTTTGCTGCAGTCGATTGAGAACTGATGATTCTTGTGACCGATCAACAGACTGTATCGGTTTTAACTCCACCTTTTAGGATTGGTTTTGTACTGACCGCACGCCTGTAGACTATTGCCAAACAGTGGGAATGCATGGGTCGGTGATTTGGATACCTTTTTTATCTTAATTCAACAGTGGTAACGCCTGTAATTCCATGTCATGCCGAACTGAGCTGAACTGGACTGTTTGGTAGAAACGCAGTTGTTGTGGCTAAACCAAGGGGCTTGTAAGCAGAATTGTGTACAAAAATATCTCTATAGTATTTGTGTAGTTACCTTCCATTTAACTTTCACTAAACATTTCAAAGTTCTTGGCTTATCTGCAGCAATGTTTAACCTAGCTTCCATGCTAGTTCTCTCTTTACAAGGACAGAGCTAACCAAACTCACCTTGGCTGACGTATTTATGTATTTATGTATTAATGTATTTACTAATGTATTAATGTATTTATTTGGCTAATGCCCACTTTAAAGGTCTCATGCCCTGGTATGTTTAACTGTTACATCAAGTCTTTGGCATTTTTACAGCAAGAATTTGATTCAAGCCTAATCAGATGGAGCTCTTTTACTCTTCTCTTTGGAAAGACTCCGATCTGAAGGGGCTGAGAGGCTACAAGAAGCTATGATATGAACTCTGCAATGATTGACCGCTCAAATGATGTTGGTTGGGGTGTGAGGAGGGGTTACAGGCCAACTTTCATCAGTCATTGCGTCTACCTGTGATGACAAAGACTCATGTGTAGGTGGAGGCTGTACAGCTATGACATCATAAACTCCAGGAAGTAAAAACAGAGTGTTCAAGGGCCATTTTCTTTAAAATAGCACCACACTTTTCTCCAAGAACGGAGAGTTTGGTCAAAGATGTCATGTTCCTCTGCTCCATAATCCCCTTCTAACAACATAAAAAGTTAAACAAAATTACTACGAAGGACATGGATTTAATGTTTCCAATAAAAAAAGACCCAGCTGGGTGTAGAGATAGTCTGCTTAGAACCAAGTCACTCAAGTCTACGTCAACACAGTCATTTAGACGTTTTAAGTAAGTTACTTACAAAATGCCAGTCTGATGGCCTTACTCCATTCAGTTGAAGAGTAAGGGTCCCCCCGTTTTCTACCTTTGCAGCGATACTCTTCACTGTTACCATCAGCAGAGTATTTAATCTGGTACTCCTTGGAGCCTGATGATGTTTCCTGGGTTGTTGTCTTCCAGTCATACTCCCACTCTGAGTCTTCTCCACCCTGGATGTCACATCTGAGAGTTCTCACCTCACCCTTGAATAGGTTTGGCCAATTTGGCTCCAGAGACAAAGCAGCCCTGTTTGAAACTATCACATGGTTGTAGACATTAGTTTTTTAAAACACAAAAGCATATTTGAGACACCTTTGATTATACACCTTTGATAAATCTTCTACTCACTTCTCATATAAATGGTGACAAAAGTGCTGTTGACGCTTATTGAGTCCCCTTTGCTTGCTCTGCACCCATAGTTGCTTCCTTGTGTGACCTGGACAGTCATGCTAGGGCGGGATAAACAGTTTGACAAGACTCTGACCTCGGATGAATTCCTTTGCCTTTCGAAGAACTGATACGTCCAACCAGAGGTGTCATAAGTATTGACAGAGCAGGTCAGAGCCACAGATCCTCCCGCAGGTATAACCGTCTTTTCAGCTGTCAGAGTGGCTTTATACCTCCTGGCTGTAATGATTTTAAAGACTCAAAATTATTATTTTTTAGATGAAACATTTGGCTCTTAATAGTATGCTTTCAATAGGGCTGCCAAGACCAGCTGACTAATCATGACGACTTTGACCATCAAAATAACAATAATAATAATAATACATAACTGATGTTGTTGTTTTTGAAGCTTTGTTTTCCTCTCAAAACTGCTGCTGTACCTTTCTCTGTCTTGTCTGCATTTCTGTTCTTGATGCACATGTGCAAATCACATCAAAATCAAATCAATCTTTATTTATAAGGCACTTTTCATACTTAAAAATTATCTGGAGCAGAGGTTGTTAAATGTTTCCAAAAAAAGAGGGCAGTTATGTAATCACGGTCAGCCGCGAGGCCGGTTCCACGCAGGGGCAAGAGAACTCAAATAAATGTTTTGCCCCTTCAAATCAAAATTTTAGAAGTTGAGAAAGCAGTGGTGTAGCCTATGTGATATGCGGGTATATGCTGCATGCCCTCTAGAAAATGCCCTGAATTACTGCATGACAAAGTGCTTAAAGAAATATATATAGCATGACTGTATGACTTTAACTTTCCTGTTCACAATTCGTCTTCTCTGTGTTACAAAGCGGGTAACTCTTTGAACATTGACTATAGAGTACTTGACGTTTAACTTTGTGAATTTATTTCAAGCACAACCTAACCAGTTTCACTGCTTGCTGCACAAGACATCCATTTTCTCCCATACAAAGTCTGACCATTCAAGTAAAACATTCAACAAAACAGTTAAAGAGCACATAACATGAATGAAATGTTCCCTGATTTAAGTAAGGCTTTCACACAGAGCAGGGAAAGAAAGGAAAAGCTAAAGAATAGGAGAAATCTTCATCCTCGTCATGTCTGAAACGAAGCAGCCACCATCCGCTCTGTGGACTACAGGCTAGATATTTTTCATTTAAAGTTTGGCTATGACCCCTGTTGTCTCTTGAATAGCTCTGGTGAGCGTAAAGACGCACAGTGCAGGGATAGTGAGGGATCATCAGTCACTTTGAGTGATTTTGATATTCATACAGTGTCTTGATAGCTCATGCTAGGGGTGGGCAATATGGAAAAAATATCATATCACGATATTTTAAAAATAAAATCAGGATCACAATTTTATCACGATTCTTTGTTACGCTGATTTTTCTAGACTAATTTGCATGTTTGACCATCTTTTACCCCATGTTTAACATATAAAACATGTAAAACCCTAAAAGAAAAAAAAAGCCAAAGCCAAAGAAACTTTCTGAAAAGGTTCAATCCAAACAGTGCAGTTTTTTTTTTAAATGTACATTAAATGTAAACATGAAAGGTCATGAACAACAATATCAACATTATCTCTTGAAGTGCAACAATTTAAAACAAATGTTATCGAACTGCAATATCTATAATCTGAGTGAATAATACAGCTGCTTTAGAACAGATTTTTGTGCAGACATCTTCTAGTTTTTAACTCCTTTTCTTTTTCCGCCATGGCTTCACGCTACATAACCAAACAGGAGATCCCACCATGCACTGCGCGTAATGTGCTATGATTGGTCAGTTGGGTGCACGTCAAAGTCTCTGCACCCACACAGACGATCTGACGATCTTTCTGCTTTATGAGATCATCCCCACGTTATAATCCTTAACGATTTAATATATCGTTATATTAAATCGTTAAGGTGTCATATCGCACACCCCTAGCTCATGTGCACTGTTCAAGTGAACACAAAGACGTGTTAAATCAGTCTTTTGAAGAATCACCATTCTTTAGCAGTCCACCTCTGAGCCGCTGCTTTCACTCACTCACTCCCTTTTTTCTAAATGATAATTTCATCTTAAGGTCAGATGCATCACTTGTTATCCTTGATATTGGAACAGTCTTTGAAAGATCAAGCCTCAAACTAAGTCTGTTAGTGCAGCGGTTCTCAACCTGTGGGTTGAAGAGAGCTGAGCATCAACAGGCCTTTCAGCCACACAGTCATCCATACAAAGCACTTCTTGTCTGATTCTTCAGCTGTGCAGTAACTTATTTTAAATGGATGCAGTGTGGACAGCGGTCTTGCACTGTTTGGCAATGCAACATAATTCCTATGCGACCCATGCAGTATGATGTTAAATCAAGAAATCTTATCAATACAGACACATCTCCATGAAGTGTTTGCTGAAGCCCTGTCCTCAAGTTTCTGCTTTCCAAAAAATTCACCATTAAGACAGCATCATTTCAAGAAACACCTGTCCAAACTAAAGCACTTAAAACTCCTTTAATATATATGCCAGGCCTGCAAGTGGCGCTGTAACGTTGCTGTGGACATACACCAAAACCAGAGAAGACAAGAAACCTGCACATACACCATGATAAATGTAAACAAACACTGGCATGCTATTCTCAGTGTTACAGCTCACAGTGTTTGTAGAGGAGCAGAGTATTTTGCTGTTAAAGCCACAACAAACTCTGTAGCCTCTGCAGCATGAACATGACACCGTGTTCCACTATTGTTTTGTTGTTATCAGGTTTCACAAATGCGGTATAAGGTAGAGGTTAGGCAATGGGGCAGTGACACCATCGCCAAGTGCCCATAACTTGCTACTGTATGTTCCCTCAGGGGTGAAGCTTACCAGTTGCTCTATTGGCAGTCATATTCACTAATGCCACAGGCTTCGAGCAACCCAACTTACAAAAAAAATGTCCATTTTAAAGACCTAAAAGATATTCAAAGAACTTCCATAGCACAATCAGCTTTGTCGAATGAATTCTTCAACATAAAACTCTTGAAAAACTTCTCAAACATGATTAACAAATACCCTACAAATGTTTCAACACTTCTACAGAAAACGGAAATGAGCAAGAGTGACTGCAGATGAGAAATCATCGAGGGTGTTGCTATAAAAATAGAAATTGTGCAATCACCTTTAGCCTGTCCATCCTTGGGGAGAGAATACACCACTGTAATAAAGATTTATACAGCATTAGAAATCAGACTTAAAACAGAGAAACAGAGCGTTAGATGAAGAATGCAAGACTTTTGTTCATTTACAAATGTGTTGAATTGTGAGATGAAAATGTCCTTAAGTAATTTAAATAAAAATAAGAACTACTGCTCATCTGTAACTTTTAGGCCTTTATCAAAAACAGTAAAAGGAACTGATGCCTGGTGAAATAATTCCTTCTTATAAACATTATTTTCAACCATCTTAGGTAACAACAACTAAACACGTACAAGCTGAGTTATGAACTATGTAAAGGTTTGAGGTTTGGTGAATCTATTGACAGTTTCACTGATCTAAACCATTCAAGAATAAATTATTAGAGTACTCACAGTAAAAGCACAGCAGACAAAGAAAAGTGTGTCCCATCTTCACTCACTCAACAATCTGTCACCACACCACCCGCGAAGCTTTAAAAGCTTTAAAGATCCTACCTCCACAGGAGGAGGGACAAAATCTATACATCCTCCATCATCACACTTTATTCGCAGTGGGTCACAGCCTTCTAAGGTCCCTCCCTTTTCAAGAGAAAACTGTTTGTCTATCTTTGGACAACTGTTTCCTCTGACTCAGGGATGAACTGATTTAGATCAAGTCGTGGGCCATAAGTCAATACCATGTGGTCTCACTTTTAACCTTGTGAACATCTCATCTCAGGTGTGCTTTAAGAGCTCTTCTTTGAAATTTGACAAACAATACCTCAAAGATGAGTTAATTAGATTTTGGAGGTCAAAGTTGAAGGTTGTAAGTGCACAAATGTCCATTATGACTTAAGGGCTAAATTTTATAAGCAGGTCACTGATTAAAGATCAATCAATCAATCAACTTTATTTATAGAGCACTTTAAAATACAAACAGTGTTTGAGCCAAAGTGCTGTACAATCAATCAGTCTTTATTTGTATAGCGCCAATTCATAACAAGTGTTATCTCAAGACACTTTACAATAGAGCATAAAGCTCTTCATTTTATGGATACACATATATACGTAGATACATATATACATATAAAGATGCACATATACATATATATACAAATATATACATCCAACACCCAACATGAATCCATATAGCCAATCATGGATCCCTCCATCATGGCGGCAAGAAAAAACCTTCTGTTAAGCAGCAGGAAATCTTGCATGTGGATCCCAGTCTCATGATGAACAGCAAATCCACACGATGCTGTGTTGGGTGTGAGGGCAAAGGAAGGGAGGTAAGAGGAGACAAGTGGACTAGAATAAGAAATAAAGTTAGGGACAGGTTCATGTACCGGAGACCTGTCGTCTGATTTATTAGAGGTTAGCCTCTTGAGATGCTACATCTCATTTTCAGAAGGGTCCTCATGTCTGAATGGTTGTGGTGATCATTTTATAGAAGTATAATCAATGATATTCTTACTGAAAATAAGAATTTATGGTAGTGACAAACTCATGGGTGCCCAGACCACAAGTGCATCCCAACCATATTTGTCTCCATTAAATATAAAGGCCTCTTGAGATGTGACATCCCATTTTCAAGAGGGACTTCATGCCTATGTGGTAATAAAAAATAGATACTGTAGATGTATTGATCATGAATATGGAGATCATGCTATAATGATAATGGGAATGGAGTGTTCCTAAATAAATGGCCAACTATGTGTCATGTCTATAATTGTAGTTATTGAGACTTCGTGACTCCACAGCAGGCAGTCTTCACCAAGGATCCCAGGCCACCTACAAGACAAGAGCCAGAGACGAGTACAGGAGCAAACAAAAGGGGCAGAAGCAGATGCTGAGAGAGAGACAGTGGGGGGAACCCGAGAAGAGTCAAGAAGATAAAGAGTACACCAAATGATAAGATTAGAAGTGAAAAAAATGAAGACAGATGAACAAAGTAGAACACAATTGTGTTAGGGCAGCACGAGCACATTACACACAGACTTCCACAGCCATTGTTAGATGGAGTCATGGCCGGAAACCCAAACAACCACAGATGGCAGCATGAAGCCGCTGCAACAGCCATCATCATACACTCAGACCGACAGACACAGATGCATGCATACACACGTTCTTCCACAAATGGCATGTGAGCAAAAAGAGAAGATCAAGATCATAGGATCATGTTTGCTTATTGTTGAGGACATCTCAATGGAGTTTCTTCAAACTTAACACAAGTTTATTTAAGGCAAACTTATATTATTAGAAAGGTCATAGTTTAAAAGTCAAGGTTGTGAGTCTCATGATCACATATAGCTTGTGACTGGCATGTTTCCAGAACATTTTCAAGTTTTTTTTATCAATTCTAGTCAATTTTCACTCTGACTCAGTAAAAATGTATTAATTTGGTAGTCATAGGTCCTGCTTGATAAAGGTTATCCCAGTAATGTTTTAAATAATTCACTTTAAGCTTACCACAAACATTCACTTGGATTAATGGATAAACTAATGTGATCTAAAAGTTCCACTTTCTTGTGAACAGTGAATCTCATCAGATTAGGGCTGGGTGATATTACCTCAGTATCGTGACTCATTGAAGCTTCTACCTCGATAACGATTGATGAGGGATTATTTTATGCCATGCAGGAACAAATTGGTGGTGTTTCCGGCAGTCGTCAAAAAGGTCTTCCAGCAGTGTTTACACTGAACTTCTTTCTGCTTGATGTCCTCTGCACAGAATCCAAAATGTGCCCAAGCACTGGACTTTTTTGGCTACAAGGTCCTCTGATAGATAGATAGCTCTTGTCTCCTCCATGTTGGCAGCACGTCCTTCGCTCTTGGCAAAAGTGGCGATTTCGTGACTTACAGAGGGAAAATAATCAACATGAGTAAAAGTACTTTGATTAGTTGTCAGTGGCTCTCAGCAAATGCTTTAGATTAGCTAAGAAATAAATCTAATGAATGATGGCAGCTAACAGCAGCAATAGGGATGGGAATCGAAAACCAATTCCAGTTGAGAATCGTTAACAGCTCCATCAAAGAATCGATATCATTAATCTTTTTGCTAATCAATTCCCTTATCAATTCCTTCTACTGACAGGGTTCAGAAGCATCAGAATTGTGGCTAAATTTTTTATTGCACCTACTGCACAACCTTAAGTGAGTGGAAACACCAGTATCTTGCAGAAGCAGTTATCTATGCTGTGATGTGTGTTTGACTTTGTTGACACTGAAAACCAGACCAACATTTGCCCACACGGGAAATCTGCAGGAATCAATAAGGGAATCTTTAAAGAGTTGGATCGATTAGCAGGATTGTTAACAGCATTGGTATTGATAAAATCGTATCAATTCCCATCCCTAAGCAGCGATCATGCTCATTTTCTGCTACTGTATCAAGGTCTTTGAAGCATATTTTTTACCCATCTCAAAGCACTAACGCTTCTTAAAAATTTTGTGAGCTCAGTGCAATTTGTTCTTGTTTTATGTCTGAATGTGAGATTGAGCAATCTGTCCTCTTGGTCGCATTATTGTCATTCTGACTACAATGCAACCACGTCCAACTCAAATCTAATTGACCATCCAAATCCTAAACCGTGACAGTGAGGGACATTAAAGTGGCCCTGCTGTCTGTGTATTTTTCTGCATGATGAGAGTTAATATGCCTCTGACCCAGAGACAAAGCAGGTCTTTAGACAACACTCAATCTTTCACCACCTAAAAAAAACAACAGCTGCCACAAAAAGCAAATAATGTGTATAAAACTACATAAAAACAGAACATTTCATATTGACCCTTAAACTAAGGCCCTCCTCACACGAGGACGGCACCGTATTGTCTTGGCGTCGGCATCAAAACATGGATCGCTGTTTACACATCGTATTGTAGATAGGCTTGTGTATTTACTTGAGAACGCAAAATCCACGCCGGGACGTACCTGTGGGTTTCCACGCATGCTCCTAACCCATATAGCATGCTGGGTAATGTGGTTCTTGGGTTACTACACTCGTAACATCACAGTAGTGCTCCGAGGTGGATCCAACGTCAACAAGTGCTCATGCGTGTGTAACATGCTGCGTCTCTGCATGAGCACTTGTTACTGTTGTTGCTGTAGCTGGTGTTGTTGGTGTTCTGTGTGCAAATGTTGGTGTAAAAGTCGTAGCAATATTTATAGCTGCTGCCACCATAGTTGTTGTTGGTGTTTGTGTGACAGCGTGAGTTGGGGAGCGGGGAGGAGGACGGGTGCTATGAGGTCACCGTCTTTTCCGGACTTATCTGTTTATACCAACTACGGCATGAAGACGAATATGCAGATATCCACTTGCAAACCCGTTTTCAAAAAAGATGCGGAGTCATGGACAAATACGCGTCTCTGTGTGTCAATATCACCAGATCGATAGTTTATTTTACCGGAGTCTTACAAATTCGTACTCGTGTGAAGCCCACCTAAATATAAAAACATCCTCGGTAGGAACCTATAACAAAAAAGAACAAAAATCAGAGACCACTATGCCAGTTTGAAACTGCACATATATGGTAAGACAGGATTTCCTGTCCACATCAAGTCTGTTGAGTGGGTTGACTTCCTTCAGTCTTTTTTTGGAAAAAATGACGGTAAAGCTCACGGTTAAATATACAACTACCACAAATAAGTTTGTGAAACATTAACCACAGGGTTCCTACAGCCATTTGTTAAAACCACCCCGCCAAGCTTGTCAGGTTGAAAACAGTCTTACACTGAATATCCCTCAGCCCTTAAACATACTTAGAGATTAAGATGAAGGTGTCTAAGGCCCTGACATTCATGTTGGCTTTTAGTTAACCACACATCAGACCCTAATTACACACAACCCTTGTCCCTAAAACCAAAACTTTTCAAAAACACCATAACTCAAGCCCCGATAATGCAATGACGTATCAGAAAACACAGGTAATGTCAAATCTTTGCCCAAGAGAGAACTTGTTAATGGGGTATATCTACCCCATGTCTCGTTGCTGTGCTCAGTCTTGCCATGGTGCATGACCTGTGGCATTGAACTGTCCTCAACCACCTCACCTTTGTAGCAGTTTTTTATCTGTTAGAGACCCCATTACATGAAAGTAAAAAATCTGGCATTGAACAGTTTTGATCATACTGTGTGTGGTGTGCTCCAATAATCTCAACAGAGCACATCACACACATAACATTCTGTCCCAGGCACTGACTCCTGGTGTCTAGTCCTCTAAGACAGAAATCTTGCATCAATCGATTGAGATCTAACAAAAAACGAAGAAGATGAAGCATAGCAACCAAAAGCTTTGTTTATAGAACTTTAAAACACAACATGCATTATGGGAGAGAATATACAGGAAGAGGGGATGATGGTGGTCTTGGAATATTTTTGACGGAAGATCTGTAACTTATGCCTAAGTCACACATTCCCGTTTCTCATAGCGACTGTACACGATTGAGGAGGCTGGTGTGATCGCTATGATACAGGATTAAATGACTGTCTCACCCCTGGAGACATCCCATAAATACACCGTCAGTGGCGCTGCTACAGCGCTTCAGGCTGCGTTTGTCCCGCTCCAGCTAGGTTAATACAGCCATATGAGGAAGATTCCATCCCGCTGACATGACGTCAGCTCCGCGTGAGCTCAGTTCGCGTCACATAAGCCCTGACTGAGCCCCGTCGCTTGCGCCGTCTTAAACGAGACACAGTCGGGGCTCAAACGGATACATCCTTGTCAGTCGTCCTCATAAAGCTTTCAGGATTGAGCCACGATTGGGCCACGTTCAGCCCGACTGAGCTCCGTACATGCCATGCTAATACCGCTCGCATTAGGTCTGCATTAGGCTTCCACCCCGCTACACTGAGAGCGACGATTCTCCACAACAGTTTTGAAGAGTTCAAAACTGTCGGGACCCTTCCACGTTCCCTGCTGTTCATCCACGACTATACAACGCTGATCCAGACCAAGTAGCGCATGCACCGCGACCAAAGCACGCTTTATCAGGATTATGACAATCGTGCACAATCGCCATGAGAAACGGGAGTTTGTGGCTGGGACTTTAAAAGAGAAAAGGCTGAAAAAATCCTGTAGACTGTGACCACATTTCTGTTTAGGATCGGCCGAGCTTCTTCATATTTGCATCTGTGTCCTTGTTCCAGTGCTCGCTTCTTGATTTGCTACATTCCGTTCCACATCACAATTCATGGAGTCATGACTAGGGAGTCGTCTTTCCCCACACACAAGATTTTTATGCCTTGTATGTCATTTCAGTGAGGATTTGATTAATGTTAAACAAAAAAAAGAAAGAAAAGAAAATTTGCACCTGTAGAGGTCCAGGTACAGCTCTTTTCCCCTCCCCTTTAGAAATGCTTGGATCTCAGAGGGCAGCGGGGCCTCTGTTTTTCAGGTAATGACTGTGTTTAACCCACATATGAAAAAAAAGATCAACAGCAACTGAGCTGATTATGGGGACAAATTCACTCTTTTTTTTTAGATGTCTTTTTTGGGCATTTTGTGCCTTTATTGATGGGAGAGAATGACAGATAGGCTTGTGAAAAGGTGAGAGAGTAGGAGAAGACACCCTGCAAACTGGTCACAGGCTGGATAGCCACTCCGCCATACCAGCACCCCCAAATTCACTCTTAACTAGGGCTGGACAATTAATCGGATCTTGATCATGATTTCAATTTTGCCATCTGACAAACATAAAAACATTATAATCGAAGAAAAACGATTAATATGCCACACAGTGTGGAGTGCTGTGGATGCAAGTTCCTGCACTTCTGTGTTCCACGTGCAGCCACAGCGAGTGCGTGTGACTTATGTGGATCAATAATACTGTATGTATCACTCGCTGGTTCTTCAAAGTTGTTTAAATCAATACTGAAGGTTTTAAATAAATGAATAATTGTGTATATTAATCGTGATTTCAATATCACTTAAAATAATCGGGATTCTTATTTTTACCATAATCATCCAGCCCTACTCTTAACTAGGGCTGTCACTTTAGTGCATTAACTAGATCAATTAATTACACTGCAAAATTAATGCATTATAAAAATTAATCACAATTAATCATAGCACACATATTTTGTTATGTGGAGGACCCGTACATGGCAGTGGCACGTCACTTCACACATGCGTCTCTAGTCAAACCAAACAAAGCCCAGGTGACAACAGGAATGGCCTATTTGAGACTTAGTCTTATTTTATTTTTGAATTTATTTATCTATATTTACTGAATTCTTTAATAATGCATCAGGCCTAATTGGTTTGCTGGATGTCCTCGACCTTTTTCTTACTTTGAATTTGATTTATGAAACACACTTAAAGTGTAATTTGAGTTGCCTGATTGAGCTTAGAATTTTCTGGACAAGTTGCCCTGACTTTGGTTTTATTTAGTCACCAATAAAAATTTGGATTTACAAATCTATCTTCAAATCTTTAAATTCTTTATTTGGGTACTTTAAGCAGATATGAGATTAAAATGCGATTAATTAGATTAATTAATTATGAATCCTGTAATTAGTTAGATTAATTTTTTAATCGTCTGACAGCACTACTCTGAACACATCTCAGACCACAAGACAATCTTGCAGGATAATCTTATAAGACATAAGATAATCAGGCATTTGCTGTCCTTAATCAAAAAAGGGGGACAGTTGGGACAAAACAGCCTGACAATCTTTATGGGTGTACTCTGTTTTATGTATTTTTATATTCCAGCTTCGTCTGTTTCAGGTAATGACTGTGTTTAACCCAGATGTGAAAATAAAGATCAACAGCAACTGTTTGTAATTATTAGTTCATCAAACACCTGACTGTGATTCTGAATAAAATATCAGATAATGCTGTTTATTTATTTATGTTTTTTAAGGATTATTTTTTGTCATTTTTGTGCCTTAATTGACAGGAGAGATGGAGACAAAGACACGGATAGGTTTGTTAAATGGGGGAGAGAGTGTCGGCAGAATCACATACATGGGTCGTACTTGACTGCTTACCACTCTGCCAAAGCAGCAACCCCAGATATTTTATTTTAAATTAAATTAATCAGTTTGAAAAAAGGTTTCCCATCAGCCAGGTATTTTTCCCATCAGCATAGTGCTATAATTTAGCATTCACAACATGTTTACATGTTCTTAATGAATCTTTGTAGCTGAACAGCATCATTTTGTGGCAACCCAAGCTAAAACAGGCCAAATCACAACTTATCAACTTGACTGAGTCAGACTCAAGTCGTTTCACACTTTCACAAAGTGTTAAAGTCGATTCTGACGACATCGACAACTCACACCAACACCCCTTCTGTGTTTGCCAGCTTACAGTGTTAAAAAGTTTGCAACCACCAGTGAGCATTTCACAACTTTATTTAAGGCTAATGTTTGAGTTCAATCTGTAAAGCTGTCAGAGAGTTTAAAAGCCAATTCTGAAACATATGAAGAAAAAAGGCAAACATCTGATGATGTAACAACTCACAATGTTTAACAAAATGTATTTAGCTAACCCGATTCAAATGAAGCTTGGACATTATGAAAAATATAAATAAAAACAGAATACAATGATTTACAAATCCTGTCAAGCATATATTAAATTGAATACACTACAAAGCTACAATATAGAACAAACCTTCAGCATCTAACCTTTGTTATAAAAAGCATTTATAATTTACAGTTTCATTTCTGGTATGTAAACATCATCATTTTTACCTCTTTTATTTTTCCTGTACACATGGAACATGAGACTTTTCTTACCTTTGTTCTCTTTATTTACAAGTCAATATTGAAGCTACTCTAGCACTTGTATAAAAAAAACATTGTTGTTTCTGCAACATTTATCATTGACAAAAGCATTTTTCGGCTATTTTGGCAGTCTTTATGACAGCATCCAATTGTAGTTATTGCAGCATTTAGCATTTACAAAATATGTTGTTTGGTCACCCTGACATTCATTATTTATGACATGTATTTTTAATATTTTAGCTTGGATCATTTAACACGTACAGTTTTTGTTTCTGATACTTTAATCCTGTAAAACATTGACTTAATACTGCTTTATTATTTACATCTCATTAAAATACTAAAATACATACAGCAGTTAGGTAAATAATTCAAACCACTTGTTTATCACAAAATATTTCCATTCAAATGCACTTTAGTCACTTCATTGCTAAACATGCATGAATATTCCCACCTCACATATTTATATCTCCTTTACCTTTAACATTTATTATTTACATTCCCTATTTTTAATCCAATAGAGGATATACATGGCAACATGATAGTCAAATGTTAGCTGCAAATGTCTAAAGAGTTTTCTTTATCATGCAGTCATCCATTCCTGTGGTTGGTTGGTTCAGGTTATTTTTGATCTGAAAGATAAAATGGAAAAAAAAGAGATTAGAGAGGATTGTGACTTTATGAAACTAGCTCTTTAAAGGTCCAATGTCTTGGTGTGTTTGACTGTTCTCATCATGTCTTGGATGTCATTTAAGTTAAGATTTGATTCATCTTAACCCCCCAAAAATAAAAAAATATGTCCCTCTAGAGGTCCAGGTACAGCTCTTTTCCCCTCCCCTTTAGAAATGTTTTGATCTAAGGGGGTGGGAGACTACGATGATGCTCTGCTCTGATTTAAAAGGAGGGTTGTCTGCCTGTGATGAACAGAAAATGTTGGTGTAGACTGTACAGCTATTACATAATAAATCCCAGAAAGTGCAAAACAGTATTTTAAGGAGCACATTTTTCTGTGCAGAGAGTTTAGCATCAGGTGTTAAGTTCCCTTGCCCCCTAAGTTCATTCTAGCTACATCACAAGAAAAGAACATTGATTTTGTAGGACATGGAACTTTTACTGTTTATAACTGTATAAAGAAAATCAAACAAATAAAATTAATCACACACAAATGTTGGCTGCACTATAAGTATGAGACGTACTTGATTTGACTTCGGAGTAAACTGGTTCTTCAGTAGAAGCAGGTTTAGCGCGCCCTTCAAATGGAAATATAATTTATTTAACAACAGAAAAAACAGCAGGTACTCCCAGCACTACATTGTACATTGTAAATCCATCTGTGTTGGAAATGAAAAAACTTCAGTTTTGATGACAAACTTCACTTACCAGCCTTTTTCTTGTCCTTTCTTTGATTGTTGTGGCTGACCTGAGCGTACACCAAAACTTCCTCCTCTAAAACAGACAACACGTGTTAGGATTTGTTTGGCATTTTTTCATGCCCAGGTGTATCAGTGGATTACTGACGGATTACAAATGAAAGACACATTTGGACACATGTGAAAAACAGAATAATGCATTTACACTTGCAGTTTAACCCTTATGACCAAACAGATTCTGAGGGCTGAATGTGGTTTAGAAAGTGGCTGCAACATGGAGGATAAATGTTCATTTGATCAAGCAAGTGCTGATTTTAATATTATTTCAGGGAAAGTGGAAACAGCACTGCTACAGGACTTTTTAACCATTAAGAACAGACCATTCTTTATCCATAGATATACAATTGGAAATTTGTCCCATCTCATTATAAACCAAAATTTCCAACATGAAACCCTTATATTAGTGAATGTATGATTAGATTGTGTAATGACTGTGCGATTTAAAAAATAGTTTGTATAATGGGACTGAATAGGACATATTTGTCCTCTGTTTACCTGAAAGGGTAGTAAGATCTGACACTGCAAAAAATAACAATACATCAAAATTAATTTTAACCCTTATATTATTTACTGTATATTTAAGCCTGATCTTTAAAAAATTCCCCAGTCCTCCAACATTAATTATATTAAAATAACTCATTCTGTGTTTTTCTTTCATAAAAACAGTGACACCATGTAATCAAGTTGGCATTTAATGGGTTAAAATAAAGTAATTAAATACCTGATTGTATGATTTGAAAAAATGAAAATACAAAAAATATTGATCTGTTGTGTTATATAGCAGTTTTTTAGAGGACATTTTTGTCCTGAAAGTGTTGTAAGTTATGAATCTGGAGAAAAAAAACATGCATCAGAATCAATTTGATCACTGATCTTACACATTTAAGTTTGATCTCTTTTGTTGTTTTGAATGCACTCTTACATCAATTATAATACCCTTTTTTGTGTGTTTTTTTTTTTCCCTAAAAACAGTAAAAGTAGCCTGCCTTGTACTTTCTTATTTCTGTCCAGCTGAAGATATAACATTCTTTTAAAGTGACTGTCTGGTAAGAGTCACACTAAACAAAACTTCTTTGCAATTCTATACTGAATAAGATATTATACTGTTTGATGATGCCATCGAGGGTCTCGTAATTAGCCAATAAATGGGTTAAAACTTCTTTAAAAGCTATGCAGGCTCAACAACATGATGCAGTAAGATTTTTTACATCTTCTATCTGCTTGTCATGGACTGGAGAGAGAGGCCAGACACAAAAACAAAACAACTGTAGGTATAACAGACTCTACCTGCATCTTTTTTCTTCACAGCAGAATAAACCATGCTCTCATTTGGTTCAGGTTGTGTCCCTGTTAGGAAAAAACAGATGTAGCCACAAATGGTCTTCATGAATATTTAACAAACTTCAAAACAAATTTAAACTTAATAGATCAATTAATGGCACTTACTCTTCTTTTCCATGTTTTTAATTTCAATTAAAGAGTATGTAACATCCTGGTTTGTATCTACACAAAGAACACAGATGTGATGTTATCAAGACACAATAGAAACAAACTCTTTCAGTGATTTTGGACTTAATGTAAACTATAGGTCATGAGGAGTTTCCGTAACTTGTTAAGTTCATGTTAGAAAATAAAACATCTCAGGTGTGGGAAAAAAACGATGTAAAGTAAAGATTGTGTAATAATCATTCATTTCAATTTTTTATTTTACCAAATACAAAATCAAGATTGGATTTTGGCAGATTACAGTCAGTCATATCATAAACTAATTTTTCTGGACAGGTTCCAATGATCATTGATTTCAGGAGGCTTTAAAGTCAGTGAAGAGGAAGTTAAACTACACCAGCAAGGTCTCTCCCGGGCAAAGATTTCAAAGCAACCTCGGCCTTCAAGTTGTGTTGTTAAATTCTTTGGCACAGCACAAGAAGTACAAAGAAGTAGGGATGCACAATATTGGATTATTGCAAATACCGATTTATTTCTGGTCAAGGGACAAGCTCTGTACAGAAATGGACCTGTATATTATAATGGACAGTATATTTATTTGAAGAACAGATTTAAAACCGGAAAAACAGCTTTAAACTTTGCAAAAAATGTAACTCTTGACTTTTAAATGTAGCCAAACAGAAATTAGAAGGTGTATCAATACTGTACATTTAAGTAATTTGCAGATATTCAGGCTGATATGTGGCCATTATGTTACACTAATATATCAACTGTAAATATCTGTAAAAAACATCTATATTGGCCATTACTTATACTTAAATCTTTAGGCTGATATCGGCTGAGACCAATATCAAACAGATAGTATTGTGCACCCCTAAAAAGAAGCAGGTAAAACCTAAGTTCGTAGTCTTCAAAAACTAAAATTGCACTCATAAATTCATTTGTCCATGTGATTCTCTGCTGCCTAAACCCTGTTTTTGTTCTGCTGTTTTAATTTTGTTTGAAGTGAAGATTTTCAAAGCAATTCAGACTCTTAACACCGTGACCCCTGTGGTTCCTTTAACCAATGAGTTAAAGCAGACATGGAAGTTACAGGCAAGAATAACATAGTTTACATCTTAAGTAAAAGGTTCAATATGAAGCAGTTATGGAACGTCTGAAGGAGCAGCTTCACCTCATAGTAGTATCGATCATTTCTGTATGTAAATCAGAAATAATTTAGCAAACATTGGTGTTGGTTTCTGCTGGCTTCAATTGTTGGTTTTAAGAACATCAAGTGTGCTGCCTGCTAAGTTAGACCACTTACTTGCTGTTTTTTAAAGGGTTTGTGTCAGTAGACAGCACTTGCTTGTACTGGCAGCACTAGTTCCTTTATTGGCACTCATATGTACCAGCATCCCCATTTCTAAAAACCTGAACTGACCCTTTAAGATGCTGAGGACTGAAGAAGCACTGCCTGGCTAAATGAGCACTGGCTCTTGATAAAAATTGTCCAGTATGTTTATATGTTTGGTACATATGCTCTTAAAGAGATTCACCTGGACCATTTCTGTTGTTGTCAGGAGCTTTGATTGTGTCGTAATGATTGACATCATCTGCAAAGAATAAAAATCATATCCATCAAGTTAACTTCATGATAATATCTCAATGGATGTATAACATTAGTCTAACAGCAAATACTGACCTTCACCATGACGCCCTTTCTGCCCACCAGCATTGTTTGTGTTCTGAGATGTTGTTGTCCTTCAATAACAAGAAATAGGAAAAAAAAACTTACAGTGTGGAATATTGCAAAGTTTTAGGGCAGTGACTCTAACTAATGAAAAGAGGTGAACCAACCTGCTGAAGCATGTACCTGTAACAAAAATATATTCACTTTAGACTGTTTTGTGCAGTAGGTTTGTGTCTTTTTCATGTCAGTTCATTTAAGAAGTTGAAGTGAGACACATTAAAGACTGTCGTCTTACCTTTGGACCGCCTGTGGCAGTACATTAGGAGTACAATTAATATAAGTAGCACGATGA
This sequence comes from Scarus forsteni, assembly GCA_036419115.1. Taxonomy (NCBI): domain Eukaryota; kingdom Metazoa; phylum Chordata; class Actinopteri; order Labriformes; family Labridae; genus Scarus; species Scarus forsteni. The sequence continues at coordinate 11,741,638 of JAZDUH010000544.1, forward strand.
TGCAAACCAGCACTACAATGACTGGAATTTCAGGAAATGAAGAACTTCCATGCTTGTTCACAGCTGTCATACACAACAAAAAATACTGTTACTTTATTTAAAAAATAATTGGCAATCATTCATTCATTAGTCGTGCTGTATTATGCCAAATCTTATTATTTAAATGTAAAAAAAAAAAATACATTATTGGAAACCCAGGTGGAAATAACCACAAATCCATGTTCTTTAAAAACACAGTCTTTAGGTAAATTAAATATTCCTTCCTCAAAACCAGGCATCAGGTTGCATCGGAGTCTTTGACTGTATGTGTGCTTTTCCTGTTTCTGGTGTATTATGTGGGTTGGAGAGTGTACAGAACTGTGTTTAAAAAAAGCTTTTTTTCAGGCCTGGGATTTAATTGATTGAACAGGTGCTCTGATTTTTGTTCTACATTCAGTGAAACACAAGGACATAGCGTTGTGATCCTGTGAATGTATGTCTGTGTCTCTTATGCATCCAAAAAATGGCAGACCACAGTGACGTAAGACTGTGGACCAGTTCTTTCTTTTTTCTTTATTTTGGGGGTAATTTAATGCGTAGTAATGATTTGCATCCTCAGAAAAGCAACAAACGAGCCTGCCTGACTGCTACTTATTTTTAGACTAAAAAAATCCCAGGGCACAAAGTATTTGAATGACATGAACAGTCACATAAAGCTAGAAACCGTGTCAGGTGGAAAATATGAACGACACCTTCACTGCATGCTAAAACCATTTGCACCAAATGTATAAGGTCATTATGGATTTAAGGCAAATTTTTTGAAAGTGACATTACTTTAAAATTAGCAATGTCATGTTTTCTCACTCCCTCTTTTGGCAGAGACATGGTTTATAAAAACAAAAGCTTGACTTACCTTTGACTGACATCCAACTCTGATCAGACTTCCTCCCTGAGGTTTGACACTTGTAAAATCCCTCATTGGATTTTGTCACAGCAGAGATGTTCAGCTCCCTTCTGTTGTCATTTTGAATGAGTTTGCCATTGTGATAAAAAGACACATAGGAAGAGATGCCTGTCTTTTTCAATTTGCAGCTTAAAATGACTGAACTTTTTTCAGTCACTGGCTTTACGGGGCTCACCAAGATTATATCAGAATCTGTAAAAAAAAAAAATCAAAGATGAGCAATTTCAGTAAGATTATAAGGTTCAAGAAACATACTCACAATAAATATTCAATCTTTATGTATAACATTTTGGCATCTGCTTAATTCTTTGTGTTGTCCCTGAGCCACATCAAGCTGTTTTGTACTTTTGTGTCAAATCCATGCAGTATCTAAACTATTGTGCCCTCCGCCATCTTGAGCGCATATACCAGCACAACAACAGTCCTGACAACTTGTTGGTACACAAAAAAACATTAAAACAGAGTGAATAACATCAGAGTAAAAAGCTAAACATAGAATTAGCAGCATTTAGCTTAAATGCATCCATCCATCGTCTACACTGCACATACAGAGACGGACAAACATTCACCCTCATAACCACACCTAAGGGCAATCTGAAGTTACCAATTAACTCAATACGGATGTTTTTGGTCTGTGGGATGAAGCCAGAGTGCCTGAAGAGAACCCACACATGCACAGAGGGATCATGCAAATCCACATAGAAAGGCCCAAACCAGCCTGGAGATTGAACCAGGAACATTCTAGCAGTGAGGCATGTGCCCTACCTGCTGCACCGCAGTGCTGCCTGAGCTACAATGTAGTTAATGCAAAAGCTAATTGTTTGAGCTTAACATGGAGCTACAGCCAATTAAAAGGTATTTTTCCTCTACAATGAACAACTGATTGTTGTAGTATAATTAGTAATGCTGTGTTTAAGACTTTCACAGAAAACGAAACAAATTATATTGACTAATTTCTTTTAAATAGCCAAATAGTTAACAGTCGCTAAAGATTTTTACAGCAATGTTGCCTTTTAACTAATTTTATTTCTTTATACCTTGTACACACAAATATAAAAGCAAATCAGACTGAAACCCAGGACAGATCTTCATGTTTACAATTTTAGAAATCGTACATTTATTAACAGGCCATATTTGGTGAGACCAAATTTAGCACTGTGCCACCAGCTGTCCACCCCTGTTGACTGTCACCTGTTTCCAGAACAGCCACAAAAACACTGAGATAACAGTTTGATTAATACAGCACAGTCACCAAACATTACTCTAACACATGAAGTAGAACTCAAACAGTCTGTGCTGTAACGTTATGATTTGGATCGATAACCATCAACAATGTTACTAATGGGCGTTGAAGGGGCACACCCTGGACTGGTCATGAGCAAATCACAGGGCCAACACAGAGACACACACACTCAAACCGAACAGGCATGTTTTTGGACTCTGGGAAACTTGAATAGATAGAGCACAGATAGAGCATTCAAGCTCTTCAAAGAAGACCCCATCAGAAACGAGAGTTGATCCAGCAACCCTGTTTTGTGGAAGAGCAGAACCCCCTGCTGCACTAACTTGATGGCCCCTAAATAATAATTGTCGACACTAATAATGTGTTATAAAAGATTAAATATATCAGAATCATACTTTTCTTCGTGATGTTGACCGCATTGCTGAGCTCTCCTGATCCAGACTCACACCAGTACACACCACTTCTTTCCCTGTAAGTTTCGATGGTGCATGTTGATCCAGTAGTTTTCTTCCACTCAGAGCAAACACTCAAACTGTCCTTTTGAAAACTCCTCACTCTCCATTGAGTAGAGTTTCCAGAACAGAACAGGGACACAGAATCAGAGACAAGGTGTTGCACACTGTCAGGAGTCACTGTCAGAGATGCTGATGGATGAAGATCTGAGAAAAAAAGATTAATAATAATAATAATAATTATTATTATTATTATGATAATAATAATAATAATAATGATAATGATAATGATAATGATAATGATGATAATGATAACGATGATAATAATAGTAACTTTATTTGTATAACACTTTTAATAAACAAATATTTGCAAGGTGCTTTAAAACCAGTAATTACAAGAGCTTCAGCAAAAGTGAAATAAAAACAAACAGTTTAAATCAAGGCACTGTTACAGAAAACACGTGTTGTAATAAGAACCCAAAAAATACAAGAACATAAAATGAGACCATGAGGACCAAAACAAAAGCTGAAAAACATAAAACCAGAAAGACAAAGTAAAAAGAGGGTGAAGAAAAGTAAAAACAGTGTGACAAAAGACGAAATTAGTAATGACAATAAATATTAAAACAATAATAATTGCAATTATAGAATTAAACAATAGACATGAGCAAAAAAAAAAAAGTTTTAAAAGGTTATGTATAAAAGGATTAAAAATGTAACAAAGGTAAAGCATAATTAGATCAAATCTGAAGTAAAAGTAAGACATGGTAAGAATATTAAAAAAAGATTTAAATAAAACTCAATAGTAGTTGGAGATAAAATGACAAGAGCAACACTGATAGACAAAAACTAAAAGACAGTAAAGTAGAAAATAAGATGGTCTATTGGATGAATGGTTTTTAACTTGAATGTAGCAGATTATGGGTTATTAAAAGTAAATTCACATTCAAAAGAATTTTTATTCAATTTGTCTTTGAAGTAATCAGATTGTAGAGAGAAAACACATCATTGAAAATAGTGAAGCACTTTCAGTCATGATATTTATCACTTATTAGCTGCTTATAACATAATTAGTAGCACAGTGGGTACTTATTGGTCATTAATAGGGGTTTATGAATACTGGTGTGTATTGGAATGAAGCTGGTGCTATAAAAAGTACAGCAATATCTAATATGTCAAACTATGATGAGCAGGGCAACGTGTCTTGATTTTTTTTCACAAAATGGTTTTATTGCATTTAGCGATGGTACTAATAACCCAAAATATTGTAACAAGAAAATACAGTTTATGATGAGAGCAGTGTTATTTGTGTTAAGTATGATCACTGCATCATAAATAGATTTAATTTGTCTGTTCCAGTGACAAAAAATAATAACCACACATGAAAGAGGGAGGCAGAGTCAAACGGCTGAAAGTCTGTTTTCAACAAACATCCAGAGTCAAAATTACAAGACAAAACAAACGTCCTGATTTCGTATCAATTTTTATCTAATAAAATATTGATGCAGAATCCTGCTGCTGAATTTCATTGTGTAGATACTTTCAGTTTCAAAAGCTTGATTTGAAGTGTGTTAACTTTTGTATTCAGTGCTGGGAGGAGTATTGTCTCTACATAATTAGAACAAATTGAGCAAGATTGTTAAAATAGGCACAAAAATAATTGGGAAAGAAAATAGCAGCATCACCACCTGACAGACCGACACACACTGACTCTGACAAACAAGATCAGGGCGGACCCACAGCATCACCTTTGGTCTGAATTTGAACTCTTAAACTCAGGAAGCAGGTACAGGATGAGGATGAAAAGAGGCCTCACATCATTTATACAACAGAGCATCCAGCTGCTGAATGAACTCTGACCTCACAACATGAACTTTACACTTTAAAGACCCTGACAATAATCCAACTGACATCGAGTCATGTGATGCTTAAATCATCTATTTTACTCACTCATATCTTATCACTGTCATTTTAATATTTTATTCTTTACTTACTGTTAAATGTTATTATATACTGTCCTGTGATGTTGTTGGTCTCCTATGTAGTTTGTGTTTTTATGCTCTCTGTACAAGACAAATTAATTTTGGGCAATGAAGATTTAATTCATGCACAACGGTCAACAACTCTCAGAGTTCTAAGTCTTAGATAAAGATTGAAAAAAACATGAAATAGGGTCACTTACTCCAAAAGCAAAACTAGATTTTATGTATTCATGCCTGTCTTCTTGTGCGAGTGTAGAATTAAAGCACTGATGTTCCTTAGATTTGTGCCTCAGTACAAACACAAGTTTAAGACACAGAACATACAAATATGTACTTCTTAATGCAGAGAAAAGTGTAGACAGACTCACCTCCAGACCAAACAAACTGAGGGTCACTGTATTGAGTGTACAGTTTATTTCCTCTTCCAGCTCTGCATACATATCCTGTCGTGTGTGTCCATCCATGAACAATGTAAGAATGATGTCCAGTCCCATTACTGCTTTCAGAGAGCAGCTCATGGTTGTAGGAGTCTCCTGGTGGTTTGGGAACAGCTTTATACCAGAAGAACCTCCATCCATCTGATGGATGCTTCACCCCACAGGTCAGAGTCACTGAGTCTCCAGGACTGGGCCATGATGGAGAGACACTGAGGACTGACCTGGGTGCACCTGTTGAAAAATAATCCAACAAGACAAGATATACAATTAAAAACAATGATTATGGACATTCACATGTTTATTATTCTGATGTGAATAAATCTGACTTACTATATGACACTATCAGTGTAACTGAGTCACTCCAGTTTGTTGAAGACTGATCAGCTGTTTTTGTGCCCTTACATCGATACTTTCCTGAATCAAACGTAGTAGCCTGCTCAATGGTGAATTTATTTTCCTTTGGAAAAAGAAAACGTTTGCTGGTTATGTCCCACTCAAACTTCCACTCAGAATCTTCTCCACCCTCAATTTCACAGGTTAGAGTGATCTTCTCTCTACTGTAAACCTCAGTCCAGGGGGGCTGCAGAGTCACAACAGCTTTGTTTTCATCTGTTAACATTCAGATTTACAATCAGTATAAAAAGACAAAACATTTAAAACCTCTTTTAATATGTTAAAAAATATCACACTCACTTTTTTTGTGGATTGTTATTGTCTGACTTTCTCCTGTAGAGTAAGCTGGGTCTCCTCTGAATCCTCTACATGAGTACAGTCCCACCTCTGAAAAAGTCATCTGTCCAGACGAGCTTAAAAACTCTGTCTTTGAGGCAAAAGCTGAACTTTGTTGGTAAAAATAATGTTTCCAACCAGATGAAAGTCTTACTGAGCAAGTCAGGGTCACATTACCTCCTGGAGGGATACCCAAGCTATCTGCACTCAATTCAGCATTTGGTTTTCCTCCTGTGAAGTTCAGAACAGAGACAGTAACAGTATTTATTTAACTGATGACTTCAACATGTAGAAGTAACAATAAATGATTTCTCCAGCTTAAATTATTAACTTTGAGGTCAAACTTATGATAGGAGGGCTTCCACAGAGAGAACTGTGTCTATCCAACATCCTCTGAGCACCTGATCGTCTGTGTATTGTGCAGTTTTGATATTGAACAGAAATCCACTGTTATGTCGCACTTATTACTTCCACCAATGAGGTTATGTTTTTGCTAGCCTGCATCAGTTTGTTTTTGTGACTGTCGTAAAGATAACTCAAAAAGCTCTTTATATTTTGATTCTGTTTTCAGGGAATGTTGGTCATGGTTAAGAGACGTGATTAGATTTTTGATGGTGATCCAAATCCAGATGCAGATCCATGAATGTTTTAAAAGGATTTGTCAGCATTGTGAAATAAAGCATTTTTCCACTTTTTTGATAATAACGTGACTAAAAATGTCAGAAATGCCTTTATGGAGGTTTGCATACTTTGAGCACTTGATGCACATAGGTACTGAGATGACACTGAGCTACATGAAGCCAGCTGGACAACAACAGAGGAAGTTTGCTGTCTCCATGCTTAGGCTGCACGAATATGGCCAAAATAATAATCATGATTATTTTGATTAATCACAATTATCTGTCAGAATTATTTATCAGTTAGGGAAAACATCAGCATTTTATTGCGCTATTTATATTACAACATTGCTTTAAAATAAACAATATGTGAACAGTTTTCAGTTTTTAATTGTAGTTGACTTTGTATTATTGTTAAATCATATAATATGGCATTAATTAGGTAAGAAGTAAAATGACAACAATTGTGTGTATACTTTTAAAATAAGGCTTGTTACAAAATAACAGTCAATTAATATGAGCCTGTGTTATTGCTGTTATAATATTAATAATAATAATAATAATAATGATAATGATAATAATAATAAAAATAAAAACTAAATAATTAATGTTAGTAATAATAATAATGATAATAATACTGTTATTACTATTAACAACAATAATAAAGATAATAATAATTTATTATTTTCATTATCTGAATTATTATTGTTGTTGATAGGAATAACAGTATTATTATTATCATTATAATTAGTATTATTAGTAGTCGCATTGCTATTATTGTTGTTGTTGTTATTCCTGAGTGTTTTTCCAAGGTTTATTTGATATCATCTGGTGAGATGAGGGTCAGAGGGTCCTCCTCTTTTTTTAATTTAAATAATTTCTTTCCTGCCTTCTGATCCCTTTTTATGAACAATTTTATCATAATCATGAGGTTGTCTTGTGGTCTTTGAGATGCTTTTTGAATTTTCTTATTATCATATAATTTATCATTTTTTGGTTTCATGTCAATCTTGATGTATTTTTAAAAATATGTCAGATGAGCAATCGACACAGGGACTCACACACTTAAGTTTGTAGTTCCTAAATGCGATAGAGAGAGAGTGAGGGGAGAGGCTGACAGCTGTCACATCACACAACGGACATGGTAATGAAAAAAACACAGCCTCCTGATATCTTTGTTTAAGAATTCCTTCATCAAAAGCAAGGTCAAGACAAAGAACAAGTTGTTGCGTGTATAAATACACATTCAATCTTGATAGCACGCTCAAAGCTGATCTACTAACAGGGTGCACTGAGGATTGTGTCTGTCAGATGGGCAAAATAGCACACGCAGTGGAATACATGCAGATCATCAGAACATGCAAAATACATGCAAGGTGGAGACACAGAGGTAAATAATGTGGCTCCACTCGCATTAACCAAATATTTTCCATCATTGACTGAATTTTTTGATGAAAAACAAAGTTTTGGAGGCTGTTTGTCATTATGATGGACTGGAAACAAAAGGGACAATTCAGTGTGCCGTCACACTAATGCAGACACACACGTAAAGTAAATCATCTCCATTCTGCGCTCTTAATACATCTTGGAGGAGGTCATTTAACCTGTGTTAAAAAAAAAAGCATTCATAGCCATAATAAATCTGTTTGTCACTCAGAGCTGACTGAATCACACTCTCTTCACACTGACAGAGTTTAGAGTCTGTCAGTGCACGGAGAGTGTGACACAGTCAGTGTGTAAAAGGCAAGAGTCCTCGCTCAGTCTGTGCGTTACTGTAAGACTGCTCTTCACATGAGAGGTTAGTGATGATGAAGCTGTGTAGCTATGTGTATACTGTCATATAGATTATGTTTGATTGGAAAGAGAAAAGGAGAATTTGGGGTGCTGGTTTGGCAGAGTGGTTAGCAACCAGGCACTCCACGTACTCGGTTCTGCCAGTCCAGGTTCGAATCCCACCTGTGACCAGTTTGCAGAGTGTCTTCCCTTGCTCTCTTACCCCCTTTCTCAAGCCTATCCACTGCCTCACTTCTATCAATAAAGGCACAAAATGCCCAAAAAATACATTAAAAAAAAGAAAGAAAAGGAGAATTTAAAATGACAGATAAAAACATGGGATAAGACAAAAGTGATGTCCTTGTCAAAATGAAGTGCTGCAAAACATTACCACAAGTGTGTTTGTTTGCCTCAAACTCCATGGCTTGAAACTTCATTTTTCATTTGCAGTCACTCTGCTCTCCCAAACTCCATGGTGACAGCCGAAAGCACACACAAAATCCTCCTTAATATTGGGTGATCCACACCACTTTTGCTCCTGTTATCAATTTTGCATGCAGTTATTGTAAATCACCCGCAACACGCCCACTAATTACATGTGCAGTTTTTTTAGTTATCACATGTAATTTATAACTCATTATTTTGGATCTTAGTAGATCTGGCCCTAAGTCCAGAGAGACACTGGTGAGGGCAAAAGAATCACATGCAGCTCCGGGGCCGACCCCTCGTGCAGGTAATGCCTCTCTGGAGAAATACTTGTGCACATTTTTCTTGTCCAACATTTTTGCAGTTTTTCAGCTTTCTCATCATGACTTGCTCTCATCAGTCCACCGAGTGACTTGAGGCTGCTGCTGTAGAGTTCACCTACTTGTTATTTTGGCAGCTTAATCAATCAGCTGTATTTATAGAGCACTTTGAATACAAACAGAAGCCTTAATCGCACTTTCACCCCCTTTAGATTGGCTGTCTAATGGTTTAGAAAGTGCATGATTAGATGTGCAGCAGAGCCTGCTGTTTAAATGTAAAAATTGCTGACGATCAGGTTAATTTAATCGTGGTGGCCAAAATCAGGATTAGGGATGTGCGCGACTAGTCGTTTAATCGGTTAACCGCCTACTTATTTATTAATCGTTTAGTATTTTACTAGTCGGTTAAACGCTACATTAAGCATCATGCATCTTGTTCTTCACGCCTCTGCGCATAGCTGTTAAGTCTCCCGTTTTGGCCGGGAAACTACCTTATTTTATCCCTCTTTCCCGCCGTCCTCCCGTATTAATACTTTCCCGTAATTCTCCCGTATTACAAAAAAACATTCCTCTGCCTCTTAATGCCACCTGCAGTAGCCTGCATGTTTGTTTTCCTCCTCTTTTACTACCAAAGAGGCTGAATGTGAAGATGGCTCACTACGTCTCTCTTTCTTAACACCGGGGTGCATCGGTTCTATAGCGCATTTAGCGGATTTATAGCCGAGTGAGCATCTGTCAAACATGCGATCTTTGGGGTGAAGACGGAGCCGCTCGCGCGGACACACGGAGAGAGCTGAAGTGAGCGTCCTGAGGAGTAACGAGGAAACAAATGCTAATATGAATGATGGCACAGAAGATACGGTTCTTAAGCCGGCTGCCACAGTGTGAGAATGTGTTGGTTTTAAACAGGATGAACAAGGTGTGAGCTCATGAACACCGACGAGCTGATATGTCGCATTTGTTTGAAAGTAGTGGCGACGAAGATGTGCAGGTGCAGCGGAGCCTTTGTCCCGACAGTCAACACTTACTGAGGTGTTAGGTCGGCAAAGAACATATAGATAATACCCCAAAATGAAGCGCTCACAGACAGTGTCGTTCGCTACATTGCGAGAAGTGCAGCCCTTCAATACGGCTGAAAAGCCAGCAGTTACAAACGTTTGACAGATAGTACGAATTGACTGGGAGAAAGTACATGTCACAATTCCTGAACTGTATAAACTCCATTTCATTTAGGCCAGAGTTTTTATTGTTGTGTGAGTTTTGTTTTTTCTTTACAGAGACAGGGTCTATTTTTTTTTGTTTTTGACTAGTATAATTATTTTTATTTACATGCAATTTTGCTAAAAGATAGGCCATTTCATTTTCATTGCTTTTTTTTCTCTTTTTTGTTTGTTAAATTTACAATATTTTTTGTTCAATTTATTTTATTTAAAATATCCTGACCTTCCAATTACAGTTAAATATTCTTAAGAAATGAAAGTTTCTTGAATCGTGCACTAGTCTTAAGTGCCAGAGATTTCAGGGAAATTCTATTCTAGGCTACTATGTTGTACGTTTGGAATTGTCATGCTGCTGCATCCAAGTTTCATACCAAAGCAGTATTTATAATAAATGCCATGCATTGCATTGGCAAACGTATCAGAAATGTATTTCTCTTTAAATTGTTCAACTTTATTCAGTCAGTTGTTGTTACATCAATAGAATTTAGATTAACAGTTTGTCCTGAATGTTTGGGCTAAATAGTTCCTAAAAAAACATTTGCATGTTAAACTTTTAACTTAATATGTGTATTAAATTGCGAGTTTTCTTGCTTATAGACTAGTCGACTAGTCGCTAATAAAATTTGAGACTAGTCGGCGGGGAAATTAGTCGAAATTCCCATCCCTAATCAGGATCAAGATTTGATGAATTGTGCAGCTCTACTCCATTCTACGTTCCATAATGACTGTGACTAAAAAGATGAGGGATGAAATTGCCAGATGGGGCCTGACTTTGACTAAATGAAGAGCCTTGTCTAAAATCATGTGGCACACAGCAGTTTGGGGTGTATTCATTTACGCCTCGTTATTTTGATCATGTAAATTTCTGTCTTAAAGCCAAACACAGGATGCAAAGAGGATGGAGTATTTTCCTTCATTGTACAGTCGTGTGCTTTGGGCGCTACATAAATGAAACTGTTTGTTTCAGGGACGAAGGACCAGTTACCCTTTGTCTGCTCTCCAATTGATCCACTGACCAACCAGTCAGAGGTCAACACAAACATTGTTTCTGTGTCTGTGAGAATGACTCAAGCCATCGACATCATCATTCAGGACTGTCCTTCATCCTGTTTGTGTTTTCAGAAAAAAAACTTTCAGAAAACTTTTTTGTTTGAATTTAACTCTGCGGGCGACCACACTGACAACTCAACCTTTTAACATCATAAAATGAAGTTCATGTAAATGCATCAAAAACACATTTTTACACCGACAGTTTTTGTCGATCTGGTCATGTTAGATGGCAACAGCATTACTTATTAACAAATGTATCATCATAATTCGACCTGTTTCACATGTACTGACGTTTGGTGCTCTTCTGTAACGTAAGCTAAGTAGTGTAAACTTGAATTTATGATTATAGCAGGACAAGTGGGAAAAACAAAATATATAACACATCTCAAATGTGTTCTTTATATAGACAAGCACTTTGTTGTGTTGCAGAATGACAGCTTCAGTAGTATCACTCTGTAGTTTGAAATAATTACATGTTCTTAGATTCTCATTTACCTTCATTTTACCCCACTGTATCTTTTTCTGTGTCCATTTATCAAGGACAAGTGAGCTGACAGTCAAAGTAAGTTAAACATGAATTATTTTATTCAGAACATGAAGCATTTTCAACTGTTTAAACTGTTGGAAAAGGTTTGTCTAACCTGACAACAGTAAACAAAGAGAGAGAGGCTTGACAAAGGGTCAGTTGGACAGAGTAGCACTGAACAAGAACTCCTTCATTATTTCAATCTCACTAATGCAGACAGAATCAGACAGGCTTAAGTTAATGGAGGTGGGGTTTTTTTCTGTAGGTAACTGTTTGAAGGATTTTTCCTGTTCTCTACGGTAGTCTGGTAACAGAAGCCCAAATCAAAGTAAAATGCTGTTCTCTATCAGCTGATTAAAGTCCCTGTTTTCTCACATCTTCACCAACAGACTTCATCACTCTGTGTATGTCAAAAAATGATTATCATAAAAAAGTCAACTTTACCTGACACTTTAATTTGAACTGGAGCGCTCCATTCTGTTGTGGAATATGAATCAGTTCTGAGTTTTCCTCTGCACTTGTATTCTCCATCACTGTGAGCTATAACAGTGATCGAAATATCTCTGCTTGTCTGAGCTGTAATAGATCTTCTGTCCCAGCTGGTCATCTCCCAGTCGTAGTCCCAGGTATCATCTTCTACATTCTGGATTATACAGCTGAGTGAGATCACCTCCCCGCTGAACAGCTCTTTCCACTCAGGTTGCCCAGTCACAACAGCCTCGTCTGGTACTGCTCACGTCCAAGAGTTCCCAAAAAGAAAACAAAACAACAAGACAAACTTAGTTCATACCCTGTCTTCAGACTGTTTATAAATGAAGTACTGTGCACAACTGAAGTCTTCATAGCTTATTTTATCAATTAAAGAGACCAGAAAGGCAATCCAAACTAAATCAATACTTGTTGTGATCACTTGCTGTCCTAACAACTGCATTAGTTCTTCCAGGTACCCTTGCACATAATACTTGAGGAGCTCAGCAGGTGTTCCTAACATCTTGGAGAACCACAGATCTTTTGTGGTTGTAGTCTGGCTCAAATCCCTCTGTCTCTTCATGTAATCCCAGACACACAAGAAGATTCAAGATCAGGGCTCTGTGGAGTCCATATCATCACATCCAGGACCTCTTGACCCTCTTTACACTTAAAATAAAATATATACTCAACAAAAATATAAACACAACACTTTTGTTTTTGCTCCCATTTTTCATGAGATGGACTCAAAGATCTAAAATTCATTCCAGATACACAATATTACCATTTCTTTCAAATGTTGTTCACAAATCTGTCTAAATGTTTGATAGTGAGCACTTCTGCTTTGCTGAGATAATCCATCCCACCTCACAGGTGTGCCACATCAAGATGCTGATCTGACATCATGATTAGTGCACAGGTGTGCCTTAGACTGCCCACAATAAAAGGCCACTCTGAAATGTGCAGTTTTGTCTCACAGCAAAATGCCACAGATGTTGCAAGCATTGAGGGAGTGTGCAATTGGCATGCTGACAGCAGGAATGTCAACCAGATCTGTTGCTCGTGCATTGAATGTTCATTTCTCCACCATAAGCCGTCTCCAAAGGCGTTTCAGAGAATATGGCAGTACATCCAACCGGCCTCACAACCACAGACCACGTGTAACCACACCAGCCCAGGACCTCCACATCCAGCAGGTTCACCTCCAAGATCGTCTGAGACCAGCCACTCAGACAGCTGCTGAAACAATTGGTTTGCCTAACCAAAGAATTTCTGCACAAACTGTCAGAAACCGTCTCAGGGAAGCTCAACTGCATGCTCGTCATCCTCATCGGGATCTTAACCTGACTCCAGATCGTCGGGATGTGCTTGACCGGCGTATACGACAGCATGTACCAGTTCCCACTAATATCCAGCAACTTCGCATAGCCATTGAAGAGGAATGGACCAACATTCCACAGGCCACAATTGACAATCTGATAAACTCTATGCGAAGATAATGTGTTGCACTGCATGAGACAAATGGTGGTCACACCAGATACTGACTGGTTCTGAGTCCCCAGACCCCCAATAAAGTTAAAAAATGCACATTTCAGGGTGGCCTTTTATTGTGGACAGTCTAAAGCACACCTGTGCACTAATCATGGTGTCTGATGAGCATCTTGATGTGGCACACCTGTGAGGTGGGATGGATTATCTCAGCAAAGCAGAAGTGCTCACTATCACACATTTAGACAGATTTGTGAACAATGTTTGGGAGAAATGGTAATATTGTGTATCTGGAATGAATTTTAGATCTTTAAGTCCATCTCATGAAAAATGGGAGCAAAAACAAAAGTGTTGCGTTTATATTTTTGTTGAGTATATTTATGACACTTTTTGTTTTGGGTCACTTGCCTGTTGCAGAATAAATCTGGTGCCAATCAGAGGCTTTCCTGATGGTACAGCATAATGGTTAAATATCTGCTAAAATTTGAAGAGACCATTTATCCTGACTAAACCCAAACTTGCTTTTTAAAGATGAAGCCCGAAACATAAAAGAAGCCTTCACCATGTTTGACTGTGGCCTGCAGCTTTCCCACTCAGTCCAGAAAACTTGCTGCTATCGTTTTGCATCCCCAGATCAACGTGTTTGGTCTTCTACCCATGTGTTAGGTAAGGTATGATGACCACAATTTTTCCAATAAAGATCCGTTCTGGCCAGACTTATCTGGAGAGTAGATGTGTGTACCTGTGTCCCACAGGTTTCTCAAAAGCCTGAGCTGAAAATTCAGATCAACATCAAAGTTTATCGAGGAAGTGTCCCTCTCAGCTGATGCTGCCATCCACTGTCTGCATCTTCAAAAGAGCTTAAATAGCACTTCTGATGATCCCAGTTTGTAGGGGTGTCCTGATATAACTTTTTCACCTCTGATTCGATACTGATATTGCAGCTTTGAGTATTGGCCGTTACCGACATCGATCTGATGCAATATCAGCAAGAATCATACATACTTTTATTACTTATTTTGTCGTATGGACTGTAAGAAAAGGCTTGATCAGGTGAGATTACTCAGAGAACAGCAGTCATCAATAGTAGGTACGAGAAAAACTGACCCATTTTTTATTAACCAATGGGTAAGAAAATGTAACCTTATATATAAGAATATACTACAATTAAATAGAAAAAAAATGAGAAGACCCTTAAAAGTAACTTCAATAGATCCAATAAAAACAAAAACATATATATTTTAAATAGCAAAATAACCACTTTATATAACTTAATCAAAGCATATTCTACAACATAATTAAATAAAAAAAAATAGAATGGACTGCTGTTATCAGAGTGCTTTATCAGACTGATATCTGATTTCAATATTGAATCGGGACACCCCTACCAGTTTGTTTTGAAGTCTCTGCCTTGGAGAGACCTTGCTGATGTAGTATTTGTTGCTGAGCCCAGTCTTGCATCTTACCATGAGCATGAAACTGTTTTACTGCCTCACCTTGGTAGCAGAGTTTGGCTGTTCATCACCCACTTTTAAGGCTCTACACAGCTGTTTCTTTTTACAGTTCATGGCTGTTTTAGCTCAGATGAATATGACGATCACAAACACCTGTTTTGTGTTGTTGGTAAATCATAGATCAATCTTTTATCCTACAAGCTCATTGCAAGTGTAACTTTAAGATCTAACGCTGGTTTATGGGTGAGGGGGAGGCTTCTTTAAATTTTGACCTAATTACAATTTTTCTTCTGTTTCCTCTCACATTTTGTAAATTTCAGAAAATAGATGATTATTGTGAATCATTTTATAAGTATCAATGCTTTTCATCATTGTTCATTTATTGTGCAGCATGGTATTAAAATATGGATGTTTTGAAATAAATGTTGAACTTACACAGTGTGATGATGGTGACTGTGTTACTGTATTCAGTGTAGTATGGTGGGTTTCCTCTGGCTCCTCTGCACCAGTAATCTCCTCCATTCTCGACTCTTAGTTGTCCATTTGAGTCGTCGTCTCCTTCTGTTGTCTGGATTTCAGAGTTTTTCTCTCTGGACCAGACATACCTCCAACCAGACGATTGAGGGATCACTTCACAGGTCAAGACAGCACTGCCTCCTGACTGTATGGTGGTCCTGTCAGACCCCAGGATGGCCTGTGGTTTATTTGCTATTTGATTTCAGAAAAAAAAAAAAAAAAAATATATATATATATATATATATATATACATATATATTTATATATATATATATAAAAATATATATATATATATATATATATATATATATATATTTATATATATATATAAACATATATATATATAAATAAATATATATATATATATATATATATATATATATATATATATATATATATATATATATATATATATGTATATATATATATGTATATATATATATATATGTATATATATATATATATATATATATATATATATATATATACAGTCATGGAAAAAATTATTAGACCACCCTTGTTTACTTCAATTTCTTGTTCATTCTAATATCTGGTACCACTAAACGTATAATACAATGAACACAACAAAAATGCAGCTGGTCACATAATACTTTATGTCCTATTTGACATTCTTCAGCTTAATTGATTCCCAGGGTATATAAGAGGCCATTTCATGTCACAAGCAGCACTGCACATGCAAAGGCCTAGAGTGGTTTCCTGCTTACATTCAAGCCGTAGCACAACTCAGAAGTTGTCAGCTCTCACATAATGCCTAAAACAAAAGAATTATGTGAAGCCACAAAGGCAGCCATCTTGGCACTGCTGGAAATTGGCATGAGTGAGAGACAGGTAGGGAAAAACTGAAGATCTCCAAGACAGCCGTTCATTAAAAAAAAAAAAACAAGCTGAACATGGCACTACCAAATTGCTACCTGGCCGTGGCAGGAAACGTCTTTCTACCCCACGAGATGACTGCACTCATTCAGTTCCTGTGTCAGGAATCGTCGTCAGACCTCCAGGGACCTTAAAAATGAGTGGGCACTGTCGAGAAATGTGACTTGTTCAGCAAGGACAGTTCGAAACCGACTTGTTGAAGCTGGTTTGAAGTCACACAGAGCACGCAAGAAGCCCTTCATCAATGAAAGGCAGAGGAAGGCTACTCTTTGCTCGAGACCACAAGGATTGGACTGTTGATGATTGGGCTAAGGTTCTCTTCAGTGATGAATCCAATTTTGAATTGATGCCCACTCCAGCCAACTTACTGGTTAGGAGGAAGCCTGGAGAAGCTTACAACCCAGACTGTCTTGCCCCTACAGTAAAACATGGGGGTGGATCAGTCATGATCTGGGGTTGTTTCAGTCTGAGTGGAACAGGGCAAATGCAATTGTGTGAAGGCCGAATGAACCAGGTCATGTACAGGACTACCCTTGAAAACAGTCTTCTTCCATCAGCTGGAAAACTCTTTCCTGCCTCAATGACTGGATTTTCCAACAAGACAATGCCCCTTGCCACACGGCAAGGTCAGTTAAAGCCTGGATGGAGAACGACAACATACGCACCATGCCTTGGCCTGCTCAATCACCAGATCTTAATCCAATTGAAAACCTGTGGAAAATCATCAAACTCAAAATGGAGAACCACAAGCCCAAAAACAAAGAAAAATTTGTTTGAATTTGTCCAACAGGAATGGGCTGCTGTGACAGCAGAACAATGTCAGAAGCTGGTGGAGAGCATGCCAAGACGCATGGCTGCAGTCATCAAAAACAATGGTTATGCAATCAAGTATTAACTCTTGTGTGTATCATGTGTTTAAAGCAAACAGAAAAGAAAACATGGAATGCTTAAAAGTAGTGTTTTTGGCGGGACAATGCCATAGCTATTGATGTAAGAATTTAAGTAATTTTGGTTATTATCAAGAAAACCATGGAAAATGAATAGTTCTTAGTTCTTAAATTAAACTCTCATGAGCTATTTTTGTTGTTATCATTATAATTGTCCAAACAAATGTACCTTTAGTTGAGCCAGGCATTAAAATTAACAAGAAATATATACATATATATATATATATATATATATATATATATATATATATATATATATATATATATATATATATGTATATCTATCTATATCTATATCTATATCTATCTATATATATATATATATATATATATATATATATATATATATATATATATATATATATATGTATATATATATATATATATATGTTTGAAATTAAGAGGTTTAGATTTAATGATATTGTATTAAACTTTTTCTTGGTCTAGAATAATTCAGTTCAAGACTCCATCATGTCTGCTCTTCTACCAGAAACAGGATTTTATGGTAAGATCAGAACTCAAGTACTTGTGTTCCTCTGACCAATTAATCATTTATTGTTTATTGTTTTATAACAGCAAACAGCTGCTATAACAGCTTTCTTGTCTGTCGTGGCAAAAAATGACATAAACCCCCCTTTTTAAAATTAAAATCAATTGAACAAATGAGAACGATGTAAGCAGCAGTTCAGTTGTAACCTTCATTTCTCTGCCTGATTCATACTTTGTAATCAGGCAGATCAATTATACCAAATTTCAAGGTAAAACATTTGAGCTGGGGTGCTGGTTTGGCGAAGTCGTCAGCAACCAGGCACATCACATGTACTTGCTTCTGCCGGTCCAGGCTTAAATCCAGCCTGTAACCAGTTTGCAGAGTGTCTTCCCGTACTCTCTCACCCCCTTTCACAAGCCTATCCACTGTCTCTCTCCTATCAATAAAGGCAAAAAATGCCCAAAAATAAATAAAAAAACATTTGATCTCAGTCTGCAGAGGAACTGCCAAATCAGTTTGTAGCTCCATCAAAACCCATTCCTTGTTTCCACTGCACACATGCATTATATGTATAAAGGAAAATGTGTTCGATTTCTTTGATGCTGCAATTTTAAAACTAGAAAAGCCTTATGCCAAGGTCAGACAACATGGTGTTTATTGCTGGATTTTTTTAAAGGGCAGTAAAACCGTGCTGTGATTTGCAAACATGGAAGAAAACACAATAAAAACTGACTGCATAGAACAACCAGTGTGATGATGGTGAGGTGACACTATAATGAACAAACACTGTATTTTGTGTAATAATTTTTTCTGTCTTTCCAAATATTATGATGAATATTTTGTCACCAAATGCAAATTTCTGTTTGTCACAAGATGAAAATACAGCTCACAAAAATGAATGTAGTTCACAATTATTTCACATATTAATCGAAAACCTTGCATGAACAATGTAAGTTGTTGCATGACTGATGGGAACTGCTGCAAAGTGTTAATTTAGCCTTTTTTACCCACTCACCCAGCTGAAAAGATCCAGCTTGGTTAATAAATTGGCCTGAAGCTGCGGTTAACTGTGAGAGTAAATGGTGACAGGGATGACATCACAGACAGAGGAGGAAGTAAACATCACTGCATGTTGGCATCAGAGCTCCTCTGCACGGTTATTTTAATGTTTTTAGAGACCAAACCACAGACAGGAGAAGATGAGAAAAATTCACTGGAGAATTTTAAGTGTGCTATAATTTCAGCTCATATTCAACACTTTCATCCGTTTTGATATTGTCGACATTGTTAGACTTACTTATTTTTATCGTGAGGGGGTTGCTCCAGGGTGTGTAGATTGAAGAGTCCCTGTTACCACAACACCTGTATTCTCCATCATCAGAAGAAGATGCAAAGGTAATATTGTACTCATTGTGTGTTGTGCTTTTATCTCTGCCATGTATTCTCCATCTGTAACTCCATCCAGCATCTCCACTTCCCCTTATCTCACACACGAGAGTGATCCTCTCACCATAGAATATCTGAGGCCAGTTAGATTTTATACTCAGATGAGGAGTTGGTTCTGCTTGGATCAAAAACATGAAGACAGAAATAGGATTAAAAAAATTAAGAGAGGAAATAAAGAAATCAGGGAGACACTTACTCCAATTCTTATTATTCCATGCAAATCAACAATGACAATCATAAAGCAATAATATCACTCTTTATGGTTTCCAGAAACGAAAATAACTTTAGCCTTCCGCTGCCAATGTTTGAGGAAATACCGTCTCCCCCGTTCATCTTAATAACACGGTTTATTTCTGACTGTAGAGTGACTGACAGCTTAGATTATTAGAAATGGTTAACAGACTTGAGCTTGTTTAATGTTTATGTGAACCATCTTGCCCTTTATAAACACTAGTCAGATAAAAGAGCTCAGTTTGATCCAAATGAACACACCCAGTGATTAAGACACACTATAAATATGTTGAAGATCTACAAGATCAAAATCTAAATGTTGTTAATGAGTTTCTGTTCAAAAGGCAGGAGCACAAAATGTTTTTACAAAACACTAAAAATATATCACTTTGAAAAATTATGTGGTATATGAGAAAATAAAATTTCAATGAGTAATCTATGGATGAAAATTTCAGGAATGTGTAAAAGAGAAAAAAAGTTACCTTGAGCAAATGCACAGTGGAGTGAATTCAGCACTAAAACAAAGATGAAAACTTAATTAAATTAATGTCAATGTAAAATAAAAGAAAAACTAAAGCTGGTTTCTCATTTATGGCAACAGCTTTAAAAAAATAAAACAAAAGCATGAAATATTTCTGCTAAGTTGATTTACATTTTCAGTAAGTCAGTAAACTAGTTTTAACCTTTGAAAATGAAACAGAAAAGAGAACGTTGGCAATTCAATTTCAAACCTGACCAAACTGTGCCAGACTCACTGTTCATACAACGTACAGTAGTAAGTGCTCTGACATTTTTTGTGTTATTAAAACAGACAAGATCCTGCATGCTACACAAATGACAGTGACAAATATCAAAAGCACTGATGTACTTACAGAATAGTCCAAGCACACAGAGAAAGGTTTGCTCCATCCTCAACTTTGGGAGGGATGAAGAAACTCTGACCTTTCCATGGAAATAAATCTCAACTTTTACTTTTAACGCAGCAGAAGGAGAAAAGATGTTACATGAAATGAGAGAGCCACGTTTCTGTCAGACCTCTTCCTTTGCCTTCCTTCCCTTTTACTGAAACTTGAACATATGCTGTGACTCTGACCACAAGCAACCTAACATGTTAATACTTCCTGTTGATTTCATAAAAAAACGCCTTAGTGAGAAACAGCTTTTGCTAGAGTAAAAAAAGGGTGTAGATAATAAGTCCTATCCAGGACACTATGACTAATAGATTCAATGCATGCATGTAGACTTTTGATTTTTACTAAAATATGTTCATTTTATGTCGAATAGGACAAATATATATTTGCTAGTTTGTTAAATATAAATGTAAGAAACATGAGCATCACTGTGTAGTACATTCTAGAGACTGAATTACATAAATATAGCTGTTCTTATTTATTTTAAAAATGTGTGAACCCTTTGGGATAACTTGGATTTCTTTGGATCCATTTGGTCATAAAATATGTTCTGATTCTCATCTAAGTCACATTACTGGACAAACACAGTCTGCTTAAACTAATACAGCACAAAAAAGTATCAGTTTTTATCTTTTTATTCAACACAATATGTAAACAGTCAGGTCAGTCAGGCAGTGCAGGGTGGAAAAAGTATGTGAAGTAGGGTTCATATACTTTTTCTTGCAACTGTACATGTTTACAGAAATGTTCAGAAATCAGTAGTTTAATAGTTTGATTCTTAACAGTGATTATATCTTCATACATGTATATAGTCTGAATCCATCTTCTTTTTCTTCTTCTTTTTTTGTTTTATATTTTTGCTGCTGTCATTTTAGTATTATTTAGTCTCTTTTGTGCTACTATTTAAATGAATTATTTTTTTATACCTGGCCTTCATGATGGACAGCAGACTAGGAATTTAATTGTTCAGAGAAACATGTTTCTCAATGTGCAAATGACAAACGCTTTGAATCTTGAATGCTAGGGTTAGCAGCTGACAGCTTGGGGACCACATATAGCTCTCTATGTTATAAAATATGGCCAAGCATTCAACGTTAAATGTATAAAAATTAAAACCATTATGAAGAAAATTCTCAGGTGCTGGTTGAGTGGGGTGATCAACAACCAGGCACGACCCATATGCTTCTGCCGGGTTCAAATTGAGCCTGTGGCCAGTTTACTGGGTGACCTCCCCTACTCCCCCCTTTCAGAAGCCTATCCACTGTCTCTCATCTATCAATAAAGGCACAAAATGACCAAAAAATAATCTTCAAAAAGAAGAAAACTCTGCTCAATGTTTTCCATACGAGTCTTTAAAATCTGATTTTATTCTATTTCTTACAGCCTGTTTAAAAATCTTAATTTGCCTAAATCTTTTCTTGATAAGGTTTTTTATGAAACATTGTTAATGCATTGAAGGAAAAAGTCGAATGAACGTCAGTCTGACTGCTTTGCAAGAGGACTGCTGTGAGGGATATTTCAATTCTAAAAGGGACGAGCTGGTAAAATAAAGTAAAAATTATGAATTGATGAAAAATAATAGCATAACCCAGTTTGTTGTATTGAAAAAATACACCTCATAAGATTTAATTCCATGTTAGGCTTATTTAACTAAGCTTTGCTCTTGGTTTTGAGCTTTAGAATATAGCTATTACATCTCTTAAAAAAACAAACTTTATATCTGTTGTTTGGGTAACTAAAGGTATTGTTGTTCGTTTTATTGATGGTATCACTTTATATGTAGCACTTTGTCTCTTTAGAAATGAGGAAAGCATAAATGTGGTCCTTGTGATAAAAAAACAATGAGCTGAGTTCATGTTAATGATCAACGTTTAATTCTTATTTTTTGCTCAAGGATCTATGCAGCACATGAACAGTCTACCTGGTTTGCAGATGATGAAGATGGCATCGTGTTTATCTCTAACTGAATTACATTATCTGAAAACAATGTAATTTTACTAGCATTAAATGAAGGAAGGAAACAAAACCACAGCATAGAGGAAGCCAGCTGTCCCCACAGCAGACCACCTCTGTTTTCTAGTTTGGTTAGAGACCACAGCACAGGAAAGGCAGAGCTGAGCAGCAGCAGTGTGGGGTAGAGCGGTGGATTTAATGTTACAACAAAAGATTACAACTCTGGGTTCATTATTAGATTCAAAACCGTCTTTATATTTCACCAATTTACAATACATTCCCTTTAAATTAAAAGGTAAATGAACTGTAACATTTTTGTTCAGATATATAGAGGCCACCTACCGGAAAGTTTATACTGAACACATTCTGTAAAGTTCAGTGAATATTAACTATGAGCATTTGTAGCAAACATTTCTGGAACTGTTGAGTTGTAGGATCTGTAAACTACCTGAATATCTGGTTTACACTGGTAGAAGATCATTTAATCAATGGAGTCATACTTTATTTTTACTAGCCCAAATGATCCCAGAGACAGCTTCTTGTTTTTACTTTATTTAAAGCTCACAGCAGAGGAAATGCAGCATTTAAACCATGAAAATGTAAAATTATTTATTTAATAGCTAGTGGGACTATGAATCTTTATTTTGTCATCCTATTAGATTATGATTCTGGGGGTCATATCCCAATTTTAAATCCGTTTTCCATTCAACTAATTTTTAATAAATTATCTTTTTTTCCAATACATCCTGGTTTCAGAATTACACATACGTCACTGTCATTCCCACATAAGCAGTGATGTTTTTGTAAAGATATGAAAAGACCACTTAGGTTCCCAAAAAAAGTATGAATAAAACTTACAGGTTAAAGTTCAGTAAATGTCAACTATCAGCATTTAAAGGTATTTCTTCTGGGACTTTTTGTTGTAAGATCTGTAATCTACCTGAATATCTGGTTTGTATTGGTAGGACATTTTTCTGATACTGTCATGTTCAAATTATTTCATTTTTTAACTTTATTTTAAAGTGATGGAGTTTGATCTGCCTACAGATTGAAAAATCTATGGTAATAAGGTGAAAGAGAGAGAAACTTTAGAATAGCTGTTCCCAAACTGGTACACTTCTTGTTTTTAGTTTGGTTTGACTCAAACCCACAGCACAGGAAATTACATATTTAAACCAACCAAAGTAACTTTTTTTCACCAGAGGCAGTGAACAGTGGTGGTGTGAAACTTTCCATGTGTCAGAATTCAACAGTTAGACTACAATTCTGGGAGTCATATACCAATTTAAAATCAATTTTCCGTTTAATCAATTTACAATACATCCCCTTTTAGTGAACAGAAGGCACTGTAAAATACATCCCTGAGTCAGAATTACACATTTCAAATCCTCTTTCACTCACACGTAGGGTAACATTTTTGTACACATCTATAAGAAACACTTGTATCTTCAGAAAGTACACATGTTACATATTTTTTCAAGTTCAGTAAACATTAACAATCAGCATTTGAAGCTATAACTCCTGCTACTTTTAACTTATTAACTTTTTGAGCAGCCTACAGATGTGAAAATCTATGGTAAAAAGGTAAAAGAGCAGCTAAACAGCAGCAAAGATGTTCCCTGATTGCTTCACTTCCAGTTTCTACTTTGGTTCGAGACCACAACACAGGAAATGCAAACAGAGCAACAGCAGTGTGAGGAAGGGCTGTGAATTTAACATGCCACAGCACGATGAGATTACAATTCTGAGTATTTTAGTTTATTTCAAAACTTTTTTTCCATTTCACCATTTCACAATAAATTCCCTATTTTCAAACATCCCTGTAGACCTTTCTTGACTCTAAAATGAAGCCCATGATTTCACAAACATCTTAAAATCACAGAGATGTTTTTTAAGTTTCTGATTCTTTCTTGTTTGTTTGGTCTGTGACTGATTCAGTGGTTCATTTGAGTTTGATCTGAGGTATCATTTAATCAATGGAGTCATACTTTATTTTTACTAGCCCAAATGATCCCAGAGACAGCTTCTTGTTTTTACTTTATTTAAAGCTCACAGCAGAGGAAATGCAGCATTTAAACCATGAAAATGTAAAATTATTTATTTAATAGCTAGTGGGACTATGAATCTTTATTTTGTCATCCTATTAGATTATGATTCTGGGGGTCATATCCCAATTTTAAATCAGTTTTCCATTAAACTAATTTACAATAAATTATCTTTTCTTCCAATACATCCTGGTTTCAGAATTACACATACGTCACTGTCATTCCCACATAAGCAGTGATGTTTTTGTAAAGATATGAAAAGACCACTTAGGTTCCCAAAAAAAGTATGAATAAAACTTACAGGTTAAAGTTCAGTAAATGTCAACTATCAGCATTTAAAGGTATTTCTTCTGGGACTTTTTGTTGTAAGATCTGTAATCTACCTGAATATCTGGTTTGTATTGGTAGGACATTTTTCTGATACTGTCATGTTCAAATTATTTCATTTTTTAACTTTATTTTAAAGTGATGGAGTTTGATCTGCCTACAGATTGAAAAATCTATGGTAATAAGGTGAAAGAGAGAGAAACTTTAGAATAGCTGTTCCCAGACTGGTACACTTCTTGTTTTTAGTTTGGTTTGACTCAAACCCACAACACAGGAAATTACATATTTAAACCAACCAAAGTAACTTTTTTTCACCAGAGGCAGTGAACAGTGGTGGTGTGAAACTTTCCATGTGTCAGAATTCTCTTAGACTACAATTCTGGGAGTCATATACCAATTTAAAATCAATTTTCCGTTTAATCAATTTACAATACATCCCCTTTTAGTGAACAGAAGGTACTGTAAAATACATCCCTGAGTCAGAATTACACATTTCAAATCCTTTTCACTACACGTAGGGTAACATTTTTGTACACATCTATAAAAAACACTTGTATCTTCAGAAAGTACACATGTTACATATTTTTTCAAGTTCAGTAAACATTAACAATCAGCATTTGAAGCTATAGCTCCTGCTACTTTTAACTTATTAACTTTTTGAGCAGCCTACAGATGTGAAAATCTATGGTAAAAAGGTAAAAGAGCAGCTAAACAGCAGCAAAGATGTTCCCTGATTGCTTCACTTCCAGTTTCTACTTTGGTTCGAGACCACAACACAGGAAATGCAAACAGAGCAACAGCAGTGTGAGGAAGGGCTGTGAATTTAACATGCCACAGCACGATGAGATTACAATTCTGAGTATTTTAGTTTATTTCAAAACTTTTTTTCCATTTCACCATTTCACAATAAATTCCCTATTTTCAAACATCCCTGTAGACCTTTCTTGACTCTAAAATGAAGCCCATGATTTCACAAACATCTTAAAATCACAGAGATGTTTTTTAAGTTTCTGATTCTTTTCTTGTTTGTTTGGTCTGTGACTGATGCAGTGGTTCATTTGAGTTTGATCTGAGGTTCTTTAAAGGGACTGTGAGGAGTTTGTAAGTGATTACAAAAAAGTCTCACTTTTAGATATATGCCTGATCGAAATTCACACTTTAAGATGAGTTTTATAGCATCAAAATAGGTTATCTATAAATGCTATTTCTTAGCCTTCTGTTCGGGTCGCACAGGACTGGACTGGACTGGCCTGGATACTCAACTTCAGGAACAAGACAATTAAAACTAGAGCAAATTTTTTATTACTTTATTATTCATATTACACGTCTTAGAGCACCGGGCTGTAAGTAGCGATAAACAGCCGGCTACAACTACGATAACAAGTTTTCCAAAAAATGCTTGTTGTCACTCATCAAAAACTACCACTACGTAACTAGAAAGAGATACATTACCTCGTCACTTTGCATCCTGTAAGTTGTTGAAAAAACGGAGTTGTAAAGCAATGCAGAGTTCTGAGGAAGGTCCGAGCTGCATTCATTAGCCTCAAAACATACACACGCTGTGGATGTAAACTTCTTTTGGTGCGTTCCAGTTGTAGTCAGAAGTAGGACTTTTGAGCTCCGAGTAGGAAAATGCAACTGGAACGTCCCTCAGAGTCAGAATTTCCTCCAGGGAACGCGGTGAAACCTCGCCACCCTCGGGTTGACAATCAAAGATGATTGCCCCCAGTGTGAACAGTTATTTAGCTCCTGTAATAATCAATTTATTTGCACTTCTGACTGGGGTGTGTCGCTTACGGAGCCCCTTAGGTGCCACAGAGGACAAAATATATAACTCGGGCGCAAGACGTAGATACTTTTTTCGCGGCGCACGATATATTAAAACGTGAGTATCTAATAGGCACATTTAAAAACGCGGCCAAATAGTTATTCAGGCGACGCTTTTAGCTAAACGCAGCACTCGAAATAAAGTTATTCATCACGTTTTGACTTATCCTTATTCTTGTCCGCTACGGCTGCCCGTAGAGAAGCCGGATGTTAACAAACACATACAATGGAGAGAAGAAGTGAGCCTGTTAACTTTTACTTCCACCTCGGACTGTCATATAATGACATTCTCGCTGCTCTTGTCATGAGAAATGGAATAATCTTAAGTAGAACATTGCTGCTTATACCAAATCGTCAAACTCTTAAAAGGCTGCAAAGTTTACAAAGTATCATTCGACCATCACATTATGAAGATCTTAACAGGGATTAATTTTCTACTATGGGTTACAAGGACGAGTCATTTTGTCGTCAACACGACACACACTACAGTAGAATATTCACAGGTAATCAGCATGCTTACAGAAATGCACTCTTGTGCTTACACTTAATGCAGACATATGTGCCATCAGCTTGATCCCAAGATGAAGCAAAATGTCCTCCACATTGTAAAAAATCCTACCTCTGTACCTATTTTCAAGTCCTCCTGACTGCTATATACGCTGAACGTGAACACATTGACCATCACAGGTTGACACAGTCGAAATTTGTCATTTTGATCAGGCATGTAAGATAGTTACCTATATATTACCTTATGTGATATTTACGCTGTCAAATAAGTCTGTAATTCTCCAAAACCTTTAGTTGTCACGCTAAATGTAATGAAGTCACTTCCACCACTAAGTAAATGGGTGTAAAGAGCTCATTTTTGTGTATAAAATGATTTCAGAGGTGTTCAGATAGTAAACAAAAGGGTCCTTCAGACACGCCCCCCTCACATCCGCCTGGATGGTCACCAGTTAATTTAATACGGTACACCGGCGGAGCCTGCTGTGTTTTGGTATAAGCAGCAAAGTTCTCCAACTTAAGATTATTCCATTTCTCATGACAAGAGCAGCAAGAATGTCATTATATGACAGTCCGAGGTGGAAGTAAAAGTTAACAGGCTCACTTCTTCTCTCCATTGTATGTGTTTGTGAACATCCGGCTTCTCTACGGGCAGCCGTAGCGGACAAGAATAAGGATAAGTCAAAACGTGATGAATAACTTTATTTTAGGCAAGACGTTTTGAAGCTAAAACGCGCATGCACGGTCAGTATTTCGAAAGACGCTTTATTATGTCGCGTACCACGCTTTTTATTATATCGTGGCGCACGTAATAAGTATCTCGTGCGCAAGGGTCATATATTTTGTCCTCTGTGGCACCTAAGGGGCTCCGTAGTCGCTCTAGATCAGCTGTATACATAGTATTGTTAGACTTATATTTACAAAAATGCTGCCATAGTGATAATCACATTCTTCATGTGATATTTGTGAACAACAACGCAGGCATGCTAACAACAGCTAACAACAGCCTGGCAGATCAGCATGTTTTCCGACTTTGCAACTGGAACGCTGATAGCTCTGAGATGATGTCACTCTCAGTTCCGCGGTTACTGGAACGCAGCATTACGACAGTCGCCGCACGGGCTCATGGGTAACAGAGTCTTTTACGTTGCCGATAATAGATTCTCCTCATAGCACCTTTAAGTTGCTGTTTGTTGAAAAAAGTTTCCTCACATTTTCAAAATAAAAGCATGCACCCGTAGTTGCACATAAAGACTTTTATTATGAAATCTTATCATCAGTCTCCTGGTTATTTTTAAAGAGGCTTAATGTGCTTTAGTGAATTGACTAACATCATAAGCACCTTGAGCAGTGTTTCTGGATTATTTTGGACTTTGCTTTAAAGTTTCATCCAAGTTGCTGTTTTTACCATTGAAAATGGCTGCAGCCTAAAGCTACGTTCTCACCAAACGCGACTCCGTGATCAAATTTGTGTCACCCACTGAAGTCGCATTATGTGTCCTTAAATATCTGTTTTTGGTCACCAACTTCCGTGTCAGTGGCTCGATGACATCACGTCCACTCGAGTTTCACCGCAATCATATCATATATCATATAATAGGATGTATAAGCTAACATTATTCCAACTGTATCCTTTTCACTCACTTATTAAACACAAAACACTGTAGCTGATGCCCTGCAGCAGCATCGTTTGTGAGTTTTCTGTGGTCCGTCTAGGCGGAACTAATGTCCTCTCTGGCTAACGTCTCCAACATGGACATAGATTGTAACTTTGTAGCCCAGAATAATAACTGTCTGTCACACATGCACACATGCACACATTGCTGATTGGCTGTTGCCGCACAGCCACACATCATCGTCTGAAAACATCAACTTTTTTTAACTTTGGCAAAACGCAACAAGTGACGTGATCGCGTTGAACGCAGCAGTCGCATTGCGGGAGGGTTAGTCCCGCCCCATCGCGGCTGTACACCGACTTTGCATGGAGAGGAATCAGGGAGGACGCTCAAGTTGCTTTTGGTGTGTAGGCACCTTAAGACTGAGCGAATCTACACTCATACATCACAGGACAAAGTCTGAATCAGAGCTACAGACAGATGATGCTCTGAAAACCAAACAGCCTTAACAACACAAATCCTTTTTCATCAGAGATAGTTACTCTAAAGTTATCACCAAGGGCCCCTGTGATGATAGAATATGTTTAGATGTTCTGATGTATATTTCAGGGCATATTTTCAAACTTATTAAAGCGTGTAATATTTCTGATCTGAGTCTTTTCAGGGTCCTACAGTAAAGCTGGGCTCCTTTCATGCTTTATTTTGGATTTCTTTAACTCAAAAGTCAGATATTCTGGCACAACTTCAGCTTTAAAGGCTCTTGGAGAATTCAAGAAACTTAAAAAACAGCAACACTTTTAGTCTAAAGTGGAGAGTCCACCTCTGATTGGTTGATTGTCTGGACTGTGGTCAGTTAAGTACTGCT
Source organism: Scarus forsteni (assembly GCA_036419115.1). Lineage (NCBI taxonomy): Eukaryota > Metazoa > Chordata > Actinopteri > Labriformes > Labridae > Scarus > Scarus forsteni. The sequence goes on from JAZDUH010000544.1 coordinate 11,771,338, forward strand.
CTGGGAAATATTTTCTACAACTCCACTTGCATCCTACCATCTCTACACTGCACTGGGCTTGTTACAGAGAGCCAGTAGGCTTAAACTGAGGTCAAAACAATGGTATGATGTCACATTGGTAGATCTGTTTGGGAGGTTTTAGGCAACTAATGGTCCCACAAAGAGGGAGAAAGAGAGAAGTACTGATGCCACAACTTTTTTTCCTCACAAAAGTACTCCATCAAAGCAAGGAGGCATGTACAAAACACTAAAGGGCATATAAAATGTAGTGGTTGTTTGTCCACAAATAAAAAAAACAACAAAAAGTTTCAAACAAACTCTTTCACAAAAGCTCAAAAGGCCACTCTTGCACCGTGGGCTGTGGTGTACACGGATGGAGAAAAACTTAAGGTCCAAACGAATGTTCAATTGAAACAAAAACTTGGTTTATTTAACCAGAAATCAAGCAAACACAGAACAAAAGAAAATTCCTTTGCCTCTCCCACTCCATTAAAATAAACATTTGCTCACCCAGGTGCATGCTGGTCCCTACCGTGCGCTGACCTATATAACCTTTAGTGCCTCCATACCGTGCTCAGATTAAACAAATAATAAACAAAACACCCAAACTAAAGAAATGATAAACTACTTGAATACTAACAAAAATGTAATCATAATTGAATCAAATTTAAGTGATCTAAAATCTGAACACTAAACTAAATTCTAAACAAACAAAAAACAAACACTAAATAGCTCCTACATAAAGTCAAAATAACCAAAACGTGCTCTTTTAAAGGTTCCTGAGGTATCAGCCTTTATATTTATACGCACAAAAAAAGCAAAAATACTTTTATATTTTCAACAATTTGGTACTCACAGTATAACAGAGCACTCTTATTAAAGTTGACAGTGACAACATCAGTTTAAATGCTGAAGGAAAAGCAGTTTACCTGATGGTGATAATGTTTGCTTGAATGGAGTCGTTTAAAAACACAGGCAGTAAATGCAATCAGGATAACTACCACTGCAACTGCTATTACATATACTATCACATAGGATGACTGTGACGTCCTTATGTCCATTGCTCTATTTACTATAGCCTAAAAAGACAAATAAATATTTTAGCAGATAAAACGGCATTCAGATGAATTCACAAAATATGAAAATAAAGTCAAAATGTTCCAAGAATAAAGAAAAATAAAACTGAGGTCATTGAACCTGAAATCTATAGATTAACTTTTAAAAGGGAATGTCATATTTACATGCTGTGTCCATTTTTTAAGAGACATCGTTTGAGCTTATTTGGTTTTGTCCACAGATCTGTTGTTTGCAGACAATGTGATGTTGAATTTAGAGAGTGATGCTTGATTTGTTCTACAGCTGTTGACAGCCAACAACCACTCATCCAGGACAGAGCATTTGACGGACGTGTTGCAGAAACTTGACATTGACACACTAATCACCGGCTTGGGGACAGATTCTGAAACATAAAAACAAGCAGATCTATCAGAACATGTTCTGGTTTATGGCATCCTCTAGTGTCAAAAAGCAGGAATTGTTTGTTAACAGCATCCCAACAAGGCGTGAGTTGAAATAACCTCTTAATGCAAGGGCTTTAAAACAACATGCCTTCACTTTTGATGCATGTGAACATTATTCTTCATCTTGTTCTCTTCTTATTCTTGTTTTTCATCAGCATCACCTTTGTTTACTCCAACAAATCGCCCTGAAAACGCAATTTTCCCGAACATGTGGGGCACATATCCTTTGTCAGATTTTAGTTCCGTATAAAAAATAACTGCAGGTACTAAACGAGTTGGCAAATCCACATTCATTAAACCAACACTATGTAGCTTTTCAAACATAATATAATCCTTCGATATTCATTGTGATGGTCCACCACTTTACAATGAGTTCAATGAAACCTCCGGAGTGGTCTGTATCCCTTTAACTGGCGCTATGTAACTTCGAGGTGGATGGTGGGAACCCTGCCACACTAAAAAACTACACATTTGGACTGCTTTACGGCATACGTCACTTCCCCCGATTCCTGATTCGTTTACAACACGGAAGTCTCGGTAAAAGCCAATCCCGGAGCTTTAACCATGGCGGAGGCAACAACGTTAGGAAGAGAAAAGTTTTGTCGGAGGATACAAAACAAAGAAAGCGAGAGAAAAACAAGCTGAATGCTCGGACCAGAATAAACATCGGTTCGGCGTTCACTCGCTGGCGTGAAATAAAAGATGAGGAGGGATGTCCGACTACTATCAGGTATGTTGGCCGACTAATTTATGACGAAGTTCCTCAAAAAACTTGACAGGAAAAAAGTACAGCACAACAAATCCAGAACGTACCAGTGTGTACCTTTGTTTAGACCTATTTAAAGTGTGTGATATCACCAGCTCGTGGTTGTCTTTACTTTTATTCACTTTATCGCTTCAACAGGACGGGGGCGACTTCACGGTTAATAAAACCAAGTTGAACTTAGCGATTTTTAACATCTTCATTTAGTCAAAAATCAATACATTACCTCGTCGCTATCCATCCTGCAAACAGCCGCTGAAGACTGAAGAATACTTTTAGCGAAGGCCTGGCTTCTGTGATTCGCCTACAAAACAAATGTACGCGACCGGCAGATCTGTATCCTTACGACAGTATGCGCGTGCTAGAGCTCATGGGTAGTTGAGTTCCCTACCCGGTCAAGCGGAGATCTTCCGTAGTGCTGCTTTAAACGTCACAATTTGAAATCCAAACATAAATTCTCATAATGCCAATGATTACAAATGTAAGGATAGGTTTTGCCAGTATCATTACTGGATCTTGAATTGTTATTGTTAAAAATCCCAGATGTTGTATTTTAAATTAAATGAATCAAACAAACAACTTATATTTATCATTTTTTAAGCGTTTTTATTTCACAGCCTTTCTTCACTGGCTCACTGCTATAATTCAGCATTTATCTTCATACTTAAAAACATGTTCTTGATGAATCTTTGTGCCTATACAGCATCATTTTGTGTTTAAACTTAGTGAGCAGAAGCAGGAACAGACAGAACCACATTTTATCACCATGACTGAATTAGACTTGAGTCTTTTCATACTTTCAGAAAGTGGAACTGGGGTAAAGTTGATTCTGATGACGTCACCAAACTCACACAAACTTGGGCTCCTGTGTTTGTCAGATTTCAATGCCAAAAAAGTTTGAAACAATCGGTGAGCTTATGTCTTTATTCAAGGCTGATGTTTGAATTAAAGCTGTAAAACTGTGAAAGAATTTTAAAGAAATTAAGAACTTTAAAATTCTGAAACATTTTTAGGAAAAAAAGCAAACATGTGAAGCTTTAACAACTCTTGATAATTAACAAAACTTTTTGAGACATTTTTAACATCAGTGATGTCTGAACATGTGTGTCTCACTCCTCCTGGATCAAGTCTTAATGTGCTGAATGCAGCAGAATTGAAATCGAAATCAAACCTCAATTCTTATGAATTTTGGATATAGCGTAAAAACATAAATAAAAACAGAACACAGTGATTTACAAATCCTTTCAAACATATATTTAATAAAATACACTACAAAGACATAATACATAGTGAACTTACAGCATCTAACATTTTTCACAACATCATTTCTAATTTACAAAGTTTAATTTTTTTTATTTTAGAATCACTTTTTACTCGTAATTTTTTTCTGTACACATGGAATTTCTGTTTAACATTTACAGCATTAGACTTTTGTTACCTTTCCGATTATCATTTACAAGTAGGTATTGAAGCTACTATGGCACTTCTTTATAATTCATAACTTTTATTACTTTGGTATTCATTGTCAACAAAAGATATTTTTCTTACCGCAAAATCCTATAATTATTTATGGCACTTTTTTATTTTGGCACTTATCATGTTACATGTATAGTTCTTGTTACTGATACTTTAATCCAGTGAAACATGTTGTTTTAATAAATACTGCTTCATTATTTACAAGATCGATTTTTTGTGTCTTAAGCCTAAAATAGATACAGCATATAGATAAATAAATCAAACTAATTGTTTATAACAAAATGTTTCCATTCAAATGTATTTTCATCACTTCATTTCTTAACAAGCATGAACTTCACACCTCACATGAGTTTTTATTTCCTTTTCCTTTAACATTTAATATTTACTGCGTTCACTCTTCATACTTCACTAGAAGAAAATACATGACAACATGAGCATCAAATCTTAGCTGCAAATATTAACAGGCAAGAATTTTCTTCTTCATTCTTCATCCACTGCTGTGGTTTGTCGAAACAGGATATTTTTGATCTGAAAGAAAAACAAGAAACGTGAGAACACTGTGATCTTATGACACTTAACTCTTGAAAGGTCCCGTGCCCTGGTGTGTTTGGTAATTTATTATGTCTTGGAGGTTGATTATGTTAGGATTTGAATTATGCTGAACAAAAAAGGCAACTTTTTGCCCCTGTAGAGGCTCAGGTGCAGCTCTTTTCCCCTCCTCTTTGGATAAGCTCAGATCTGAGGGAGTAGGGGGGTTACGGGAAGCTATGCTAATGTGCTGATTGGCTGTCCATGCTTGTGACAAGCAGAAAATGGAGGTAGGGACTGTATAGCTATGACATAACAAACCCCAGGAAGTTCAAAACAGAACGTAATAAGTTTTTTCTCCTTTAAAGAGGTGGAGCACATTTCTCTGTGCAGAGAGTTCAGTATAAGGAGTCATGTTCCTCTACTCCCAAAGTTCCTTCTAACATTAAAGGAAAGAACATTGATTTTGCAGGACATGGGACCTTTGACTGTTTAAAACTGTATGAAGAAAATCACACTAGTATATTTAACTTTATGTAAGGCTGCATTATTAGTAAGATACTTACTTTATTTGACCTCAGAGTAAACATGGTCTTCAGTAGAAGCAGGTTTAGAGCGCCCTACAAATAAAAAGACAATTAGTTTAACAACTGAAAAGACAGCAGGTACTCCAGCACTATCTCATACGTTGCACATTTTGGAGGATCCCAAAACTATTTAGCACTTTAAAAATGTTGTTGTTTTACTTAAGTGGATGTTACTGAGCCCATGATTTTGGTAAATATGAGTGCCAATAAAGGAACCTGCCATCATTGTCCCTGTGGGGAGATATTCAGAGGCGGACAGTCGCTTGTACACAGCAGTACTTGCTGCCAATGAAAGCCTCGTAATTAAACCACATATGAGTTAAAACTACTCAAAAAACTACGCTGACTCGACGACATGTTGTAGAAGATTCTTTCCATCGTTTAACTTTTCCTCAACAAAAGCCCTGTATGAAGAACTTCAGTATGATGGGGGGTCACGTATCAAACACTAACTTCACTAAAACTAAACTAAAAATGGAAAATTTTAAGCTAGTAATGACAATGTGCCGTTAGTCAAGAGTACGAGAGGATATTGTTTTGAAGCAGAGTACATAGAGGAAGAACTTCTCCAGATGGGGTCACCTGTAGAAGGAGGGATGGAGAACTGAGGAGCAGGACAGATCACAGGTTACCTGGTGGTGCAGATGCACAAACTGTGAGCCCATGTCTGCAAACTCCTCTGCTCTTGAGTGGGACTTAGTAACCATGCCTCTCCCGGACACAACACTGTCGCTCAGAGGGAGGAGTGCTAATGTCCATATTTAAAAGAACAAACCAAATGTAGCAATTTAACAATAATGTTTTTGTTCCGGTGACAAAACTCTGACCCTGATTCATCCTGCATCACTCTGGCCTAATCTAATGAGAGGAGCTGCTGGCAGAAGGATTTTGCTTGCATCAGTGTAGGATATTGTCGAGCCGACTTTGTTTTTGAGAAGGTTTAACCTGTAATTGGATTGATTATTTGGCTTTTGGTGACACCATGTGAACCTATGTGCCAGCTACTGTTCACCCTCAGATCCCCCCCCCCCCCCCCAGGGACAAAGCTTGCAAGTTCCTTTATTGGCTCTCATAATTTACAAGTGCCATGGGCCTCTAGCAACACAACTTAAAAAACAAACTAACCCTCTAAGCTAAGGATAAACCTGGCATTTATCTTCAATTTTTTACCTACTGCCCAACACAAGCAAAGAGACTTCAATCTTGTGCTGCGTTCCAGGCAACCCGTAACTCGTGTTTTTCCCACCTGTAACTTGTGAAAGTGGAATGGAACGGCAGTCAAACTCGTAACTTCCGACCTGTGAACTCGTACCAGATCGATGTTCTCCGAGTTACGACTTGTGACGTCACATCACTGCCTAACTAATGTGGTAGCCTCTAAATAATGACAAACACTGTAAAGTAAAAGCTTCTGTTAAATTATGCGCCGTTTCCCCGCTTCTGTTTCACTCAAATAAGTTAATTGATAAAGCATAAATCTTATAATGCCTGCCATGTTGGTTAATTTACAAACAAGAATTCCTTGCACTCAAACCGAAGTCGTAAAAACGCCTGGAAACGCTTTTCGGTCGTAACTCGGAGATTTTAACTGGGAATTGTCTGAGTTACGGGTCGCCTAGAACACAGCATTAACTGACTTTAAACCTGTGCAGGATCCCACACATTAAGACAAATAATGGCATATTTGACAGTGTAGTCATGTGTACCAGAATGAAGCTGATCATAAAACAACACACAGATCAACGCACTCTCTAACTACAGGACCTTTACTCTGTAATCTTGTATAGTCAAACATAACCTTCAAGTAAACAAACATAGTGAACAACAGCAGGAGGAAATTAAGCTAACTAGCGGTTTGCTTCCTAAAACATATGGGGTTTCAATTTCCATCCAGCTCCTCATCTTATAAGTTTGTTACATATAATTTTCAGGTCATTCTTTAAAGTTACAAGAGTTTTGCCACCAATCAACAAGTTTGTTCTCTGTTTCTGATGCCCACCTAATTTTATGTTTTGCCTTTACTTTAGTTAACATGACTATAATTGCTTCCTGCTCAAGCCAGCTTGCTCCTTTTTTTCTGTTCCACATGACAAAACACAGAAGACCTGCTCAGCTATTCTGGGTGTACTCCAAACACATCAGGATCTCTGATTTTTAATTTATATGAATTCAAGTTGAGGGGTCCTGATCCCCTTCCAAGACAATTTACATGGATAAAATGACGCACAGACAGTTTGGCCTTCACCAAATTTGGATGGAAGCAGGGATCCAAGCCGATATTCAGGCTGAATTTCTTGTAGTGTATGCCCTGCTTCAGAGCACTGTGAGTGACATGGCACAGCAGAAACACTAACGATGCAGAGGACTGAAAACATTGATTTGATTTCTTAAAAAAACCTCTGCCAGGAAAAATGAGCTCAGGCTCTCAATGAAAATTGTCCAGTTTGTTTAGTTGTTTGGTACGAATGCTCTTAAAAATATTTTACCTGGATGATTTCTGTTGTCTTCAGAGACTTTGAGTGTTTCATAATGATCAACATTGTCTGCAGTAAAGAAAAATCACATCCATCAAGTTAACTTCATGATAATATCTTCTTTTGTCTGTGTCTCTGATGAGTCTTTGAAGGTGTGTTGAAAATAAACCTGAATGATTTATTCAGATACTGACATGCACGGGGTGAGCAGTATTCACCATGAGACTCTTGCTGGTAACCAACATAGATTGTACTTGGAGACGTAGTTGTTTCTCTAAAAAGAAAGAAATAGGAGAAAAACTTTGTGTGGAATATTGCAAAGTTTTAGGGTAATGACTCAAATAAATGAAAAGAGGTAAACCAACCTGCTGAGGCATGTACCTGTAACAAAAATATATTCACTCTGAGACTGTTTAGTGCAATAAGTTTGTCTTTTTCACGTCAGTTCATTGAAGAATTTGAAATAAATCACATCACAGAGGGTCTTACCTCTGGACCGCCTGTGGCAATACAGTAGGAGTACGATCATTGTAAGGAGCCCGATGAAGGAAATGAGCACAACGACGACTGGAATTACAGGAAATGAAGATCTCTCATGCTTGACCACAGCTATAATAAAGAACAAAAAATGTCTAACTTTATTTAAAAAACAATATTGACAGTCATTCATTCATGTGTCATGTTGTATTATGGGGAAATAACCCATTTGCACAAATCTATGTTCTGTATTAAAACAACAAACTGTCTTTATTTATTTTAAATATTATTCTTACACTATCAGGGCCCTATTATGACTGTTAAAGCACACAGCCTTAAAGCACACAAGTCTGTGTTGTGTCAGTCTGCACTTGGTGACTTTAACAATTCAAATTCCTTCCCCAAACCACAGGGAGCAAAAAATAAGGGCTATGTGTCTTGATTATACTGTGATCAGGTATAATATTTTGGTCAGATGTATAATATTGTTGCTGGTCTCCCTTTAGCTACACAACAAACCTGAGATGCTCTGAGTTTTCTGACACCTTTCTTCAGAATCAGCATTAACTATGTTAGCAGTCTGAGCAACAGGAGCTCGTCTGTTAGATGAGACCACATGGGCCAACCGTCACTCACAATGTGCATCAGTGAGCCTTTACCACTCATGACCCTGTCCCTGGTCCACTGCTGTTCCTTCCTTGGATCACTTTAGATAGATACTGACCACTGCAGGCTGGGAACATGATCAAGAGCTGCAGTTTTTGAGATGCTCTAAACCAGTCTATCATTTAGCCATGACAATTTAGCACTTGTCAAACTCGCTCAAATCCTTATGCTTTCTACTTTTTCCTGCTGTAAACATCAACTTCAAGGATAAAATGTCTACAACCTGCTGAGTATATGTCACCCACTAACAGGTGACACTGACAGAGATTTAAGGCAAATTCTTTGACAGTGACATTTCTTTAAATTCAGTCAGGTCATGTTTTCTTACCTCCTCTCTTGGAAATGACATGGTTTTCAAAAACACTTGACTTACCTTTGACTGACATCCAACTCTGATCAGACTCTCTCCCTGAGGTTTGACACTTGTAAAATCCCTCATTGGATTTTGTCACAGCAGAGATTTTCAGCTCCCTTCTGGTGTCATTTTGAATGAGTTTGGCATTGTGATAAAAAGACACATAGGAAGAGATATCTGTCTTTCTCAATTTGCAGCTTAAACTGACTGAACTTTCTTCAGTCACTGGCTGGACAGGGCTCACCAAGATCATATGAGAATCTGTAAAAAAAAAAAAAAAAAAAAAAGGAAATTTCAGTAAGATCATAAGTTGAAAGACACCTACTCACAATGAATATATAATCTTTATGTTTTTTCTATCTTTCCTTTGTTTAACATTTTAGCATCTGCTTAATACTTTGTGCCGTGTCTCTGAGTCACATCTCTAAGCTGTTTTTACTTCTGTGTCAAATCTAGACCTGGCGGTGTGGAAGTCCATTGGGGGGCCATGCCCACCCACGCAGTCAGCTGTGCCTGCCCTGGACAAACAGCAAAGATTTCTATTTATTTTATTTGAGTTTTGTTTTATCCATTGGAGTAAGCAGCTTCAGTTAATCAGATCTATCTTGATATATCAATCCATTCAACCAATCCAACAGATCTAAGGCAACGTCTTAGCCAATCAGAGGTACAGGGGGGTGGGTCACTGAGTCATAGAAATTCCGAAAGTCAGGAAGCAGGAAACAGCGCCATACATCTTCACTTCAACTAGAACCACGACCACTGAAGCCAACAGCCGCACTGCAGTAAACATTCATGCTAGCAGGGTTAGCTTCAGCAGCTGGAAACAGGAGGAGCAGCAAGAACCTGCTGCCTGGAAGAAATGTGGTTGATGTTCATGGAAACATTACAGCTATGAAGAACAGCAACAAGCTATCGGTCATAGTTCTAAAAGGAAAAACACTGTAAACTAATATAATTGTACGAACTATGTGCTCAGGTCACTCTGAGAAAGACAACAAATAGAGCTACAAACCATGAACGCTTCTGATAGACACGATATTGCCAGAAGTGTTCACTCACCTGCCCTGACTCGTGTATAAACTTAAGTGACATCCCATTCCTAATCCATATGGTTCAATATGATGTCGGTCCATCCTTAACAGCAGCTATAACAGCTTCAACTCTTCTGTGAAGGCTGTCCACAAGGTTTAGGAGTGTTTATGGGAATTTTTGACCATTCTTCCAGAAGAGCATTTGTGAGGTCACACACTGATTTTGGACGAGAAGGCCTGGCTCTCAGTCTCCACTCTAATTCATCCCAAAGGTGTTCTATTGGGTTGAGGTCAGGACTCTGTGCAGGCCAGTCAAGGTCATCCACACCAGACTCTGTCATCCATGTCTTTATGGACCTGCTTTGTGCTCTGGTGCACAGTCATGTTCGAAGAGCAAGGGGCCAGCTCCAAACTGTTCCCACAAAGTTGGAGCATGGAATTGTCCAAAATGTCTTGGTGTGCTGAAGCATTCAGAGTTCCTTTCACTGGAACTAAGGGGCCAAGCCCAACTCCTGAAACCCTCCCCCCCACACAATAATCCTCCCTCCACCAAACTTTTACACTTGGCACAATACAGTCCGACAAGTATTATTCTCCTGGCAACCACCAAACCCAGACTTGTCCATAAGATTGCCAAATGGAGTAGCGCAATTCCTCACTCTAGAGAACTCGTCTCCACTGCACTTCGTGGCTGAGTTGCTGCCGTTCCCAAACACTTCCACATTCTTATAATACAGCTGACAGTTGACTGTGGAATATTTAGGAGAGAGGAAATTTCATGACTGGATTTGTTGCACAGGTGGCATCCTATCTCAGTTCCACGCTGGAATTCACTGAGCTCCTGAGAGCGACCCATTCTTTCACAAATGTTTGTAAAAGCAGTCTGCATGCTTAGGTGCTTGATTTTATAGACCTGTATCCATGGAAGTGACAGGAACACCTGATTCTAATTATTTTGATGGGTGAGCGAAGACTTTTGGCAATATAGTGTATCTATAAGTCATTAAGACCTGAAATTTAGAAAGACGGTCCAGCAGGGTTAACCCTTGGGTCTCTAGGTGGCTTTTTTCTGCCACAACAGGATGATATTTAGCATTGATTGACCATAACTTTGACTAAATTCAAGAGAGTGAAAACTTTTTTTGTGAGGAAACTTATTTCTACATAAATTTTGAAAATCTGATGAAAAAAAACTAACATGTCAAAAACACAAAGTGGACAAATTTACTGACATTTTGTGCTGTTTGGCTGTTTAAAAGCCACAAACTTTAGCTCCTATTAAAACATTTCATTTAAGTAGAGCTTACGCATTGGTTTGTCTTCTGACTATCTTCAATCACATCGAGTACATAAAGTCATGTGAAGAGATAAACTCAGAGACCAGCAGTCACCCTGTGCAGTGCAGCAGAGTAGTCTCAAGTTTTTATGTTTCATGATGTTTTCACATGCAGTTACAATTTGGGGATGTCATGCTGCGAGCATAACTTTCTGCATCTGTTAAAGAGCAGATGAACTTTGAGCAGGGATGGGCAACTTTGATGCCCATGATGGCCACGTCAATGTTGTTGTTACTATTAGAGGGCAATTTTTTTTTACCAATAGAGAACAGTGTTAAGAAAAATGATAAACAATACTTACTGTGATCTAAAAAGAAAAAATCTCTACATTATCAATGAGAACCCTCATGTCAACATTTATTCTGATTCTAAGTAGTTTCCGTAAATTTCCTTCTAAAGCTGTGTGTGTTTTATAAATTCTAAATGAATTAAAATACTCAAACTATGATACTACTATGATAATACATTGTTCATCTGAAAATTACTTTTTCTTTTTTGCGTTACATGAAAATTTTTGGAGATGCTAGTTTTCATCCCAGTAGTGCAGACATGTATCTTAAATCAAAATGAGTGATGCCAACATTTATATTTTGAGCTCAAAAACAAAGAGAAAAGCTTGATCTAATGAGCTTAACATGGAGATTCAGCCAATTAAAAGGTATTTTTCACTGCAATAAACAACTGATTGTTGTCGTACAATTAGTAATATTATGTTTAAGACTTTCACAGAAAACATAACAAATCATAATTTCCTGTAAACAGCAAAACAATTAACAGTCACTAAAGATTGTTGTAGCAATTTTGCCTTTTTTCTAATTGTACTGCTTTGTACCTTTGTGCATACAACTGTGAAAGCAAATCAGACTGAAACTCAGGACAGACTGTCATCTTCATATTTACAATATTAGAAATTGTAAAGTGATTAACAGGCCATATTTGGTGAGACTGCATGTAGCACTGTGTCACCAGTTGCCCATCCTTGTTGACTAACACTAATATGCCACCTGGGCCCTGTTCTACGAAGCAGGATTACTGCCTAGCGAGGTAACTTTGAGGGCAGGTTCCGGTTTCCCTGTTCTACGAGATGGGATCACTCCTTAGCGAGGCGAGTCTCCATGGCAACGTACGCTGAACGGCTAACCTGCTCCGGGGCAGGTTAGGTTCCAGATTGAACTCGCAGACTATAAAAACCCCACCCACTGACTCGGCCAGCTCCTCTGCAGGAGTAAAATCTCGGGGAGGACTCTCTTTGCCGTAACAAGATCTTCAATGCCAACACTTCTGCTCCATTACAATATTTTATTGCCCATCTTAAAATTGTGACAGGAATTCATGTAGGGTTCATGTGGGCTACATACCACACAAAAAATGTAAACACGATAGGAATGAACAAATGAATGAATGAATTCATCTTGGAAATGAATTAGACTTGTCTGGTGCATGTTAAAGTAAAAGTGCATGTTGAACAGTGCTATTTCAGGATGATAAGGGCACTCACAGGGCCAACAAAGAGACACACAAACTCAAACCAAAACAGGCATGTTTTTGAACTGTGGGAAACTTGAATAACCCTGGAAACCCATGAATGCACAGAGCTTGAATGCATGAGCATTCAAGCTCCACAAAGAAGACCCCATCAGAAAAGAGAGTTAACAGCAGCAACCCTCCTGCTGTAGGAGACCAGAATCAGCTGCTGCACTACTTTGAAGGTCTCTGAATATTTGACAAGTATTGTGTTATAAAAAAATAAACAGATCAGATTCATACTGTTCTTCGTGATGTTGACCGCATTGCTGAGCTCTCCTGATCCAGACTCACACCAGTACACGCCACTTCTTTCCCTGTAAGTTTCGATGGTGCACGTTGATCCAGTAGTTTTCTTCCACTCAGAGCAAACACTCAAACTGTCCTTTTGAAAACTCCTCACTCTCCACTGAGAAGAGTTTCCAGAACAGAGCAGGGACACAGAATCAGAGACAAGGTGTTGCACACTGTCAGGAGTCACTGTGAGAGATGCTGATGGATGAAGATCTGATAGAAAAAAAGATTATTATAATAATAACTTTATTTGTATAGAACTCTAAAAACAGAGCTTTACAAAGTGCTCTGACAAACAGACAGTAATTACAACAGCTTCAGCACAAAAGGAAATAAAAACAAACAGTTTAAATCAAGGCATTTTTACAGAAAATATGCATTGTCATAAGAACCCAAACAAGACAAGAACATAAACTGAGACCATGAGGACCAAAATAAAAGCTGAAAAACATAAAACCAGAAGGAAAAAAGGAAAAAGAGGGTGAAAAAAGTAAAAATGGTGTGAAAAAGACAATATTAGTAATGACAATAAATATTAAAACAAATATAATAGCAATGATAGAATTAAACAACAGACATAAGCAGGAGATAAAACAACAAAAATCTAAAAATGTTTTCTTTAAAAGGATTAAAAGTTACAAAAGTGAAGCATACTTAGATCAAATCTGAACTAAAAGTAAGACACGGCAAGAATCTTTAAAAAAAAATTTAATTAAGAAGGAAGACTTAATAGTAGTAGGAGTTAAAATGACAAGAGCAATACTTAAAGAGAGAGACTTAAAGACTGTAAAGCAAAAAATAAGATTGTTGGTCAATTGGATTAATGGTTAAAACAACAACAATTTTTAATTTTAATATAGCAGATCTGTGGTTATTAAAAGTAAATTCACATTTCAAAGAAGTTCATTCAATTTGTTTTTTAATCAACAAGGCTGTAGAGAGGAAACAAGTCATTGAAAATAGTTTTTAAAAGTGAAGCACCTTCAGGTCATGATATATTAGCATGCTAACAGTAGCAGGGACACAGAATCAGTCATGATTAGGATCATGAATACTGGTCAGGAGTCATTGGCATGAGATGCTGATGGATGAAATGATCTGCAGTAAAAAAACAATTTATCAAACTTATAATAATAACTTTATTTGGTATAGAACTCTAAACAGAGCTTTACAAAGTGCTCTGACAAACAGACAGTTATGGTACTAATACAGCTTCAGCACAAAAGGAAATAAAACAAACAGTTTAAATCAGAGCAGTGTTGTTTGTGATCACAGCATCATAAATAGATTTAATTTGTCTGTTCCAGTGACAAAAAATAATAACCACACATGGAAGAGAAAGGCAGAGTCAAATGACTGAAAGTCTGTTACCAACAAACATCCAGAGTCAAAATTACAAGACAAAACAAATGTCCTGATTTCGTATCAATTTTTATCTAATAAAATATTGATGCAGAGTCCTGCTGCTGAATTTCATTGTGTAGATACTTTCAGTTTCAAAAGCTTGATTTGAAGTGTGTTAACTTTTGTATTCAGTGCTGGGAGGAGTATTGTCTCTACATAATTAGAACAAATTGAGCAAGATTGTTAAAATAGGCACAAACATAACTGGGAAAGAAAATAGCAGCATCACCACCTGACAGACCGACACACACTGACTCTGACAAACAAGATCAGAGGGGACCCACAGCATCACCTTTGGTCTGAATTTGAACTCTTAAACTCAGGAAGCAGGTACAGGATGAGGACTAAAAGAGGCCTCACATCATTTATACAACAGAGCATCCAGCTGCTGAATGAACTCTGACCTCACAACATGAACTTTACACTTTAAAGACCCTGACAAAATAACTGATTGTTGGTCAATTGGATGAATGGTTAAATCATCTATTTTACTCACTCATATCTTATCACTGTCATTTTAATATTTTATTCTTTACTTACTGTTAAATGTTATTATATACTGTCCTGTGATGTTGTTGGTCTCCTATGTAGTTTGTGTTTTTATGCTCTCTGTGCAAGACAAATTACTTTTGGGCAATAAAGGTTTCATTCATTCACAACGGTCAACAACTCTCAAGAGTCTTAATCTTGGACATAGATTTAGAAAAAACATGAAATAGGGTCTAGGGATGCAAACAATTAATCGATTATCGATTAATTGTCGATAAGAAATTACTCGATTAAAGTGTATTAATTGCAATTAATTATGTTTTGAACCCGTAATTCCCCTCAAGCCCGCATGGGGGCGCGCTTGACACCAGACGTCCTTGACACACTTAGTTATGGAACACAAGAGAAGCTGGCCTCTGACAACAACAATATAACCCAACCTGAGGGGGGCAGCATTACGCTTCATTGCGTTCAGCCTGCCGGAACTTTATTAGAAGAAGAAGAGGACGACAACAACAACAAGACAAACGAGGGGCGGTAAGCTGGCAGGATGAAGAGGACGAGACGGAGTTCGGTATGGAACCACTTTAAGTTTGTTAATGACGACAAAGACGCCAAATGCACCATCTGTGGAAGTATTTTAAAGTACAACTCCACAACTTCGCTAAATTATCACCTCAATACGTCTGCAAGGAGCGAGTAGCTCTCAGCCTACAATCAGCACAGTGTTGGGACGATGAGTATGTGACTCCACGAAGGCGGAGAGTATGTGACATGGTTACTACAGACATGCTGCCAATAAAAGGGCGATTCCGCCAAAAGAGTGAAATTTCTGTCCCCAGCATATTGTTGTATATTAAATGTATAGACACAAGTAGTAATATATTACAAATTGTATTTTACTATTATACTAAACACCATACACATTAATATTTGTAGAAATTACAGATATATAATTTTCCTCAATCATTTATACAACAGAGCATCCAGCTGCTAATACAGAACATTTCTTGCCTGTCCTCACACAGCCAAACACTACACTTTACTACAATGCATCATGAACAAGATCCTTCCAAAGCATGTGATGCTTAAATCATCTATTTGTGACTCCATATTCTATCTACACTTATTTATTTTCATGTTTGAAGTAGCCTTATTATAGTACTGTCTTGTTATTGCATTGTCTCCATTTGTGAATTTGTGTTTTTATGCTCTCTGTGAAGAATAAATCTTTAATGGGCAATATGATTTGCATTCATTCATAAGGTCAACAGACTCTCAGTATTTTTGTAGAAAGGAACCTATTGATTCAGAGGGAAATTCAGCTTTGCAGGAAAATTGCCGCTTATCAATTAATCGATCATCGATCGATAAGATAAAACAACTATCGATTAATGAATTACTCGATAATTTGCATCCCTAATAGAGTCACTTACTCCAGAAGCAAAACTAGATTTTATGCATGCATGCCTGTCTTCTTGTGCGAGCGTAGAATTAAAGCAGTGATATTCCTTAGATTTATTCCTCAGTACAAACATGAGTTTAAGACACAGAACAGACAAATACACAACAAAGACTTCTTAATGCAGAGAAAAATGTAGACAGACTCACCTCCAGACCAAACAAACTGAGGGTCGCTGTATTCAGTGTAAAATTTCATTCCTCTTCCAGCTCTGCATACATATCCTGTCGTGTGTGTCCATCCATGAACAATGTAAGAACGATGTTCAGTCCCATTACTGCTTTCAGAGAGCAGCTCATGGTTGTAGGAGTCTCCTGGTAGTTTGGGAACAGCTTTATACCAGAAAAACCTCCATCCATCTGATGGATGCTTCACCCCACAGGTCAGAGTCACTGAGTCTCCAGGACTGGGCCATGATGGAGAGGCACTGAGGACTGGCCTGGGTGGACCTGACAAAAAATAATCAAACAAGACAAGATATTTATAAAATTTAGAAGATGGTAATGTATAGACACAAGTAGTACATATATTACAAATTGTAATTTTACTATTATACTAAACACCATACACATTAATATTTGTTGAAGACTGATCAGCTGTTTTTGTGCCCTTAATATTTTAAAATGGCAGCCTGCTCAAAATTTATTTTCACTAATACAGAGGTCATTTGACTGGTTATGTCCCACTCAAACTTCCACTCAGAATCTTCTCCACTACAATGCATCAGGTTAGAACAAGATCCTTCCAAAGCAAATTTTCTTTGTCCAGTGTGACTGCAGAGTCTATCTAACACTTATTTCATCTGTTAACATTCAGATTTGAAGTAGCCTCAGTATAAAAAGACAATGACCTTATTGCATTGTCCCATTTGGAATGTGTTGTTCCCTGCTTGAAGAATAAATCTTTAATTAAGGCTATGATTATGGTCATTTTCTCTATCTACACAGTATAAGAAAGACCAAAAAGAATTGATTCAGAGGGAAATTCAGTATATCTGCTGAAAAGCTGCAAACTAGCTCGACCAATCAAACCTAAGAACCTGCAACTATCGATTAATTGGTCCGTGAGTTAGTCCATGCAGTCCATCCAGAGTCACTTACTCCAGAAGCACGCAGCATTTTATGCCCATGCATGCCTGTCCCTCTACCTCCGTGAGCAGCTAGCAGCGTTAGCTACTGAACTATCATGGAGCTGGAAAACAAAGACTTCTTAATGCAGAGAAAAATGTAGACAGACTCACCTCCAGACCAAGACAAACTGAGCTGCTGTATTCAGTGTAAAATTTCCCTCTTCCTCTTCCTCACTCTGCATACGCAGCATCTTGCCCATGGTCCCGCCTCCTCCCTCTACCTCCATGAACAATGTAAGAATGATGTTCAGTCCCTTTACTGAACTTTCATGAGAGCCGGAAAAGCCTAGCGGAACCCGGGAATCCGCCTTCTCCCAAGACAGTCTGGCTGCAGACCACCCTTCTCCTCTCTCCCTCTCAGGGCCCAACGGAGCTCTGCCCGCTGGTTGAGGCCATGTTAGCGGGCTAACGGGCACGAATAGCCTCAGCCGGCCTGCCAGACCTTCAGCATCGGCCGTTTCGCCCCTGGTTGATCAGGTAATGGCTTTGTTTACTGAAGATGTGAGATGTCTGCTGAATAACTCTGGTTAGTTCTGATGCCTGAATAATAACTTGTAGACGGGTTAGCTATAGCCGCTAACACTCTAGCACTGTAACTGAGCTGGGAGGACAGGCTTTGAGAAGATACATCAGCTGTTTTTGTGCCCTTACATCGATCCGCTTTCCTGAATCAAACATAGAAGCATGCTCAATGGTGAAATGGCTATTTTGTTTGGAAAAGGAGATGTCTGACTGGTTATGATACTTTGAGTTGAGCTGAGCTGTTTTCTCCATTCAATTTGCTGCTGATATATCTTCTCTCCACTGTAAACCTCAGTCCAGGTGGGCTGCAGAGTCACAACAGCTTTGTTTTCATCTGTTAACATTCAGATTTACAGTCAGTATAAATAGACAATGACCTTAAACCTCATTTAATATGTTAAAATTTACCACACTCACTTTTTTTGTGAATTGTTTTTCTCTGACTTTCTCCTGTAGAGTAAGCTGGGTCTCCTCTAAATCCTCTACATGAGTACAGTCCCACCTCTGAAAAAGTCATCTGTCCAGACGAGCTTGAAAACTGTTTCTCTGAGGCAGAAGCTGAACTTCGTTGGTAAAAATAATATTTCCAACCAGATGACTGTCTCACTGAGCAAGTCAGAGTCACATGACCCCCTGGAGGGATACCCAAGTTATCAGCCCTCAATTCAGCATTTGGTTTTCCTTCTGTTGAGTTCAGTACAGAGACAGTAACAGTATTTATTTAACTGATGACTTCAACATGAAGAAGTAACAATAAATGATTTCTCCATCTCAAGATAGTAACTTTGAGGTCAAACTTATGATAGGAGGGCTTCAACAGAGAGAACTGAGTCTATCCAACATCCTCTGAGCACCTGATCGTCTGTGTATTGGGCAGTTTTGATATTGAACAGAAATCCACTGTTATGTCACACTTATTACTTCCACCAATGAGGTTATGTTTTTGCTGGTGTGCATGTGTTAGTTTGTTTTTGTGACTGTCGTAAAGATAACTCAAAAAGCTCTTTATATTTTGATTCTGTTTTCAGGGAACGTTGGTCATGGTTAAGAGACGTGATTAGATTTTTGATGGTGATCCAAATCCAGATGCAGATCCATGAATGTTTTAAAAGGATTTGTCAGCATTGTGAAATAAAGCATTTTTCCACTTTTTTGATAATAACGTGACTATAAATGTCAGAAATGCCTTGATGGAAGTATACGTACTTTGAGCACTTGATGCACATAGGTACTGAGATGACACTGAGCTACATGAAGCCAGCTGGACAACAACAGAGGAAGTTTGCTGTCTCCATGCTTAGGCTGCACGAATATGGCCAAAATAATAATCTCAATTATTTTGATTAATCACAATTATTTATCAGGATTATTTATCAGTGAGGGTAAACATCTGTATTTTATTGCACTACTTTTATAACTACATTGCTTTAAAATAAACAATATGTGAACAGTTTTCAGTTTTTAATTGTAGTTGACTTTGTATTATTGTTAAATCATATAATATGGCATTAATTAGGTAAGAAGTAAAATGACAACAATTATGTGTATACTTTTAAAATAAGGTGTGTTACAAAATTACAGTCAATTAATGTGAGCCTGTGTTATCTCTGTAATAATAATAATAATAATAATAATAATGATAATGATAATAATAATAATAATAAAAACTAAATAATTAATGTTAGTAATAATAATAATACTGTTATTACTATTAACAACAACAGTAATAACTAAGATAATAATAATAATTTATTATTATTTTGATTATCTTAATTATTATTGTTGTTGTTGTTGATAGTAATAACAGTATTATTATTGTTGTTGTTGTTGTTGTTGTTGTTGTTGTTGTCATTCCTGAGTGTTTTTCCAAGGTTTATTTGATATCATCTGGTGAGATGAGGGTCAGAGGGTCCTCCTCTTTTTTTAATTTAAATAATTTCTTTCCTGCCTTCTGATCCCTTTTTATGAACAATTTTATAATAATCATGAGGTTGTCTTGTGGTCTTTGAGATGCTTTTTGAAATTTCTTATTATCATATAATTTATCATTTTTTGGTTTCATGTCAATCTTGATGTCTTTTTAAAAATATGTCACATGAGCAGTAAACACAGGAACTCACACACTTGAGTTTGTAGTTCCTAAATGCGATAGAGAGAGAGTGAGGGGAGAGGCTGACAGCTGTCACATCACACAACGGACATGGTAATGAAAAAAACACAGCCTCCTGATATCTTTGTTTAAGAATTCCTTCATCAAAAGCAAGGTCAAGACAAAGAACAAGTTGTTGCGTGTATAAATACACATTCAATCTTGATAGCACGCTCAAAGCTGATCTACTAACAGGGTGCACTGAGGATTGTGTCTGTCAGATGGGCAAAATAGCACACGCAGTGGAATACATGCAGATCATCAGAACATGCAAAATACATTCAAGGTGGAGACACAGAGGTAAATAATGTGGCTGCACTCGCATTAACCAAATATTTTCCATCATTGACTGAATTTTTTGATGAAAAACATAAAGTTTTGGGGGCTGTTTGTCATTATTATGGACTGGAAACAAAAGGGACAATTCAGTGTGCCGTCACACTAATGCAGACACACACGTAAAGTAAATCATCTCCATTCTGTGCTCTTAATACATCTTGGAGGAGGTCATTTAACCTGTGTTAAAAAAAAAAGCATTCATAGCCTTAATAAATCTTTTTGCCACTCAGAGCTGACTGAATCACACTCTCTTCACACTGACAGAGTTTAGAGTCTGTCAGTGCACGGAGAGTGTGACACAGTCAGTGTGTAAAAGGCAAGAGTCCTCGCTCAGTCTGTGCGTTACTGTAAGACCGCTCTTCACATGAGAGGTTAGTGATGATGAAGCTGTGTAGCTATGTGTATACTGTCATTTAGATTATGTTTGATTGGAATAAGACAAGGAGAATTTGGGGTGCTGGTTTGGCAGAGTGGTTAGCAACCAGGCACTCCACGTACTCGGTTCTGCCAGTCCAGGTTCGAATCCCACCTGTGACCAGTTTGCAGAGTGTCTTCCCCTACTCTCTTACCCCCTTTCACAAGCCTATCCACTGCCTCACTCCTATCAATAAAGGCACAAAATGCCCAAAAAATACATTAAAAAAAAAAGAAAGAAAAGGAGAATTTAAAATGACAGATAAAAACATGGAATAAGACAAAAGTGATGTCCTTGTCAAAATGAAGTGCTGCAAAACATTACCACAAGTGTGTTTGTTTGCCTCAAACTCCATGGCTTGAAACTTCATTTTTCATTTGCAGTCACTCTGCTCTCCCAAACTCCATGGTGACAGCCGAAAGCACACACAAAATCCTCCTTAATATTGGGTGATCCACACCACTTTTGCTCCTGTTATCAATTTTGCATGCAGTTATTGTAAATCACCCGCAACACGCCCGGTAATTGAATGTGCAATATTTTTATTTATCACATGTAATTTATAACTCATTATTTTGGATCTTAGTGGATCCGTCCCTAAGTCCAGAGAGACACTGGTGAGGGCAAAAGAATCACATGCAGCTCCGGGGCCGACCCCTTGTGCAGGTAATGCCTCTCTGGAGAAATACTTGTGCACATTTTTCTTGTCCAACATTTTTACAGTTTTTCAGCTTTCTCATCATGACTTTCTCTCATCAGTCCACTGAGTGACTTGAGGCTGCTGCTGCAGAGTTCACCTACTTGTTATTTTGGCAGCTTAATCAATCAGCTGTATTTATAGAGCACTTTGAATACAAACAGAAGCCTTAATCGTACTTTCACCCCCTTTAGATTGGCTGACTAATGGTTTAGAAAGTGCATGATTAGATGTGCAGCAGAGCCTGCTGTTTAAATGTAAAAATTGCTGACGATCAGGTTAATTTAATCGTGGCGGCCAAAATCATGATGAAGATTTGATTAACTGTGCAGCTCTACTATGTTCCATAATGACTATCACTAAAAAGATGAGGGATGAAATTGTCAGACGGGGCCTGACTTTGACTAAATGAGGGGCCTTGTCTAAATCATGTGGCACACAGCAGTTTGGGGTGTATTTATTTACACTTCACTATTTTGACTGTGCAAATTTCTGTCTTAAAGCCAAGCACAGTATCGAAAGAAGATGGAGTATTTTCCTTCATTGTACAGTCGTGTGCTTCCGGCGCAACATAAATGAAACTGTTTGTTTCAAGGACGAAGGACCAATTATCCTTTGTCTGCTCTCTGATTGATCCACTGACCAACCAGTCAGAGGTCAACACAAGCATCAGAACATTATTGAAAAAATAAAAGGGCGAGTGCTTCAGAGTCATGATATGTTGTGTGAAAATTCAGGTGCTCTACGATTACAGGGGCCAACAGCTGAATTTCTTATGACCCTTTCAATGCAATAGTTGATCAGCTGCTTTAATCAGGCAAATGAACCATGTCTTTTCAGTATGCTGCATGAGATCTGTATTTTGTTCATTTAACTTAATTTAAAGGCGTATTGTGGGTGTTTGTGAGAAAGACTCAAGCTATCCACATCATCATTCAGGACTGTCTTTCATCCTGTTTGTGTTTGCTGAAATTAACGTTAAACAATTCAACCTTTTAACATCATTAAATAAAGTTCATGTAAATGCATTGAAAATAAATTTTTACACCTACAGTTTTTGTTGATCTGGTCATGTTAGATGGCAACAGCATTACTTCTTCACAGATGTTTCACATGTACTGACGTTTGGTGCTCTTCTGTAACGTAAGCTAAGTAGTGTTAACTTGAATTTATGATTATAGCAGGACAAGTGGGAAAAACAAAATATATAACACATCTCAAATGTGTTCTTTATATAGACAAGCACTTTGTTGTGTTGCAGAATGACAGCTTCAGTAGTATCACTCTGCAGTTTGAAATAATTACATGTTCTTAGATTCTCATTTACCTTCATTTTACCCCACTGTATCTTTTTCTGTGTCCACTTATCAAGGACAAGTGAGCTGATAGTCAAAGTAAGTTAAACATGAATTAAATTATTCAGAACATGAGGCATTTTCAACTGTTTTAAACTGTTGGAAAAGGTTTGTCTAACCTGGCAACAGTAAACAAAGAGGGAGAGGCTTGACAAAGGGTCAGTTGGACAGAGTAGCATTAAACAAGAACTCCTTCATTATTCCAATCTCACTAATGCTGACAGAATCAGACAGGCTTATGTTAATGGAGGTGGGTTTTTTTTTCTGTAGGTAACTGTTGGAAGGATTTTTCCTGTGTTCTCTGCAATAGTCTGGTAACAGAAGCCCAAATCAAAGTAAAATGCTGTTCTCTATCAGCTGATTAAAGTCACTGTTTTCTCACATCTCCACCAGCAGACTTCATCACTCTGTGTATGTCACAAAATGATTATCATAAAAAAGTCAACTTTACCTGACACTTTAATTTGAACTGGAGTGCTCCATTCTGTTTTGGAATATGAATCAGTTCTGAGTTTTCCTCTGCACGTGTATTCTCCATCACTTTGAGCTGAAACAATGATCGAAATATCTCTGCTTGTCTGAGCTGCAATAGATCTGTCACTGCTGGTTGTTTCCCAGTCGTACTCCCAGGTATCAGCTTCTACATTCTGGATGATACAGCTGAGGGAGATCCTCTCCCCGCTGAACAGCTCTTTCCACTCAGGTTGCCCAGTCACAACAGCCTTGTCTGGTACTGCTCACGTCCAAGAGTTCCCAAAAGAAAACAAAACAAGAAGACAAACTTCAACAACGTACATTGTCTTCAGACTGTTTATGAGTGAAGTACTGTGCACAGCTGAAGTCTTCATAGCTTATTTTATCAAATAAAGAATGCAAAGTGAATGCAAAGCAATCCAAACTAAATCAATACTTGTTGTGATCACTTGCTGTCCTAACAACTGCATTAGTTCTTCCAGGTACACTTGCACATAATACTTGAGGAGCTCAGCAGGTGTTCCTAACATCTTGGAGAACCACAGATCTTGTGTGGTTGTAGTCTGACTCAAATCCCTCTGTCTCTTCATGTAATCCCAGACACACAAGAAGATTCAAGATCAGGGCTCTGTGGAGTCCATATCATCACATCCAGGACCTCTTGTTCCTTTTTACCCTTAAATTAAAATACATTTATGACACTTTTTGTTTTGGGTCACTTCCCTGTTGCAGAATAAATCTGGTGCCAATCAGAGGCTTTCCTGATGGTACAGCATAATGGTCAAATATCTGCTAAAATTTGAAGAGACCATTTATCCTGACTAAACCCAAACTTGTTTTTTAAAGATGAAGCCCCAAACATAAAAGAAACCTTCACCATGTTTGACTGTGGCCTGCAGCTTTCCCACTCAGTCCAGAAAACTTGCTGCTATCGTTTTGCATCCCCAGATCAACGTGTTTGGTCTTCTACCCATGTGTTAGGTAAGGTATGATGACCACAATTTTTTTCCAATAAAGATCCGTTCTGGCCAGACTTATCTGGAGAGTGGATGTGTGTACCTGGGTCTCACAGGTTTTACAAAAGTCTGAGCTGAAAATTCGGATCAACATCAAAGTTTATGGAGGAAGTGTCCCTCTCAGCTGATGTTGCCATCCACTGTCTGCATCTTTAAAAGAACTGAAATAATAGCACATCTGATGATCCCAGTTTGTAGGGGTGTCCTGATATAACTTTTTCACCTCTGATTCGATACTGATATTGCAGCTTTGAGTATTGGCCGTTACCAACATCGATCTGATGCAATATCAGAAAGAATCATACAAACTTTTATTACTTATTTTGAAGTATGGGCTGGAAGAAAAGGCTTGATCGGGTGAGATTACTCAGAGAACAGCAGTCATCAATAGTAGGTACGAGAAAAACTGACCCATTTTTTATTAACCAATGGGTAAGAAAATTTAACCTTAAGAATATACTACAATTAAATAAAAAATAAATGAGAAGACCCTGAAAAGTAACTTCAATAAATCCAATCAAAACAAAGTCATATATTTTTAAATAGCAAAATAACCACTTTATTTAATTTAATCAAAAGCATATTCTACAACATAATTAATTAAAAAAAATAGAATGGACTGCTGTTATCAGAGTGCTTTATCAGACTGATATCTGATTTCAATATTGAATCGGGACACCCCTACCAGTTTGTTTTGAAGTCTCTGCCTTGGAGAGACCTTGCTGATGTAGTATTTGTTGCTGAGCCCAGTCCTGCATCTTACCATGAGCATGAAACTGTTTTACTGCCTCACCTTGGTAGCAGAGTTTGGCTGTTCATCACCCACTTTTAAGGCTCTACACAGCTGTTTCTTTTACAGTTCATGGCTGTTTTAGCTCACAGATGAATATGACGATCACAAACACCTGTTTTGTGTTGTTGGTAAATCATAGATCTATCTTTTATCCTACAAGCTCATTGCAAGTGTAACTTTAAGATCTAATGCTGGTTTATGGGTGAGGGGAGGCTTCTTTAGAGTTTGACCTAATTATAATTTTTCTTCTGTTTCCTCACACATTTTGTAAATTTCTGAAAATAGATGATTATTGTGAATCATTTTGTAAGTATCCATGCTTTTCATCATTTTTCATTTTTTTGTACAGCATGGTATTAAAATATGGATGTTTTGAAATAAATGTTGAACTTACACAGTGTGATGATGGTGACTGTGTTACTGTATTCAGTGTAGTATGGTGGGTTTCCTCTGGCTCCTCTGCACCAGTAATCTCCTCCATTCTCGACTTTTAGTCGTCCATTTGAATCGTCGTCTCCTTCTGTTGTCTGGATTTCAGAGGTTTTCTCTCCTCTGGACCAGACATACCTCCAACCAGATGATTGAGGGATCACTTCACAGGTCAAGACAGCACTGCCTCCTGACTGTATGGTGGTCCTGTCAGACCCCAGGATGGCCTGTGGTGTATTTGCCTTTTGATTTCAGAAAAAAAAAAAAAATATATATATATATATAGATAGATAGATAGATAGATAGATAGATAGATAGATAGATAGATAGATAGATAGATAGATAGATAGATAGATAGATAGATAGATAGATAGATAGATAGATATAGATATAGATATATACACACACACATATATATATATATATACACATATATATATATATACAGTCATGGAAAAAATTATTAGACCACCCTTGTTTTCTTCAATTTCTTGTTCATTCTAATATCTGGTACCACTTAACGTATAATACAATGAACACAACAAAAAATGCAGCTGGTCACATAATACTTTATGTCCTATTCGACATTCTTAAGCTTAATTGATTCCCAGGGTATATAAGAGGCCATTTCATGTCACAAGCAGCACTGCACATGCAAAGGCCTAGAGTGGTTTCCTGCTTACATTCAAGCCGTAGCACAACTCAGAAGTTGTCAGCTCTCACATAATGCCTAAAACAAAAGAATTATGTGAAGCCACAAAGGCAGCCATCTTGGCACTGCTGGAAATTGGCATGAGTGAGAGACAGGTAGCGAAAAAACTGAAGATCTCCAAGACAGCCGTTCATTACAACAAAAAAAAACAAGCTGAACATGGCACTACCAAATTGCTACCTGGCCGTGGCAGGAAACGTCTTTCTACCCCACGAGATGACCGTGCACTCATCCGTTCCTGTGTCAGGAATCGTCATCAGACCTCCAGGGACCTTAAAAATGAGTGGGCACTGTCGAGAAATGTGACTTGTTCAGCAAGGACAGTTCGAAACCGACTTGTTGAAACTGGTTTGAAGTCACACAGAGCACGCAAGAAGCCCTTCATCAATGAAAGGCAGAGGAAGGCCCGGTTACTCTTTGCTCGAGACCACAAGGATTGGACTGTTGATGATTGGGCTAAGGTTCTCTTCAGTGATGAATCCAATTTTGAATTGATGCCCACTCCAGCCAACTTACTGGTTAGGAGGAAGCCTGGAGAAGTTTACAACCCAGACTGTCTTGCCCCTACAGTAAAACATGGGGGTGGATCAGTCATGATCTGGGGTTGTTTCAGTCTGAGTGGAACAGGGCAAATGCAATTGTGTGAAGGCCGAATGAACCAGGTCATGTACAGGACTACCCTTGAAAACAGTCTTCTTCCATCAGCTGGAAAACTCTTTCCTGCCTCGAATGACTGGATTTTCCAACAAGACAATGCCCCTTGCCACACGGCAAGGTCAGTTAAAAGCCTGGATGGAGAACCACAACATTGACCATGCCTTGGCCTGCTCAATCACCAGATCTTAATCCAATTGAAACCTGTGGAAAATCATCAAACTCAAAATGGAGAACCACAAGCCCAAAAACAAAGAAAATTTGTTTGAATTTGTCCAACAGGAATGGGCTGCTGTGACAGCAGAACAATGTCAGAAGCTGGTGGAGAGCATGCCAAGACGCATGGCTGCAGTCATCAAAAACAATGGTTATGCAATCAAGTATTAACTCTTGTGTGTATCATGTGTTTAAAGCAAACAGAAAAGAAAACATGGAATGCTTAAAAGTAGTGTTTTTGGCGGTACAATGCCATAGCTATTGATGTAAGAATTGAAGTAATTTTGGTTATTATCAAGAAAACCATGGAAAATGAATAGTTCTTAGTTCTTAAATTAAACTCTCATGAGCTATTTTTGTTGTTATCATTATAATTGTCCAAACAAATGTACCTTTAGTTGAGCCAGGCATTAAAATTAGCAAGAAATTGAAGAAAACAAGGGTGGTCTAATAATTTTTTCCATGACTGTATATACACATATATATATACATATATATATACATATATATATACATATATATATATATATATATATATACATATACATATATATATACATATATATATATATATATATATATATATATATATATATATATATATATATATATATATATATATATATATATATATATATATATATATATATATATATATATATATATATATATATATATGTATATATATATATATATATATGTTTGAAATTAAGAGGTTTAGATTTAATGATATTGTATTAAACTTTTTCTTGGTCTAGAATAATTCAGTTCAAGACTCCATCATGTCTGCTCTTCTACCAGAAACAGGATTTTATGGTAAGATCAGAACTCAAGTACTTGTGTTCCTCTGACCAATTAATCATTTATTGTTTATTGTTTTATAACAGCAAACAGCTGCTATAACAGCTTTCTTGTCTGTCGTGGCAAAAAATGACATAAACCCCCCTTTTCAAAATTAAAATCAATTGAACAAATGAGAACGATGTAAGCAGCAGTTCAGTTGTAACCTTCATTTCTCTGCCTGATTCATACTTTGTAATCAGGCAGATCAATTATACCAAATTTCAAGAAAAAACATTTGAGCTGGGGTGCTGGTTTGGCGAAGTCGTCAGCAACCAGGCACATCACATGTACATGCTTCTGCCGGTCCAGACTTAAATCCAGCCTGTAACCAGTTTGCAGAGTGTCTTCCCGTACTCTCTCACCCCCTTTCACAAGCCTATCCACTGTCTCTCTCCAATCATTAAAGGCAAAAAATGCCCAAAAATAAATAAAAAAACATTTGATCGCAGTCTGCAGAGGAACTGCCCAGTCAGTTTGTAGCTCCATCAATACCCATTCCTTATTTCCACTGCACACATGCATTATATGTATGAAGGAAAATGCGTTCGATTTCTTTGATGCTGCAATTTTAAAACTAGAAAAGCCTTATGCCAAGGTCAGACAACATGGTATTTATTGCTGGATTTTATGAAAGGGCAGTAAAATCGTGCTGTGATTTGCAAACCTGGAGGAAAACACAATCAAAACTGACTGCATAGAACAACCAGTGTGATGATGGTGAGGTGACACTATAATGAACAAACACTGTATTTTGTGTAATAATTTTTCTGTCTTTCCAAATATTATGATGAATATTTTGTCACCAAATGCCAATTTCTGTTTGTCACAAGATGAAAATACAGCTCACAAAAATGAATGTAGTTCACAATTTATTTCACATATTAATGGAAAACCTTGCATGAACAATGTAAATTGTTGCATGACTGATGGGAACTGCTGCAAAGTGTTAATTTAGCCTTTTTTACCCACTCGCCCAGCTGAAAAGATCCAGCTTGGTTAATAAATTGGCCTGAAGCTGCGGTTAACTGTGGGAGTAAATGGTGACAGGGCTGACATCACAGACAGAGGAGGAAGTAAACATCACTGCATGTTGGCATCAGAGCTCCTCTGCACGGTTATTTTAATGTTTTTAGAGACCAAACCACAGACAGGAGAAGATGAGAGAAATTCACTGGAGAATTTTGAGTGTCCTATAATTTCAGCTCATATTCAACACTTTCATCCGTTTTGATATTGTCGACATTGTTAGACTTACTTATTTTTATCGTGAGGGGGTTGCTCCAGGGTGTGTAGATTGAAGAGTCCCTCTTACCACAACACACGTATTCTCCATCATCAGAAGAAGATGCAAAGGTAATATTGTACTCATTGTGTGTTGTGCTTTTATCTCTGCCATGTATTTTCCATCTGTAACTCCATCCAGCATCTCCACTTCCCCTTATCTCACACACGAGAGTGATCCTCTCACCATAGAATATCTGAGGCCAGTTAGATTTTATCCTCAGATGAGGAGTTGGTTCTGCTTGGATCAAAAACATGAAGACAGAAATAGGATTAAAAAAATTAAGAGAGGAAATAAAGAAATCAGGGAGACACTTACTCCAATTCTTATTATTCCATGCAAAACAACAATGACAATCATAAAGCAATATTAACACTCTTTATGGTTTCAGGAAACAGAAATAACTTTTGCCTTCCGCTGCCAACGTTTGAGGAAATACTGTCTCCTCCGTTCATCTTAATAACACGATTTATTTCTGACTATAGAGTGACTGACAGCTTAGATTGTTAGAAATGGTCAACAGACATGAGCTTGTTTAATGTTTATGTGAACCATCTTGCCTTTTATAAACACTAGTCAGATAAAAGAGCTCAGTTTGATCCAAATGAACACACCCAGTGATTAAGACACACTATAAATATGTTGAAGATCTACTGGTAAATCAAAATCTGAATGTTTTTAATGAGTTTCTGTTCAAAAGGCAGGAGCACAAAATGTTTTTACAAAACACTAAAAATATATCACTTTGAAAAATTATGTGGTATATGAGAAAATAAAATTTCAATGAGTAATCTATGGATGAAAATTTCAGGAATGTGTAGAAGACAAACAAGAAGTTACCTTGAGCAAATGCACAGTGGAATGAATTCAGCACTAAAACAAAGATGAAAACTGAATTAGATTAATTATCAATGTAAAATAAAAGAAAAACTAAAGCTGGTTTCTCATTTATGGCAACAGCTTTAAAAAAAAAAAAAGCATGAAATATTTCTGCTAAGTTGATTTACATTTTCAGTAAGTCAGTAAACTAGTTTTAACCTTTGAAAATGAAACAGAAAAGAGAACGTTGGCAATTCAATTTCAAACCTGACCAAACTGTGCCAGACTCACTGTTCATACAACGTACAGTAGTAAGTGCTCTGACATTTTTTGTGTTATTAAAACAGACAAGATCCTGCATGCTACACAAATGACAGTGACAAATATCAAAAGCACTGATGTACTTACAGAATAGTCCAAGCACACAGAGAAAGGTTTGCTCCATCCTCAACTTTGGGAGGGATGAAGAAACTCTGACCTTTCCATGAAAATAAATCTCAACTTTTACTTTTAACGCAGCAGAAGGAGAAAAGATGTTACATGAAATGAGAGAGCCACGTTTCTGTCAGACCTCTTTCTTTGCCTTCCTTCCCTTTTACTGAAACTTGAACATATGCTGTGACTCTGACCACAAGCAACTTGACATGTTAATACTTCCTGTTGATTTCATAAAAAAACGCTTTAGTGAGAAACAGCTTTTGCTAGAGTAAAAAAAGGGTGTAGATAAGTCCTATCAATGACACTGTGACCAATAAATTCAATGCATGCATGTAGACTTTTGATTTTGACTAAAATATGTTCATTTTATGTCGAATAGGACAAATATATATTTGCTAGTTTGTTAAATATAAATGTAAGAAACATGAGCATCACTGTGTAGTACATTCTAGAGACTGAATTACATAAATATAGCTGTTCTTATTTATTTTAAAAATGTGTGAACCCTTTGGAATAACTTGGATTTCTTTGGATCCATTTGGTCATAAAATATGTTCTGATTCTCATCTAAGTCACATCACTGGACAAACACAGTCTGCTTAAACTAATACAGCACAAAAAAGTATCAGTTTTTATCTTTTTATTCAACACAATATGTAAACAGTCAGGTCAGTCAGGCAGTGCAGGGTGGAAAAAGTATGTGAAATAGGGTTCATATACTTTTTCTTGCAACTGTACATGTTTACAGAAATGTTCAGAAATCAGTAGTTTAATAGTTTGATTCTTAACAGTGATTATATCTTCATACATGTATATAGTCTGAATCCATCTTCTTCTTTTTCTTCTTCTTTTTTTGTTTTATATTTTTGCTGCTGTCATTTTAGTATTATTTAGTCTCTTTTGTGCTACTATTTAAATGAATTATTTTTTTATACCTGGCCTTCATGATGGACAGCAGAGTAGGAATTTCATTGTTCAGAGAAACATGTTTCTCAATGTGCAAATGACAAATGCTTTGAATCTTGAATGCTAGGGTTGGCAGCTGACGGCTTGGGGACCACATATAGCTCTCTATGTTATAAAATATGGCCAAGCATTCAACGTTAAATGTATAAAAATTAAAACCATTATGAAGAAAATTCTCAGGTGCTGGTTGAGTGGGGTGATCAACAACCAGGCACGACCCATATGCTTCTGCCGGGTTCAAATTGAGCCTGTGGCCAGTTTACTGGGTGACCTCCCCTACTCCCCCCTTTCAGAAGCCTATCCACTGTGTCTCTCTCATCTATCAATAAAGGCACAAAATGAACAGAAGATAATCTTAAAAAAGAAGAAAACTCTGCTCAATGTTTTCCATACTAGTCTCTAAAATCTGATTTTATTCTATTTCTTACAGCCTGTTTAAAAATCTTAATTTGCCTAAATCTTTTCTTGATAAGGTTTTTTATGAAACATTGTTAATGCATTGAAGGAAAAAGTCGAATGAACGTCAGTCTGACTGCTTTGCAAGAGGACTGCTGTGAGGGATATTTCAATTCTAAAAGGGACGAGCTGGTAAAATAAAGTAAAAATTATGAATTGATGAAAAATAGCAGCATAACCCAGTTTGTTGTATTGAAAAAATACACCTCATAAGATTTAATTCTATGTTAGGCTTATTTAACTCAGCTTTACTCTTGGCTTTTAGCTTAAGTATATAGCTATTACATCTCTTAAAAAAAACAAACTTTATATCTATTGTTTGGGTAACTAAAGGTATTGTTGTTCGTTTCATTGATGGTATCCTTTTATATGTAGCACTTTGTCTCTTTAGAAATGAGGAAAGCATTAATGTGGTCCTTGTGATAAAAAAAAAAAAATGAGCTGAGTTAATGTTAATGATCAACGTTTAATTCTTATTTTTTGCTCAAGGATCTATGCAGCTCATGAACAGTCTACCTGGTTTGCAGATGATGATGAACTTTAAACTGATGGTATTGTGTTTATCTCTAACTGAATTACATTATCTGAAAACAATGTAGTTTTACTAGCATTAAATGAAGGAAGGAAACAAAACCACAGCATAGAGGAAGCCAACTGTCCCCACAGCAGACCACCTCTGTTTTCTAGTTTGGTTAGAGACCACAGCACAGGAAAGGCAGAGCTGAGCAGCAGCAGTGTGGGGTGGAGCTGTGGATTTAATGTGACAACAAAAGATTACAATTCTGGGTTCATTATTAGATTCAAAACCATTTTTATATTTCACCAATTTACAATACATTCCCTTTGAATTAAAAGGTAAATGAACTGTAACATTTTTGTTCAGATATATAGAGACCACCTACCGGAAAGTTTATAATGAACACATTCTGTAAAGTTCAGTGAATATTAACTATGAGCATTTGTAGCAAACATTTCTGGAACTGTTGAGTTGTAGGATCTGTAAACTACCTGAATATGTGGTTTACACTGGTAGAAGATCAGTTAATCAGTGGAGTCGTGCTTTATTTTTACTAACATGATGAAGTTTCATCACCATTAAAGACAGAATAAAACTTTTTTAACAAGGGGAAAAGAAGAAACAAAACTGAAGCTCAGATGATCCCGAAGACAGCTTCGTGTTTTTACTTTATTAAAAGCTCACGGCAGAGGAAATGCAGCATTTAAACCATGAAAATGTAAAATTATTTATTTAATAGCTAGTGGGACTATGAATCTTTATTTTGTCATCCTATTAGATTATGATTCTGGGGGTCATATCCCAATTTTAAATCAGTTTTCCATTCAACTAATTTATAATAAATTATCTTTTCTTCCAATACATCCTGGTTTCAGAATTACACATACGTCACTGTCATTCCCACATAAGCAGTGATGTTTTTGTAAAGATATGAAGAGACCACTTAGGTTCCCAAAAAAGTATGAATAAAACTTACAGTTTATAGTTCAGTAAATGTCAACTATCAGCATTTAAAGGTCGTACTTCTGGTACTTTTTGTTGTAAGATCTGTAATCTACCTGAATATCTGGTTTGTATTGGTAGGACATTTTTCTGATACTGTCATGTTCAAATTATTTCATTTTTTAACTTTATTTTAAAGAAATGGAGTTTGATCTACCTACAGATTGAAAAATCTATGGTAATAAGGTGAAAGAGAGAGAAACTTTAGAATAGCTGTTCCCAGACTGGTACACTTCTTGTTTTTAGTTTGGTTTGACTCAAAACCACAACACAGGAAATTACATATTTAAACCAACCAAAGTAACTGTTTTTCATCAGAGGCAGTAAGCAGTGGTGGTGTGAAACTTTCCATTTGTCAGTATTATGTTAGACTACAATTCTGGGGGTCAAATACCAATTTAAAATCAATTTTCCGTTTAATCAATTTACAATACATCCCCTTTTAGTGAGCAGAAGGTACTGTAAAATACGTCCCTGAGTCAGAATTACACATTTCAAATCCTCTTTCACTCACACGTAGGGTAACATTTTTGTACACATCTATAAGAAACACTTGTATCTTCAGAAAGTACACATGTTACATATTTTTTCAAGTTCAGTAAACATTAACAATCAGCATTTGAAGCTATAACTCCTGCTACTTTTAACTTATTTAACTTTTTGATCAGCCTACAGATGTGAAAATCTATGGTAAAAAGGTAAAAGAGCAGCTAAACAGCAGCAAAGATGTTCCCTGATTGCTTCACTTCCAGTTTCTACTTTGGTTTGAGACCACAACACAGGAAATGCAAACAGAGCAACAGCAGTGTGGGGAAGGGCTGTGAATTTAACATTTCACAGCACGATGAGATTACAATTCTGAGAATTGTAGTTTATTTCAAAACTTTTTTTCCATTTCACCATTTCACCATTTCACAATAAATTCCCTATTTTCAAACATCCCTGTAGACCTTTCTTGACTCTAAAATGAAGCCCATGATTTCACAAACATCTTAAAATCACACAGATGCCTCTCTAAGTTTCTGAATCTTTTCTTGTTTGTTTGGTCTGTGACTGATGCAGTGGTTCATTTGAGTTTGATCTGAGGTTCTTTAAAGAGACTGTGAGGAGTTTCTAAGTGATTACAAAAAAGTCTCACTTTTAGATATATGCCTGATCGAAATTCACACTTTAAGATGAGTTTTATAGCATCAAAACAGGTTATCTATAAATGCTATTCCTTAGCCTTCTGTTCAGGTCGGACAGGACAGGACTGGACTGGCCTGGATACTCAACTTCGGGAACAAGACAATTAAAACTAGAACAAATTTTTTATTACTTTATTAATCATATTACACGTCTTAGAGCACCGGGCTGTAAGTAGCGATAAATAGCCGGCTACAACTACGATAACAAGTTTTCCAAAAAATGCTTGTTGTCACTCATCAAAAACTACCGCTACGTAACTAGAAAGAGATACATTACCTTGTCGCTTTGCATCCTGTAAGTTGTTGAAAAAACAGAGTTGTAAAGCAATGCAGAGTTCTGAGGAAGGTCCGAGCTGCATTCATTAGCCTCAAAACATACACACGCTGTGGATGTAAACGTCTTTTGGTGCGTTCCAGTTGTAGTCAGAAGTAGGAATTTTGAGCTCCGAGTAGGAAACTGCAACTGGAACGTCCCTCAGAGTCAGAATTTCCTCCAGGGAACGCGGTGAAACCTCGCCACCCTCGGGTTGACAATCAAAGATGGATGCCCCCAGTGTGAACAGTTATTTAGCTCCTGTAATAATCAATTTATTTGCACTTCTGACTGGGGTGTGTCGCTTACGGAGCCCCTTAGGTGCCACAGAGGACAAAATATATAACTCGTGCGCACGAGATACTTTTTCGTGCGCACGATATATTAAAACGTGCGCACGACATAATAAAACGTGCGCTCGAAATACTTAATTGTGCGCACGTTTTAGCTAAAGCGTGCGCACGACATACTAAAACATGTGCACGAAATAGTTATTCTTGAAATAAAGTTATTCATCACGTTTTGACTTATCCTTATTCTTGTCCGCTACGGCTGCCCGTAGAGAAGCCGGATGTTAACAAACACACACAATTCGGTCACAATGGAGAGAAGAAGTGAGCCTGTTAACTTTTACTTCCACCTCGGACTGTCATATAATGACATTCTCGCTGCTCTTGTCATGAGAAATGGAATAATCTTAAGTAGAACTTTGCTGCTTATACCAAAACACAGCAGGCTCCGCCGGTGTACCGTATTAAATTAACTGGTGACCATCCAGGCGGATGTGAGGGGGGCGTGTCTGAAGGACCCTTTTGTTTACTATCTGAACACCTCCCGAATCAATTTTATACACAAAAATGAGCTCTTTACACCCATTTACTTAGTGGTGGAAGTGACTTCATTACATTTAGCGTGACAACTAAAGGTTTTGGAGAATTACAGACTTATTTGACAGCGTAAATATACGGAAGGTAATATATAGGTAACTATCTTACATGCCTGATCAAAATGACAAATTTCCGACTGTGTCAACCTGTGATGGCCCAATGTGTTCACGTTCAACGTATAACGGAGTCAGGAGGACTTGAAAATAGGTACAGAGGAGTAGGATTTTTACAATGTGGAGGACATTTTCGCTTCATCTTGGGATCAAGCTGATGGCACATATGTCTGCATTAAGTGTAAGCACAAGAGTGCATTTCTGTAAGCATGCTGATTACCTGTGAATATTCTACTGTAGTGTGTGTCGTGTTGACGACAAATGACGCGCAGTGGTGTAAAGGAGCGAAGTAATAGTACTTAGTTACAGTACTTAAGTATGTTTTGGGAGTATCTATACTTTACTTGAGTTTATATGTTTTTTGCAACTTTTACTTTTACTTCACTGCATTAAAAATTCAAAAATGATACTTTTACTTCGTTACATTTAAATTGTCAACTTAGTTACTCGTTACATAATAAAATGTGAATATAAATTACACGTATTTTCACATTTTATTTTGAAGAGGACCGTACGGACTGTTTGTGCTGTTGCACGAAGCTGAACACACCTCTGCCTGCCTCTGCAGCCTGTGAACGACTGTTTAGCATTGCAGGACTTGTATTCAGCCCACGAAGAGCACGACTGAACTCATGCAATTTTGAAAATCAACTTCTGCTATAGATGAACCACAAGTTTGTGGACTTTACGTGAGGGAGGAATGGAGAGAGGGAGTAAGAGGTGAAGGGAGCTGAGGGAGGGAGGAAGAGTTAAACTTAATAAAGCTTGGGAGAACAACAACTGTTTGTAGCTGTTCTCTTTGTTTGTACTTTTAATTTTAATACTTAAGTGCATTTAATAGTAGCCACTTTAAGACTTTTACTTAAGTGATTTTTTAATGAGTGACTTACACTTTTAGTTGAGTATATTTTATATACGATATCTTTACTTTTACTCAAGTATGGGTTTCAAGGACTTTTTACACCACTGATGACGCGTCCTTGTAACCCATAGTAGAAAATTAATCCCTGTTAAGATCTTCATAATGTGATGGTCGAATGATACTTTGTAAACTTTGCAGCCTTTTAAGAGTTTGACGATCACTGACTTTTGACATCAGATCGGGACACGTAGCGTTGTTGAATGCTGTTTGAATCAAATGGTGATCTCAATAAATGTTTTAACTGTTACATTGTGCTGTCAAGCCAGCCGCTCCAACATTTTAAGTGCGCTCTTATTACAGACTTTATGGCAAGCGCACAGAAATAAGTGGAAAAGTCAGCACTAACTTACTTATAAAAACGTGTGTTAAATTCCGGTTTTCAAAATAAAAAGTGGTTGTGAAATACAATAAGATTTTATTCTAAAAATATGAGAACTACATTAAAATGTTATTTTCATATTTACAGTATAGAATGCATTAAAAATTTATTAAAACTATTAAATGTGTCAAAATGCAATATAAAGAGATGTGTGTCATAGCAGGCTTAAATCTACTGTCCTACACTGGTTTAGAGCTAACAGATCACATGACCCGGGACATATTGAGCTATAAAGCCCATATTTACTTTATAAGAGACATAAAAATTCATACAAATATGAAGCATGTACAAATGCAAAAATAAGAGGTGTTTCTCATCAAGCAGGCTGAAGTCTACTGTCCTACATGATTCTGAGCCAACAGGTCACGTGACCTGGGAGGTATTGGGCTCTAATGCTCATATTTACATTAAAAGATAAATTAAAAATTCATAAAAAATATGAAGTGTGTCCAAATGCAATAAAAACAGTGTGTCTCATAGAACAGGCTTAGTTCTACCATTCTGTGTTGATTCTGAACCAACAGATCACATGACCTGGGACTTATTGAGCTATAATGATCATATTTACAGTATTAAATACATTAAAAATTGATAAGATGTTTAAATTGTGTTCAACTGCAATAAAAAGTGGTGTGTGTCAAGGAGCAGTATTAGATCTACCATTCTGTCTTAATTTTTAGCAAACAAATCTCATGGCCTGGATTTATCCATGGACTTATTGAGCTAAAATACTCATATTTACAGTATAAAATACATTAAAAATTCATAGCTCAATAAGTCTCAGGCTGTGTGACCTATTTGCTCAGAATCAGTGTAGGACAGTAGATCTAAGCTCGCTCAGTGACACAATCCACTTTTTATTGCATTTGGGCATATTTCAAATTGTTTTTTTAAATTAATTTTAATGTATTTTATACTGCAGTTCTGAGCATTATAGGTCAATGAGTCGCAGGTCATGTGATCTGTTGGCTCAAAATTAATAATACTGACTCTATGACACATACCACTTTTTATTGCATTTGGACGCATTTCATATTTTTTGTGAATTTGTAATGTCTTTTATAAAGTAAATATGGGCATTATAGTTCAATAGTCCCTGGTCATGTGACCTATTGGCTCAGAATCAGTGTGGGACAGATGACCTAAGCCTGCTCTATGACACACGCCACTTTTTTATTGCATTTTGACACATTGAATATAATTTTATAATGATTTTTAATGTATTCTATACTGTAAATATGAACATTATATCTTAATGCAGTTCTCATTACTTTTAGAATAAAATCTTATTGTATTTCACAACTTTTTATTTTGAAAACCGGAATTTAACACACGTTTTTATATGTAAGTTAGTGCTGACTTTTCCACTTATTTCTGTGCGCTTGCCATAAAGTCTGTAATAAGAGCGCACAAGCGGCTGGCTTGACAGCACAATGTAGCAGTTAAAACATTTATTGAGATCACCATTTGATTCAAACAGCATTCAACAACGTGTCCCGATCTGATGTCAAAAGTCAGTGATCGTCAAACTCTTAAAAGGCTGCACAGTTTACAAAGTATCATTCGACCATCACATTATGACGATCTTAACAGGGATTAATT
Organism: Scarus forsteni; assembly: GCA_036419115.1. Taxonomy (NCBI): domain Eukaryota; kingdom Metazoa; phylum Chordata; class Actinopteri; order Labriformes; family Labridae; genus Scarus; species Scarus forsteni. Next base: position 11,810,354 of record JAZDUH010000544.1, read on the forward strand.
TTCCACTATGGGTTACAAGGACGAGTCATTTTGTCGTCAACACGACACACACTACAGTAGAATATTCACAGGTAATCAGCATGCTTACAGAAATGCACTCTTGTGCTTACACTTAATGCAGACATATGTGCCATCAGCTTGATCCCAAGATGAAGCGAAAATGTCCTCCACATTGTAAAAATCCTACTCCTCTGTACCTATTTTGAAGTCCTCCTGACTTCGTTATACGTTGAACGTGAACACATTGGGCCATCACAGGTTGACACAGTCGGAAATTTGTCATTTTGATCAGGCATGTAAGATAGTTTCCTATATATTACCTTCCGTATATTTACGATGTCAAATAAGTCTGTAATTCTCCAAAACCTTTAGTTGTCACGCTAAATGTAATGAAGTCACTTCCACCACTAAGTAAATGGGTGTAAAGAGCTCATTTTTGTGTATAAAATTGATTCGGGAGGTGTTCAGATAGTAAACAAAAGGGTCCTTCAGACACGCCCCCCTCACATCCGCCTGGATGGTCACCAGTTAATTTAATACGGTACACCGGCGGAGCCTGCTGTGTTTTGGTATAAGCAGCAAAGTTCTACTTAAGATTATTCCATTTCTCATGACAAGAGCAGCGAGAATGTCATTATATGACAGTCCGAGGTGGAAGTAAAAGTTAACAGGCTCACTTCTCCTCTCCATTGTGACCGAATTGTGTGTGTTTGTTAACATCCGGCTTCTCTACGGGCAGCCGTAGCGGACAAGAATAAGGATAAGTCAAAACGTGATGAATAACTTTATTTTGTGCGCACGTTTTAGTATCTCGTGGTATGTCGTGCGCACGCTTTAGCTAAAACGTGCGCACGAATAAGTATTTCGAGCGCACGTTTTATTATGTCGTGCTCACGTTTTAATATATTGTGCGCACGAATAAGTATCTCGTGCGCAAGGGTCATATATTTTGTCCTCTGTGGCACCTAAGGGGCTCCGTAGTCGCTCTAGATCAGCTGTATACATAGTATTGTTAGACTTATATTTACAAAAATGCTGCCATAGTGATAATCACATTCTTCATGTGATATTTGTGAACAACAACGCAGGCATGCTAACAACAGCTAACAATAGCCTGGCAGATCAGCATGTTTTCCGACTTTGTAACTGGAACGCTGATAGCTCTGAGATGATGTCACTCCCAGTTCTGCGGTGACTGGAACGCAGCATTACGACAGTCGCCGCACAGGCTCATGGGTAGCAGAGTCTTTTACGTTGCCGATAATAGATTCTCCTCATAGCACCTTTAAGTTGCTGTTTATTGAAAGAAGTTTCCTCACATTTTCAAAATAAAAGCATACGGTCATAGTTGCACATAAAGACTTTTATTATGAAATCTTATCATCAGTCTCCTGGTTATTTTTAAAGAGGCTTAATGTGCTTTAGTGAATTAACTGACATCATTAGCACCTTGAGCAGTGTTTCTGGATTATTTTTGTTATGGTTTGAAATTATGTTTTGTATTTTTGGTTAATTAGAAGGATTGTTATGCTTTTCACCTTGTGTTTTCTCTCTGCAGTGCAGGCTGTGGCTGGGGGCGTGGCTGACCTACATTCTGTCTGAGTGCAGCAGGGCACACCTGAACTCAGTTTCCAATCATCCACCTTTCCATAAAGACCGGCTCAGTCTTCACTCCAGTGCCAGATAATTCCGTCTCATTAGGTAGTGCCAAGCTCAGAGGTTGAGCTGGATGCAACTCTGTTTGTTGAGAACCTTTTTGGCTGATCTGTTTTTCCTGTGCTTTTCAGGTCTGTGCCCTGCTGCTCCTTTTTGGTGTCGGGTCTGTAGGCAGCCTACCTCGGCCACAGCCTGCAGAGATTTGTTTGATCCTTTTTTTGTGTCTTGAAATTTATTGTTTCTCTGGTGAGACAATTAAAAGACTTTGTTTTTTCAAACTGCTGAATGTCTCCTGCTCATTCTGGTCCAACAAAAAGTCTCAGGCCTTAACAGAATTATCTGGCCAATATGGACCAAGCGGAGACAGAACAACTTAAGCAGGCTTTGTCCTCCCAAGGAGCCATGCTGGGTCAACACGACTCCACACTGAAACATGTGGTGGAAAACTTGCAGCGGCTAGCCACCAGCATGGCGCAGCTCGGAGGGAGGATGGACTCCATTGCCGACAAGCTCACCAACCTGACCTCACCTACAGATCCACCATGTCCGCCACCAGCTGTAGGACCTGCTGCTACACCTCCAGCCACACGGGCCATGCACCAGGAACCCCATATCCCCACACCTGCTAGGTACTCAGGTAATCTAGGGACATGTGCTCAATTCTTACACCAGTGTTCACTGGTTTTTAATCAACAGCCATACAGTTATGCCACAGATCAATCTAAAACCGCATTTATCATGAGTTTGCTCACTGATCAAGCTTCAGCTTGGGCAGTAGCTGTATCAACTCACACCCCAGAACTTTGCCATAATTACAACCAATTTACACAGGAAATGAGGAAAATTTTTGACCATCCCGTTAAAGGGAAGGAAGCAACCACTCGTCTACTGCAAATAAAACAGGGTTCACAGCCCGTAGCTCAGTTTGCCATAGATTTCCGCATTCTAGCTGTTGAGAGTGGTTGGAATGATTCGGCTCTGCAGGGGGTTTTTCTTAAAGGTCTTTCAGAAGACATAAAGGACGAATTGGCTGCCCGTGATGAAACCACAAATCTGGAAGAGTTAATCAATTTAGCAATTAGATTAGACAATAGATTGAGGGAGACGCAGGGAAAGAGCCCTTGGGGGAAGGACTCGGCCTTTCATCTCGACCTCACCCAGCTCCCGGTTTTCCAGTGCCACACCCTCAACACCACGCCCCAGTGCCACCAGGTTAGACTCTTCTCCACCAGCTTCAGCAGGTGCTGACGAACCCATGCAGCTAGGTCGGGCCAGACTGACCCCTGAAGAAAGACGACGGCGGCTGAACAACCACCTATGCATCTACTGTGCCGAGAAGGGCCACTACCTTGCCCAGTGCCCAGCTGTGCCAAAAGGTCAGGCTCATCAGCAGGAAGGGGGGCGCTGGTGAGCCGAACCTCCTCAACTTCTCCTCCCACAAACCGAATCCAAGCTAAAGGTATGTTGCACAGTTCCCAACAGACTCTGCCTGTTCAAGTTTTGATTGACTCTGGAGCTGATGACAATTTTATTGACTCCAACTTTGTTAAAGTCCATGGTCTTCCAGTGTATGAACTTGAGACTCATAAAAAAGTGCTAGCGATTGATGGAAAGCTAATAGAACAAGTCACACACAGAACTCATCCATTGAAACTCCTCCTATCTGGCAATCACCATGAGCACATAGAGCTCTATGTCATTTCGTCCCCTCTCACTCCCATAGTGCTTGGGTTACCTTGGCTAAAGACACATAATCCTCACATAGACTGGTCAACATTCACCATCCGCAACTGGAGTGATTACTGCCATCAGAACTGTTTACTATCCGCCATTCCCACACATGCATCCCAAACTCCTGCCCCACCTGAGGACATCAATTTAGCAAATGTTCCCAGCGAATACCATGACTTAAAGGAAGCTTTCAGTAAAGACAGAGCACTCTCCCTACCTCCACACCGGCCCTATGATTGCTCCATAGATCTGCTTCCAGGCTCAACTCTTCCCACCAAGAGACTTTATAACCTCTCAAAACCAGAGAAAGAGGCTATGGAAACCTACATCTCTGACTCACTAGCTGCAGGTCTTATCCGACCCTCCTCATCTCCACTTGGTGCGGGATTCTTCTTTGTGGAAAAGAAGGATAAGACCTTGCGACCCTGCATAGACTACACTGGACTTAATGACATTACAGTTAAAAACAAATACCCTCTCCCTCTCATTGACTCAGCCTTCACTCCTCTCCACGATGCAGCCATATTTTCAAAACTGGACTTGCGCAACGCATATCATTTAGTCAGGATTCGTGAAGGCGACGAGTGGAAGACCGCCTTTAACACACCACTAGGTCATTTTGAATATCTAGTGCTACCCTTTGGATTGACAAACGCTCCTGCAGTATTTCAGGCATTAGTAAATGATGTCCTTAGAGATATGCTAAACAGATTTGTATTTGTGTACTTAGATGACATACTGATTTTCTCCAAGAGTTATGATGAACATATTCAACATGTAAGGCTTGTCTTGCAGAGGCTCCTGGAAAACAAACTGTATGTTAAGGCTGACAAATGTGATTTTCATGTCACCACTGTATCTTTCTTAGGCTATGTGGTTGAGAAGGGGCAGTTGAAACCTGATCCTGAGAAGGTCAAAGCAGTAGCAGAGTGGCCAGTTCCAGCATCCCGTAAACAACTCCAGAGGTTTCTTGGGTTTGCTAATTTTTATAGAAGATTCATTCGGGACTATAGCCGCATAGCAGCCCCTCTCACCCAGCTAACTTCTATAAAGAAACTGTTTGAGTGGTCTCCTGATGCCCAGGCAGCTTTTGAGAAACTTAAAGCAAAATTTATTAATGCTCCTGTTTTGATCCACCCAGATCCTGACCTTCAGTTTGTGGTGGAGGTAGATGCCTCAGATTCAGGAGTGGGGGCCGTCCTCTCCCAGCGCTCCCCTGCGGACCAGAAACTCCACCCCTGTGCCTTTTTCTCCCGCCGCCTAACCTCAGCTGAGAGAAACTATGACGTGGGGAACCGAGAGTTGCTAGCAGTCGTTCTGGCACTCCAAGAATGGCGGCACTGGTTGGAGAGCCACTCACCCCTTCATCATCTGGACGGACCACAAAAACCTCTCCTATCTCCGATCAGCCCGGAGGTTGAACTCCCGCCAGGCTCGGTGGGCCCTGTACTTGGGGAGATTCAACTTCACCCTCACCTATCGACCCGGCTCCAGAAACATCAAACCAGATGCACTCTCCGGCAGTTTTCTCCAGAGGAAGGACAGGCAGCCGCAGAGAGACCATCTTGCCTCCCTCCCCTGCGTCGTCGGGGCAACCAGTTGGGAGGTGGAACGGCTGGTCCAGGATGCTCAACAGGGGAACCCAGAGCCCGGAGAATGCCCACAGGGTAGACTGTATGTACCACCCCCCGTAAGAACTCCAGTGCTCCAGTGGGGGCACTCTTCTAAGATGTCCTGTCATCCTGGGGTTCATCGGACCCTCTTCCTACTCCAACAGCGCTTCTGGTGGCCAACCATCGCCTCTGACACCAGAGAGTTCATCGCAGCCTGCTCCACCTGTGCCCGAAACAAGTCCTCACACACGTGCTCCTGCTGGTCTCCTCCAACCTCTCCCCATTCCTCACCGCCCCTGGTCACACATTGCAGTAGACTTTGTCACTGGATTACCCCCATCAGAAGGCAACACCACCATCCTAACCATCGTTGACCGTTTCTCCAAGGCAGTCCATTTCATCCCCCTACCAAAACTCCCATCTGCAATGGAGACAGCGGACCTGTTGGTACTTCACGTGTTTCGCCTTCATGGGATCCCTCAAGACATTGTGTCAGACCGAGGCCCCCAGTTTACGTCAAGAGTATGGAAAGCTTTCTGCGAGACCCTAGGAGTGACATCCAGCTTGACATCAGGTTATCACCCTCAGTCTAATGGGCAAACAGAACGGGCTAACCAGAGCATGGAAACATCCCTTCGTTGTGTGGCCTCCCGTCTCCCAGCCTCCTGGTCTACTCACCTGCCTTGGGTAGAATACTCCCATAACTCCCTGGTCTCCTCTGCCACCGGTATGTCACCTTTTATGGTAATAAATGGTTTCCAACCCCTCTATTCCCGTGTCAAGAAACAGAAGTGGCAGTTCCGTCAGTCCAGGCCCATTTCCAAAAACTCGTCGGGTCTGGAAGGAAGCCCGTGCCGCTCTGAGAGAACTGCTGCCGGAATCAGCGGATCGCAGACCGCCACGGACCCGGCCCCAGACTACAAAGTGGGTCAGCAGGTTTGGCTGTCATCTCGAGACCTCCCCCTCCATACAGACTCAAGGAAAATGGCCCCCAAGTACATTGGTCCCTACACTATTGAACGCATAATAAATCCCAGTGCCGTCCGTCTAAAACTACCTGCTGCACTCAAGGTTCACCCCGTCTTCCATGTCTCTCTCCTTAAACCTGTGGTGGATAGCCCCCTCCATCCTCCATCTGATCCTCCACCTCCCCCTCCCCGCCTGGTTGATGGTTTCCCAGCATTCACAGTCAAGCAAATTCTTGATGTCCGCCGGGTCGAGGTTACCAGTACCTGGTAGACTGGGAGAATGCAGTCCCGAGGAACGCTCCTGGATCTCTCGTTCCCTGATTTTGGACTCTAACCTTTTAACTGACTTCTACAACAGGTACCCAGACAAGCCTGGTCAGACGCCAGGTGGCGTCCATTGAGGGGGGGGTACTGTTATGGTTTGAAATTATGTTTTGTATTTTTGGTTAATTAGAAGGATTGTTATGCTTTTCACCTTGTGTTTTCTCTCTGCAGTGCAGGCTGTGGCTGGGGGCGTGGCTGACCTACATTCTGTCTGAGTGCAGCAGGGCACACCTGAACTCAGTTTCCAATCATCCACCTTTCCATAAAGACCGGCTCAGTCTTCACTCCAGTGCCAGATAATTCCGTCTCATTAGGTAGTGCCAAGCTCAGAGGTTGAGCTGGATGCAACTCTGTTTGTTGAGAACCTTTTTGGCTGATCTGTTTTTCCTGTGCTTTTCAGGTCTGTGCCCTGCTGCTCCTTTTTGGTGTCGGGTCTGTAGGCAGCCTACCTCGGCCACAGCCTGCAGAGATTTGTTTGATCCTTTTTTTGTGTCTTGAAATTTATTGTTTCTCTGGTGAGACAATTAAAAGACTTTGTTTTTTCAAACTGCTGAATGTCTCCTGCTCATTCTGGTCCAACAAAAAGTCTCAGGCCTTAACAATTTTGGACTTAAAGAGGTGGACTTTGCTTCAAAGTTTCATCCAAGTTGCTGTTTTTACCATTGAAAATGGCTGCAGCCTAAAGCTGCGTTCTCACCAAACGCGACTCCGTGATCAAATTTGTGTCACCCACTGAAGTCGCATTATGTGTCCTTAAATATCATTTTTTGGTCACCAACTTCCGTGTCAGTGGCTCGATGACATCACGTCCACTCGAGTTTCACCGCAATCATATCATATATCATATAATAGGATGTATAAGCTAACATTATTCCAACTGTATCCTTTTCACTCAGTTATTAAACACAAAACACTGTAGCTGATGCCCTGCAGCAGCATCATCTGTGAGTTTTCTGTGGTCCGTCTAGGCGGAACGAATGTCCTCTCTGGCTAACGTCTCCAACACGGACATAGATTGTAACTTTGTAGCCCAGAATAATAACTGTCTGCACACATGCACACATGCACACATTGCTGATTGGCTGTTGCCGCACAGCCACACATCATCGTCTGAAAACATCAACTTTTTTTAACTTTGGCAAAACGCAACAAGTGACGTGATCGCGTTGAACGCAGCAGTCGCATCGCGGGAGGGTTAGTCCCGCCCCATCGCGGCTGTACACTGACTTTGCATGGAGAGGAATCAGGGAGGACGCTCAAGTTGCTTTTGGTGTGTAGGCACCTTAAGACTGAGTGAATCTACACTCATACATCACAGGACAAAGTCTGACTCAGAGCTACAGACAGACGATGCTCTGAAAACCAAACAGCCTTAACAACACAAATCCTTTTTCATCAGAGATAGTTACTCTAAAGTTATCACCAAGGGCCCCTGTGATGATAGAATATGTTTAGATGTTCTGATGTATATTTCAGGACATATTTTCAAACTTATTAAAGCGTGTAATATTTCTGATCTGAGTCTTTTCAGGGTCCTACAGTAAAGCTGGGCTCCTTTCATGCTTTATTTTGGATTTCTTTAACTCCAAAGTCAGATATTCTGGCACAACTTTAGCTTTAAAGGCTCTTAGAGAATTCAAGAAACTTAAAGAACAGCAACACTTTTAGTCTAAAGTGGAGAGTCTGCCTCTGATTGGTTGATTGTCTGGACTGTGGTCAGTTAAGTACTGCTCTGGGAAATATTTTCTACAACTCTACATTCATCCTACCATCTCTACACTGCACTGGGCTTGTTACAGAGAGCCAGTAGGCTTAAACTGAGGTCAAAACAATGGTATGATGTCACATTGGTAGATCTGTTTGGGAGGTTTTAGGCAACTAATGGTCCCACAAAGAGGGAGAAAGAGAGAAGTACTGATGCCACAACTTTTTTTCCTCACAAAAGTACTCCATCAAGGCAAGGAGGCATGTACAAAACACTAAAGGGCATATAAAATGTAGTGGTTGTTTGTCCACAAATAAAAAAAACAACAAAAAGTTTCAAACAAACTCTTTCACAAAAGCTCAAAAGGCCACTCTTGCACCGTGGGCTGTGGTGTACACGGATGGAGAAAAACTTAAGGTCCAAACGAATGTTCAATTGAAACAAAAACTTGGTTTATTTAACCAGAAATCAAGCAAACACAGAACAAAAGAAAATTCCTTTGCCTCTCCCACTCCAGTAAAATAAACATTTGCTCACCCAGGTGCATGCTGGTCCCTACCGTGCGCTGATCTATATAACCTATAGTGCCTCCATACCGTGCTCAAATTAAACAAATAATAAACAAAACACCCAAACTAAAGAAATGATAAACTACTGGAATACTAACAAAAATGTAATCATAATTGAATCAAATTTAAGTGATCTAAAATCTGAACACTAAACTAAATTCTAAACAAACAAAAAAAAAAACACTAAATAGCTCCTACATAAAGTCAAAATAACCAAAACATGTGCTCTTTTAAAGGTTCCTGAGGTATCAGCCTTTATATTTATACGCACAAAAAAAGCAAAAATACTTTATATTTTCAACAATTTGGTACTCACAGTATAACAGAGCACTCTTATTAAAGTTGACAGTGACAACATCAGTTTAAATGCTGAAGGAGAAGCAGTTTACCTGATGGTGATAATGTTTGCTTGAATGGAGTCCCTTAAGAACAACAGCAGTAAATACAATCAGGATAACTACCACTGCCACTGCTATTACATATACTATCACATAGGATGACTGTGACGTCCTTATGTCCATTGCTCTATTTACTATAGCCTAAAAAGACAAATAAATATTTTAGCAGATAAAACAGCATTAAGATGAGTTAACAAAATATGAAAATAAAGTCAAAATGTTCCAAGAATAAAGAAAAATCAAACTGAGGTCATTGAACCTGAAATCTATAGATTAACTTTTAAAAGGGAATGTCATATTTACATGCTGTGTCCATTTTTTAAGAGACATCGTTTGAGCTTATTTGGTTTTGTCCACATATCTGTTGTTTGCAGACAATGTGATGTTGAATTTAGAGAGTGATGCTTGAGTTGTTCTACAGCTGTTGACAGCCAACAACCACTCATCCAGGACAGAGCAGTTGACGGACATGTTGCAGAAACTTGACATTGACACACTAATCACCGGCTTGGGGACAGATTCTGAAACATAAAAACAAGCAGATCTATCTGAACATGTTCTGGTTTATGGCGTCCTCTAGTGTCAAAAAGCAGGAATTGTTTGTTAACAGCAACCCAACAAGGCGTGAGTTGAAACAACCTCTTAATGCAAGAGCTTTAAAACAACATGACTTCACTTTTGATGCATGTGAACATTATTCTTCATCTTGTTCTCTTCTTATTCTTGTTTTTCATCAGCATCACCTTTGTTTACTCCAACAAATCGCCCTGAAAACGCAATTTTCCCGAACATTTGGGGCACATATCCTTTGTCAGATTTTAGTTCCGTATAAAAAATAACTGCAGGTACTAAACGAGTTGGCAAATCCACATTCATTAAACCAACACTATGTAGCTTTTCAAACATAATATAATCCTTCGATATTCATTGTGATGGTCCACCACTTTACAATGAGTTCAATGAAACCTCTGGAGTGGTCTGTATCCCTTTAACTGGCGCTATGTAACTTCGTGGTGGATGGTGGGAACCCTGCCACACTAAAAAACTACACGTTTGGACTGCTTTACAGCATACGTCAATTCCCCCGATTCCCGATTCGTTTACAACACGGAAGTCTCGGTAAAAGCCAATCGCGGAGCTGTAACCATGGCGGAGGCAACAACGTCAGGAAGAGAAAAGTTTTGTTGGAGGATACAAAACAAAGAAAGCGAGAGAAAAACAAGCTGAATGCTTGGACCAGAATAAACATCGGTTCGTCGTTCACTCGCTGGCGTGAATTAAAAGATGAGGAGGGATGTCCGACTACTATCAGGTATGTTGGCCGACTAATTTATGAAGAGGTTCCTCAAAAAAATTGACAGGGAAAATGTACAGCACAACAAATCCAGAACGTACCAGTGTGTAGTTTGGTTTAGACCTATTTCAAGTGTGTGATATCACCAGTTCGTGGTTGTCTTTACTTTTATTCACTTTATCGCTTCAACAGGACAGGGGCGACTTCACGGTAATAAAACCAAGTAGAACTTAGCGATTTTTAACATCGTCATTTAGTCAAAAATCAATACATTACCTCGTCACTATCCATCCTGCAAACAGCTGCTGAAGACAGAAGAATACTTTTAGCGAAGGCCTGGCTTCTGTGATTCGCCTACAAAACAAATGTACGCGACCGGCAGATCTGTATCCTTACGACAGTATGCGCGCGCTAGAGCTCATGGGTAGTTGAGTTCTCTATCCGGTCAAGCGGAGATCTTCCGTAGTGCTGCTTTAAACGTCACAATTTGAAATCCAAACATAAATTATCATAATGCCAATGATTACAAATGTAAGGATAGGTTTTGCCAGTATCATTACTGGATCTTGAATTGTTATTGTTAAAAATCCCAGATGTTGTATTTTAAATTAAATGAATCAAACAAACAACTTATATTTATCATTTTTTAAGCGTTTTTATTTCACAGCCTTTCTTCACTGGCTCACTGCTATAATTCAGCATTTATTTTCATACTTAAAAACATGTTCTTGATGAATCTTTGTGCCTATACAGCATCATTTTGTGTTTAAACTTAGTGAGCAGAAGCAGGAACAGACAGAACCACATTTTATCACCATGACTGAATTAGACTTGAGTCTTTTCACACTTTCAGAAAGTGGAACTGGGGTAAAGTTGATTCTGATGACGTCACCAAACTCACACAAACTTGGGCTCCTGTGTTTGTCAGATTTCAATGCCAAAAAAGTTTGAAACAATCGGTGAGCTTATTATGTCTTTATTCAAGGCTGATGTTTGAATTAAAGCTGTAAAACTGTGCAAGAATTTTAAAGAAATTAAGAACTTTAAAATTCTGAAACATTTTTAGGAAAAAAAGCAAACATCTGAAGCTTTAACAACTCTTGATAATTAACAAAACTTTTTATTGACATTTTTAACATCAGTGATGTCTGAACATGTGTGTCTCACTCCTCATGGATCAAGTCTTAATGTGCTGAATGCAGCAGAATTGAAATCGAAATCAAACCTCAATTCTTATGAATTTTGGATATAGCGTAAAAACATAAATAAAAACAGAATACAATGATTTACAAATCCTTTCAAACATATATTTAATGAAATACACTACAAAGACATAATACATAGTGAACTTACAGGATCTAACATTTTTACAACAGTATTTCTAATTTACAAAGTTTATTTTTTTTATTTTAGTATCACTTTTTACTCGTAATTTTTCTTCTGTACACATGGAATTTCTGTTTAACATTTACAGCATGAGACTTTTGTTACCTTTACGATTATCATTTACAAGTAGGTATTGAAGCTACTTTGGCACTTATTTATAATTCATAACTTTTATTACTTTGGTATTCATTGTCAACAAAATATATTTTTCTTACTGCAAAATTATATAATTATTTATGGCACTTTTTTATTTTGGCACTTATCATGTAACATGTATAGTTCTTGTTACTGATACTTTAATCGTAAAACATGTTGTTTTAATAAATACTGCTCCATTATTTACAAGATCATTTTTTTGTGTCTTAAGCCTAAAATAGATACAGCATATAGATAAATAAATCAAAGTAATTGTTTATAACAAAATGTTTCCATTAAAATGTATTTTCATCACTTCATTGCTTAACAAGCATGAACTTCACACCTCACATGAGTTTTTTTTAACTCCTTTTCCTTTAACATTTACTACATTCACTCTTCATACTTCACTAGAAGCAAATACATGACAGCATGAGCATCAAATCTCAGCTACAAATATTAACAGACAAGAGTTTTCTTCTTCATTCTTCATCCACTCCTGTGGTTTGTTGCTACAGGTTATTATTGATCTGAAAGAAAAACAAGAAACGTGAGAACACTGTGATCTTATGACACTTAACTCTTTAAAGGTCCTGTGTCCTGGGCTGTTTGGTAATTTATTATGTCTTGGAGGTTGATTATGTGAGGATTTGAATTATGCTGAACAAAAAAGGCAACATTTTGCCCCTGTAGAGGCTCAGGTGCAGCTCTTTTCCCCTCCTCTTTGGATAAGCTCATATCTGAGGGAGTAGGGGGGCTATGGGAAGCTATGCTAATGTACTGATTGGCTGTCAATGCTTGTGACAAGCAGAAAATGGAGGTAGGGACTGTATAGCTATGACAGAACAAACCCGAGGAAGTTCAAAACAGAACGTAATAAGTTTTCTTTCTCCTTTAAAGAGGCAGAGCACATTTCTCTGTGCAGAGAGTTCAGTATAAGGAGTCATGTTCCTCTACTCCCAAAGTTCCTTCTAACATTATAAGGAAAGAACATTGATTTTGCAGGACATGGGACCTTTGACTGTTTAAAACTGTATGAAGAAAATCACACTAGTATATTTAACTTTATGTAAGGCTGCATTATTAGTAAGGTACTTACTTTATTTGACCTCAGAGTAAACATGGTCTTCAGTAGAAGCAGGTTTAGAGCGCCCTACAAATAAAAAGACAATTAGTTTAACTGAAAAGACAGCAGGTTCTCCAGCACTATCTCATACTTTGCACATTTTGGAGGATTGCAAAACTATTTAGCACTTTAAAAATGTTGTTGTTTTACTTAAGTGGATGTTACTGAGCCCATGGTATCAGTAAATATGAGTGAGAATAAAGGAACCTGCCATCTTTGTCCCTGTGGGGAGATATTCAGAGGCGGACAGTCGCTTGTACACAGAAGTACATGGTGCCAATGAAAGCCTCGTAATTAAACCACATATGGGTTAAAACTAATCAAAAAACTACGCTGACTCGACAACATGTTACAGTAAGATTCTTTACATTGTTTAACTTTTTCTCAACAAAACTCTTCTGTGAAGAACTTCAGTATGATGGGAGTCACGTATCAAACACTAGCTTCACTAAAACTAAACTAAAAATGTAAAATTTTAAGGTAGTAATGGCAATGTGCCGTTAGTCAAGAGTACGAGAGGATGTTGTTTTGAAGCAGAGTACATAGAGGAAGAACTTCTTCAGATGGGGTCACCTGTAGAAGGAGGGATGGAGAACTGAGGAGCAGGACAGATCACAGGTTACCTGGTGGTGCAGATGCACCAACTGTGAGCCCATGTCTGCAAACTCCTCGGCTCTTGAGTGGGACTTGGTAACCATGCCTCTCCCGGACACAACACTGTCGCTCAGAGGGAGGAGTGCTGATGTTCATATTTTAAAGAACACACCAAATTTAGCAATTTAACAATGTTTTTGTTCCAGTGACAAAACTCTGACCCTGATTCATCCTGCATCACTCTGGCCTAATCTAATGAGAGGAGCTGCTGGCAGAAGGATTTTGTTTCCCTTTGTTGCATCACAAAATATTTTTTAGCACCAGCCTTATTTAGGAAAAGTGGTGTATCAGTGTAGGATATTGTCGAGTCAACATAGGTTTTGAGAAGTTTTAACATGTAACTGGGTTAATTTTTTGGCATTTGGTGACACTATGTGAACCTACAGTATGTGCCAGCTACTGTTCACCCTCAGATATCGCCCCCTAGGGACAATACTTACAGGTTCCTTTATTGGCTCTCATATTTACAAGTGCCATGGGCCTCTAGCAACACAACTTAAAAAACAAACTAACCCTCTCAGCTCAGGATAAACCTGGCATTTACCCTCAATTTTTTACCTACCACCCAACACAAACAAAGAGACTTCAATCTTAACTGACTTTAAAACTGTGCAGGACCCCACATGTTAAGACAAATAATGGCATATTTGACAGTGTTGTTGATGCAGCATGTGGTGTGCCACTTAAAGGTAGTCATAATATAGTCATTTCAATTTCCATCCAGCTCCTCATCTTATCAGTTTTTTACATATTTTCAGGTCGTTCTTTAAAGTCACAAGAGTTTTGCCACCAATCAACAAATTTGTCCTCTGTTTCTGATGCCCACCTTATTTCATGTTTTACCTTTTCTTTCGCTAACATAGCTATCATGGCATCCTGCTCTAGCCAGCTAGGTCCTTTTTTTCTGTTCCTGGTGACAAAACACAGACCTGCTCAGCCATACCGGGTGTACTCCACAAGCATCAGGATTTCTCATTTTTATTTTATATGAATCCAAGTTGAGGGGTCCTGATCCTCTTCCAAGATAATTTACATGGACAAAATGACGCACAGAAAATTTGGCCTTTGCCAACTTTAGACAGAAGCAGGGATCCAAGCCGATATTCAGGCTGATGTTCTTGTAGTGTATGCCCTGCTTCAGAGCACTGTGAGTGACATAGCACAGCAGAAACAGAGAGTATCTGTTGCTCTAAAGATGCTGAGGACTGAAGACATTTGACTTGATCTGTTTGAAAAAGCTCTGCCAGGAAAAATGAGCTCAGGCTCTCAATGAAAATTGTCCAGTTTGTTTAGTTGTTTGGTATGAATGCTCTTAAAAATATTTTACCTGGATGATTTCTGTTGTCTTCGGAGGCTGTACGTGTTTCATAGTGATCAGCATTGTCTGCAGAAAAGAAAAATCACATACATCAAGTAAACTTTACGGTAATATCTTCTTTTGTCTGTGTCTCTGATGAGTCTTTGAAGGTGTGTTGAAAATAAACCTGAATGATTTATTCAGATACTGACATGCACGGGGTGAGTAGTATTCATCATGAGACCCTTGTTGGTAACCAACATAGACTGTACTTGGAGTTGTTTCTCTAAAAAGAAATAAATAGGAAAAAACTTAGTGTGGAATATTGCATAGTTTAAGGGTAATGTCAAATAAATGAAAAGAGGTGAACCAACCTGCTGAGGCATGTACCTGTAACAACGATATATTCACTTTTAGACTGTTTAGTGCAGTAAGTTTGCCTTTTTCACGTCAGTTCATTGAAGAATTTGAAGTAAAGCACATTACAGAGGGTCTTACCTTTGGACCGCCTGTGGCAATACAGTAGGAGTACAATTACTGCAAGCAGCCCGATGAAGGAAATCAGGACAACAACAACTGGAATTACAGGAAATGAAGAACTCTCATGCTTGTCCACAGCTATAATAAAGAACAAAAAATGGCTGTTACTTCATTTAACAAAATTGAGTCATTCATTCATGAATCTGGCTGTATTATGGGGAAATAACCCATTTGCATGGTGTTCAAAATTTAGACCAAACAGTCGTCATATATTTCAAATATTAATCTTACTCTATCAGGGCCCTAATATGACTGTAAAAGCACACTGCCTAAAAGCACGGCGTGCACACAAGTCTGTGGTGTGTCAGTCTACTCTTAGTGACTTTAACAACTCAAATTCCTTCCCCAAATCTACAGGGAGCAAAGAGGGAGGGATTATTGTCTTGATTATACACCATTCAGGTTTTATATTTTGGTCAGATGCATAATTTTTTGCTGATCTGCCTTGTTTACACAACAAACCTGAGATGTTCTGTGTATTCTGACACCTTTCTATCAGAATCAGGATTAACTATGTTCAGCAGTCTGAGCAACAGGAGCTCATCTGTTGGATCAGACCACACGAAAAAGCTGTCACTTACAATGTCCATCAGTGAGCTTTGGCCACCCATTACCATGTCCTCGGTCCACCACTGTTCCTTCATTTGATCAACTTAAATAGATACTGACCGCTGCAGACCGGGAGATGCTCTGACCAAATCATATAGCCATGACAGATTAGCACATTTTGAACTCACTCAAATCCTTATGCTTTTTGTTTTTTCCTGCTTCAAACACCTAACATGTTTCACCCACTAACAGGTGACACTGTAGGAGATTTAAGGCAAATTCTTTATTTTACTTTACTTTAGTACTTTAGCATTACTTAGTATTACTTATAGACATGACTAGATATTACTTAGTCAGGTCATGTTTTCTCACTCCCTCTTTTGGCAGAGACGTGGTTTACAAAAACACTTGACTTACCTTTGACTGACATCCAACTCTGATCAGACTCTCTCCCTGAGGTTTGACACTTGTAAAATCCTTCATCAGATTTAGTCACAGCAGAGATGTTCAGCTCCTCTCTGTTGTCATTTTGAATGAGTTTGTCATTGTGATAAAAAGACACATAGGAAGAGATTACGCTGTATCCCAATTTGCAGCTTAAACTGACTGAACTTTCTTCAGTCACTGGTTGGACAGGGCTCACCAAGATTAAATCAGAATCTGTAAAAATAAATAAGAAAATATGTATCAAAGAAAAGCAATTTCCGTAAGACCATTAGGTTTAAGAAACACAGTGAACCCAACCTCTTCTCATTATCAACATTTTGGCATCAAGCAAGTTTAAAAATGAACAGGGGTCTGCTTAAATCTTTGTTTTGTGTCTCTGACCCACATCTCCAAGCTGTTTTGTACTTCTTTGTCAAATCTGTGCAGTCTCTAAACTGTTGTGAACTCCACCATCTTGAGCATTTATACCTGCACAACAACAGTCCTAAACTGTTGTTAGTACACAAGAAACAAAACAAAAACAGAGCGAATAACATCAGAGTTAAAAGCTATTCATAGAATAAGCAGCAATTAGCTACAATTCATCCATCCACCTATCTATTTTCATTCATACTGCTTATTCCTTTCGGAGTCACCAAACAGAACTCTTAAACATAACTCATTAAAATTCAAACACTGTGGAGCATCATGATTTGCACCCACAATGATCCACAGTGTTATCAATGGCTGAAAAAACAGGCACACCCTGGACTGGTCACCGAGGCACACAGCTATCTACACACATTCACACCAAACAGGCATGTTTTTGGACTGTTTTGAACTTGAATAACCCTGGAAACCCATGAATGCACAGATAGATCATTCAAGCTCCACAAAGAAGGTCTAATCAGAAAGGAGTTGATCCAGCAACCCTCTTTTGTGGGACAACAGTATCACCTGATCCACTAACTCAAAGCTCCAAAATAATAATTTTCAATAATAATAATGTGTTATAAAAGAATAAATATGTCAGAATCATACTTTTTTTCGTGATGTTGACCGCATTGCTGAACTCTCCTGATCCAGACTCACACCAGTACACGCCACTTCTTGCGCTGTAAGTTTCGATGGTGCATGTTGATCCAGTAGTTTTCTTCCACTCAAAACAAACACTCAAGAAACCGTCCTCTTGTAAACTCGTCATTCTCCATTGAGAAGACTTTCCAGAACAGTGCAGGGACACAGAATCATGGATAAAGTGTTGCACACTGTCAGGAGTCACTGTTAGAGATGCGGATGAATGGATATCTGAAAAAAAAAGGTTATTAAAAATTATAATAATAACTTCATTTGAATAGAACTTTAAAAACAGAGGTTTACAAAGTGTTTTGACATACAGACAAGAACATACAGACAGCTATGACAAGAGCTTCAGCACAAAAGGAAATAAAAACAAACAGTTTAAATCAAGGCACTGAAAACACGTGTTGTCATAAGAACCCAAAAAATACAAGAACATAAAATGAGACCATGAGGACCAAAATAAAAGCTGAAAAACATAAAACCAGAAAGAAAATAGTAAAAATGGGGTGAGAAAAGGTTAAAAAAAATGTGGAAAAAGACTATATTAGTAACGACAACAAATATTAGAACAATAACAATAGCAAAGATCGAATGAAACAACAGACATGACCAGGAAAAAAAGTTTTAAAAGGTTATCTATAAAAGGATTAAATGTGTAACAAAGGTAAAGCATAATTTGAACAAATCTGAACTAAAAGTAAGACATGGCAAGGATATTAAAAAAGAAGATTTAAATGAAAGAAGGAAGATTTAATAGTAGCTGGAGGTAAAACGACAAGAGAAACACTTGAAGAGAAAAACTAAACCAAAGTTAAGCAGAAAATATGATGGTTGGTCCACTGGATGGATGGTTAATGTAACGCAGCAGTGTTTAACTTTAATATATCAGATCTGTGGATATCAAACGTAAATTCACATTTCAAAGAAGTTCATTTAATTTGTTTTTTTTAATCAATAAGGTTGTAGAGAGGAAATAAATCATTGAAAGTAGTTAGTAAAATAGTTAGTAACTGCAATATCACAATACATCTAACTATGATAAGCAGTGCAACATGTTGTGATTTTTCTGCTCAACAGTTAAATTATTGAATTTAGTTTAGGTACTAATAACCCAAAATATTCTAACAAGAAAATACAGTTTATGATCAGAGCAGTGATTTTGTGTAAAGTTTGATCACTACATCATAAATAGATTTAATTTGTCTGTTACAGTGACAAAAAATAATAACCACACCACACATGGAAGAGAAAGGCAGAGTCAAATGACTGAAAGTCTGTTGCCAACAAACATCCAGAGTCAAAATTACAAGACAAAACAAATGTCCTGATTTCCATCAGTTTTTTAACTAATAAAATATTGATGCACAGTCCTGCTAATGAATTTCGTTGTGTATTTGTGGCGTTGATACTTTCAATTTCAAAAGCTTGATTCAAAGTATGTTAACTTTTGTATTGAGTGCTGTGAAGGAGGATTGTCCCTTAATAATTAGAACAAATTAAGCAAGATTGTTAAAATAGATACAAACATAACTGGGGAAGAAAATGGCAACATCTTTCAAATGACAGATTGACACACACTAACTCTGACAAACAAGATCACAGCAGACCCACAGTGCCACCTTTAGTCTGAATTTGAGCTCCTAAAATCAGAAAGCAGGTACGGAAGTGTAGGATGAGGATGAAAAGAGGCCTCACATCATTTATACAACAGAGCATCCAGCTGCTGAATGAACTCTGACCTCACAACATGAACTTTACACTTTAAAGACCCTGACAATAATCCAACTGACATCGAGTCATGTGATGCTTAAATCATCTATTTTACTCACTCATTTATTATCACTTTCATTTTAATCTTTTTATTCTTGGCTAACTGTTAAATGTTGTTATTGGTTGTTCTGTGTGGTTGTTGCTGTCTGATGTAGTTTGTGTTTTTATGCTCTGTGTGTAAAACAAATTCCCTGAGGGGCATCAAAGGTCTCATTCATTCACAGTAGTCAACAACTCTCAGAGTTTTAATCTTGAACACAGATTTAGCAACAACTGAAAATCTTTAAGGGTCATTTACTCCAAGAATACAACTAGATTTCATTTATTCAAGCCAAAGTCTTCTTGTGTGAGTGTAGAAATAAAGCACTGATAAACCTTTATAACAAAAAGCCCATATGCCATTGAATATGATAAAAAGCTGCTTATTTGTGGTGACTGTAGTGACCTTAGAATAGTGTTACCTTGATTAATTCCTCAGTACAAACGCAAGTTTAAGACACAGAACATACAAATATGTACTTCTTAATGCAGAGAAAAGTGTAGAGAGACTCACCTCCAGACCAAACAAACTGAGGGTCACTGTATTCAGTGTACAATTTCATTCCTCTTCCAGCTCTGCATACATATCCTGTCGTGTGTGTCCATCCATGAACAATGTAAGAACGATGTTCAGTCCCTTTACTGCTTTCAGAGAGCAGCTCATGGTTGTAGGAGTCTCCTGGTGGTTTGGGAACAGCTTTATACCAGAAGAACCTCCATCCATCTGATGGATGCTTCACCCCACAGGTCAGAGTCACTGAGTCTCCAGGACTGGGCCATGATGGAGAGGCACTGAGGACTGGCCTGGGTGGACCTGATAAAAAATAATCAAACAAGACAAGATATACAATTAAATTTAAAAGATGATAATGAAAATTTAAGTTTAATTGTTATAAGCTGATTTTAATATATTCTGACTTACTATATAACACTGTCAGTGTAACTGAGTCACTCCAGTTAGTTGAAGACTGATCAGCTGTTTTTATGCCCTTACATCGATACTTTCCTGAATCTGATGTGTAAGCATGCTCAATGGTGAATTTATTTTCCTTTGGAAAAGGAAAAGGTCTGATTTGACTGGTTATGTCCCACTCAAACTTCCACTCAGAATCTTCTCCACCCTCAATTTCACAGGTTAGAGTGATCTTCTCTCTACTGTAAACCTCAGTCCAGGTGGGCTGCAGAGTCACAACAGCTTTGGTTTCATCTGTTAACATTAAGCATTTTACAGTCAGTATAAAAAGACAATGACTTTAAAACGTCATTTAATACGCTGAAAAATTACCACACTCACTGTTTTTGTGAATTGTTTTTCTCTGACTCTCTCCTGTAGAGTAAGCTGGGTCTCCTCTAAATCCTCTACATGAGTACAGTCCCACCTCTGAAAAAGTCATCTGTCCAGATGAGCTTGAAAACTGTGTCTTTGAGGCAGAAGCTGAACTTTGATGGTAAAAATAATATGTCCAACCAGATGACTGTCTCACTGAGCAAGTCAGGGTCACATTACCTCCTGGAGGGATCACCAAGTCATCAGCCCTCAATTCAGCATTTGGTTTTTCTTCTGTTAAGTTCAGAAGAGAGACAGAAAAGGTCATTATTTTAACTGTGAAAGAACAAATAGGAGCAATAATAAAAGATTTCTTAGCCTAAAATAATAGCTTTAGGAAAAACTTATGACAGAATGGCTTTCAACAGACAGAACAGTGTCTATCCAGAATCGTCCAAGCAGCTGATCATCTGCATATTTTGCACTTTTGACAGATATTTGATAGCAAGCCACTGTCATCTCACACTTATTACTTCTACTAAAGATGTTAGGTTTTTGTCAACTCTCATTTTCTCTAAGGTTGTACCCCAGCAGAGAAGCATTTTGCTATCTACAGGGCAGAAGTTATTGTTTGCTTCAAGCACGAAGGACCGATTGACCCTTTGTCTACTCTCTGATCAGTCCACTGACCCGCCAGAGTAAGGAAGTAAAGTGAAAAAAAAACAGGTGCTCTGCAATGAAAGTGACCAAAACTAAATTTCACACTAGGGATGGGAATTTCGACTAATTTCCCCGCCGACTTGTCTCAAATTTTATTTGCGACTAGTCAACTAGTCTATAAGCAAGAAAACTCGCAATTTAATACACATATTAAGTTAAAAGTTTAAAAGTTTAACATGCAAATGTGTATTTAGGAACTATTTTAGCCCAAACATTCAGGACAAACTGTTAATTTAAATTATATTGATGTAACAACAACTGACTGAATAAAGTTGAACAATTTAAAGAGAAATACATTTCTGATACGTTTGCCAATGCAATGCATGCCATTTATTATAAATACTGCTTTGGTATGAAACTTAGATGCAGCAGCATGACAATTCCAAACGTACAACATAGTAGCCTAGAATAGAATTTCCCTGAAATCTCTGGCACTTAAGACTAGTGCACGATTCAATAAACTTTCATTTCTTAAGAATATTTAACTGTAATTGGAAGGTCAGGATATTTTAAATAAAATAAATTGAACAAAAAATATTGTAAATTTAACAAACAAAAAAGAGAAAAAAAGCAATGAAAATGAAATGGCCTATCTTTTGGCAAAATTGCATGTAAATAAAAATAATTATACTAGTCAAAAACAAAAACAAAAATAGACCCTGTCTCTGTAAAGAAAAAACAAAACTCACACAACAATAAAAACTCTGGCCTAAATGAAATGGAGTTTATACAGTTCAGGAATTGTGACATGTACTTTCTCCCAGTCAATTCGTACTATCTGTCAAACGTTTGTAACTGCTGGCTTTTCAGCCGTAATGAAGGGCTACACTTCTTTTGCAATGTAGCGAACGACACTGTCTGTGAGTGCTTCATTTTGGGCTTTTATCTATATGTTCTTTGCCGACCAAGCACCTCAGTAAGTGTTGACTGTCAGGACAAAGGCTCCGCTGCACCTGCACATCTTCGTCGCCACTACTTTCAAACAAATGCGACATACCGACTCGTCAGTGTTCATGAGCTCACACCTTGTTCATCCTGTTTAAAACCAAAATATTCTCATACTGGGGCAGCCGGCTTAAGAACCGTATCTTTTGTGCCATCATTCATATTAGCATTTGTTTCCTCGTTACTCCTCAGGACGATCACTTCAGCTCTCTCCGTGTGTCCGCGCGAGCGGCCCCGTCTTCACCCCAAAGATCGCATGTTTGACAGATGCTCACTCGGCTATAAATCTGCTAAATCCGCTATAGAACCAATGCATCCCGGTGTTAAGAAAGAGAGACGTAGTGAGGTATCTTGTCATTCAGCCTCTTTGGTAGTAAAAGAGGAGGAAAACAAACATGCAGGATACTGCAGGTGGCATTTCTCGCCAGACGAGTGACAGTGTTCAGTTCGTAGCAGAGGTAGAGGAATGTTTTTTTTAATACGGGAGAATTACGGGAAAATATTAATACGGGAGGACGGCGGGAAAGAGGGGTAAAATACGGTAGTTTCCCGACCAAAACGGGAGACTTGATAGCTATGCGCAGAGGCGTGAAGAACAAGATGCATGATGCTTTATGTAGCGTTTAACCAACTAGTAAAATACTAAACGATTAATAAATAAGTAGGCGGTTAACCGATTAAACGACTAGTCGCGCACATCCCTATTTCACACTACTCTTTTTATGCAATTTTGCTCAGCTGCTTTGATTAGACAAATTAACCATGTCTTTTCAGTGTGCTGCACAAGAGATCTTTCTTTTGTTCATTTTACTTGATTAAAAACTGTGTTTTGGGAGTCTGTGAGAGCACCTCAATCCATCCACATCATCATCCAGGAGTATCTTTCATCCTGTTTGCTGAAATGAACTTTAATCAAGAGAACAGTCATGTTTGGATTTAACTCTACAGGCACCCACCCTGATAATTCAACCTTCTGACATCATAAAAAGATGTTCATATGAATGTTTTAAATATACATTTTTACACCTACCGTTTGACTTAATCTAGTAATGTTAAATGACAATGAAATTACTCAGTGACAAATGTATCATCACAATTTAACTTGTTATTCTTGTTTGTTATTGTTAAAATAGCAGACAATGCCATTTGGTGCTCTTCTGGAACATCAGCTAAGTAGTGTTAACTTTGATGTATGAATATAGTCGGACAAGTTGGAAAATAAAAATATAGTTCACATCTCAAATATTTTCCTTATTTAGACAAGCACTGTGTTGGTGCGTTGCGCTAGGAAAGCTTCACTGGCATCAGATGACAGTTATATTTGAATTTATTAAAAGTTTTTAGAAACTTTCAGATGTGTTCATTTACCAAAGTGTATCTTTTTCTGTGTCTATTTATTAAGGACAAGTGAGCTGTCAATTAAAGCAAATTAAACATGGACTATAGTTATTTGAAACATTAACAATTTTCAACTGTTTTAAGAAGAAAAGGCTTGTCTAACCTGGCAACAATAATCAAAGAGGGCAAGGCTTGGTAAAGGGTCAGTTAAACACATTACATGAAACAAGAACTTCATTATTCCAATCTCACCAATGCTGACAGAATCAGACAGGCTTATGTTAATGGAAATCAGCTTTTTTTGTACAGGAAGGAACTGTTGGAAGTAAGTTATTTTTCCTGTGTTCTCTGCAATAAGCAGGCAACACAAGCCCAAATCAAAGTAAGATGCTGTTCTCTATCAGCTGATTGGAGTCACTGTTTCTTCACATCTCTACCAGCAGACTTCATCACTCTGTGTATGTTAAAAAAATGATTATCATAAAGAAGTGAACCTTACCTGACACTTTAATTTGAACTGCAGTGCTCCACTCTGTTGTGGAATATGAATCAGTTCTGAGTTTTCCTCTGCACTTGTATTCTCCATCATTGTGAGTCGTTATAGTGATCGAAATATCTCTGCTTGTCTGAGCTGTAATGGATCTGTTCCCGCTGGTCGTTTCCCACTTGTACTCCCAGGTATCATCTTCTACATTCTGGATTTTACAGCTGAGTGAGATCCTCTCCCCGCTGAACAGCTCTTTCCACTGTGGTTGCCCAGTCACAACAGCCTTGTCTAGTACTGCTCACGTCCAAGAGTTCCCAAAAGAAAACAAAACAAGAAGACAAACTTCAACAACGTACATTGTCTTTAGACTGTACAAACAAAGTATTGTGCATAATTGAAGTGGTCGTAGTTCGTTTTTTATCACTTAAGGATGGAAAAGTAAAGGACCAAAAAGAGCAATCCAAATCAAATCAATACTTGGTGTGGTCACTTGCTGCCTTAAAAACTACATCAGTTCTTCCAGGCACACTTGCACACAATTTCTGGGGAGCTCAGCAGGTCTGTGTTCTTAACATCTTGGAGGCTGTGTGGTTGGAGTCTGGCTCAAATCTTTCCATCTCTTCATGTAACCCCAGACACATAAAAAGATTCAAGATTGTGAATGGTAACAGGGATGACATCACAGACAGAGGAGGAAGTAAAATCACTGCATGTTGGCATCAAGGTTTCTCTGCATGGTTATTTTAGTGTTCAGACAACAGAAAGGAGAAACAAGGAAAACTCACTGGGGAGTTTTGAGTATCCTGTAAGCTCGGCTCATATTAAACACTTTAATTGGCTGTAATGTGAATGAAGTTGTCTGGCTAACTAGCAGTGATGCAATAGTTTTTTTTTAATACCTGATAAACAAACTTCAACGCATGTCAACCCATTTCTGCATCAGGCCTCTTGAGCAGAATCCCATAGCAAAGAATACTTCAAGCAAACTTTTATTGAGTCCAGGAAACACTCCTATCCTTTGTCTTTTTAACACCAAAATTTCTGTTGTGGAGTCATGAGGCATCCTAGACAGTCTTTGTTGATGTTCTCTGTGATATTCTACACCAGAAGAAATAACTGATTTTCATGATCTGTCAGCTCCAAAAACCCATGACGTTTGGGTCAGGCTAATATTTGACCATCAATCATGTAATCTGTCGTTGGCATTGGAGATATGATGCAACATTTTTTTTCAGATGTGACAGCCTTGATCTTTAACATTCATAAACGAAGTAGCCAAACGTCTTTGAAGTTATTCTTAAACAAATATGTTTTCAGAGATGTAGTAATCTGAAAACTGACTCATTTGGTGCTTTAAAAGGCTTTACATATTTGTCAGTTATGCCTAAGTCACACATTCCCGTTTCTAATGGCGATTGTGCACGACTGTAAAAGATTGAGGATGCTGGTGTGATCGCTATGATACAGGATTAAATGACTGTCTCATCCCTGGACACAACCTGTAAATACACTGTCAGTAGCGCTTCTACAGCGCTTCAGGGGGCATTCGTCCTGCTCCAGCTAGGTAAATACAGCGATATTACGAGGAGTCCGTCCCGCTGACAGGACATCAGCCCCACTCAGTTCTTGTCATGTAAGCCTCGACTGAGCCCCGTCACTTGCGCCGTCTTGAACGGGACACAGTCGAGGCACAAAAGGACACATCCTTGTCATTCGTCCTCATAAAGCTTCCAGGATTGAGCCACGATCAGCCCAACTGAGCTCAGTACATGCCACGCTAATACCGTTCGCATTAGGGCTGCATTCGGCTTCCATCCCGTCATACTGAGAGTGCCGATTCTCCAGTTCAACAGTTCAAAACTGTCGGGACCCTTCCACGTTCCCCGCTGTTCATCCATGACTATACAAGGCTGATCAAGACCAAGTAGCGCATGCACCACGACCAAAGCATGTTTTATCAGGATTATGACAATCGTGCACAATCGCCATGAGCCACGGGAACGTGTGACTGGGACTTTAGCTCCATGCAAATTACTAAATAACTGTTGAAGGACCTGATGTTTTGTTGTTTTAAATTTATGTTCATAAGTTCTTCGAACTTAAATCCCTTGGGTATATGAATCAATGTCTCTAGTGTGTCAGACTTCAACCTAATGAACATCCAGTGATGAAGACCCACTAGAAATGTGTCAAAGATCTAATGGTAGGTCAAGATCTAAATGCTGTTGACTCTTGTGTCAAAATGATTGAAATCTTGGGTGTTTTCAGACCTTTTTGTTTTACATGTTTTTGTTCAAAAGCCAGAAGCACAAAATGTATTTGCAGCACACTTGCAGTCTTAAAAGAGATGTTGTATATGACAAATTCATATTTCACCAAAATTAATATTCTGGTTATTATTCATGGATGAAAATGTAAGGAATGTGTAATAGAGAAAAAAGATGTTACCTTGAGCAAATGCACAGAGCAGTGTGGTCAGCACTAAAACAAAGATGAACTCAATTAGAATTACATTCAAGAATAAAATGGAAAAAAAAGGTTAAAAAACTAAAACTGGTTTCTCATTTATGGCAACAGCTTTAATTAAAACAACAGCAGTCTTTCTAATAAGCTATTTTACATTTTTAGTAAGGTAGGAAACTATTTGAACCCTTGAAAATGAAACAGAAAAGAGAATGTGCCAGACTCACTGCTCATACAACGGTCCAGTAGTAAGTGCTCTGATATTTTTTGTTTTATTAAAACAGACAATATCCTGTATAATATACATACTACATTGTCAAAAATTTAGAGCACTGATGTACTTACAGAATAGTCCAAGCACACAGAAAAAGGTTTGCTCCATCCTCAAGTTTGAATGTGATGAAGAAACTGATGAAGAAAAACCTTTCAATTAAAGTAAATCTCAACTTGTACTTTTTCACACGGCAGCGTTAGAAGCTACGTTATATTAACAAGGAGAGAGAAGAATTTCTGTCAGATCTCTTTGCCTTCCTTCCTTTTTACTGAAACTTGAACACATGCTGTGGCTCTGACTACAAGCAACTTGACTAGTTAATACTTCCTGTTGGTTTCATAAAAAAAATGCCTTCATGAGAAATGGCTTCAGCTAGTTTTAAAAAAAGACGTAGATAATAAGTCCTATTCATGACACTGTGACCAATAAATTCAGTACAGCATATATACTTTACATTTTTACTAAGACATATTGTTAATTTTATGATGAATAGGACAAATGTATATTTATAGTCATTTTGTTTTTTGAATATAAATGTGTGAAACATAAGCATCACTGTGCAGTACATTCTAGAGACAGATGAGATAGATAAACCTTTTTAATCATATGGGCACTTATGTTTTCATGTAAATATACAAGAGAGCACTATTGTTATCAAAAAGTTAATATAAATTTTTTATAAGGTGAAATCATGTTAGGGTTTGCAACTGGTGGCTTGCAGGCTACATATGGCTCTCCAAGTTACAAAATATGGCCAACCATTCAACTCTGAATTTGTAAAATATACACATCAATTAATTGAATTTAATTTCAACCATTCAGAAGAAAACCAGTGAAGTATTTAATATGACACCATTTTTTTATTATAGTAAGTTAAATTTTATTTGCTAAAATGTTTTCAGTAAGTCTTTTATGAATCAACATGAATGCATTTAGAGAAAAAAGGATCAATTAAACTTAAAGGGCAACTTCGGTATTTTTCAACCTGGGTCTTATTGCCCCAAGTGTATGTGTGTATGCGATTGACGGGTACAACTCGTTTTAAAATTGGCTCAGTATCAAGGGAGCGGATGCAGCCGGCAGCCGCAAAGCTAGATAGGGGGGCAACTGCATCCCGTATAAGTTTGAGCATTAAAAGTGTTTATTTCGCCACAGACCGGTTGCGATCGCCGGTGCTATCTCTCTAATTAGCATTGTAAGCGTTCTGTTTTCCTTCACGTCCTCTGACGTGTGTGACGTAATCTCCTGTGAGCTTGTTGCCGGAAGAAAACAGAGGAGCCATGCAGCGCGCCGAGCTGCTTATCCCGGCGGACAGTGAAAGTTTTACTGCATCGGTATCATGGCTGAATATTTACCAGATTTCGAGAGTGAAGACGAGCCTTTTCATTACGACGGCCACCCGTATTTCTTTGAGCCAGAGTATACGGACGAGGACCTCCTACAAATTCAAGAGCAAACGAGGATAGCAAGAGAGGGCCAACGAGCAGACGAGGGTGAAGCAGCGGCGGCACGAACGCGAATTTCTGAGGACTGGTGGTGCTCCTGTGGTTGCTGTGACTCTATGCCCACAGAGGAAGAATGTCTGTGTAATGAGTGGGACCTGTTGTCCAATATTCGTGGTCTCAATGTGTCGTGGGATGATACAGAAATTACCCGACGCTGTGTAACTACATTAGAGGATTTCCCCCCTCTGATCAACAGGGCAGTGCTGGATACCTTTTTTCATGTACCCAAAATAAATTGGAGGAGGCGACCAAAACCACAGGGACCAAATGGTCAACTATCCATAAAGTAAGTATAACTAATATGTCTTTATGCATACAATACTTATATCTAGATTTGTCTCCGACACACACATTTACTGTTGCCCTAAATCCTCTTCACTTTTTCCTCTCGTCCAGCCAGTACAGACTTGTGGCCTATCGTGTTACAATGCTAATTAGAGAGCTAGCACCGGCGATCGCAACCGGTCTGTGGCGAAATAAACACTTTTAATGCTCAAACTTATACGGGATGCAGTTGCCCCCCTATCTAGCTTCGCGGCTGCCGGCTGCATCCGCTCCCTTGATACTGAGCCAATTTTAAAACGAGTTGTACCCGTCAATCGTATACACACATTCACTTGGGGCAATAGGACCCAGGTTGAAAAATACCGAAGTTGCCCTTTAAGTGACCTTGTGTCTAGTACCTTGAAAAGGTAATATTTATGAAAGAAATTTAAATTCCCAAACAGACTACCTGGTACAATGATGAATTAATGAAAATAGTTTGTTTATTGCAAGAAATACATCCCATAAGTTAAGATTTTATGCTAAGCTTATTTTGCTAAGCTTTGCTCTTCGTCTTAAGCCTGCAAATATAGCTATTAATTCTGACAACAACCAAAAAAACTATCTCTTGTTGAGGTAACATAAAGGTTTTCTTGATTGTTTTGTTGATGGTGTCCTTTAATATGTGGCAATCTGGCCCTTTAAGACTGAGAATAGTATTTATGTGGACCTTCTGGTAAAAATAAACAGAATTTCACCCCTGAGATGTTCAAGGATCTTTTGTTCAAGGATCTATGCTGCACATAAACAGTGTATCTGGTTTGCAGATGATGAAGGCCACAGAGTGATGGTATTGTGTTTATCTCTGACTTACCTTATCTTTAAATAATGTAGTTTTATGTGCATTAAAGAAAGAAAGAAAGAAAGAAAGAAAGAAAACAAAACCACAGCATAGAGGGTGTAAGATGTCCCCACAGCAGACCGCTTCTGTTTTCTGGTTTGGTTAGAGACCACAGCACAGGAAAGGCAGAGTTTAAACTTAGAAACAGCAGTGTGGGGTAGAGCTCTGAATTTAATGTCACAGCCAAAGATTACAATTCTGGGTGTCATCTTTGATTCAAAGACTTTTTCGTATTTCACCAATTTACAATGCATTCCCATTAAATTAAAAAAGTACTTGAGCCATCACATTTTTCTAAAGACATACAGGGACCACTTGGGTTACCACAAAGTACAAATTGAAGGTATTTTGAAAAGTTAAGTAATGTTAACAATCACCATTTGAATCTAAAATTTCTGGTACTTCTTTGCTCTTCTTCTTTGAATATTGGATCCATGAACTACCTGAATATCTGATTTGAAGTGCTGGGTCATTTAACTGACGGTGTCATGTTCAATTCAATTCAATTCAAATGAGTTTTATAGCATCAAAATAGGTTATCTATAAATGCTACTCCTTAGCCTTCTGGTCAGTCGTACAGGGCTGGACTGGCCTGGATACTCAACTTCAGGAACAAGACAATTAAAACTAGAGCAAATTTATATTATTCAGACACGTCTTAGAGCACCAGGCTGTAAGTAGCGATATATAGCCGGCTATAAAACTACGATACTAAGTTTTCCCAAATTTGCTTGTTGTCACACATGAAAAACTACCGCTACGTAACTAGACAGAGATACATTACCTCGTCGCTTTGCATCCTGTAAGTTGTTGTAAAGCAATGCAGAGTTCTGTCCGAGCTATCAAAACAAACACACGCTGACTGCACACGTCTTGTGATGAGTTCCAAGTAGGAAATTGCGACTGGAACGTCCCCCAAAGTCTGAATTTCCTCCTGGGAACTCGGTGAAACCTCGCCACCCCTCGCCAGTTGACAATTGAAGATGGATGCCCCCAGTGTGAACAGTTATTTAGCTCCTGTAATAATCAATTTATTTGTACTTCTGCCGCTCTGGATCAATAATCATTGTTAGACTTATGTTTACAAAATGCTGCCATAGCAAACGCAGCTAACAATAGCCTGGTAGATCAGCATGTTTTTTTCCGATTTTAACTGGAATGCTGGTAACTCTGAGATGATGTCACTCCCAGTTCATGGGTAGCAGAGTCTTTTACATTGCCGGTAATAGATTCTTCTCACAGTCCCTTTAACTAATAGATATAAAAGTGTCTTCTCAATGTCTTTGCATTATGGATATTTATGCTTTTACAACTAAATATAATAATTTAGAAAAACAATAAAATTAAAGCTGCTATGAGGAGAATCTATCGCCGGCAAAATAAAGACTCTGCTACCCATGAGCACGCGCGGCGACTGTCGTAATGCTGCATTCCTGTAACCTCGGAAATGGGAGTGACATCATCTCCCACATATTGGCGTTCCAGTCGAAGTCAGAAAAAAAACATGCCGATCTACCAGGCTATTGTTAGCTGTTGTTAGCACACCCTGCGTTGTTGTATGAAGAATGTGATTATCACTATGGCAGCAGTTTTGTAAATATAAGTCTAACAATACTATGTATACAGCTGATCCAGAGCGACACAGCCCAGTCAGAAGTGCAAAAAAATGTATTATTACAGGAGCTAAGTAACTGTTCACACTGGGGACATCCATCTTCCATTGACACCTCGGGGTGGCGAGGTTTCACTGAGTTCCCAGTAGAAAATTCAGACTTCGGGGGACGCTCCAGTTACAGTTTCCTACTCGGAACCCAAAAATTCCTACTTCTGACTACAACTTGAACGCACCAAAGACGTGAAGCCAAATATGTTTGTTTGTAATGGTGAATGCAGCATGGACCTTTGTCGGAACTCTGCATTGCTTTGCAACTTCTTTTTTCAACAACTTACAGGATGCAAATCGACGAGGTAATGTATCTCTTTCTAGTTGCGTAGCGGTAGTTTTTGATGTGTGACGACAAGCAATTAGGGGAAAAGTTATTATCGTAGTTGTAGCCGGCTATATATTGCTACTTACAGCCCGGTGCTCTAAGACGTGTAATATAAATAATAAAATAATATAAATTTGCTCTAGTTTTAATTGTCTGGTTCCCCGAAGTTGAGTATCCAGGCCAGTCCAGCCCTGTACGACCCGACCAGAAGGTTAAGGAATAGCATTTATAGATAACCTATTTTGATGCTATAAAACTCATCTTAAAGTGTGTATTTCGATCAGGCATATATCTAAAAGTGAGACTTTTTTTTAATTACTTAGAAACTCCTCACAGTCTCTTTAAGTAACTATGAAGTTTATATTGCTGGAGACAATTAAATCATTCTGACATAGACCAGTTCTGACAATCAGGTTTCTAGTGTTTCATTAAGTTGTGCTTCACACCTCAAATTAATGACAAAAACTTCTGTGCAACAAGGACATCCTGTAAGTATAGACAAGTGTTTTTACATAAAACATATCCCCTGAAAGTCTGAGATAGTTTGATGGTGAAAAAAACACTGTCCATTCTTCTTTCAGTTATTCTTGCTTCTGATTACACAAGCTTAAAAAAGAAACTCACAGGAAAAACACTCATAGTAAAAACCAAATTCAGTTGAGAAACAAGGCCCGATGCATGAGTAACTTTTAGTCTTTTCTTGGAACAGAAGGTAATGACTAACAGTAAAAAAACAACAGTTTACCTTCATTAACTCATGGAGGACAGCTGTTTTTCAACACTTATTCCTGGAGCCATGACCAGAAACTCCCAGAAAACTGTGTTTAATTGTGTTAATGAATTTAAGAACTATCCTATACATGATAAGGGAACAAATTAAAAACCAACAAATGAAACCTCCTTTGCCATTTTTAAAGAAATTAAGTTCAACTACTGATTAAATCCATAACTTTAAATCATTCTGTGCTTTAAATTTTTTTGTAATCATCAACCTAACTTGACAGAAGTACCTTTTTAAAATGATAAAGAAGAGCGGAATCATCAGCAGTATTACCGCGAGTGGTCCAGTAATACAATGTAATGATAATACGGAGAACATTTAAACAAAGAGGATATCTTGGTTATCTTTGTGATAGTACAGTCTTTGTTTAAACAAAGACTCAAAGGTTTTCCTACATTATTGGCAGGTCATTACATTATTGGCTTTATTACATTTCAAAATGGCCAAAATTATTACGTCATTGGTAGTTATTACATTATTGGCCGTTATTATGTTTTTGGTTGCTACAAGTGATATTGGATGAGTGTCTCAGTGGGATGAGAAGACATGAAAACGAGGGATCTGCAGGGCCTCTTGATGAAAGGCTGCATCTCTACATCCTTAAATTCTTCCATTTTAATCCTGAGGCAGAGAGAGGCAGAAGAAAATGTCTTTAATGCTTCTTGGGATAAAAGGAAACCCATACAAAATTCCCTTATACTTTAAAACGATGGAACTGGATGTGCTGAATGTAAATGCACTTTCAAAGAGTCTTTTACTGATTTATTTTTAACATTTGGCTGATGATTTTATGTGTGTATTCATATATCTTTTACTTGATCACATCCGTTTCTTAGATAAGTAAACAAGTGCCTTCACAAATTTACAGCTCGTTTTTCCTCCTCATTTGACAAAAGCTTTCAAAAACAATCATTAAAACTCTTTGCAACTTTAACCCAAGAAAAAAGAAGTTGTTACTTGTTCGTGTGAGATAAATGAGTCACACTGTGCTTTCACACCTACCAAGTGTTGGTGCCCTCAATGACACAGACTGATAAACATTTTTAAGGTCACATGAACATGACTTAAAATACTTCGTCTTTTCATCAAACATTGGGTAAATATCCATTTTGTCAAGTGAATCATTTGTTTTCCCATCAGAGCTCATTTTTGTTGAATTCGATTTATTATCATTATTTAACTTTAAATTTTATCAACCAGGAAAAGCTCAAAGAATTTTAAAAAAGTGTCCTTTACAGAAATAAACCAGTCAATTCAGAGTCACAGGGCACAAACACATCAGTCAAAGCATCTACAGTCTGCTTCCTCTTCCTCTAATTCTTTTTCTTCTCTTCTAAAAGATGTAAAGGCAGCAGCTTCCCAAGACACAGATTTCCCTGCAGCAGATCGAAAACATTTGCATGATGATTCACATTTACCAGGAAAAAAAACCTTTAAACAGCTTTTTAAGAACCATATTGATGACCATCAAACTAACACTTACAGAATTTATAGAAGCAATAACTTTTAGTAGGTCAGAAAGTAGTCATCATACAATAACTTTGCAGTGCAGCTTGATCCACCTCCTTCAAAGTCCGTAAACAGGCTGATGGATCTTTCCACCATGCTAAACTAAAGCTCTGATCTGAATCTGCAGAGGCACTACCCAATCAGCATCCTTTTATAAAGCAGGAGGAGGTTTGCAGTTTTTTCACAAAATCAGAAACAAATAATCCAGACAGCATGTCGTGGCACTACAGATATTTTTGCTACATTTTGTTATAAGCTGGGGAGGGTATGAACTGGCTCACATTGTTTACTTTACACTGTGGCAGTAGCACCTGCCCACTGCAACATCTGACTGGTCTATTATGAAAGTGATTGTTGGAGTAATCATCCAGTCATCTTTCAGGTTTTCTTTTTAAGATTCTATCCTTCCACGTCACTTTTTGTGGGCTGTTGCCCAAATAGACCAGTGAAATATATTGGAGTGTCTGTGTTTGTTTGTCCACTTGACTCTTTTTTGTTTGTGTCAGAGAAATCCCTCAGTTGTGCTGCTGTTGTCTGCCAGTCACCATGGCTGGATGGTTGAGCTGTCCCCAGTGATGAACCAACTACGTACATGTATTAGCATTTGCCCTCCTCATGTCTTGGAGCAGAGCATTGATTAAATGTTCAGATCATTTTGACAGTCAGTTATCGCTCTACAACAGTCTTGATTAACTCCTGACATTTATGTCCGTGGCTTCTTCAACACGCTGTACACTGTGTCAACCTGCATGGGCTGCCCTCCCTCCCTCAGACTGACAGATCTTTCAGTTGGTGCTTCCTGTTCGATCTCTACTTCCTTGTTATCTCCTTTGTCACTGTTTTCCACTGCCACTCGAGGCAGCTGTAAAACACTGTAGACTGTATCCACTGTCTGACTCTCTTTCGGCCCCGACTCCCCCTCTCAGTCTCTGGCTGAGCTGCTGATCTGGCTTGGCTCTGTGGCATCGACATTTCATAGGTGACGTCAGGATGATCAGAAGATGAGGACAAGTTCCTGCTCACAGGCTGTGGCTCAGGCTCAGTTGGTTGGCTGTGTATAAGCTGTGCAGAGGATGACTGTGAAAGGAGAATTGTGAATTAAATTAATACATACTATAACAAAATCAGAATATACACATTTAGAGTGTTCTGGATGCAATCACCTGCAACTATTTTACTATAATGGCACAGTACAAGTGTTACCAATGACCAGATTAATTAATAAACATATGCTTGTTATCATATTAAAATGTGAAGTTGTCAGCCAGTGAGAAAAAAAGCAGCCAGTAAGGGATACTGTGGTCTATCCAAGAAACCAAACAGGTCAAGTTGATTAATTCAAACATTAAACCCATCTGTGATGGATGGAGCCACGTCATTTATGATTAGTGCAAACTGAGGCCCCATCCACACGACGACAAACCGAGGTCTAAACGCATACGTTTTTTGCCAAATCTGGGTATCATCCATACAAAGATTGCGTTTTGGGGGTCTGCAAACAATCA
This sequence comes from Scarus forsteni, assembly GCA_036419115.1. NCBI lineage: Eukaryota > Metazoa > Chordata > Actinopteri > Labriformes > Labridae > Scarus > Scarus forsteni. The sequence goes on from JAZDUH010000544.1 coordinate 11,845,567, forward strand.
TTTTTGAAACCTGGTTCGACTGGCTCTTCGTTGATTGGTTGACTGGTCTGGTCTGTGGTTATTGTTCAGTTAAGTACTGCTCTGGGCAATATTTTCAACAACTCTGCATGCATTCTACCAACTCTACACTGCTTGAGCTTGTTACAGGGTGCCAATTTTCTTAAACTGAGAGCACAACAATGGTATGATGTCACACTGGTAAGTCTGTTTCGGGTCCTGACATTTTAGGCAACTAATGATGCTGCAAAGAGGGAGAAAGAGAGAAGTCCTGATGCTGCAACTTTTTGTCTTCACAGAAGTCCATCAAGGCAAGGAGACATGTTAAAAAGAAACTAGAAGGCTTATAAAACTCAAACTAACCATAACGTGCCGTTTTAAAAGGTTCCTGAGGTATCAAGCTATTTGGAAAAGTCTTGTATACAGAAAAAAACAATGCCTCAAGCCCTCGCTTTGCCCCATGTAAAAGTAGATAAATACTTATATATTCTCATGAATATGGTACTCTAAGTATAAGAGAGTGCCCTCCGAAGTTATCTAATTTGAATTTAATGAAAATAGTCAAAATGTTCCGAGAATTTTGAAAAATCAAACAGAGGTCAGTGAACCTTAACTCTATAAATGCAATTTTTAAAACGGGAATTTTAAAATGAGCCGACTTGCTTTTGTTCATTTCAGAGCACAGATCTGTTGTTTGCCGAAACTTGTGGAGAGGTTCGATCCCATCACTGACTCACTAATCACAGGCTCGGGGACAGATTGTGAAACATAAAAACGAGCAGATCTATGAAAACATGTTCTGGTTTATGGCATCCTCTAGTGTCAAAAAGCAGGAATTGTTTGTTCACAGCATCTTAACAAGACATGAGTTGAAATAACCTCTAAATGCAAGAGTCTAGAAACACCTTCACTTTTAATGCATGTAAACATTATTCTTCATTTTATTCTTCTTCTTATTCTTGTGTTCATAAGCATCACTTTTGCTTACTCTTACAAGTAATTGTGTCTACTATTTCATGATCTCGGAGATCACTTCAACAGCCCCTACCTCCTCCTCCTCACCCACCTCAACACAGCTTCCTCCTCCAAACATCACTGTGGACCAGGTCAGAGGACAGCTGAGGAAGCTAAACCCCAGGAAAGAAGCAGGACCAGACAAGGTGTGCCCCCGACTTCTGAAGGCCTGTGCTGCTGAACTGGCAGAACCGCTACAACGCATCTTCAGCCTTAGCCTGCAGCTAGGGAGAGTGCCCACCCTCTGGAAGACATCATGCATCATTCCAGTTCCCAAAAAGAACTGGCCCAATGAACTGAATGACTTCCGGCCAGTGGCGCTCACCTCACATCTGATGAAGACTTTGGAGCGACTCTTCCTCGGCCTCCTCAGACCCCAGGTGCAACATGCCCAGGATGGTCTACTGTTTGCATACCAGGCAGGTTTTGGTGTAGAGGATGCCATCCTCTACTTGCTACACAGAGTTCACTCGCATCTTGATAAGGGATGCGGCATGGTGAGGATTCTGTTTCTGGACTTCTCGAGCCCCTTCAACACCATACAGCCTCGTTTGCTTCAGGACAAACTGAATAGGATGCGAGTGGACCCCTACCTGGTTACCTGGATCTTCAGTTACCTCACAGACTGAAGGACACCACACCTGACACTGTGATCAGCAGCACCGGAGCACCCCAGGGCACGTTGCTGGCCCCTCTCTTTCTCACCCTCTACACGGTGGACTTCTGCTACAGCTCTGGGCTGTGTGACATCCAGAAGTTTGCCAATGACACAGCCATCGTTGAATGCATCAGGGACGACAGGGAGGAGGAGTACAGGAGCCTAATGAGGGACTTTGCTGTCTGGTGCCACACAAACCATCTACAACTAAACACCTCCAAGACCAAGGAGCTGGTCATTGACTTTGGGAAGTCAAGACCAAGACCACGACCGGTTCTGATCGAGGGGGCTGAGGTGGATGTTGTGAACTCATATAAGTACCTCGGTCTGTGGCTGGACAGCAAACTGGACTGGAAGATCCACACTGACCACCTGTATAGGAAGGGACAGAGCAGGCTGTACTTCCTGAGGAGGCTGCGTTTCTTTAACATCTGCAAGAAACTCCTGTTGATGTTTTATCAGTCTGTGGTAGCAAGTGTCCTTTTTTACTCCGTGGTGTGCTGGGGGGGCAGCACATCCAAGAAGGACACATCCAGGATTGAAAAACTGATCAGGAGGGCTGGCTCTGTGGTTGACATGAAGCTGGACTCTTTGGTGACGGTGGCAGAGAAGAGGGCACTGGACAAACTGCTGGACATTCTGGATGATGCCAATCACCCTCTACACATGGTCATCAACAACCAGATGAGCCTGTTCAGCGCAAGACTGCTCCTCCCCAAGTGCAGGACCAACAGACTGAGAAACTCCTTTGTCCCTCAGGCCATCAGACTGAATAACTCCTCAATTGGGGGATGAGGATAACAGGAAGACAGAGGATGGGAAGGAGCAGCAGCAGTAGCCTACAAGTATTATCTTTTATTTATAATATAATGCAACTGGAATCATAATATCCCTGAGGGAGTTTTTCCAAAGGCATTAATAAAGTACAATCTAATCTAATCTAATCTAATCTAAGTAGCCTTGAAAACACAATTTTCACAAAATTAGGGACACTTCTTGTCAGATCATTTCTAAATTTTTAATTCTCAATAAAAATTAATTGTAGGTACTTATGAATTGGCAAATCTAGTTTCATTAAACGTCACAATTTGAAATCCAAACATAAACAATCATAATACCAATGATTACAAATGCAAGGATAGATTTTTTCCTGTATCATTACTTGATCTTGATTTATTATAAATCCCAGATGTTGTATTTTAAATTCAATAAATCAAGTAACAAATATTTATCATTTTTAAAGCTTTTTGTTTCACAGCATTACTCCCACCATCACACTGCTATAATTCAGTGTTTATCTTCATACTTACAAGACATATTCTTCATGAATCTTTGTGCCTGTACATCATCACTTTGTGGCTAAACTTAATGAGCCAAAGCAGAAACAGGCTAAACCACATCTTATCGCCATGGCTGAGTCAGACTTGAGTCTTTTCACACTTTATGAGAGTGTTACTGTGATAAAATTGGTAATGACGTCACCAAACTCACATAAACATGGGCTTCTGTGTTTATCAGATTTCAATGCCAAAAAAGTTTGAAACAACCACTGAGCTTATGTCTTCATTTAAGGCTGATGTTTGAATTCAAGCAGTATAACTGTCAAAGAATTTATACAAAAATAAAGAAGTTTACATTCTAAACATTTTCAGGAAAACAGGCAGACATCTGAAGGTGCAACAACTCTTGATAATTAACAAAACTTTTTATTGACATTTTCAACATCAGTGATGTCTGAACATGTGTGTCTCACTCCTCATGGATCAAGTCTTAATGTGCTTAATGCAGCAGAATATAAATCAAAATCAAACCTCAATTCTAATGAAGTTTGGACATTGTGTTAAAACGGAAATAAAAACAGAACACAATGATTTACAAATCAAGCAAAACAATGCATAATGGACTCATTTGTACAACAGCATTTCTAATTAACAACGTTTATTGATTTTTTTTAATTTTAGCAACATTTTTTATTGGTAGTTTTTTCTGTAGACATGGAACTTCTGTTTATCATTTACAGCATGATATTATTGTTACCTTTGTGATTATTATTTACAAGTAGGTAATGAAGCTAATTTGACACGTATTTATAATTCATAACTTTTGTAATTTGGTATTTATCATCAAGAAATGATTTTTCTTCCAGCAAAATTATATAACTATTTATGGCACTTTTTTATTTTGGCACTTATCAAGTAATATTTACAGTTCTTGTTAATGATACTTTAATCCTGTAAAACATGTTTCAATAAATAGTGCTCTATCAGTTACAATGTCTTATTTTGTTACTTAAGCCTAAAATAGATACAGCATCGAGGTTAAAAAAAAATCAAACCACTTGTTTATCACAAAATTTTTCCATTTAAATGCATTTTCATCACTTCATTGCTTAACAAGCATGAATTTCATCACCTCACATGAGTTTTTATCTCCTTTTCCTTCAACATCTGATATCTACTACGTTCACTTTTCATACTTCACAAGAAGAAAATACATGACAACATGATTGTCAAATCTTAGCTACAAATGTTTAACAGCCATTTTTCGTCTTCATTCTTCATCCACTCCTGAGGTTTGTTGCTACAGGATATTTTAAAGAAAAACAAAAAACATGAGAACACTGTGATCTTATGACACTTAGCTCTTTAAAGGTCCCGTGTCCTGGTGTGTTTGGTAATTTATCATATCTTGGAGGTTGATTAAGTGAGGATTTGGATTATGTTGAACAAAAAACAAACATGTTGCCCCTGTAGAGGTTCAGGTGCAGCTCTTTTCCCCTCCTCCATGGAAAAACTCAGATCTGAGGGAGTAGGGGGGTTACGGGAAGCTATGCTAATGTGCTGATTGGCTGTCTCAACAAAATCTTATTGCAGGGTCGTCTGCCTGTAACAAGCAGAAAATGGAGGTAGAGACTGTATAGCTATGACATAACAAACCCCAGGAAGTTCACAACAGAGCGTTTTTAGTTTTTCTCATTTAAAGAGGCAGAGCACATTTCTCTGTGAAAAGAGTTCAGTATAAGGAGTCATGTTTTTCCTCCCAGAGTTCCTTCTAACATTATATGGAAATAACATTGATTTTGCAGGACATGGGACCTTTGACTGTTTAAAACTGCATGAAGAAAATCACACAAATATACTTAATTTTATGTAACGCCACATTATTAATAAGAGACTTACTTTATATGACCTCAGAGTAAACATGGTCTTCAGTAGAAGCAGGTTTAGAGCGCCCTACAAATAAGAATACAATTAGTTTAACAACTGCAAAAACAGCAGGTACTCCAGCACTATGTTGTACATTGCACATTTTGGAGGATCCCAAAACTATTTAGCACTTTAAAGTTTTAGTTATTTTATTTAAGTGGATGTTACTGAGCTCATGGTACAAGTAAATATGAGTGCCTATAAAGGAACCTGCCATCTTTGTCCCTGTGGGTGATATTCAGAGGCAGAGAGTAGCTGGTACACAGCAGTACTTGCTGCCACTGGAGGCTTGTAATTAAACGAGGGTTAAAACTACTCAAAAACTACTCAAAAAACTACACTGACTCGACTGACTTCTTTACATCATTTAACTTTTTCTCAACAAGACTCTTCTGTGAAGAGCTTAAGTATGTTGGGAGTCACGTATCAAACACTAATTTCACTAAAACTGAACTAAATTCGAGCAATGTTCACTCTAATAATGGCAATGTGCTGCTAGTCAAGAGTACGAGAGGATTTTGTTATGAGTACATAGAGGAAGAACTTCTTCAGATAGGGTCACCAGAAAGAGGGATGGAGAGCTGAGGAGCAGGACAGATCACAGGTTACCTGGTGGTGCAGATGCACCAACTGTGAGCCCATGTCTGCAAACTCCTCGGCTCAACAGTGGGACTTAGTAACCATGCCTCTCCCGGACCTTTCAATCAAAACTCTTTAATTATGTTAAACCTTCAAACTGCTGTCTTGTGTCGGGATCCTGATCGGTAAAATGGACACTGCGAACAACACTGTCGCCTAGAGGGAGGAGTCCTGATGTCCATATTTAAAATAAGAAGCCAAATTTAGCAATTTAGCAATAATGATTTTGCTCCAGTGACAACAATTTGACCTCGCTTCATCCTGCATCACTCTGGCCTAATCTAATGAGGGATTTTGTCTGACTTTGTTGCATCACAAAATATTTTTTAACACCAGCCTTATTTAGGAAAAGTGTGTTGGAGTAGGATATTGTCGAGCCAACTTTGTTTTTGAGAAGGTATAACCTGTAATTGGATTGATTATTTGGCTTTTGGTGACACCAGGTGAACCTATGTGCCAGCTAATGTTCACTCTCACATATCTCCCCCCAGGGACAAATCTTGCAAGTTCCTTTATTGGCTCTCATAATTTACAAGTGCCATGGGCCTCCAGCAACACAACTTAAAAAACAAACTAACCCCCTAAGCAAAGGATAAATCTGGCATTTACCCTCAATTTTGCCTAACACACACAAAGAGACTTCAATCTTATGCTGCATTCCAGGCAACCCATAACTTTTTCCCACCTGTAACTCGTGAAAGTGGAATGGAACGGCAGTCGAACTCGTAACTTCCGACCTGGGAACTCGTACCAGATCGATGTTCTCCGAGTTACGACTTGTGACGTCACATCACTGCCTAACTAATGTGGTTGCCTCTAAATAATGACGAACACTGTAAAGTAGAAGCTTCTGTTAAATTATGAGCCGTTTCCCCACTTCTGTTTCACTTAAATAAGTTAATTGATAAAGCATAAATCTTATAATGCCAGCCATGTTGGTTAATTTACAAACAAGAATTCCTTGCACTCAAACCGAAGTCGTTATTTGCCTGGAACGCTTTCAGGTAGGAACTCGGAGATTTTAAGTGGGAAATACCGAGTTACGGGTCCCCTTGGACGCAGCATTAACTGACTTTAAAACTGTGCAGGACCCCACCCATTAAGACAAATAATGGCATATTTGACAGTGTTGTTGGTGCAGCGTGTGGTGTACCACATGAAGCTGATCATAAAACAACACACAAATCAACACACTCTCCAACAGCAGGACCTTTACTCTGTAATCTTGCATCGTCAAACACAACCTTAAAATAAACAATCATCGTGAACAACAGCAGGAGGAAATTAAGCTAACTAGCGGTTAGCTTCCTAAAACATCATTGGGGGTTGCAATTTCCATCCAGTTCCTCATCGTATAAGTTTTTTACATATATTTTCAGGTCATTCTTTAAAGTTACATGAGTTTTGCCACTAATCAAAAAGTTTGTCTTCTATTTCTGATGTCCATCTAAATTCATGTTTTGTCTTTACTTAAGTTGCCATGGCTGTAATTGCATCCTGCTCCACCCAGCTTGCTCCATTTCATTCTGTTCCACTTTACAAAACACAGACCTGCTCAGCTATACTTGGTGCACTTCACACACATCAGGATTTCTAATTTTTAATTTATATTAATTCAAGTTGAGGGATCCTGATCCCCTTCCAAGACAATTTACATGAATAAAATGACGCACAGACAATTTGGCCTTTGCCAACTTTGGACTGAAGCAGGGATCCAAGCCGATATTCAGGCTGATGTTCTTGTAGTGTGTGTCCTGCTTCAGAGCACTGTGAGTGACATAACACAGCAGAAACACTAAAGACGCCGAGGACTGAAAACATTTGACTTGATTTCTTAAAAAAACCTCTGCCAGGAAAAATGAGCTCAGGCTCTCAATGAAAATTGTCCAGTTTGTTTAGTTGTTTGGTATGAATGCTCTTAAAAATATTTTACCTGGATGATTTGTGGTGTCTTCAGAGACTTTGAGTGTTTCATAGTGATCAACATTGTCTGCAGAGAATAAAAATCACATCCATAAAGTTAACTTTATGGTAATATCTTCTTTTTTCTGTGTCTCTGATGAGTCTTTGAAGGTGTGTTGAAAATAAACCTGAATGATTTATTCAGATACTGACATGCACGGGGTGAGCAGTATTCACCATGAGACTCTTGCTGGTAACCAACATGGACTGTACTTGTAGTTGTTTCTCTAAAAAGAAAGAAATAGGAAAAAAACTTAGTGTGGAATATTGCATAGTTTAAGGGTAATGACAAATAAATGAAAAGAGGTGAACCAACCTGCTGAGGCATGTACCTGTAAAAAAATATATTCACTCTGAGACTGTTTAGTGCAGTAAGTTTGTCTTTTTCATGCCAGTTCATTGAAGAATTTGAAATAAATCACATTACAGAGGGTCTTACCTCTGGACCGCCTGTGGCAATACAGTAGGAGTACAAATATTGTAAGTAGACTGATGAAGAAAATGAGCACAACAACGACTGGAATTACATGAAATGAAGAACTCTCATGCTTGGCCACAGCTATAATAAAGAACAAAAAAATGACTGTTACTTTATTTGAAAACAGATATTGACAGTCATTCATTTATGAGTCATGCTGTATTATGGGGAAATAACCCATTTGCACAAATCTATGTTCTTTATTAAAACAACAAACCCTTTATTTATTTTAAATATTAATCTTACACTATCAGGGCCCCAGTATGACTGTAAAAGCACACTGCCTAAAAGCAGGGCGTGCACACAAGTCTGTGGTGTGTCAGTTTACACTTGGTGACTTTAGCATCTCAAATTCCTTCCCCAAACCACGGGGAGCAAAGAGGGAGGGATTCTTGTCTTGATTATACACCAATCAGGTATTGTATTTTGGTCAGATGCATAATTTTTTGCCGGTCTGTCTTTTTTACACAACAAACCTGAGATTTTCTGTGTATTCTGACACCTTTCTATCAGAATCAGCATTACCTTGTTCAGCAGCTGATAGGCCTGTGCTCAAAATATCGATACGGCAAAATATCGAATCACAATCCTTTAAGATACGTGTATCGATACGGATTCTACAGAATAGATACGGCCTAAATATTTTGACAGTTGTTGTAAATACACTTTGCGTAATGTTAACAGTGGCACAGTTCAAGGTAGAAGACGAGCTACATAATGAAGATTATGTTCTAAATTTGAACTTAGGTCTACCATCTTTGAGGATCTGAATTTATGTCTCTCAAGTTGTAGAACCACTTAAAACCCATCCTTGTTCTTTTTCTTCTTATAAGAAAAAACTAAACTTGTCAAGAATTTTGCTGAAAGAATAGTTAATGTTCACAATTTAAGTGTATCGGGATACGTATCGTATCTTGGCCTTAGTATCGAGTAGGGCTGGGTATTTCCAGCAATTTCACGATACGATACGTATCTCGATACGTATCGATGCACGTATCCCCGAGGAGTGCGATACGATATTTTGCCGGATTGATATTTTGAGCACAGGCCTAGTATCGAGATGCGTATCGTAACGTGAAGTTGCTGGAAATACCCAGCCCTAGCAGCTGAGCAACAGTCGTTCATCTGTTAGATCAGACAACACAGGCCAGCTGTCACTCACAATGTCCATCAGTGAGCCTTGACCACCCATCACCTTGTCCCCGGTCCACTGCTGTTCCTTCCTTGAGTAACTTTAAATAGATACTGACCACTGCAGACCGGGAGATGCTCTGACCCAGTCGTATAGCCGTAACAATTTAGCACTTGTAAAACTCACTCAAATCCTTATGCTTTCTATTTTTTCCTGCTTCAAATACCTAACATGTTTCACCCACTAACAGGTGACACTGACAGAGGTTTAAGACAAATTCTTTTAAAGTGACATTACTTTAAATTCAGTCAGGTCATGTTTTCTCAGTCCCTCTCTTGGAAATGACGTGGTTTACAAAAACACTTGACTTACCTTTGACTGACATCCAACTCTGATCAGACTCTCTCCCTGAGGTTTGACACTTGTAAAATCCCTCATTGGATTTTGTCACAGCAAAGATGTTCAGCTCCCTTCTGGCGTCATTTTGAATGAGTTTGTCATTGTGATAAAAAGACACATAGGAAGAGATATCTGTCTCTCTCAATTTGCAGCTTAAACTGACTGAACTTTCTTCAGTCACTGGTTGGACAGGGCTCACCAAGATTATATCAGAATCTGTAAAAATAAAAAATAAAATATGTATCAAAGAAAAGCAATTTCCGTAAGACCATTAGGTTTAAGAAACACAGTGAATCCAACCTCTTCTCATTATCAACATTTTGGCATCAAGCAAGTTTAAAAATGAACAGGGGTCTGCTTAAATCTTTGTTTTGTGTCTCTGACCCACATCTCCAAGCTGTTTTGTACTTCTTTGTCAAATCTGTGCAGTATCTAAACTGTTGTGACCTCTACCATCTTGAGCATTTATACCTGCACAACAGTCCTAAACTGTTGTTAGTACACAAGAAACAATAAAAGCAGTAACAGAGCAAATAAGGTCAGAGTAAAAAGCTATTCATAGAATAAGCAGCAATTAGCTACAATTCATCCATCCATCCATCTATTATCATCCATACTGCTTAGTCCTTTCGGGGTCACCAAACAGAACTCTTAAACATAACTCATTAAAATTCAAACACTGTGGAGCATCATGATTTGCACCCACAATGATCCACAGTGTTATCAATGGCTGAAAAAACAGGCACACCCTGGACTGATCACAGAGGCACACAGCCATCTACACACATTCACACCTAACTGGCATGTTTTTGGACTGTTTTGAACTTGAATAACCCTGGAAACCCATGAATGCACAGATAGATCATTCAAGCTCCACAAAGAAGGTCTAATCAGAAAGGAGTTGATCCAGCAACCCTCTTTTGTGGGACAACAGAACCACAAAAATCCCCAAATAATATTTATCAATAATAATAATGTGTTATAAAGAATAAATATATCATAATCATACTGTTCTTCGTGATGTTGACCGCATTGCTGAACTCTCCTGATCCAGACTCACACCAGTACACACCACTTCTTGCGCTGTAAGTTCCGATGGTGCACGTTGATCCAGTAGTTTTCTTCCACTCAGAGCAAACACTCAAACTGTCCTTTTGAAAACTCCTCACTCTCCACTGAGAAGAGTTTCCAGAACAGAGCAGGGACACAGAATCAGAGACAAGGTGTTGCACTCTGTCAGGAGTCACTGTTAGAGATGCTGATGGATGAATATCTAAAAAAAAAAAAAAAAAAGAATGAGTTGTTCATTATATGAATGGTTGAGGTAATACAATGTTTTTTAACGTAGATGCAGTAGATCTGTGGTTATTAAAAGTAAATTCACATTTATCAGAAGTTCATTCAACTTATTGTTCAAACAATTAGGCTGTAGAGAGGAAATAAGTCTTTGAAAATTGTTATTTAAAGTGATGCGCCTTCAGGTAATACATTAGCATGCTAATCAGTAGTATTGTTGGGGCATATTAGTCATTTTTAAAGGTTTATCAAAACTGGTGTGTAGTGGTATGAAGCTGGTCCTTTGAAATGCACTGTGATATCATATCAAACTATTATAAGCAGGGCTTTATGATCAGAGCATGATCACTGCATCATAAACAGATTTAATGTGTCTGTCCAGTGACAAAAAAATGACCAAGCATGTAAGAAAGAGACAGAGTCAAATGGCTTGAAGTCTGAATTTGAAATAAAACAATTGTTTTCAATGGATAAAATACTGATGCAGAATCCTGCTGCTCAATTTCGTTTTGCATTTGTGCATTGATACTTTCCAGTTCATAAAAGCGTCATTGAATGTGTGTTAAGTTTTTAATTCAGTGCTGGGGAAGAGTTTTGTCCCTACATAATTAGAACAAATTGGATAAGAGTGTTAAAATAGGCACAAACGTAGCTTAGGGGAAAAAGGGCAGAGCCTCCCACATGACACACTGACACACTGACTCCAACAAACCATATCACAGCACCCCACTTTGTCTGAATTTGAACTCTTACACTGAGGACTTGGATACAGAAGCCCAGGATGAGGGCTAAAAGAGGCCTCACATCCTTTACACAACAGAGCATCCAGCTTCTAAATAAACTCAACATGAACTTTACACTTTAAAGACCCTGAAAATGATCCAGCTGACATCGAGTCATGTGATGCTTTAATTATCTATTTTACTTACTCATTTATTATCACTTTCATTTTAATCTTTTTATTCTTGGCTAACTGTTAAATGTTGTTATTGGATGTTCTGTGTGGTTGTTGCTGTCTGATGTAGTTTGTGTTTTTATGCTCTCTGTGCAAGACAAATTCCCTGAGGGGCATGAAAGGTTTCATTCATTCACTATGGTCAACAACTCTCAGAGTTTTGATCTTGGACACAGATATAGAAAAAAAATTGAAATCATTACTCCAGGAGTTCAACTACATGTCAAAGCCTGTCTTCTTGTGTGAGCGCTGAATTAATGAACTGATAAACCTTTAATAATAACAAACAGCCCATATGAATATGATAAAAAGCAGCTAATTAGTGGTGATTGAAATGACCTTAGAATAGTGTTACCTTCATTTATTCCTCAGCAAAAATATAATTTTAAGACACAGAACATACAAATATTTACTTCATGCAGAGAAAAGTGTAGACAGACTCACCTCCAGACCAAACAAACTGAGGGTCACTGTATTCAGTGTACAATTTCATTCCTCTTCCAGCTCTGCATACATATCCTGTCGTGTGTGTCCGTCCATGAACAATGTAAGAACGATGTTCAGTCCCATTACTGCTTTCAGAGAGCAGCTCATAGTTGTAGGAGTCTCCTGGTGGTTTGGGAACAGCTTTATACCAGAAGAACCTCCATCCATCTGATGGATGCTTCACCCCACAGGTCAGAGTCACTGAGTCTCCAGGACTGGGCCATGACGGAGAGACACTGAGGACTGGCCTGGGTGGACCTGATAATAATTGAATAAGAAATAATTTTAATTAAAAAAAAACAAAAGATGCTAGTGGCTAGTCTGGCTGGTAGTGCACCTATCATGGCAGAGGTTATTGTTTGTTTCAAGGAGGAAGGACCTATTGACCCTTTGTAAACTCGTTATTGTTATTCATCAGCATTTCCTACTAATGGCTCTGAGAACACTTAATTTTCAGACAATTTTGGGGCACATACCTTTTGTCAGACCATCTTAGGTTTTAATTCTTTATAAAATAGAATGCAGGCTCTTAAAGAGCTAGTGAATTTAGATTAATTAAAAGTCACAAATTAAAATACCAACATATTGGGATAAATAATCATAAAACCATTGATTACAAATGTAAGTATATAACTTCCTGCATTATTAATTGATCTTGCACTGTTATTGCAATTAATATTTCATGAATCAGTTGAAACTAAATTGTAGTGTTTTGTTTTCATGAGCATCTGAGTTGAGTAAGTTAGTGTCTGCTCATAACCATGTGCATATGTCATAAAATGTGGATGTCATAATCTTGCTCAAGCCCAGCTGTGGCAGGGGCAGTGTGAGTCAGGGACAAGGGATGATGCTCAAGACTGGAGGCCAACTAGCCCTGGTATGGCTGTGCCCTTAGGTTTGCTCAAATTGGATGAATTCTGTTGCTTATGCTTGATTAAATTTCATGCTGTAAAGACCTTTTATACAAAGAAAATTAAATGTTGCTTAAAAAGGAGAAGGATTATTACATGAAATATGTAACAAAAAAGGGCACCTCATTCTTGTTACTCTGTGCTGTGTTAAAGCATGTTTCCCCAGTACAATTGTTTATATTGGACCATGTCAAATAAAAATGTATATAAAAAAATAAATCCAAGAGAAAAAAAAATCCATGTAGGAATAAGAATATCTAAGAATTCATTGATACCATTGTCAATAATGATTCTGTTTATCAATTTAATTCTTTCTCAATTCCCGCTAATTCTCTGAGAGAGTCAGCCAAATGAGGTTTTCAATTTCAAAAATGTTACACACCTATATCACATCCCTGATACTCGATGTCATGCTGCATAGTAGATGTTACCCCTTACTGAAAATTGTGCACCAAATGCCTTTTTGGCAACAATTAAAACACAGCATTGACCACTTCCACCTCCTTTCTGCCATGTATTTTGACTATGTTGTTGTAACTTCTGTTGATCTCCCTTGAGAAGAGTTATATATCTTGCCCCGCAAGGCATGCAGAACAAAGTGGAAGAACTTGATCAGGGAATTATAATGTAAAGAAAATATGATATTTATTCCTTGAGGAAGTTGTTTTCAATTCCCATCCCTATTTCTTTGGCTCATAAAGAGGCTTGTCCATGAGTCATATTCCATTTCTTCATTTTCTTCTCCATTTCCTACTGCTGCAATTACCAGTCTGATCCTCCGTTAATATTCTCTGTCCTTATATTTTTTAATTCACAAAAGTATTAAAACTGTTTTTGAGATATGACTCACTCAATACTCAGTAATCACATCAGCTGGTCTGTGTGTGGATGAGGATCATTGTTGATTCGTACAAACACAGCATTCTAAAACTACAGAGAGAGGCAGACAAGTTTTTAGCATGCCTTTACCTCAGCTTTGCTGATTAAAAGCACTTAATCTTGCTGAATCAAACTTAATCATGATTTTAATTAAAAAAACATAATTCAACTTACCTTGAACAATCAATTTGTGGATCATATGTGACTCTGTGAGATTCATATCCACAGTAGAAACTTTATAAACACCACTGTCCTTTTCTTTGAGATCATTTATGCACATGGTGTGATTCCTTGGATAATAATCCACCTTTCCTATAAAGTCTGGTGTAATTCCTCTCTCAGTATAAATGAATCTTTGCTGAAAACTCCATCGAACATCTCTGTAAGAAGGTAATTTTCCTGCTCGTAGACAAATTGAGCTGCCTCTCTCTTGATAGTGCGTCAGTGGTTCTTCCCCTGCTGTGATTCTTAGGAGTGTATTCAGCACTAAAACAAAGATGAAAAACTTAATTAGATTAGCATTAAAGGAAAGAAAAACTGGTTTCTTATCTATGGCAACAACTTAAGTTAAACGGCAGCATGAAATAAGTTATTTTACATTTTCATTAAGTTAGGAATCTATTTTGAGCCCTTGAAATTAAACAGAAAAAAACAAAATGTTGGCAGCAAACCTGACAAAGCTGTGCCATGCTGTGAAAAATTTACTTTTGCATGCATGTGTAATATGTCTTAACCACATATATGGACACGTAAAGTTTCTTTTCTCCGATCAGCTTTCGCCATAGGCTCACACTTTTTAACTTAAGTCACAAGTGTCAGAACTAGATGTTCTTCATAGAATTACAATGCTAGAGAGGGCCATACAGCTACACAAAGGCTCAGGTGCCTGACCTTAGCTGGTAATTGTTCATACAATGTGCCAGTAGCAAGTGTTCTGACATTTTTTGTTTTTAAAACAGATCAGAGCAGAAGATCCTACATTCCATACATTCTACATTGAAACAATTCAAAGTGCAGATGTACTTACAGAATATTCCAAACACACAGAAAAAGGTTTGCTCCATCCTCAACTTTGGAAGTGACACAAAAACTCTGACCTTTCCATTAAAGTAACCCTCAACTTGTACTTTTTAACGCAGCAGGAGGAGAAAAGATGTTACATTAAATGAGAGAGCGGCGTTTCTGTCAGACCTCTTCCTTTGCCTTCCTTCCCTTTTACTGAAACTTGAAAACATGCTGTGACTCTGACCACAAGCAACCTAACATGTTAATACTTCCTGTTGATTTCATTAAAAAACGCCTTCGTGAGAAACTGCTTTTGCTAGAGTAAAAAAGGGCGTAGATAAGAAGTCCTATTCATGACACTGTGACCAAAAAATTCAATGCAGCATACAGACTTTAGATTTTTACTAAAATATGTTCATTTTATGTTGAATAAGAGAAATGTATATTTGCTTGTTTATTGAATATAAATGTAAGAAACATGAGCACCACTGTGCAGTACATTCTAGAGACAGAATTGCATATATATATATATATACATACTGTATATATAATATGAGTGATAGTTTATAGGCTTGTGCAGAGGGGTGAGAGAGTTGGGGAGGACACTCTGCATACTGGCCACAGGCTGGATTTGAACCAAGGTTGGCAGAAGTATGTACGCATATGGGTCGTGCCTGGTTGCTAGCCACTCTGACAAACCATCACCCCTTTTAAAGCTGTCTTTAATCACATGGCACTTCTGTTTTCTTGTAAATATACAAGGGAACACTTTTGTTACCAAAAAGTTAATATTCTATTTAATGAAGGGAAGTCGGTGCTTCAGGTACAGGTACAGGAGTGTGAAATGTAGGACATTGAGACTGAAAAACTTTATTTCCCACTGCCCTCAGACACTACGTAAGCTGCGGCAGACCAATCCAGACGGCTTACGTAGTGCAGGGAGCGCGCGTAGACGTGCACTGTGAAAGTACGATATAGCACTGTTTAGGCTCGAAAAATTTATTAAATGACCTCGTTTCGAATTAATTATGGACGTTACCCACTCAGGACACTTGGATTACAGCGGACGAGCAGTATGAAGGAAAATAGGCACGTTTTTGTGGACTTTTATGGACCTTTTTCTTCGGGCTCCGTTGTCCCCTGTTAGATGGACGTTTGTCGACAGCGAAAAACCCCCCGGACCTTCGGCTGCATTTGAGACATCAAAAAAGTGCTCCAGAGTGTTGCTCAGCATGAGGGTGAGTAGAAAATTAAGGCATATCATTCTTTGGGTGAAATATTCCTTTAAACAGGTGACAGGAGTATCAGTTATTCAACTGCACAGCTCATTTGCACGGTTAAAACTGCTTTTGCACTTTATGTTGGACCTTTGCACAATATAAAGTTGCATGAAAAAGTATGTGAACCACATTACGGCAGTTTATGATCACTTGATCACAATCTTTGTTTGCAACTTTTGCTGCAAGTGCTCATGCCCACTGTTTTTTTGTCTGCTTCTGCTGTTTCTGTCATATCGTTACAGCGCCCCTAGAGGTCTGGCATGTGTTTTAAAGCATTTTCATGTGTATCAAGTGCATTCATGTCTACACACACATTTTCTAAAACGCCTTCATCTTTATGACGATCATTTTGGAAACTGTAAAGTGTTTTGTCTTGTGTGGATGGGGCCTAAGCCTGTGGCTAATTTGCTTGGTGACCTCCCCCTACTCCCCCCTTTCAGAAGTCTATCCACTTTCTCTCTCTCATCTATCAATAAAGACACGAAATAACCAAAAGATAATCTTAAAAAAAAGATGAAAACTTTTTATAATTTGTCATTATAAAACCTTGGATTCAGACAAAATACATCACCACATGCTAAATGTTTGATATTTCTGTACTAGTCTTTTGAATCTGATTTTATTCTATTTCTCACAGTTAGTTAAAATTTTTAATGTGCTTAAATGTTTTCGTGATAAGGTTTTTTTATGGAACATTGTTAATGCATTGAAGGAAAAAGTGGAATAAATGTCATTCTGACTGCTGCCTTTGCAAGGGAACTGTTGTGAGGGATATTTCAATCCTCAAAGGGACTCGCTGGTAAAATAAAATAAAAATGATGAATTAATGAAAAATAGCAGCATAACCCAGTTTGTTGTATTGAAAAAAACAAACCTCATAAGATTTAATTCCATGTTAGGCTTATTTAACTCAGCTTTACTCTTTGTTTAGAGCTTAAGTATATATCTATTACATCTGATAAAAAAACAAACTTTATATCTATTGTTTAGGTAACTAAAGGTTTTCTTGGTGGTTTTATTGATGGTATCCTTTTATATGTAGCACTTTGACCCTTTAAAACTGAGAATAACGTTAATGTGGTCCTTGTGTTAAAAAAAAAGATGCTTAAATAACGTTAACGATCAACGTTGAATTCTTATTTTTTTTGTTCAAGGATCAATGCAGCACATAAACAGTGTGTCCGGTTTGCAGACGATGAACATTCACCTGATGTTTTCCTGTTTATCTCTAACTGAATCACATTCTCTAACAACAATGTAGTTTTAGTAGCAATAAAGAAAGAAAGAAAACAAAACCACAGCATAGAGGAAGCCAACTGTCCCCACAGCAGACCACCTCTGTTTTCTAGTTTGGTTAGAGACCACAGCACAGGAAAGGCAGAGTATAACTGAGCAGCAGCAGTGTGGGGTAGAGCGGTGGATTTAATGTTACAGCAAAAGATTACAATTCTGGGTTCATTATTAGATTCAAAACCGTCTTTATATTTCACCAATTTACAATACATTCCCTTTAAATTAAACTGATACATGAGCCGTAACATTTTTGTACAGATATATAGAAAGTTTATAATGAACACATTTCGTAAAGTCCAGTGAATATTAACTATGAGCATTTGTAGCAAAAATTTCTGGAACTATTGTGTTATAGGATCTGTAAACTACCTAAATCTCTGGTTTGCGGTGGTATATCATTTGATGGAGTCATGCTTAATTCTTACTAACATGATGTAGTTTCATCACCATTAACGACAGAATAAAACTTTGTAACAAGGTGAAAAGAAGAAACAAAACTGAAGCCCAGATGATCCCAGAGACAGCTTCTTGTTTTTAGTCTATTAAAAGCTCACAGCACAGGAAATGCAGCATTTAAACCATGAAAATGTAAAAATATTTATCTAATAACATTGAGTAGTGGGACTGTGAATCTTTATCTTGTGATTCTTGGGATCTGTAATCTGCCTGAATATCTGTTTTGTATTGGTAGGACATTTGACCGATACTGTCATGTTCAAATTAGTTCATTTTTAAATTTATTTTAAAGTATTCAAGTTTGACCAGCCCACAGACGAAAAGCTTTGGTAATGAGGTGAAAGAGAGAGAAACTCTAGAGTAACTGTCAACAGACTGGTACACTTCTTGTTTTTAGTTTGGTTTGACTCAGACCCACAGCACAGGAAATTACATATTTAAACCAACCAAAGTAACTTTTTTTCACCAGAAGCGGTAAGCAGTGGTGGTGTGAAACTTTCCATTTGTCAGAATAATGATAGACGACATTTCTGGGAGTCATATACCAATTTAAAATCAATTTTCTGTTTAATCAATTTACAATACATCCCCTTTTAGTGAACAAAAGGCACTGTAAAATACGTCCCTGAGTCAGAATTACACATTTCAAATCCTCTTTCACTACATGTAAGATAACATTTTTGTAAAGATTAATAAAAAAACATTTGTTTCTTCAAAAAGTACATATGTTATATATTTTGTTAAGTTCAATAAACATTAACAATCAGCATTTGAAGCTATAACTCCTGCTATTTTTACCTTTTTTCACTTTTTGATCAGCCTACAGATGTGAAAATCTATGGTAAAAAGGCAAAAGAGCAGCTAAACAGCAGCAAAGATGTTCCCTGATTGCTTCACTTCCAGTTTCTTCTTTGGTTCGGGACCACAACACAGGAAATGCAAACAGAGCAACAGCAGTGTGAGGAAGGGCTATGAATTTAACATGCCACAGCACGATGAGATTACAATTCTGAGTACTGTAGTTTATTTCAAAACCTTTCTTCCATTTCACTATTTCACAATAAATTCTCTATTTTACAACATCCCTGTAGACCTTTCTTGACTCTAAAATGAAGCCCATGATTTCACAAACATCTTAAAATCACAGAGATGTTTTATAAGTTTCTGATTCTTTTCTTGTTTGTTTGGTCTGTGACTGATGCAGTGGTTCATTTGAGTTTGATCTGAGGTTCTTTAAGTTGCTGATTGTTAAAAGAAAATGTCCAAACATTTTCAAAATAAAAGCATACAGCCATAGTTGCTCATAAAGACTTTTATTATTAAAGGTGTAGTCAGCGATGTTGGAGAAAAAGAGTGGAGAGGTTGTTTATAAACAAATTTAGACCCGCCTCTCCCTTCATACCTCACCCCTGGCTCCACCCCGAAAGCTGATGGCCGTGCATCGTCATAGAAACGGCCGTAGAAACTGCGTAGCTGACCAATGTAGCAATGGTAACCCAACTCGTCAGACAACTCGACTGACAATATTGATAACATCACAACAACAGTACATTCTGGCAGATTAGACAATAAAATGAATGCTCGACGGCTGTTACTGTTATGTGAAGCACCACAAAGCTAATGTTGCTTACCTTTCCAGCAGAAAGACAGCGACATCCGTGTCCGTTTTCAGGTCTTTCAAATGGCAAGTTCCCTCCACAGCCGAAAAGCAACACCAATGTTGACCCGAGTCTTTGCTCTTTCATGGTCATAGTCCTTCTTGTTCACTTTTCACTCCTCTGACCTTTTTCTTTTGAGTCGTTTTTCAACCATTGCTACTGCACCTATTGTATCTCTCTCTTACACTAACTGCACACGCTATGCAACCTACTACTCTCCCTCCCCCCTCTGTCTGATCTGCGCATGAGTATGATCGGCCCCCCGATGTGTGTGTGGGGGGGGGGGGGCACGGTATTTTTACCCCCTGAAATTCAGAGTCAAGGCTGTGTATTGAAACCGGACTTTTTTTCAACATACTGTCAGTGGTGACATATTGTGGATGGAGAGGAGAAATACGGTGAATTTGACAAATACTGCATTAGATTAGAAGATTAGAAGATCGCTGACTAAACCTTTAAATCTTATCATCAGTCTCCTGGGTATTTTTAAAGAGGCTTAATGTGCTTTAGTGAATTGACTGACATCAGTAGCACCTTTAGCAGTGTTTCTGGATTATTTTGGACTTAAAGAGGTGAGACTTTGGTTAATGTTTCATCGAAGCTGCTGTTTTACCAGTGAAAACGGCTGCAGCCTAGAGCTGCGTTCACACCGAATGCGACTCTGGATCAAAATCGCGTTGCCCACTGAAGTCGCATTGCGTATCCATAAATATCTTTTTTGGTCAACAACATCCATCCCAGTGGCTCGGTGACATTACGTCCACTAGAATTTTACCAAAATCATATCATATGTCATATAATAGGATGCATAAGCATACATCATTCCAACTGTATCCTCTCATTCACTTACCAATCACAAAACACTGCGGCTGATGCCCTGCTGCAGCATCATCTGTGAGTTTTCTTTGGTCCGTGTAGGCAGAACTCATGTACTCACTGGCTAACATTTCCCACATGGACATAAATTGTTCCTCTGTAGTCTGGATAAAAAAACTGTCTGTCACGGGCACCGTCACACACGTCACACACGTCACACATGTCACACATGTCACACACGTCACACACGTCACACACCACTGATTGGCTGTTGGCGCACAGCTACACACAACATTTCCTGAAAAGATTAACTTTTTTTAAACTTTGGCAACATGGGACAAGCAAAATGATCACAACGTAGCAGTCGCATCCCGGGAGGATTGGCCCCGCCCCATCATGACTGTACATTGACTTTACATGGAGAGTGATCGCGGAGGACGCTCAAGTTGCTTTTGGTGTGTAGGCACCTTAAGACCGAGCCAATCTACACTCATACATCACAGGACAAAGTCTGAATCAGAGCTACAGACAGACGATGCTCTGAAAACCAAACAGCCTGAACAAAACAATTCTTTTTTCATCAGAGATAGTTACCCTCAAGTTATCACCAAGGGCCCCTGTGATGATGGTATATGTTTAGATATTCTGATGTATTTTTCAGGAAACACTTTCTAACCTATTAAAGCATGATATATTTATGATCTGAGTCTTTTCAGGGTCCTACAGTAAAGCTGGGCTCCTATCATGCTTTATTTTGGATTTATTTAACTCAAAAATCAGATATTCTGGCACAACTTCAGCTTTAAAGGCTCTTGGAGAATTCAAGAAACTTAAAGAACAGCAACACTTTTAGTCTAAAGTGGAGAGTCCACCTCTGATTGGTTGATTGTCTGGACTGTGGTCAGTTAAGTACTGCTCTGGGAAATATTTTCTACAACTCTACATTCATCCTACCATCTCTACACTGCACTGGGCTTGTTACAGAGAGCCAGTAGGCTTAAACTGAGGTCAAAACAATGGTATGATGTCATATTGGTAGATCTGTAGGGAAGGTTTTTGGCAACTAATGGTGCCACAGAGAGGGAGAAAGGAAGAGGTCCTGATGCTGCAACTTTTTGTTTTTACAGAAGTGTTCCATCAAGGCAAGGAGGCATGATAAAAACACTAAAGGGCATTTAAAACTAAAAAAAAAAAAAAATGCAACATGTGCTCTTTTAAAAGGTCCGTGAGGTATCAGCCTTTATATGTATAAATACAAAAAAGCAAAAATACTTTTATATTTTCAACAATTTGGTACTCACAGTATAACAGAGCACTCTTATTAAAGTTGACAGTGACAACATCATTTTAAATGCTGAAGGAGAAGCAGTTTACCTGATGGTGATAATGTTTGCTTGAGTGGAGTCGTTTAAAAACACAGGCAGTAAATGCAATCAGGATAACTACCACTGCCACTGCTATTACATATACTATCACATAGGATGACTGTGACGTCCTTATGTCCATTGCTCCATTTGCTATAGCCTAAAAAGACAAAGAAATATTCCAGCAGATAAAACAGCATTAAGTGGAATTAACAAAATATGAAAATACAGTCACATTTTTTAAAAGAATTAATAAAAATCAAACTGAGGTCAGTGAACTTAAATCTATTAATGGACTTTTAAAAAGGGAATTTTATATTTACATGCTGTGTCCATTTTTTCAGAGACATTGTTTGAGCTGATTTGGTTTTGTCCACTGCAGAGCACAGATCTGTTTTTTGTAGACAATGCGATGTTGAATTTAGCCAGCCAACAAACACTCATCCAGGACAGAGCTTTTGACGGACATGTTGCAGAAACGTTTAGAGAGGTTTGATCCTATCATTGACACACTAATCACCAACTTGGGGACAGATTGTGAAACATTAAAAACAAGCAGATCTGTTAAAACATGTGCTGTTTTATGGCGTCCTCTAGTGTCAAAAAGCAGGAATCATTAGTTAACAATACCTGAACAAGACTTGATTTAAAACAACCTCCTAATGCAAGAGCTTTAAAACAACCTGCCTTCACTTTTAATGCGTGTAAACATTATTCTTTATTTTGTTCTCTTCCTGTTATTGTTTTTCATCAGCATCACCTTTTTTTTACTCCTACAAATCGCCCTGAAAACACAATTTTCACAAAACTTTGGGGCACATATCCTTTGTCAGACCATTTCTAGAGTTTAATTCTATCTGAAATTAAAAAAAATTGCATTTACTTAAAGAGCTGGCAAATCCACATTCTTTGAACATCACAATTTGAAACCTAAACATAAATAATTATAATGCCAATGATTATAAATGTAAGGATAGATTTTGCCTGTATCAGTACTTGATCTCTCACCATATCCATATCATACCATACAGCATATCTCTCACCAGCTCACTGCTATAATTCAGAGTTTATCTTCATACTTAAAAACATGTTCTTGATGAATCTTTGTGCCTGTACAGCATCATTTTGTGTTTAACTTAGTGAACCAAAGCAGAAACAGGCTAAACCACATCTTATCACCATGGCTTACTCAGACTTGAGTCTTTTCTCACTTTAGGAGAGTGTAACTGGGGTAAAGTTGATTCTGATGACGTCACCAAACCCACACAAACTTGGGCTCTTGTGTTTGTCAGATTTCAATGCCAAAAAGTTTGCAACAACCACCGAGCATATTTTGTCTTCATTCAAGGCTGATGTTTCTAATAAAGCTGTAAAGCTGTCAAAGAATTAAAAATAAATGAAGAAATTTTAGACTCTAAAGCATTTCAGGAAAACAAGCAAACATCTGAAGCTGTAACAACTCTTGATAATTAACAAAACTTTTTCAGAGACATTTTTAACATCAGTGATGTCTGAACATGTGTGTCTCACTCCTCATGGATCAAGTCTTAATGTGCTGAATGCAGCAGAATTGAAATCAAAAGCAAACAACAGTTCCAGTGAAGTTTGGACATTGTGTAAAAAGTAAAATAAAAACAGAATACGATGATTTGCAAATCCTTTCAAACATATATTTAATAAAAAACACTACAAACACACAATATATAATGAATGTACAGCATCTTACATTTGTCACAATATTTATAAATTACAAAGTTTGATTTTTTATTTTAGTATCATTTTTTACTTTTAATTTTTCCTGTCCACGCGGAACTTCTGTTTATCATTTACGGCATGAGAAATTCATTACCTTTCCTATTATCATTTACAAATTGGTAAAGAAGCTACTTGGCACTTATTTATGTTTCATAACTTTTGTTACTTTGGTATTTATTGTCAAAAAAGTACTTTTTTTACTGCAACATTATATTATCTATGGCACTTTTTTGGCACTTATGTCACATGTATAGTTCTTGCCACTGATACTTTTTATTATCATTATTTGTTTATTTCGAACATATAACAACAAAAATATATACAACACAAAAAATAAGCAGTAATAATAAGAAAACAGATAACTAATTTATAATATTCAGCAGAAGTTACAATTTACATGCTCGAAAAGGAACAGGAAGAAGTAAAACCTATCTGGTCCTACCCCTTATTCCCTGTTACATATTTGACTTGTATTCAGCATATGTTCTCCAATAGACTTATCATGAAAGCAAATTACATGGACTTATGAAATCTATTTAAACATTCACCTGCCTATTTTTATACACATATAAATACCTCTTACCTATCTGGTTACCTATCCATATATACTTAAATACCACATCTTTATGTACACCTTTATACAGGAAAATATCTTTAAATTCATTCATAAATTTACATATCCATGCATTGTGTATGCATACATGTCTGTATACATACTTTACTTTGCACACACATTCACACTAACATCCTGTTTTGTTTCCCTTTTTTAGTTTGTTTGTTTTTTTAAATGTTAAAGCATTTTGTTGACTACACTCATAAGACTTGTTGTTCCCCCTCGAGATTCCTGTATTTCTTCAGTATGACCGATTCAAATTTCTTTTTGAACTGAATTAAGTTTCTGCTCTGCTTCAGATCATCATCTAGGCTGTTCGATATTTTGACTCCTTGTATTGTTAAACAAAAACTTTTTATTGTTGTTCTTATGATTGGGATTTTAAAATTTAACTGACCCCTTAACTTATATTCACCATCTCTGTCAGAGTATGTGACTAAGCAGTAAATTATTCCTTGCTTTAGGCATAATTTTGCTGTTTTCAATTCTACTAAATCAAGAAATTTTAAAATTCTTGCCTGAAAGAAAAGTTGATTTGTGTGGTCATAATAGCCGACCTTGTGCATTATTCTTACAGCTCTTTTTTGGAGAATACATAAGTGATTTAGTGAACTCTTTTATGTGTTTCCCCAGATCTCCAAGCAATAATCTAAATATTATATAATACTTAAATCCTGTAAAACATGTTGTTTTAACAAATACTGCTCCTTTAGTTACAATGTCAATTTTTTTGTGTCTTTAGCCTAAAATACATACAGCATATAGGTAAAGATATCAAACCACTTGTTCATCACAGAATTTCTCCATTCAAGTGCATTTTCTTTACTTCATTGCTGAACAAGCGTGAATTTCATCACCTCACATGAGTTTAAATAATTTACATGACAGCATGGTTGTCAAATCTTAGCTGCTAATATTTACAGGCAAGAGTTTTCTTCTTCATTCTTCATCCACTCTTGTGGTTTATTTTTGATCTGAAAGAAGAAAAAAAAACATTAGAGGAATGTGATCTTAAAACACTTAGCTTTTGCAAGGTCCTGTGTCCTGGGCTGTTTGGTATTTTATCATGTCTTGGATGTTGATTTAAGTGGGGATATGCATAATGTTGAAAAAAAAAGGCAACATGTTGCCCCTGTAGAGGCTCAGGTGCAGCTCTTTTCCCCTCCTCTATGGAAAAGCTCAGATCTGAGGGAGTAGGGGGGTTACGGGAAGCTATGCTAATGTGCTGATTGGCTGTCCAAACAAAATCTTCATACAGGGTCAAACTGCCTGTAACAAGCAGAATATGGAGGTAGAGACTGTAAAGCCATGACATAGCAAACCCCAGGAAGTTCAAAGCACACATTTTAAGTTTTTTCTCCTTTAAAGAGGCAGAGCACATTTCTCTGTGAAGAGAGTTCAGTATAACGAGTG
The DNA here is from genome assembly GCA_036419115.1 of Scarus forsteni. Taxonomy (NCBI): domain Eukaryota; kingdom Metazoa; phylum Chordata; class Actinopteri; order Labriformes; family Labridae; genus Scarus; species Scarus forsteni. The sequence continues at coordinate 11,871,232 of JAZDUH010000544.1, forward strand.
ATGTTTTTCTTCCCCCAAAGTTCCTTCTAACAAAATTACAAACAGAGGACATTGATTTTGCAGGACATGGGACCCTTAACTGTTTAACTGTCTGAAGAAAATCACACAAATATACTTAATTTTATGTAAGGCTGCATTATTAATAAGAGACTTTAGAGCGCCCTACAAATAAAAATACAATTAATTTAATACCTGCAAAAACAGCAGGTACTCCAGCACTATGTTGTACTTTGCACATTTTGGAGGATCCCAAAACTATTTAGCACTTTAAAGTTTTAGTTATTTTATTTAAGTGGATGTTACTGAGGTCATGGTACAAGTAAATATGAGTGCCTATAAAGGAACCTGCCATCTTTGTCCCTGTGGGGAGATATTCAGAGGCGGAAAGTGGCTGGTGCACAGCAGTACTTGCTGCCACTGAAAGCCTCGTAATTAAACCACATATGGGTTAAAACTACTCAAAAACTACGCTGACTCGACAACATGTTAAGTAGATTCTTTACATCGTTAAACTTTTCCTCAACAAAATCCCTGTGTGAAGAACTTCAGTATGTTGGGAGTCACGTATCAAACACTAACTTCACTAAAACTGAACTAAATTTGAGCAATGTTCACTCTAATAATTGCAATGTGCTGCTAGTTAAGAGTACGAGAGGATATTGTTTTGAACCAGAGTACATAAAGGAAGAACTTCTTCAGATGGGGTCACCTGTAGAAGGAGGGATGGAGAACTGAGGAGCAGGATGGATCACAGGTAACCTGGTGGTGCAGATGCACAAACTGTGAGCCCATGTCTGCAAACTCCTCGGCTCAACAGTGGGACTTAGTAACGATGCCTCTCCCGGACCTTTCAATCAAAACTCTTTAATTATGTTAAACCTTCAAACTGCTGTCTTGTGTCGGGATCCTGATCGGTAAAATGGACACTTCAAACACAACACTGTCGCTCAGAGGGAGGAGTTCTGATGTCCATATTTAAAATAAGAATAAGATGTTTTTGCTCCAATGACAACAACCTGACCCTGCTTCATCCTGCATCACTCTGACTTAATCTAATGAGGGGAGCTGCTGGCAGAAGGATTTTGTCTGACTTTGTTGCATCACAAAATATTTTTTAACACCAGCCTTATTTAGGAAAAGTGTGTTGGAGTAGGATATTGCAGAGCCAACTTTGTTCTTGAGAAGGTTAAACCTGTAACTGGGTTGATTATTTGGCTTTTGGTGACACCGTGTGAACCTATGTGCCAGCTAATGTTCACTCTCACATATCTCCCCCAAGTTCCTTTATTAGTTTTCATAATTTACAAGTGCCATGGGCCTCTAGCAACACAACTTACCCTCTAAGCAAAGGATCAATCTGGCATTTACCCTCAATTTTTTACCTAAGGCCCAACACACACAAAGAGACTTCAATCTTATGCTGCGTTCCAGGCAACCTTTTTTCCAGGCATAACTTTTTCCCACCTGTAAGAAGTGAAAGTGCACTGGAATGGCAGTCGAACTCGTAACTTCCGACCCGTGAACTCGTACCAGATCGATGCACTCTGTGTTACGACTTGTGACGTCACATCACTGCCTAACCAATAAGGCAATCTCTTAATAATGACAAAGTATAAAGTAAAAGCTTCTATTACATTATGAGCCGTTTCCCCACTTCTGTTTCACTTAAATAAGTTAATTGATAAAGCATAAATCTTATAATGCCAGCCATGTTGGTTAATTTACAAACAAGAATTCCTTGCACTCAAACCGAAGTCGTTATTTGCCTGGAACGCTTTCAGGTAGGAACTCAGAGATTTTATCTGGGAAATATCCGAGTTACGGGTCGCCTGAAATGCAGCATTAACTGACTTTAAACCTGTGCAGGATCCCACACATTAAGACAAATAATGGCATATTTGACAGTGTAGTCAGGTTACCAGAATGAAGCTGATCATAAAACAACACACAAATCAACACACTCTCCAACAACAGGACCTTTACTCTGTAATCTTGCATAGTCATATGCAACCTTAAAGTAAAAAAACATAGTGAACAACAGCAGGAGGAAATTAAGCTAACTAGCAGTTAGCCTCCTTAAACATCACTGGGGGTTTCAATTTCCATCCAGCTCCTCTTCTTATAAGTTTGTTACACATAATTTTCAGGTCATCCTTTAAAGTTACAAGAGTTTTGCCACAAATCAACAAGTTTGTTATCTGTTTCTAATGCCCACTTAATTTCATTTTATGCCTTACTTCATTCTGTTCCACGTGACAAAACACAGACCTGCTCAGCTATACTAAGTGCACTCCAAATACATCAAAATTTCAGCTTTTTAATTTATATGAATTCAAGTTGAGGGGTCCTGATCCTCTTCCAAGACAGTTAACATGGATAAAATGACGCACAGACAGTTTGGCCTTTGCCAACTTTGGACTGAAGCAGGGATCCAAGCCGATATTCAGGCTGATGTTCTTGTAGTGTGTGTCCTGCTTCAGAGCACTGTGAGTGACATAACACAGCAGAAACAGAGAGTATCTGTTGCTCTAAAGATGCTGAGGACTGAAAACATTTGACTTGATCTATTTGAAAAAGCTCTGCCAGGAAAAATGAGCTCAGGCTCTCAATGAATATTGTCCAGTTTATTGTTTGGTGCATACGCTCTTAAAAATATTTTACCTGGATGATTTGTGGTGTCTTCAGAGACTTTGAGTGTTTCATAGTGATCAACATTGTCTGCAGAGAATAAAAATCACATCCATAAAGTTAACTTTATGATAATATCTTCTTTTGTCTGTGTCTCAGATGAGTCTTTGAAGGTGTGTTGAAAATAAACCTGAATGATTTATTCAGATACTGACATGCACGGGGTGAGCAGTATTCACCATGAGACTCTTGCTGGTAACCAACATAGACTGTACTTGGAGTTGTTTCTCTAAAAAGAAAGAAATAGGAGAAAAACTTAGTGTGGAATATTGCATAGTTTAAGGGTAATGACAAATAAATGAAAAGAGGTGAACCAACCTGCTGAGGCATGTACCTGTAAAAAAATATATTCACTCTGAGACTGTTTAGTGCAGTAAGTTTGTCTTTTTCACGTCAGTTCATTGAAGAATTTGAAGTAAAGCACATTCCAGAGGGTCTTACCTTTGGACCGCCTGTGGCAATACAGTAGGAGTACAATTACTGCAAGCAGCCCGATGAAGGAAATCAGGACAACAACAACTGGAATTACAGGAAATGAAGAACTCCTGTGCTTGGCCACAGCTATAATAAAGAACAAAAAAAATGACTGTTACTATATTTTTTTAAAAAATGAGTGATTCATTCATGAGTCATGCTGTATTATGGGGAAATAACCCATTTGCTCAGATCTGTGTTCTTTATTAAAAAAATAAACCCTTTAAATATTAATATAACACTATTAGGGCCCTAATATGACTGTAAAAATCACACAGCCTAAAAGCAGGGTGTGCACAGAAGTCTGTGGTGTGTCAATTTACACTTGGTGAATTTAACAACTCAAATTCTTTCTCCAAATCTACAGGGAGCAAAGAGGGAGGGATTCTTGTCTTGATTATACACCAATCAGGAATTATAATTTGGTCAAATGCTTACTTTTTTGCCGGTCTGTCTTTTTTACACAACAAACCTGAGATTTTCTGTGTATTCTGACACCTTTCTATCAGAATCAGCATTACCTTGTTCAGCAGCTGATAGGCCTGTGCTCAAAATATCGATACGGCAAAATATCGAATCACAATCCTTTAAGATACGTGTATCGATACGGCCTAAATATTTTGACAGTTGTTGTAAATACACTTTGCGTAATGTTAACAGTGGCACAGTTCAAGGTAGAAGACGAGCTACATAATGAAGATTATGTTCTAAATTTGAACTTAGGTCTACCATCTTTGAGGATCTGAATTTATGTCTCTCAAGTTGTAGAACCACTTAAAACCCATCCTTGTTCTTTTTCTTCTTATAAGAAAAAACTAAACTTGTCAAGAATTTTGCTTACAGCATAGTCAATGTTCACAATTTACGTGTATGGGGATACGTATCGTAACGTGAAGTTGCTGGAAATACCCAGCCCTAGCAGCTGAGCAACAGTCGTTCATCTGTTAGATCAGACAACACAGGCCAGCTGTCACTCACAATGTCCATCAGTGAGCCTTGACCACCCATCACCTTGTCCCCGGTCCACTGCTGTTCCTTCATTTGATCAATTTAAATAGATACTGACCACAGCAGACCGGGAGATGCTCTGACCCAGTCATATAGCCATGACAGATTAGCACGTCAAACTCGCTAAAATTCTTATGCTTTCTATTTTTTCCTGCTTCAAATACCTAACATGTTTCACCCACTCACAGGTGACACTGAAGGAGATTCAAGGCAAATTCTTTTGAAGTGACATTACTTTATATTCAGTCAGGTCATGTTTTCTCACTTCCTCTTTTGGCAGAGACAAAAGCTTGATTTACCTTTGACTGACATCCAACTCTGATCAGACTCTCTCCCTGAGGTTTGACACTTGTAAAATCCTTCATCAGATTTAGTCACAGCAGAGATGTTCAGCTCCTCTCTGGTGTCATTTTGAAATAGTTTGTCATTGTGATAAAAAGACACATAGGAAGAGATATCTGTCTCTCTCAATTTGCAGCTTAAACTGACTGAACTTTCTTCAGTCACTGGTTGGACAGGGCTCACCAAGATTATATCAGAATCTGTAAAAATAAAAAATAAAATATGTATCAAAGAAAAGCAATTTCCGTAAGACCATTAGGTTTAAGAAACACAGTGAATCCAACCTCTTCTCATTATCAACATTTTGGCATCAAGCAAGTTTAAAAATGAACAGGGGTCTGCTTAAATCTTTGTTTTGTGTCTCTGACCCACATCTCCAAGCTGTTTTGTACTTCTTTGTCAAATCTGTGCAGTATCTAAACTGTTGTGACCTCCACCATCTTGAGCATTTATACCTGCACAACAGTCCTAAACTGTTGTTAGTACACAAGAAACAATAAAAGCAGTAACAGAGCAAATAAGGTCAGAGTAAAAAGCTATTCATAGAATAAGCAGCAATTAGCTACAATTCATCCATCCATCCATCTATTATCATCCATACTGCTTAGTCCTTTCGGGGTCACCAAACATAACTCTTAAACATAACTAATTAAAATTCAAACACTGTTGAGCGTTATGATTTGCACCCGTAATGATCCACAGTGTTATCAATGGCTGAAAAAACAGGCACACCCTGGACAGAGGCCTATATCACGAAGCAGGATTGATGTCTTAGCGAGATTACTTCAGGGTTAACCCTGATTTATCAATAGCACGAAGGCGGTTCATTTCTTATCGGAGTAGATCACCATGGTGACTTACTCTGAACGGCTATCCTGCTTCGGAGCAGGATAAGTTGGAGGTTGAATCTGATCCTGTAAAATGACCCTCGCACTAGCCAATCAGCTTCTCCAAATCATGGTCTGCGCTCTTCTCCTGAACCCGGTAGAAGGAGGTGCACAACTCTTGAGACGAGCATGAAGATCAGAAGGAGAGTCACAATACCAATTTGACCCATTAGATCAACCTGACGACGCACTATGAGACGTACCTGTTCTCACGGCCCATAATCATCTACCTGGGTGACAGATGGAGCCGTTTATTCCCCGTGTGACCTGCAGGAGCGGTGCATGAACTGTCCCGCTGTCATTTTGCATCGCCCTGCAATATAAACTTCACTTCTATAGCCCCTTTCATACATTCAAATGCACCACAAAGTGCTTGACAACTAAAAGGAATGGAATTCTTATGTGAAACATTATTCCGTCATGTCCATCATGTCATTCCTGCTCTTTATTCATGTGTTTAAGGGATTTTTTTTTTTTTGCTGATTTTTAAATTGTTAATTTGGGTCAGACTTTAGATTGGTGTGTTTCTGTGTTTTCATTGAGTCGACGACTTAAATCTTAAATGTAGCTGATATGACATGAAACAGACCAACCGCCCAGACTAGGGATGGGAATTGATAAGATTTTATCAATACCAATGCTATTAACGTTCCTGCTAATGGATCCAATTCTTTAACAATTCCCGTATTGATTCCTGCAGATTTTCCATGTGGGCAAATGTTGGCCTGTAGACTTCAGTGTCAACAGTGTCAAACACACGTCACAGATAACTGCTTCTGCAAGTTGCTGGTGTTTCCACTCACTTAAGGTTGTGCAGTTGGTGTAATTAAAATTAAGCCACAATTCTGACACTTCTGAACCCTGTCAAGTCAATGGATTTGATAAGGGAATTGATAAGCAAAAACATTAATGATATCGGTTCTTTGATGGAGCTGTTAACGATTCTCAACTGGAATTGGTTTTCAATTCCCATCTCTATCCCAGACGCAGTTATGCTTTTGTATTTATTTTTTATCTGCTCCCAAGACCTCCTCACAACAGAGGGATTACATCTGAGGGAATGGGGTGATAACTGTCAGACATGCAAAACATTTTCACAGTATAATGCTTCATGAGATTCATGAGTGTCAGATTTAGCCAATGATGAGTAATTTGCGCATTTTCACAGTCCGCCACACATTTTGTTTATGATTGACAGCTGCTCTGTGTTTCTTTTCTCCATTATACTGGCTTTTTCATCCTCATATTTTAACTTTATCAGACGCTGTTCTTCACTTGTTAAATATAAAGCTCTGTCAGTGCATTACAGGCCGGCGCTTCTCAGCGTGTTCTCCGCTCATGATTACGATTGGTCAGCTGCCTCTGAGCCCTCCCTTTATATGTGCACGTTCACGGCTCCTGGATTGAGTTACCATGTTGATAATTTGCGTCGTGCTATCGATTATCCTGATTGCCATTGTTGCGGTTACTCAATCCTGGATAGATGTGAGTTACCGGGGATAAGTTGGCCATGCTTCGTGATATAGGCCTCTGGTCACAGAGGCACACAGCCATCTACACACATTCACACCAAACAGGCATGTTTTTGGACTGTGGGAAACTTGAATAACCCTGGAAACCCATGAATGCACAGATAGAGCATTCAAGCTCCACAAAGAAGGTCTAATCAGAAAGGAGTTGATCCAGCAACACTCTTGTAGGAGACCAGAACCACGTGCTGCACTAACTCAAAGTCAAAAAATAATATTTGTCATTAATAATAGTGTTAATAATAATAATAATAATAATAAATAATGTTATAAAAGGATAAATATATCATAATCATACTGTTCTTCGTGATGTTGACCGCATTGCTGAGCTCTCCTGATCCAGACTCACACCAGTACACACCACTTCTTTCTGTGTAAGTTTCGATGGTGCACGTTGATCCAGTAGTTTTCTTCCACTCAGAGCAAACACTCAAACTGTCCTTTTGAAAACTCCTCACTCTCCATTGAGAAGAGTTTCCAGAACAGAACAGGGACACAGAATCAGAGATAAGGTGTTGCACTCTGTCAGGAGTCACTGTGAGAGATGCTGATGGATGAAGATCTAAAAAAAAAATGATTATCAATAATTGTAATAATAGCTTTATTTGCATAGAACTTTAAAAACAGAGCTTTACAAAGTGCTTTGACAAACAGACAAGAACACACAGACAGTAATTGCTAGAGCTTCAGCACAAAAGGAAATAAAAACAAACAGTTTAAATCAAGGCACTGTTACAGAAAACACGTGTTGTCATAAGAACCCAAAAAATACAAGAACATAAAATGAGACCAAAATAAAATCTGAAAAACATAAAACCAGAAAGAAAAAGTGAAAAGAGGGTGAAAAAAATAAAAATGTTGTGGAAAAAGACTGCATTGGTAATGACTATAAATATTTAAACAATCACATTAGCAATCATATAATGAAACAACAGACATGAGCAGTTTCACTTAAAAAGTTTTAAAAGGTTATCAGCAATCAGGCTGTAGAGAGGAACCAAGTCATTGAAAAAAGTTATTAAAAGCGAAGCACATTCAGGGTATCTATTACTTATTTGCTGCACATTAGCATGCTAATTAGTAGCATTGTTGGGGCTTATTAGTCATTATTAAAGGTTTATGAATACTGGTGTGTTTAGGAATGAAGCTGGTGCTATGAAATGTACTGCAATATCACAATAAATCAAACTATGATAAGCAGGGCAATGTGTCGTGATTCTTTCACTAAACAGTTAAGTTATTGAATTTAGTTATGGTACTAATAACCCAAAATATTATTGTAACAAGAAAATACAGTTTATGATCAGAGCAGTGTTCTTTGTGTAAAGTTTGATCCCTGCATCATGAATGGATTTAATTTGTCTGTTCCAGTGACAAAAAATAATAACCACACATGGAAGAGAAAGGCAGAGTCAAATGACTGAAAGTCTGTTTTCAACAAACATCCAGAGTCAAAATTACAAGACAAAACAAATGTCCTGATTTCCATCAGTTTTTTAACTAATAAAATATTGATGCACAGTCCTGCTAATGAATTTCATTGTGTATTTGTGGCGTTGATACTTTCAATTTCAAAAGCTTGATTCAAAGTATGTTAACTTTTGTATTGAGTGCTGTGAAGGAGGATTGTCCCTTAATAATTAGAACAAATTAAGCAAGATTGTTAAAATAGATACAAACATAACTGGGGAAGAAAATGGCAACATCTTTCAAATGACAGATTGACACACACTAACTCTGACAAACAAGATCACAGCAGACCCACAGTGCCACCTTTAGTCTGAATTTGAGCTCCTAAAATCAGAAAGCAGGTACAGAAGTGTAGGATGAGGATGAAAAGAGGCCTCACATCATTTATACAACAGAACATCCAGCTGCTGAATGAACTCTGACCTCACAACATGAACTTTACACTTTAAAGACCCTGACAATGATCCAGCTGACATCGAGTCATGTGATGCTTTAATTATCTATTTTACTTACTCATTTATTATCACTTTCATTTTAATCTTTTTATTCTTGGCTAACTGTTAAATGTTGTTATTGGTTGTTCTGTGTGGTTGTTGCTGTCTGATGTAGTTTGTGTTTTTATGCTCTCTGTGCAAGACAAAGTCCCTGAGGGGCATCAAAGGTCTCATTCATTCACAGTAGTCAACAACTCTCAGAGTTTTGATCTTGAACACAGATTTAGCAACAACTGAAAATCTTTAAGGGTCATTTACTCCAAGAATACAACTAGATTTAATTTAGTCAAGCCAAAGTCTTCTTGTGTGAGTGTAGAAATAAAGCACTGATAAACCTTTATAACAAAAAGCCCATATGCCATTGAATATGATAAAAAGCTGCTTATTTGTGGTGACTGTAGTGACCTTAGAATAGTGTTACCTTGATTAATTCCTCAGTACAAACGCAAGTTTAAGACACAGAACATACAAATATGTACTTCTTAATGCAGAGAAAAGTGTAGAGAGACTCACCTCCAGACCAAACAAACTGAGGGTCACTGTATTCAGTGTACAGTTTATTTCCTCTTCCAGCTCTGCATACATATCCTGTCGTGTGTGTCCGTCCATGAACAATGTAAGAACGATGTTCAGTCCCATTACTGCTTTCAGAGAGCAGCTCATGGTTGTAGGAGTCTCCTGGTGGTTTGGGAACAGCTTTATACCAGAAGAACCTCCATCCATCTGATGGATGCTTCACCCCACAGGTCAGAGTCACTGAGTCTCCAGGACTGGGCCATGATGGAGAGACACTGAGGACTGGCCTGAGTGGACCTGATAAAAAATAATCAAACAATACAAAATCTTAATTAAATTTAAAAGATGATAATGAAAATTTAAGTTTAATTGTTATAAGCTGATTTTAATATATTCTGACTTACTATATAACACTGTCAGTGTAACTGAGTCACTCCAGTTAGTTGAAGACTGATCAGCTGTTTTTATGCCCTTACATCGATACTTTCCTGAATCAAACGTAGTAGCCTGCTCAATGGTGAATTTCTTTTCCTTTGGAAAAGGAAAAGGTCTGATTTGACTGGTTATGTCCCACTCAAACTTCCACTCAGAGTCGTCTCCACCCTCAATTTCACAGGTTAGAGTGATCTTCTCTCTACTGTAAACCTCAGTCCAGGTGGGCTGCAGAGTCACAACAGTTTTGGTTTCATCTGTTAACATTCAAGATTTACAGTCAGTATAAAAAGACAATGACTTTAAAACGTCATTTAATACGCTGAAAAATTATCACACTCACTGTTTTTGTGAATTGTTTTTCTCTGACTCTCTCCTGTAGAGTAAGCTGGGTCTCCTCTAAATCCTCTACATGAGTACAGTCCCACCTCTGAAAAAGTCATCTGTCCAGACGAGCTTAAAAACTGTGTCTTTGAGGCAGAAGCTGAACTTTGATGGTAAAAATAATATTTCCAACCAGATGACTGTCTCACTGAGCAAGTCAGGGTCACATTACCTCCTGGAGGGATCACCAAGTCATCAGCCCTCAATTCAGCATTTGGTTTTTCTTCTGTTAAGTTCAGAAGAGAGACAGAAAAGGTCATTATTTTAACTGTGAAAGAACAAATAGGAGCAATAATAAAAGATTTCTTAGCCTAAAATAATAGCTTTAGGAAAAACTTATGACAGAATGGCTTTCAACAAACAGAACAGTGTCTATCCAGAATCGTCCAAGCAGCTGATCATCTGCATATTTTGCACTTTTGATAGATATTTGATAGCAAGCCTCTGTCATCTCACACTTATTACTTCTACTAAAGAGGTTATGTTTTTGTCAACTCTTATTTTCTCTAAGGTTGTACCCCAGCAGAGAAGCATTTTACTATCTACAGGGCAGAAGTTATTGTTTGCTTAAAGGGCGAAGGACCAATTGATCCTTTGTCTACTCTCTGATCAGTCCACTGACCCGCCAGAGTAAGGAAGTAAAATGAAAAAAACCGGTGCTCTGCAATGAAAGTGACCAAAACTAAATTTCACGCTAGGGATGGGAATTTCGACTAATTTCCCCGCCGACTTGTCTCAAATTTTATTTGCGACTAGTCGGCTAGTCTATAAACAAGAAAACTCGCAATTTAATACACATATTAAGTTAAAAGTTTAAAAGTTTAACATGCAAATGTGTATTTAGGAACTATTTTAGCCCAAACATTCAGGACAAACTGTTAATTTAAATTATATTGATGTAACAACAACTGACTGAATAAAGTTGAACAATTTAAAGAGAAATACATTTCTGATACGTTTGCCAATGCAATGCATGCCATTTATTATAAATACTGCTTTGGTATGAAACTTGGATGCAGCAGCATGACAATTCCAAACGTACAACATAGTAGCCTAGAATAGAATTTCCCTGAAATCTCTGGCACTTAAGACTAGTGCACGATTCAAGAAACTTTCATTTCTTAAGAATATTTAACTGTAATTGGAAGGTCAGGATATTTTAAATAAAATAAATTGAACAAAAAATATTGTAAATTTAACAAACAAAAAAGAGAAAAAAAGCAATGAAAATGAAATGGCCTATCTTTTAGCAAAATTGCATGTAAATAAAAATAATTATACTAGTCAAAAACAAAAAAAAAATAGACCCTGTCTCTGTAAAGAAAAAACAAAACTCACACAACAATAAAAACTCTGGCCTAAATGAAATGGAGTTTATACAGTTCAGGAATTGTGACATGTACTTTCTCCCAGTCAATTCGTACTATCTGTCAAACGTTTGTAACTGCTGGCTTTTCAGCCGTATTGAAGGGCTGCACTTCTTTTGCAATGTAGCGAACGACACTGTCTGTGAGCGCATCATTTTGGGGTATTATCTATATGTTCTTTGCCGACCAAACACATCAGTAAGTGTTGACGGGTCAGGACAAAGGCTCCGCTGCACCTGCACATCTTCGTCGCCACTACTTTCAAACAAATGCGACATATCGACTCGTCGGTGTTCATGAGCTCACACCTTGTTCATCCTGTTTAAAACCAACACATTCTCACACTGTGGCAGCCGGCTTAAGAACCGTATCTTTTGTGCCATCATTCATATTAGCGTTTGTTTCCTCGTTACTCCTCAGGACGCTCACTTCAGCTCTCTCCGTGTGTCCGCGCGAGCGGCCCCGTCTTCACCCCAAAGATCGCATGTTTGACAGATGCTCACTCGGCTATAAATCCGCTAAATCCCCTATAGAACCAATGCATCCCGGTGTTAAGAAAGAGAGATGTAGTGAGGCATCTTGTCATTCAGCCTCTTTGGTAGTAAAAGAGGAGGAAAACAAACATGCAGGATACTGCAGGTGGCATTTCTCGCCAGACGAGTGACAGTGTTCAGTTCGTAGCAGAGGCAGAGGAATGTTTTTTTAATACGGGAGAATTACGGGAAAATATTAATACGGGAGGACGGCGGGAAAGAGGGGTAAAATACGGTAGTTTCCCGACCAAAACGGGAGACTTGATAGCTATGCGCAGAGGCGTGAAGAACAAGATGCATGATGCTTTATGTAGCATTTAACCAACTAGTAAAATACTAAACGATTAATAAATAAGTAGGCAGTTAACCGATTAAACGACTAGTCGCGCACATCCCTATTTCACACTACTCTTTTTATGCAATTTTGCTCAGCTGCTTTGATTAGACAAATTAACCATGTCATTTCAGTGTGCTGCACAAGAGATCTTTCTTTTGTTCATTTTACTTGATTAAAAACTGTGTTTTGGGAGTCTGTGAGAGCACCTCAATCTATCCACATCATCGTCCAGGAGTATCTTTCATCCTGTTTGCTGAAATGAACTTTAATCAAGAGAACAGTCATGTTTGGATTTAACTCTACAGGCAACCACCCTGATAATTCAACCTTCTGACATCATAAAAAGATGTTCATATGAATGTTTTAAATATACATTTTTACACCTACCGTTTGACTTAATCTAGTAATGTTAAATGACAATGAAATTACTCAGTGACAAATGTAGCATCACAATTTAACTTGTTATTCTTGTTTGTTATTGTTATAATAGCAGACAATGCCATTTGGTGCTCTTCTGGAACATCAGCTAAGTAGTGTCAACTTTAATGTATGTATATAATCGGACAAGTTGGAAAATAAAAATATAGTTCACTTTTCCTTATTTAGACAAGCACTGTGTTGGTGCGTTGCGCTAGGAAAGCTTCACTGGCATCAGATGAGAGTTATATTTGAATTTATTAAAAGTTTTTAGAAACTTTCAGATGTGTTCATTTACCAAATTATATCTTTTTCTGTGTCTATTTATTAAGGACAAGTGAGCTGTCAATTAAAGCAAATTAAACATGGACTATAGTTATTTGAAACATTAACAATTTTCAACTGTTTTAAGAAGAAAAGGCTTGTCTAACCTGGCAACAATAATCAAAGAGGGCAAGGCTTGGTAAAGGGTCAGTTAAACACATTACATGAAACAAGAACTTCATTATTCCAATCTCACCAATGCTGACAGAATCAGACAGGCTTATGTTAATGGAAATCAGCTTTTTTTGTACAGTAAGTAACTGTTGGAAGTAAGTTATTTTTCCTGTGTTCTCTGCAATAAGCAGGCAACACAAGCCCAAATAAAGTAAAAGTGCTGTTCTCTATCAGCTGATTGGAGTCACTGTTTCTTCACATCTCTACCAACAGACTTCATCACTCTGTGTATGTTAAAAAAATGATTATCATAAAGAAGTGAACTTTACCTGACACTTTAATTTGAACTGCAGTGCTCCACTCTGTTGTGGAATATGAATCAGTTCTGAGTTTTCCTCTGCACTTGTAATCTCCATCACTGAGTCGTTATAGTGATCGAAATATCTCTGCTTGTCTGAGCTGTAATAGATCTTCTGTCCCAGCTGGTTGTTTCCCACTCGTACTCCCAGGTGTCATCTTCTACATTCTGGATTTTACAGCTGAGTGAGATCATCTCCCCGCTGAACAGCTCTTTCCACTCAGGTTGCCCAGTCACAACAGCCTCATTTGGTACTGCACACGTTCAAGAGTTCCCAAAAAGAAAAAACAATAAGACAAAATTTATTCAAACTTAAAAACTTTCCAACTTAAAGATGGAAAAGTAAAGGACCAAAAAGAGCAATCCAAATCGAATCAATACTTGGTGTGGTCACTTGCTGCCTTAAAAACTACATCAGTTCTTCCAGGCACACTTGCACACAATTTTTGGGGAGCTCAGCAGGTCGATGTTCTTAACATCTTGGAGGCTGTGTGGTTGGAGTCTGGCTAAAATCCTTCCATCTCTTCATATAATCCCAGACACATAAGAAGATTCAAGATTGTGAATGGTAACAGGGATGACATCACAGACAGAGGAGGAAGTAAACTCACTGCATGTTGGCATCAAGGTTTCTCTGCATGGTTATTTTAGTGTTCAGACAACAGAAAAGAGAAACAAGGAAAACTCACTGGGGAGTTTTGAGTATCCTGTAAGCTCGGCTCATATTAAACACTTAAATTGGCTGTAGTGTGAATTAAGTTGTCTGGCTAACTAGCAGTGATGCAATTGTTTTTTTTAATACCTGATAAACAAACTTCAACGCATGTCAACCCATTTCTGCATCAGGCCTCTTGAGCAGAATCCCATAGCAGAGAACACCTCAGTCAAACTCTTTCTGAGTCCAGGAAACACTCCTTTCCTTTGTCTTTTGAATGCCAAAATTTCTGTCATGGAGTCAAGAGACATCCTAGACAGTCTTTGTTGATGTTCTCTGTGATATTCTACAGCAGAAGAAATAACTGATTTTCATGATCAATGAGCTCCAAAACCCCATGACGTTTGGGTCAGGCTAATATTTGAGCATCAATCATGTAATCTGTCATTGGCATTGGAGATATGATGCAACATTTTTTTTCAGATGTGACAGCCTTGATCTTTAACATTCATAAACGAAGTAGCCAAACATCTTTTAAGCAGTTCGTAAACAGGTATGTTTTGAGAGATGTAGTAATCTGAAAACTGACTCATTTGGTGCTTTAAAAGGCTTTACATATTTGTCAGTTAGCTCCATGCAAATTACTAAATAACTGTTGAAGGACCTGATGTTTTGTTGTCTAAACTTTATGTTCATAACTCCTTCGAACTTAAATCCCTTGGGTATATGAATCAGTGTCTCTAGTGTGTCAGACTTCAACCTAATGAACATCCAGTGATGAAGACCCACTAGAAATGTGTCAAAGATCTAATAGTAGGTCAAGATCTAAATGCTGTTGACTCTTGTTTCAAAATGATTGAAATCTTGGGTGTTTTCAGACCTTTTTGTTTTACATGTTTTTGTTCAAAAGCCAGAAGCACAAAATGTATTTGCAGCACACTTGCAGTCTTAAAAGAGATGTTGTATATGACAAATTCATATTTCACCAAAATTAATATTCTGGTTATTATTCATGGATGAAAATGAAAGGAATGTGTAATAGAGAAAAAAGAAGTTACCTTGAGCAAATGCACAGAGCAGTGTGGTCAGCACTAAAACAAAGATGAGCTCTTAATTAGAATTACATTCAAGGTTAAAAGGAAAAAAACTAAAACTGGCTTCTCATTTATGGCATCAGCTTTAATTGAAACAACAGCAGTCTTTCTGATAAGTTATTTTACATTTTTGGTAAGTTAGAAAAGTATTTGTAGCCCTTAATAATGAAACAGAAAAGAGAATGTAGGCAGCAATTTCAATTTCAAGTCTGACAAAACTGTGCCAGACTCACTGTTCATCCAGCAGTCCAGTAGTAAGTGCTCTGATATTTTTTGTGTTATTAAAACAGACAATATCCTGTATACTATACATACTACAGTGTCAAAAATTTAAAGCACTGATGTACTTACAGAATAGTCCAAGCACACAGAAAAAGGTTTGCTCCATCCTCAAGTTTGGATGTGATGAAGAAACTCTGCCCTTCCATTAAAGTAAATCTCAACTTGTACTTTTTCACACGGCAGCGTTAGAAGCTACGTTATATTAACAAGGAGAGAGAAGAATTTCTGTCAGATCTCTTTGCCTTCCTTCCTTTTTACTGAAACTTGAACACATGCTGTGGCTCTGACTACAAGCAACTTGACTAGTTAATACTTCCTGTTGGTTTCATAAAAAATGCCTTCATGAGAAATGGCTTCAGCTAGTTTTAAAAAAAGACGTAGATAATAAGTCCTATTCATGACACTATGACCAATAAATTCAGTACAGCATATATACTTTACATTTTTATTAAGACATATTGTTAATTTTATGATGAATAGGACAAATGTATATTTATAGTCATTTTGTTTTTTGAATATAAATGTGTGAAACATAAGCATCACTGTGCAGTACATTCTAGAGACAGAATTAGATAGATAAACCTTTTTTAATCATATGGGTACTTATGTTTTCATGTAAATATACAAGAGAGCACTATTGTTATCAAAAAGTTAATATAATTTTTTTATAAGGTGAAATCATGTTAGGGTTTGCAACTGGTGGCTTGCAGGCTACATATGGCTCTCCAAGTTACAAAATATGGCCAACCATTCAACTCTGAATTTGTAAAACATACACATCAATTAATTAAGATTAATTACAACCATTAAAAAGTAAAATCTGTGAAGTATTTAATTTTCCACTATGACACCATGAATACAGGCAAAATTTTAGATATTTCTATTATAGTATCTAAAATTGTGTTTCACATTTTTTTTTATTAAAGCTCAATTTTTATTTGCTAAAATGTTTTCAGTAAGTCTTTTATGAATCAATATGAATGCATATAGAGAAAAACAAAACTCAATCGAACTTAAGTGACCTTGTGTCTGGTACCTTGATCAGGAAACTTTTCTGAAAGAAATTTCAATTCTCAAAGAAACTACCTGGTACAATGATGAATTAATGAAAATAGCAGCATAAATTAGTTCATTTATTGCAAAAAAAAAAAAACATTCCATAAGTTAAGATTTTATGTTAAGCTTATTTTACTAACCTTTACTCTTAGTCTTAAACTTGCAAATATAGCTATTAATTCTGATTTAAAAAATAAAAACTATCTCTTGTTGAGGAAACATAAAGGTTTTCTTGATTGTTTTGTTGATGGTGTCCTTTAATGTGTGGCAATCTGGCCCTTTAAGACTGAGAATAGTATTTATGTGGACCTTCTGGTAAAAATAAACAGAATTTCACCTCTGAGCTAATATCAACTATCAACTTTAAATGCTGCAATTTCTATATTTTTTGTTCAAGGATCTATGCAGCACATAAACAGTGTATCTGGTTTGCAGATGATGAAGAACATTCAACTGATGGTATTGTGTTTATCTCTGACTTACCTTATCTTTAAATAATGTAGTTTTATGAGCATTAAAGAAAGAAAGAAAGAAAGAAAGAAAGAAAGAAAGAAAGAAAGAAAGAAAGAAAGAAAGAAAGAAAGAAAGAAAGAAAGAAAGACAGAAAGAAAGAGAAAACAAAACAAAACCATAGCATAGAGGGTGTAAACTGTCCCCACAGCAGACCACCTCTGTTTTCTGGTTTGGTTATTGACCACAGCACAAAAAGGCAGAGCTGAGCAGCAGCAGTGTGGGGTAGAGCTGTGGATTTAATGTGACAGCAAAAGATTACAACTCTGGGTTCATTATTAGATTCAAAGGGTTTTTATACTTCACCAATTTACAATACATTCCCATTAAATTAAAAAGGTACTTGAGTCATATTTTCATAAAGATATACAGGGACCACTTGAGTTACCACAAAGTTAAAATTAAAGGTATTTTGAAAAGTTAAGTAATGTTAACAATCACCATTTGAATCTAAAATTTCTGGTACTTATTTGCTCAAGGATCCGTGAACTACCTGAATATCTGATTTGCAATGGTGGGTCATTTAACTGATCGAGTAATGTTCAATCCCCCTGTTTTGGCAGCCTAAAGCTACGTTCACACCAAACACTACTTCGGATCAAAATCGCGTTGCTCACTAAAGTCACATTGTGTGTCCTTAAATATCTCTTTTTGGTCACCCATGGCTCAGTGACATCACGTCCACTTGAGTTTCACCGCAATCATATCACATAATAGGATGCATATGCTGACATTATTCCAACTGTATCCTCTCACTCACCTACCAAACACAAAACACTGCAGCTAGTGCCCTGCTGCAGCGTCGTCTGTGAGTTTTCCCTGGTCCTTCTAGGCGGAACTAATGTCCTCACTGACTAATGTTTCCCACATGGACATGGATTCTCACTCTGTCGTCCGGAATAAAAACTGCCTGTCACAGGTACTTTCACACACCCACACACCGCTGATTGGCTGTTGCCACACACGACATCGCCTGAAAAGATTAACTTTTTTAACTTTGGCAACACGCAACAAGTGAGGTGATCACCTTGAATGCAGCAGTCTATTGGCGGGAGGGTTAGCCCCGCCCCGTTGCGGCTGTACATTGACTTTGCATGGAGAGTGATCACGGAGGACACTCAAGTGGCTTTTGGTGTGTAGGCACCTTTATGCTGTGTTCTCACTGGACGCTACTTGTACTACCTCGGCAATCACTCTCCATTCAAATCAATGTACTGCCGCGATGGGGCGGGGCTAACCCTCCCGGGATGCGACAGACGCTTTTCACATCACCACATAGCTTGTTGCGCGATGTGAAAGTAAAAAAAGGTGATCTTTTCAGACGATGTCATGTGTGGCTATGTGGCAACAGTCAATCAGTGGTGGCTGTGACAGTGCCTGTGACAGACAGTTTTTCATCCAGACTACAGGGGAACAATGAAGGACATGTTGCAGACATTGACATCCTAATCAGTGACTTGGGAACAGATTGTGAAACATAAAAACAAGCAGATCTATCAGAACATGTTCTGGCTTATGGCGTCCTCTAGTGTCATAAAGCAGGAATCATTAGTTATCAATATCTGAACAAGACTTAATTTTAAATAACCTCCAACTGCAAGAGCTTTAAAAAAAACATGTCTTCACTTTTAATGCATGTAAACATTATTCTTTATTTTATTCTCTTCTTATTCTTGTTTTTCATCAGCATCACCTTTTTTTACTCCTACAAATAGCCATGAAAAAACAATTTTCACAAAATTTTGGGGCACATATCCTTTGCCAGATCATTTCTAGATTTACTTTCTATACAAAAATTAATTGCAGGTACTTAAAGGCAAAAAAAGGCAAATCCACATTTATGAAACGTCACAATTTGAAATCCAAATGTAAATAATCATAATGCCAGTGATTACAAATGTAAGGATAGAGTTTTTTCCTTTATCATTACTGGATCTTGAATTGTTCTTATAAATCCCAGATGTTATATTTTAAGTTAAATGAATAAAACAAACAGCTTATATTTATCATTTTAAAGCGTTTTTATTTCACAACATTTCTCCCACCAACACACTGCTACAATAATTCATATAATCATTCATACAATAATTCAGCTTTTATCTTCATACTTAAAAACATGTTGTTGATGAATCTTTGTGCCTGTACAGCATCATTTTGTGTTTAACTTAGTGAGCAGAAGCAGAAACAGACAGAACCACATCTTTTCACCGTGCCTTAGTCAGACTTGAGTCTTTTCACACTTTCAGAAAGTGGAACTGGGGTAAAGTTGATAAAGATGACATCACCAAACTCACACAAACTTGGGCTCCTGTGTTTGTCAGATTTCGATGCCAAAAAGTTTGCAACAACCACCGAGCATATTTTGTCTTTATTCAAGGCTGATGTTTCTAAAGCTGTAAAGCTGTCAAAGAATTAAAAATAAATGAAGAAATTTTAAACTCTAAAGCATTTCAGGAAAACAAGCAAACATCTGGAGGTGTAACAACTTTTGATGATTAGCAAAACTTTTTTAGAAATACTTTTAACATCAGTGATGTTTGTGTCTCACTCCTCCTGGATCAAGTCTTAATGTGCTGAATGCAGCAGAATTGAAATCAAAAGCAAACCTCAATTCCAATGAAGTTTGGACATTGTGTAAAAACTGAAATAAAAACAGAATACGATGATTTACAAATACTTTCAAACTTATCTAATAAAATACAAAGACACTACAAAGACACAATACATAATGAACTTACAGCATCTAACATTTTTTTTTAAAACATTTCTAATTTAAAAGTGTTTTTTTTTTATTTTAGCATCATTTTTTACTTTAAAATTTTTCCTGTACATGTGGGACTTCTGTTTATTATTTACAATATTAGACTTTCATTACCTTTGTGATGATCATTTATAGCTAGCTATTGAAGCTTCTTGGCACTTTTTATAATTCATTACTTTTGTTACTTTGGTGTTCATCGTCAAGAAATGATTTTTCTTACTGCAAAATGATATATTTTTTGTTTATTTTATTTTGGAACTTATCATGTAACATGTTTAGTTTTTGTTACTGATACTTTAATCCCGTAAAACATGTCTTAATAAATACTGCTCCATTAGTTAAAAGATAGATTTTTTGTGTCTTAAGCCTAAAATACATACAGTAGGTAAATAAATCAAACCACTTGTTTATCACAAAATTTTTCCATTAAAATGCATTTTCATCACTTCATTGTGCAACAAGCATGAATTTCACTCCTCACATGAGTTTTTTTTTTTTTTTTTAGCTCCTTGTCCTTTAACATTTCATATTTGCAACATTCACTCTTCATACTTCACAAGAAGAAAATACATGACAACATGAGTGTCAAATCTTCACTGCAAATGTTTACGGGCAAGAATTTTCTTCTTCATTCTTCATCCACTGCTGTGGTTTGTCGATACAGGCTATTATTGATCTGAAAGAAGAAACAAAAAACATGAGAGGACTGTGATCTTATGACATTTAGGTCTTTAAAGGTCCCGTGTCCTGGTGTCCCCATTTTGCCCCCTGAAGAGGTTCAGGTGCAGCTCTTTTCCCCTCCTCCATGGAAAAGCTCAGATCTGAGGGAGTGTGTGTGTGTTTAATGGGAAGCTATGCTAATGTGCTGATTGGCTGTCCAAACAAAATCTTATTGCAGGGTCGTCTGCCTGTAACAAGCAGAAAATGAAGATAGAGACTGTACAGCTATGACATAACAAACCCCAGGAAGTTCAAAACAGAGCGTTTTAAGTTTTTTTCTCCTTTAAAGAGGCAGAGCACATTTCTCTGTGAGGAGAGTTCAGGATGAGGAGTGATGTTTTTCCTCCCAAAGTGCCTTCTAACATTATATGGAAATAATATTGACTTTGCAGGACATGGGACCTTTGACTGTTTAAAACTGCATGAAGAAAATCACACCAATATAATTAATTTTATGTAAGGCTACATTATTACTAAGAGACTTACTTTATATGACCTCAGAGTAAACATGGTCTTCAGTAGAAGCAGGTCTCCAGCAATCTAAAAATAAAAAGACAAAACTATTTAACACTTTAAAGATGTTGTTGTTTTACTTAAGTGGATGTTACTGAGCCCATGGTACAAGTAAATATGAGTGCCAATAAAGGAACCTGCCATCTTTGTCCCTGTGGGGAGATATTCAGAGGCGGACAGTAACACAGTACAGTGGTACACAGCAGTACTTACTGCCACTGAAAGCCTCATAATTAACCCATGTATGACTAGAAAAGCTGGATTCATAATGATATCTATTTTAGTTTAGTAGTTATTCACCAAAATCACATTTTTCGCCATGGTGGTCATCCCCTTTCACAAGCCTATCCACCGTCTCTCTCCTATCAATAAAGGCACAAATTGCCAAAAAAATACATAAAAAAAAAAATCTATCCATTACTCTTTGAGTTATTTTGTTCACAGACGGACAGACAGACAGACAAACAAACTCTCCCGAAAACATAACCTCCTTGGCGGAGGTAACTACTCAAAAAACTACGCTGACAACAGGTTAAAGTAAGATTCTTACTAATCAGATTCTTTACATCATTTAACTTTTCCTCAACGAAACTCTTCTGTGAAGAACTTCAGTATGTTGGGAGTCACGTATCAAACACTAACTTCACTAAAACTGAACTAAATTCAAGCAATGTTCACTCTAGTAATGGCAATGTGCTGCTACTTAAGAGTGCGAGAGGATATTGTTTTGAAGCAGAGTACATAGAGGAAGAACTTCTTCAGATGGGGTCACCTGTAGAAGGAGGGATGGAGAACTGAGGAGCAGGACAGATTACAGATGCACAGACTGTGAGCCCATGTCTGCAAACTCCTCGGCTCAACCGTGGGACTTAGTAACGATGCCTCTCCCGGACCTTTCAATCAAAACTCTTTAATTATGTTAAACCTTCAAACTGCTGTCTTGTGTCGGGGTCCTGATCGGTAAAATGGATGCTGCAAACACAACACTGTCGCTCAGAGGGAGGAGTCCTGATGTCCATATTTAAAAGAACAAGCCAAATTTAGCAATTTAACAATAATGTTTTTGCTCCAGTGTCAACAACCTCACCCTGCTTCATCCTGCATCACTCTTGCCTAATTTAACAAGGGGAGCTTCTGGCAGAAGGATTTTGTTTCCCTTTGTTACATCATAAAATATTTCCTAAAACCAGCCTTATTTAGGTGTATTGTGTAGAATACTGTCGAGCCAACTTTGTTTTTTAGATGGTTTAACCTGTAATCGGGTTGATTATTTGTCTTTTGGTGAAACCATGTGAACCTATGTGTCAGGTACTCTTCACCCTCAGATATCTCCCCCCCTAAGGCCAAAGCTTGTAGGTTCTTTTATTAGCTCTCATATTTACAAGTGTCATGGGCCTCTAGCAACACAACTTAAAAACAAATGAACCCTCTAAGCAAAGGATAAACCTGGCAATTACCCTCAAGTTTTTACCTAAAGCCCAACACACACAAAGAGACTTCAATCTTAACTGACTTAAAAACTGTGTTGGACCCACATATTAAGACAAATAAAGGCATATTTTATAGTGTTAAGGTTCATTTATGCTCTTCATATGCATGAAAAAGCATGCGTCCGTTTCAAATGATGGGTCCGTCACTGCGCACGTATTTCCATGCGTCTTTTACTTTGGCAATGGATGTTGACCACTACATCCACCAGGGGGCTCGAATCTGTCTCTCACCGACCTCCACTTTTCCTTTGCATCCAACGAGCTAACATTTAGCTCCCTCCCAATCTCCTCCCAGCTGTTTTGGAGTTTGATTTTGTCTTGGTGTCCCGGATAAGTAACATCATATAAATGTTTGTGATTTCGCACCAGCTCACACAACTTTTCTTTGAAGAACCCTGCCATGTTCTTCTTCGTTTCTCTCCAGAGATGAGTATCAGGGTGACAGTAGCAACACTGCCCCCACGGTTTCCGGTGGTACTGCTCCATCGCTTCAAGGATACGCGTAGAAATATGGACGAAAAGAACGCTAAGGACAGACAGAGAGCTCTGTCCGTATCTGTATCCGTATTTAACGTTGAGCATAAATGAGCCTTTATTGATTGACAGCGTGTGGTGTAAGCTGATCATAAAACAACACACAAATCAACAGACTCTCCAACTACAGGACTTCTACTCGAGCAGTTTGTGATCTTGCACAGTCAAAAACAACCTTAGAGTAAACAAACATGGTGAACAACAACAGGAGGAAATAAGGCTAACTAGCGGTTAGCTTGTTAAGATGTCACTGGGGGTTGCAATTTCCATCCAACTCCTCATCTTATAAGTTTTTTACGCAAAATTTTCAGGTCAGGCTTTAAAGTTACTAGTTTTGCCACCAATCAACCAGTTTGTCCTCTGTTTCTAATGCCTTTACTTTCGCTAACATGACTATAATTGCATCCTGCTCCAGCCAGCTTGTTTGTTCTGTCCCATGTGATGAAACACAGGCCTGCTCAGCTATACTTGGTGCACTCTAAACACATCAGGATTTCTAATTTTTAATTTATACGAATTTAAGTGGAGGGGTCCTGATCCTCTTCCAAGACAATGTACATGGATAAAATGATGCACAGACAGTTTGGCCTTTGCCAACTTTGATGGAAGCAGGGATCCAAGCCGATATTCAGGCTGATTTTCTTGTAGTGTGTGCCCTACTTCAGAGCACTGTGAGTGACATGCCACAGAAACAGAAAGTATCTGAGTATCATTTTTCCTATTTAGTTATTTGGTACGAATGCTCTTAAAAATATTTTACCTGGATGATTTGTGGTGTCTTCAGAGACTTTGAGTGTTTCATAATGATCAGCATCGTCTGCAAAGAATAAAAATCACATCCATAAAGTTAACTTCATGATAATATCTTCTTTTGTCTGTGTCTCTGATGAGTCTTTGAAGGTGTGTTGAAAATAAACCTGAATGATTTATTCAGATACTGACATGCACGGGGTGAGCAGTATTCACCACGAGACCGTTGTTGGCAACCAACATAGACTGTACTTGTAGACGTAGTTGTTTCTCTAAAAAGAAAGACATAGAAAAAAAAAAACTTAGTGTGGAATATTGCAAAGTTTTAGGGTAATGACTCAAGTAAATGAAGAGAGGCAAACCAACCTGCTGAAGCATGTACCTGTAAAAAAAAATATATTCACTCTGAGACTGTTTAGTGCAGTAAGTTTGTCTTTTTCACGTCAGTTCATTGAAGAATTTGAAATAAACCACATTACAGAGGGTCTTACCTTTGGACTGCCTGTGGCAATACAGTAGGAGTACAATTATTGTAAGTAGACTGATAAAGAAAATGAGCACAACGATGACTGGAACTACAGGAAATGACGAAGTTTCATGCTTGGCCCCAACTATAATAAATAACAAAAAAATGACTGTTACTTTATTTTAAAAAAATTGAGTGATTTATTCATGAGTCATGCTGTATTATGGGGAAATAACCCATTTGCACAAATCCATGTTCTTAATTTAGACAAAACAGTCTTCATATATTTTAAATATTAATCTAACACTATCAGGGCCCTATCATGACTGTAAAAAGCACATAGCCTAAAAACAGGGCGTGCACACAAGTCTGTGGTGTGTCAGTCTACACTTGGTGACTTTAACTCAAATTCCTTCCCCAAACCATGGGGAGCAAAAACGTAGCGATTATTGTCTTGATTATACACCAGTCAGGTGAAAAATTATGATCAGCTGCATAACATTGTGCTGGTCTCCCTTTAGCTCCACAACAAACCTGAGATGTTCTGTGTATTCTGACACCTTTCTATCAGAATCAGCATTAAGTTCTTCAGCAGTCTGAGCAACAGGAGCTCGTCTGTTAGATCAGACCGCACGGGCCAGCCGTCACTCACAATGTGCATCAGTGAGCCTTGGCCACCCATGACCCTGTCCTCAGTTCACTGCTGTTCCTTCCTTGAATAACTTTAAATAGATACTGACCACTGCAGGCTGGAAGATGCTCTGACCCAGTCATATAACCATGACAATTTAGCACTTGTCAAACTCGCTAAAATACCATAGAGGGCAGGGAGGGACACATGCGAGAAGAAGTGATGGCTTGGGAGGGTGTAATGTACCATTAATGAGTTCTCAACAACAGAAAAATGCTGGTAGTCGAGCACTATAAACTCCATCACTATGTCGTTAATGGCTTTAGCCTATTCACTGTCTCTAAATAAGTTTTTACAGTTTTGTCATGAAGAAATCCACGCTGTGTTGTTGTTTTAGCCTTAGCATCTTTAGCTACCACTGCAGCTGCTTTGTATTCTTTCAATACAAATTGTCCTCTTTACTCCTCTTGGACTGATTTCTGAATTTGCAAACAGAAATGCTGTTGTTATCTTCTGCCACAGAGAGTAATGACCACACTGGTGAAGCCATGTTCATTGTTAGTCTGCCAGAAAGGGGGGCAGGCTTGGGTCCTTCTCGTTAGGTGTACTGTTTTTATTGTCTTTATCATTGTTTTTATTGTTTTTCCTCCAGTGCACTTTGAGATTTGCTCACAAATGTAAAGTGCGTTATAAATGAAATCCATTGTTATTATTAGGTGCATAGATGATGTAACTAATGCAACATGGCTTGTTTTGGGGCTACTGGGCCTGCAAACAATTTCCCAAATTTCATTCATTTATCAGATCTTTTTATCTGGTAAAATGTACATACCAGGTTGATAAATAATAACAACAATTTTTCCCCAAAAGGGCCAGTTTTTTTAAGGTCCAATAAATATTGTGCATTCTTGGATTCAATTGTTTGGTCTGGATTTTGTCTGCATCATTCATTCTTCTATTGGGCCACTGAAGACTTTGAAAACACTCTGGAGAAAGTATGAGATACGTTGATGCTCAGACTATAGTTGTATTTCATGAAAGCATTCAAATAACATTTACAGCAAAAAAATTGACGCTTTCTAATGAAACCTCATTATATTCAAAATCTCTAAACAGGATTAGATAAGTTTGTGTTTATATGGCTGAGACATTTGCACAAACTGTTTGAATGGCATGAGCACTCACATAAAGCTGACAACTGTGTCAGGAGGAAAATATGAAAGACGCCAGCACTGCATGACAAAACCCTTTGCACAAGATGTATAAGATCATGATGGATTTAGGGCAAGTTCTTTGACAGTGACATTACTTTAAATTCAGTCAGGTCATGTTTTCTCACTTCTTCTTTTGGCAGAGACAAAAACACTTGACTGACCTTTGATTGACATCCAGCTCTGATCAGACTCTCTCCCTGAGGTTTGACACTTGTAAAATCCCTCATTGGATTTTGTCACAGCAGAGATGTTCAGCTCCCTTCTGTTGTCATTTTGAATGAGTTTGTCATTGTGATAAAAAGACACAGAGGAAGAGGTATCTGTCTTTCTCAGTTTGCAGCTAAAGCTGACAGAACTTTCTTCAGTCACTGGCTGGACAGGGCTCACCAAGACTATGTCAGGATCTGTAAAACAAAAAAAAAAGGAATTTCAATGGAATCATAAGGTTAAAGAAACATATTCACAATGAATATCCAATCTTTCCTTTGTTTCTTTCTTTCTTTTGTTTAACATTTTAGCATCTGCTTAATACTTTGTGCTGTGTCTCTGAGTCACATCTCTAAGCCTTTTTTTTACTTCTGTGTCAAATCCAAACCTGGCGGCATGGGCGTGCACTGGGGGGCCGTGCCCTCCCACAGAGTCAGCTGTTCCCGTCCTGGACTAACAGCAAAGTTTTCTATTTATTTTATTTGAGTTTTGTTTTATCCATTGGAGTAAGCAGCTTCAGTTAATCAGATCTATCTTGATATGTCAATCCATTCAACCAATCCAACAGAACTAAGGCAACGTCTTAGCCAATCAGAGGTACAGGGGGGTGGGTCACTGAGTCATAGAAATTCCGAAAGTCAGGAAGCAGGAAGCAGCGCCATACATCTTCACTTCAACTAGAACCACAAACACTGAAGCCAACAGCCGCACTGCAGTGAACATTCATGCTAGCAGGGTTAGCTTCAGCAGCTAGAAACAGGAGGAGCAGCATGAACCTGCTGCCTGGAAGAAACATGAGTGATGTTCATGGAAACATTACAGCTATGAAGAACAGCAACAAGCTATCAGTCGAAGTTCTTAAAGGAAAAACACTGTAAACTAATACAATTGTACAAACTATGTGCTCAGATAACTCTGAGAAAGACAACAAATAGAGCTTCAAACCATGAATGCTTCTGATAAACACTATATTGCCAAAGGTATTCATTCACCTGCCGTGACTCACATATGAACTTAAGTGCCATCCCATTCCTAACCCATAGGGTTCAATATGATGTCGGTCCACCCTTTGCGGCTATAACAGCTTCAACTCTTCTGGAAAGGCTGTCCACAAGGTTTAGGAGTGTTTATCGGAATTTTTGACCATTCTTCCAAAAGTGCATTTGTGAGGTCACACCCTGATGTTGGTCAAGAAAGCCTGGCTCTCAGTCTCCGCTCTAATTCATCCCAAAGGTGCTCTAACAGGTTGAGGTCAGGACTCTGTGCAGGCCAGTCAAGTTGATCCACACCAGACTCTGTCATCCATGTCTTTATGGACCTGCTTTGTGCTCTGGTGCACAGTCATGTTGGAAGAGGAAGGGGCCAGCTCCAAACTGTTCCCACAAAGTTGGAGCATGGAATTGTCCAAAATGTCTTGCTGTGCTGAAGCATTCAAAGTTCCTTTGACTGTAACTAAGGGGCCAAGACCAGCTACTGAAAAACACCCCCACACCATAATCCCCCCTCCACCAAACTTTTACACTTGGCACTCTGTAGTCTGACAAGTATCGTTCTCCTGGCAACCGCCAAACTCAGACTCATCCATCAGACTGCCAGATGGAGAAGCGTGATTGGTTACTCCAGAGAACGCGTCTCCACTGCTCCAGAGTCCAGTGGCGGTGTGCTTTACACCACTGCATCTGACGCTTTGTATTGCACTTGGTGATGTGAGGCTTGGATGCAGCTGCTCAGCCATGGAAACCCATCCATGAAGCTCTCTGCTCCGTTCTTCAGCTAATCTGAAGGTCACTTGAAGTTTTGATGTCTGTAGCGATTGACTCTGCAAAAAGTTGGCAACCTCTTCGCACTATGCACCTCAGCATCCACTGACCCCGCTCTGTCAGTTTATGTGGCCTACCACTTGGTGGCTGAGATGTTGTCGTTCCCAAACACGTCCATGTTCTTGTCCTGAAAAACACCCCCACATCATAATCCCCCCTCCACCAAACTTTTACACTTGGCATAATGCAGTCCAACAAGTACCGTTCTCCTGGCAACCGCCAAACCCAGACTCATCTATCAGATTGCCAGATGAAGTAGCCCGATTCCTCCCTCCAGAGAATGAGTCTCCTCTGCACTTCATGCCTGAGTTGCTGTCGTTCCCAAACACTTCCACATTCTTATAATACAGCTGACAGTTGACTGAGGAATATTTAGGAGCGAGGAAATTTCACGACTGGATTTGTTGCCCAGGTGGCATCCTTTGACAGTTCCAAGCTTGTAAAAGCAGTCTGCATGCCGAGGTGCTTGATTTTATACACCTGTGGCCATGAAAGTGATTGGAACACCTGATTCTGATTATTTGGATGGGTGAGTGAAGACTTTTGGCAATATAGTGTATCTATAAGTCATTAAGACATGAAATTTAGAAATACGGTCCAGCAGGGTTAACCCTTGGGTCTCAATGTGACTTTTTTCTGCCACAACGGGATGATATCTAGTACTAACTGACCATAACTTTGACTAAATTCAAGAGAGTGAAAACATTTTTGGTGAGGAAACTTATTTCTACATAAATTTTGAAAATCTGATGAAAAAAACAATGTGTCAGAAACACACAGTGGACAAATTTACTAACATTTTGTCCTGTTTGGCTGTTTAAAAGCAACAAACTTTAGCTCCTATTAAAACATTTCATGTAAGTAGATCTTATGCTGCGTTTAGACCGCAAGCGACCAAAATCACATCACCCACTGAAGTAGCATTGTGCGTCCATAAATACCTCATTTTGGTCCCTGTTGCTGTCGGCCGTCGCTCGGTGACGTCACGTCCGCTCGAGTTTCACCGCGATCATATCACATATCATATAATAGGATGTATAAGTGGACATTATTCCAGCTGTATCCTTTTCACTCACTGATCAACAGTGTTGGGAGTACCGGCATTAGAAATAACGGCGTTGGTAACGCTGTTATGTTTTCCCAGTAACGAATAATCTAATGAATTACTTTTTCATGTGTTATAACGCCGTTACCCATTACTGACAGTGAAATGTGGCGCGTTACTTTGCATCAATGTCAAGCAGCTGTTATCTGACCTGCCTCACCCTCAAATCCCATGGCACGCGGAAGCGCCGTGCCGCAGTCTGCTCTGACAGACAAACCCCAATGAAAGCAGCGCGCTGAGGAGAGCCGCAGCACTCAGCCCCGCGGGGGGGGGGCTGATCCCCAGAGATGCACAGGCTCTCATGAGACGAGCGATGTTAAAGCATGTCATAGACTGAGAAAGAAATAAACTACACCTCACTTTGCTTCTCTAAGGTCCTTTTCCTGGTCTCAACCACACAGCTTCGTGATTTATTCAACTTTTATCCGCCTATATCCTTGTATACTTGTTTGGTGTCATTTATACAGTGTTATATATTTCTGTACCTCTACGATTTCTTTGTTCATGGTGTCGTGTCGTCTCTGGGACTCTCTGACGGACTGCTGTCCTGATGCTTGTGCCTCCGGTTTTGACATAATGAAAGAATTGAGGAAATTTACGGTCGAGAGTCCACGCATTGTTTAATTTTGAAACTTCCGAATACTCCACACGTTGACTTCCTGTCTGGTGCTTTCTTAAAGGCAGTGAATTTATGAGGTTTGGAAGCGTCCATGCAGAAAATAGACCTGAAGCGAATCTCCAGCCTTGGCACTAGGCTTGTCACGATACCAGAAATTTAGTAGTCGATACCAATACCACTTAAATTCTTCGATACTCGATACCATTCGATACCATGATAAAAATGAAAAAATCCCCTGTAGTTCAACATACACTCCTTTATTTGAACAAAGTGAACAACAAACAATATTATGCTTAAACTGAAAGCGTCCTTTCTTGTTGGCTGTGTATCTTGATGCTGGCTTTGCCCGGCCTGTCCATGTCACTGTCCTCCTCTGGCTTACACTGTGAAAAGAAGATTTAGATTTGGGTATAGCTTAATGACTGTATGAGAACAACAGAGGCAATACTAACACACACAGAGACAGAGAGAGAGAGAGGGAGCAGCAATTTACTGACATGGAGGTGACACTTTTTTAAAACCTTTTTATTTGACAGTGCCTATTGCATTTACTACTGTACCCTATTGATGATCTTATTTTGCTTACTTTATTTCTAGGACCAAATAATATGATACTTAGATACTAGGATAATTTAACTAGCTAATGCACATGTCTATAACATATGAAAGCATTCCCTACACCTGCTTCCTCTACTCACTGTCAGTGTTTCCTGTTCTACTCTCCACAATCAAATTAAATGTAAAGTTATTGGATGTGAAAAGTATGTGAACAAAATACACATGATTCTGGGCAAGTAGCCTCCGCATTGATTTACGTTCTGAACCAGCCTTTACACAGAGCCATAATCAAAGTAGGTTATTTACTCGCCCATATCTCAGTTATTGATCACAGCTGCTTCTGTTGATGTGTCGTCAGTGTCATCCTGTTGCACAGACAGGATGTTTTTAGCATTGACGACTTGCTATCATGCTAAGCTCCGTGCTAACTAAGCTAACTCCGTTTGACATCAGACACGCTGCACTGTTTTCTTTTCGTCCCTTCTTGTAGTGACCACACACTTGGGACACTCGCTGCCATTTCTTCTGTGGACTCTTTCTTTTCTGTCCCTCTCTTTTCACTTCCTTCATGATTTTACAAGCCGCGCAGCAGCGGAGGTAGCAGCGAGGCTGGGCATGTTACTTTGCCGTGCAGCTCATTTACTATGGGCTGGGCTCATCTCATCATTGTAACATTATTAGATATGAGCAACAGTGATAACACGTGAATTCTAATGCACTCACCTTGAATTCTCTGTACGAGTCTGGATGCTTGTCTTTTAAATGTTTCGTTGTTGACGAGCCGGTTGCATGTGCCTCCGTCATGTCGAGTGTCGTTGTTCTTCGCATGTGATCAGCACTGTGTGAGGGTTGCCAGATAATCGCTCATTTACAGCCAAAAAAACAACGCTAATGAAGTGGCCAGATCTGGCGCCTCGGTACCAACGGTACTTTGGGTAGTCTAGAAAAGTCAGTACCGTCACATTTTCTGAATCTTAGTACCGACTTGGTACCGAAGTATCGGTTCTCGTGACAAGCCTACTTGGCACGCGCTGGCACTGCACCAACACAGAGCTGCACGGCGCCCTTGAAACGTGCTGAGGAGCACTTCGCTCCCATTCTAGTCTATCAGGCAAATTCCACTGCGGTGCCAACTGCTGCAGCAGGTAACAACAAGGAAGGACACAGACACATAGACAAACAGTTGAAGCAGCAAAAGCTTTTTCAAAAAAGTAACGCATCAATTAATTTACCTGGTAACTAATTACAATTATGAAGGAGTAATTCCGTTAGTAACTCAGTTTCTTTTTTGGGAAAGTAACTAGTAACTATAACTAATTACTTTTTTAAAGTAATGTGCCCAACACTGCTTATCAAACACAAAACACTGCAGCTGATGCCCTGCAGCAGCATCATCTGTAAGTTTACCGCGGTCCGTCTAGGCGGAACTAATGTCATTGAGGACATTAGTTCCGCTTAGACGGAACTCATCCGCCCTGTAGTACGGATGAATAACTGTCTGTCAAGGGTACCGTCACACGTACACACACCGCTGATTGGCTGTTGGCACACAGCCACTCACGACATCATCTGAATAGATTAACTTTTTTTTATTCTGACATCGCGCGACAAGCTATGTGGCAGTGTGACAAGCGGCTGTCACGTTGCGGGAGGGTCAGCCCCACCCTATCGTGGCTGTACATTGACTTTGCATGGAGAGTGATCGCCGAGATAGTACAAGTAGCGTCCAGTGTGAACGCACCTTTACGCATTGCTTTGTCTTCTGACGCTCTTCTATCATATAGAGTACATCAAGTCTTGTGAAGACATAAACTCAGAGACCAGCAGTCACCCTGTGCAGTGCGGCAGAGTAGTCTCAAGTTTTTCAGTTTCATGATGTTTTCACATGCAGTTACATTTTGGGGATGTCATGCTGCGAGCATAACTTTCTGCATCTGTTAAAGGGCAGATGAACCTTGAGCAGGGATGGGCAACTTTGGTGCCCATGATGGCCACATCAATGTTGTTCTTACTATTAGAGGGCAATTTTTTTTTACCAATAGAGAACAGTGTTTAGAAAGATGATAAAAATAACTGATCTAAAAAAGAAAAATTCTCTACATTTTCAATGAGAACCCTCATTTCTACATTTATTCTGATTCTAAGTACAATACCCGAAACCAGTGAAGTTGGCACATTGCATAAATTGTAAATAAAAACAGAATACAATGATTTCCAAATCCCTTTCAACTTATATTCAATTGAATACACAGCAAAGACAAGATACTTAACGGTTGAACTGGTAAACTTTGTTATTTTTTGCAAATATTAGCTCATTTGGAATTTGATGCCAGCAACATGTTTCAAAAAAGCTGGCACAAGTGGCAAAAAAGACTGAGAAAGTTGAGGAATGCTCATCAAACACTTATTTGGAACATCCCACAGGTGAACAGGCTAATTGGGAACAGGTGGGTGCCATGATTGGGTATAAAAGCAGCTTCCCTGAAATGCTCAGTCATTCACAAACAAGGATGGGGCGCGTGTCACCACTTTGTGAACAAATGTGTGAGCAAATTGTCCAACAGTTTAAGAACAACATTTCTCAACGAGTTATTGCAAGGAATTTAGGGATTTCATCATCTACGGTCCGTTATATCATCAAAAGGTTCAGAGAATCTGGAGAAATTGCTGCACATAAGCGGCAAGGCCGAAAACCAACATTGAATGCCCGTGATCTTCGATCCCTCAGGCGGTACTGCATCAAAAACCGGCATCACTGTGTGAAGGATATCACCACATGGGCTCAGGAACACTTCAGAAAACCACTGTCAGTAACTACAGTTCATCGCTACATCTGTAAGTGCAAGTTAAAACTCTACTATGCAAAGCCAAAGCCATTTATCAACAACACCCAGAAACGCCGCCGGCTTCGCTGGGCCCGAGCTCATCTAAGATGGACTGATGCAAAGTGGAAAAGTGTTCTGTGGTCTGACCAGTCCACATTTCAAATTGTTTTTGGAAACTGTGGTCGTCGTGTCCTCCGGACCAAAGAGGAAAAGAACCATCCGGACTGTTATAGGCGCAAAGTTCAAAAGCCAGCATCTGTGATGGTATGGGGGTGTGTATTAGTGCCCAAGGCATGGGTAACTTGCACATCTGTGAAGGCACCATTAATGCTGAAAGGTACATACAGGTTTTGGAGCAACATATGTTGCCATCCAAGCAATGTCTTTTTCATGGACGCCCCTGCTTATTTCAGCAAGACAATGTCAAGCCACATTCTGCAGGTGTTACAACAGCGTGGCTTCATAGTAAAAGAGTGTGGGTACTAGACTGGCCTGCCTGTAGTCCAGACCTGTCCCCCATTGAAAATGTGTGGCGCATTATGAAGTGGAAAATACAACAACGGAGACACCGGACTGTTGAACAACTTAAGCTGTACATCAAGCAAGAATGGGAAAGAATTCCACCCCAAAAGCTTCAAAAATTGGTCTCCTCAGTTCCCAAACGTTTACTGAGTGTTGTTAAAAGCAAAGGCGATGTAACACAGTGGTAAAAATGCCCCTGTGCCAACTTTTTTTGCAATGTATTGCTGCCATTAAATTCTAAGTTGATGATTATTTGCAAAAGAAAATAAAGTTTCTCAGTTCGAACATTAAATATCTTGTCTTTGCTGTGTATTGAATTGAATATAAGTTGAAAAGGATTTGCAAATCATTGTATTCTGTTTTTATTTACAATTTACACAACGTGCCAACTTCACTGGTTTTGGGTATTGTAGTTTCCATAAATTACCTTCTAAAGCTGTGTGTGTTTTATAAATTCTAAATGAATTAAAATGCTCAAAAGCTTTTCCAAGTATGATAATACAGTGTTCCTCTGAAAATCACTTTTTCTTTGTTGCATGACTTGAAAATTTTTGGAGATGCTAGTTTTCATCCCAGTAGTACAGACATGTATCTTAAATCAAAATGAGTGATGCCAACATTTATATTTTGAGCTCAAAAACAAAGGGAATTGCTCAATTTGACGAGCTTAACATGGACCTACAGCCAAAGGTATTTTTTACAGCAATGACCAGCTGGTTGTTGTAATATAATTAGTAATTTTATGTTTAAGACTTTCACAGAAAACATAACAAATCATTATTTCCTGTAAACAGCAAAGCAATTAATACTTACTAAAGATTGTTGTAGCAATTTTGCCTTTTTTTTCTAATTGTGCTGCTTTATATGTTTGTACATAAGACTGTAAAGGCAAATCAGACTGAAACTCAGGACAGACTGTCATCTTCATGATTACAATATTAGAAATTGTAAATTGACTAACAGGCCGTATTTGGTGAAACTGCATGTATCACCTTGTCACCAGTTGCCCACCCCTCCTGACTGGCACTTACATGTCACCTGTTTCCAGAACAGCCACAAAATCGCTGATAACAGTCGGATTAACCTCGACAGCACAGTCACCAAACATTACTCTAACACAATAAGTGGTACCCAAACAGTCTGTGCTGTAACGTTATGACTTGAACCGATAACGATCAACAACATTACCAATGAGCAAAAAGAGGGGCACACGCTGGACTGGTCACAAGCCAATCACAGGGCCAACACAGAGACACACAAACTCAAACCAAAACAGGCATGTTTTTGAACTGTGGGAAACTTGAATAACCCTGGAAACCCATGAATGCACAGATGGAGCATTCAAGCTCCACAAAGAAGACCCGATCAGAAACAAGAGTTAACGCAGCAACCCTCCTGCTGTAGGAGAACATAATCAGCTGCTGCACTAACTTGATGGCCCCTAAATAATATTTGTCAACACTAATAATGTGTTATAAAAGAATAAATATATCAGATCATACTGTTCTTCGTGATGTTGACCGCATTGCTGAACTCTCCTGATCCAGACTCACACCAGTACACACCACTTCTTGCGCTGTAAGTTCCAATGGTGCACGTTGATTCATTAGTTTTCTTCCACTCAGAGCAAACACTCAAAATGTGCTCTGGAAAACTCCTCACTCTCCATTGAGAAGAGTTTCCAGAACAGAGCAGGGACACAGAATCAGAGAAAAGGTGTTGCACTCTGTCAGGAGTCACCGTGAGAGATGCTGATGGATGAAGATCTGGAAAAAAAAAGATTATTATAATAATAACTTTATTTGTATAGAAGTTTATAAAAAGAGGTTTACAAAGTGCTTTGACAAACAGACAATAATTACAAGAGCTTCAGCCCCAAAATAAATTAAAAAAAAGTTTAAATCAAGGCACTGTTACAGAAAACACGTGTTGTCATTAGAAACCAAACAAGACAAGAACATAAAATGAGACCATGAGGACCAAAATAAAAGCTGAAAAACATAAAACCAGAATGAAAAAAGTAAAAATGGTGTGAAAAAGACAATATTAGTAATGACAATAAATATTAAAACAATAATAGCAATGATAGAATTAAACAACAGACATGAGCAGGAGATAAAACAACAAAAATCTAAAAAGCTTATCTATAAAAGGATTAAAAGTGTTACAAAAGTGAGGCATAATTAGGTCAAATCGGAACTAAAAGTAAGACATGGCAAGAATACTCAAAAAAAGTTTTAAATTGAAGAAGGAAGATTTAATAGTCATAGGAGGTAAACTGACAAGAGCAATACTTAAAGAGAAAAACAAAAAGACAGTAAAGCAGAAAATAAGATGGTTGGTCTATTGTATTAATGGTTAAAGTAACACAACAATTTTTAACTTGAATATAGCAGATCTGTGGTTATTAAAGTAAATTCACATTTAAAAGAAGTTCATTCAACTTTTTTTTTTAATCAGTAAGGCTGTAGAGAGGAAATAAGTCATTGAAAATAGTTATTTAAAATGAAGCACCTTCAGGTCATGATATATTAGCATGCTAATTAGTAGCATTGTTGGTGCGTATTAGTCATGATTAGGATCATGAATACTGGTGTGTATTGGCATGAAGCTGGTGCTATGAAATGTACTGCAGTATCACAATTTATCAAACTATGACAAGCAGGGCAACGTGCTGTGATGGTTTCACTAAACAGTTGAGTTATTGAACTTAGTTATGGTACTAATAACCCAAGTACTATTGTAACAAGAAAATACAATTTATGATCAGAGCAGTGTTGTTTGTGATCACAGCATCATAAATAGATTTAATTTGTCCGTTTCAGTAACAAAAAATAATAACCTCACATGTAAGAGGGAGGCAGAGTCAAAAGGCTGAAAGTCTGTTACCAGCAAACATTCAAAGTCAAAATTACAAGACAACAATTACAATTACAAGCCCTGATTTCGTATCAACGTATTTCAACTAATAAAATATTGATGCAGAGTCCTGCTGCTGAATTTCATTGTGTAGATACTTTCAGTTTCAAAAGCTTGATTCGAAGTGTGTTAACTTTTGTATTAGTGCTGTGAAGGAGTATTGTCCCTTCATAATTAAACTAAATTGGACAAGATTGTTAAAATAGGCACAAACATAACTGGGGAAGAAAATAGCAGCATCACCACCTGACATACCGACAAACACTGACTCTGACAAACAAGATCAGAGGGGACCCACAGCACCACCTCTGGTCTGAATTTGAGCTCCTAAACTCAGGAAGCAGGTACAGGATGAGGATGAAAAGAGGCCTCACATCATTTGTACAACAGAACATTCAGCTGCTGAATGAACTCTGACCTCACAACATGAACTTTACACTTTAAAGACCCTGAACATGATCCAGCTGACATCGAGTCATGTGATGCTTAAATTATCATTTTACTCAATCATTTATTATTACCTCCGCCAAGGAGGTAATGTTTTTGAGAGAGTTTGTTTGTTTGTTTGTCTGTCTGTCCGTCCGTCTGTCCGTGAACAAAATAACTCAAAAAGTTATGGATGGATTTGGATGAAATTTTCAGGAAATGTTCAGCATGGGAAAAGAAAGAAGTGCTTTAATTTTGGTGTTGATCAGGATCAGCGTCTGGCTGCCATGACAAAAAATTTGATTTTTGTGAATAACTACCGAACTAAAATAGATATCATTAGAAAAGCACTTGGAGAGCGCAGACCTCCGCCAGCGCCACAGTCCTCACCGATCTTGTGATTTTCACCATAAATATTAGTCCAACCATTATTTCATTTAAATATGACCATGAAAACATACCATTAGCAATTG
This sequence comes from Scarus forsteni, assembly GCA_036419115.1. Classification (NCBI taxonomy): domain Eukaryota; kingdom Metazoa; phylum Chordata; class Actinopteri; order Labriformes; family Labridae; genus Scarus; species Scarus forsteni. The sequence continues at coordinate 11,909,056 of JAZDUH010000544.1, forward strand.
GTTTCAATTGGAAATCACATTTTTCGCCATGGCGGTCAGACGCTGATCCGGATCAACACAAAAATCGAATCAGTTCTTCCTTTTCTCATGCTCTCCCCTCTCTTTTCTCTTCCTTCATGATTTTACAAGCCGCGCAGCAGCGGAGGTAGCAGGTGCGTTGTGCCACAGAAATGACCGTCCGTGTCAGACACCATGCACTATTTAGTAGTCCAGATATATATTTTATATGTATAATTATATATTAAACGAGGCTTCGAGGCACAAAATTTAATTCGAGGATATTTTGTAATCGAGTACTCGCGAATATTCGAGGAATCATTTCAGCTCTAGTTCTGTGTGTCTAAAACTTATGTTAGTACTGAGGAATTAATCAAGGTAACACTATTCTACTTCACTACAATCACCATGAATAAGCTGCTTTTTATCATATTCAGTGACTTATGGGCTGTTTGTTATTACCTCCGCCAAGGAGGTTATGTTTTCAGGAGAGTTTGTCCGTCCGTCCGTCTGTGAACAAAATAACTCAAATAGTTAAGGATGGATTTTAATGAAATTTTCAGGAAATGTTCAGCATGAGAAAAGGAAGAACTGATTCGATTTTTGTGTTGATCCGGATCAGCGTCTGACCGCCATGGCGAAAAATGTGATTTCTGTAAATAACTACTGAACTACAACAGATATCATTATGAATCCAGTTGCTAATGGTATGTTTTCATGGTCAAGGAATCTAAATATTTAGATGAAATAAAGGTAGGACTAATATTTATGGTCAAAATGACAATATGGCTGAGGACTGTGGCGCTGGCGGAGGTCTGCGCTCTCCGAGTGCTTTCTAGTTATTAAAGTTTTATCACTGCTTTAATTCAGCATTCACATCAGAAGACTTTGGCTTGAATAAATTAAATCTAGTAGAACTCTTGTAGTAAATGACCCTTAAAAATTTCCAGTTGTTGTTAAATCTGTGTCTAACACTTAAAACTCTGAGAGTTGTTGACTATTGTGAATGAATAAAACCTTTATTGCCTCTCAGGAAATTTGTCTTGCACAGAGAGCCGAAAAAACACAAACTTCATCAGACAGCAACAGCCACACAGAACAACCAATAATAACATTTAATAGTTAGCCAAGAATAAAAAGATTAAAATGACAGTAACTAGAAAAGCACTCGGAGAGCATAGACCTCCGCCAGCGCCACAGTCCTCACCCATCCCTCAGTCCGTCCGTCTGTCCGTCTGTCTATCTGTGAACAAAATAACTCAAAAAGTTAAGGATGGATTTTAATGAAATTTTCAGGAAATGTTCAGCATGTTCAGCAAGGAAGAAGTGATTCGTTTTTGTAGTTGATCCGGATCAGCGTCTGGCTGCCATGACGAAAAATGTGATTTTTGTGAATAACTACTGAACTAAAATAGATATTATGAAACCAATTGCTAATGGTATGTTTTCATGGTCATATTTAAATGAAATAATGGTTGGACTAATATTTATGGTGAAAATCACAAGATCGGTGAGGACTGTGGCGCTGGCGGAGGTCTGCGCTCTCCAAGTGCTTTTCTAATGATATCTATTTTAGTTCGGTAGTTATTCACAAAAATCAAATTTTTTGTCATGGCAGCCAGACGCTGATCCTGATCAACACCAAAATTAAAGCACTTCTTTCTTTTCCCATGCTGAACATTTCCTGAAAATTTCATTAAAATCCATCCTTAACTATTTGAGTTATTTTGTTCACAGACGGACGGACGGACAAACTCTCCTGAAAACATAACCTCCTTGGCGGAGGTAATAACAAACAGCCCATAAGTCACTGAATATGATAAAAAGCAGCTTATTCATGCTGATTGTAGTGAAGTAGAATAGTGTTACCTTGATTAATTCCTCAGTACTAACATAAGTTTTAGACACACAGAACTAGAGCTGAAATGATTCCTCGAATATTCGCGAGTACTCGATTACAAAATATCCTCGAATTAAATTTTGTGCCTCGAAGCCTCGTTTAATATATAATTATACATATAAAATATATATCTGGACTACTAAATAGTGCATGGTGTCTGACACGGACGGTCATTTCTGTGGGCAACTACCTCACAACGACTGCTGCTGACTTGTAAAATCATGAAGGAAGAGAAAAGAGAGGGACAGAAAGGAGAGAGTCCGCAGAAGAAATGGCAGAGAGTGTCCCAAGTGTGTGGTCACTACAAGAAGGGACGAAAAGAAAACACAGTGCAGTGTGTCCGATATCAAACAGAGTGAGCTTATCATGTAGCTTAGCACGATAGCACGTTGTTAGGGCTACAACTATTACTATTACAGCATTTTAAATATGCTCATCACAGACATGCGTCCTCTTTCCATGGTGGAGGACACAGGATTTAAGAACATGATCAAGGATTTCAATCTAAACTACACAATGCCCTCCAGAACACACTTCACAAATATAATTGCAGAATTATATTACTGCTTTGTAAATCAGTATTGTATTGGCTTTGTTTTAAGCCAGTACTGGTTTAAACTTTGAAAGTTGTTCAAATAAAAACCCTTTTCTGAGGAATGAACAGCATTTGGTTGCTCATTTTGAAAGCCCTAACATGTTGCATTGTATACAATTGATTTATTTGTTTAAAAACAAAAAAGTATATTTTGTTAGAGTACTCGAGTACTCGAAGAAATAATTGACAGAGTACTCAAGTACTCGAAGAAATAATTGACAGAGTACTCGATTCCAAAAATACTCGATAGTTGCAGCTCTACACAGAACATACAATATCTACTTCTTCATGCAGATAAAAGTGTAGACAGACTCACCTCCAGACCAAACAAATTGAGGATCACTGTATTGAGTGTACAGTTTATTTCCTCTTCCAGCTCTGCATACATATCCTGTCGTGTGTGTCCGTCCATGAACAATGTAAGAACGATGTTCAGTCCCATTACTGCTTTCAGAGAGCAGCTCATGGTTGTAGGAGTCTCCTGGTGGTTTGGGAACAGCTTTATACCAGAATAACCTCCATCCATCTGATGGATGCTTCACCCCACAGGTCAGAGTCACTGAGTCTCCAGGACTGGGCCATGATGGAGAGGCACTGAGGACTGGCCTGAGTGGACCTGTCGATAAAATAATTGAGCAAGAAAAAATCTCAATAAAAAAAAATAATGAAAATTCTAGGTTGTTTATTATTCTGATGTGAATAAATCTGACTTACTTAACAACACTGTCAGTGTAACTGAGTCACTCCAGTTTGTTGAAGACTGATCAGCTGTTTTTATGCCCTTACATCGATACTTTCCTGAATCTGACATATAAGCGTGCTCAATGGTGAATTTCTTTTCCTTTGGAAAAGGATAAAGTTTGTGTGAGCTGGTTATGTCCCACTCAAACTTCCACTCAGAATCTTCTCCACCCTCAATTTCACAGGTTAGAGTGATCTTCTCTCTACTGTAAACCTCAGTCCAGGTGGGCTGCAGAGTCACAACAGCTTTGTTTTCATCTGTTAACATTCAAGATTTACAGTCAGTATGAAAAGACAAACATTTAAAACCTAATTTAACATGATAAATATTATCACACTCACTGTTTTTGTGGATTGTTATTGTCTGACTTTCTCCTGTAGAGTAAGCTGGGTCTCCTCTAAATCCTTGACATGAGTACAGTCCCACCTCTGAAAAAGTCATCTGTCCAGACGAGCTTAAAAACTTTTTCTTTGAGGCAGAAGCTGAACTTTGTTGGTAAAAATAATGTTTCCAACCAGATGACTGTCTCACTGAGCAAGTCAGAGTGACGTTACCTTCTGGAGGGATACCCAAGTTATCTGCACTCAATTCAGCATTTGGTTTTCCTTCTGTGAAGTTCAGTACAGAGACAGAAAAGGTCATTATTTAACTGATGACTTCAACATGTAGAAGTAACAATAAATTATTTCTCCATCTCAAAATAGTAACTTTTAGGTCAAACTTATGATAGGAGGGCTTCCACAGAGAGAACTGAGTCTATCAAACATCCTCTGAGCACCTGATCGTCTGTGTATTGGGCAGTTTTGATATTGAACAGAAAGCTATTGTTAGTCACGCTTATTACTTCCACCTAGGAGGTTATGTTTCTGCCGGCGTGCATCAGTTTGTTTTTGTGACTGTCGTAAAGATAACTCAAAAAGATCATGATATTTTGATTCTGTTTTCAGGGAACGTTGGTCATGGCACAAGAGACGTGATTAGATTTTATTTTTATTTTTTTTTATATTTTATTTTAAAGCTTTTTTTTTATACATAATACAAAATGGCAACCAGAAACAACATAATAAAGCAGACATCACAAACCTAACAAAACAAAACAGAACAAATAAGCTGCCCTCTCAAGAAAAAACAGAGGAGTGTGTCCATGTCAGTCCAGTGATTAATAATGTCCATTTGCTAAACAGAGGCCAAAGGCAGAGTCCATCAAAACCGAGAAGTGAGTGCTTGAGCGAGACACAGGACAAAGACAAAAGGACCAAATACCAACATATTACCAAGTGAACCGCCCATGGCGATTATGTACAGGAAAGCATCAAAAGAAAGACAATCAAGTACTAGTATGTGACCTTTCCTTCCTTATGTAGTAAATGAAAGGACCCCATATCTTAAGAAATTTTGGCTGCAAATTAGCCAGAGAATACCTGATTTCTTCAAGATACAGACAAGAAATTATATCATTTAGCCAGGTTTTAAAACAAGGAGGAGAAGTGGATTTCCACTCTTTCAAAATGATTCTTTTTGCTATAACCATACCAAACCTCAAGGATTGTTGCAAGGTAGAGGGGAGGGTCAGGGAGTGATTGGAGCAACCCATTATACCAGTTAAGCAGTCAGGAGTAAGGTCTATGCCATATGCAACACTGTACAGATTAAAAATATATAAGCCCCTGAGTTTAGGGCATGACCAGAAAAGGTGTCCTAGAGTTCCATCACCCAACCCACACTTATCACAAGTAGCAGAGACAAAGGGAAAAAGCCTATTTAATTTAGTTTTTGAGTAATGTAACCGATGAATAACTTTAAACTGGATAAGTTGAAGTTTAGCATTGATGGAACAAGACTTGATCCTATCAGCCCCCTGGCCCACAGCTCATCTGAAATGTCCACTCTAATGTCTTTAATCCATGCTACTCTAATATGGAGAGATGGGGTTGTAGAAGCAAAAACATTAACTAGTTGTGATATTAACTGTTTTGAGGTGGGAGGTTTTGTCATTAAATCATAGAAAAGATGTTGTTTGGGCAATGAGTCTGAAAGAGAAAAAAATGAGCTAACAAAGCTTTTGATTTGAAGATAGCGAAAAAAATGACCTGAAGGAAGATTAAATTTTGTTTGTTGTGTAAAAGTTGCAAACTGATTGTTAATATAAAAATCTTTGATTGTAGACAATCCTCCATCTGACCAGCGTGTAAAGACCACATCTATCAGGCCTGGTTTAAATAAAGGGTTTTGGCGGATAGGAGCATAGGTGGATAGTTGTGGGAGACCCAACACTCCTCTAATCTGTTTAAGAATCTTGTATGTGTTGCAGAGAATGAAATCATTATTCAGCTGTTTAGAAGATATATTTATATTTGAAAATAGAATGGCTGACAAAGAGGCTTCTGTAAATTTAGTAGCTTTATCAAGTTCAATCAACAACCAGCTGGGGTAAGACGCATTGGACTGTTCTGTCGAAGCTGGAATATGATTCCAAAAAATCCACGCTCTAGCATTGCATGCCCAATAATAATGGCGAAATACGGGGAGGCCAAGTCCACCCTCAACAGGGGGTTTCTGAAGATGCGCTTTGGAGATACGGGGAGGTTTGTTAGCTCAAAGAAAAGGCATTGTAATGGAATCAATTGTTTTGAAAAAGGAAGACGTATGAAAAATTGGTACATTTTGGTAGATATAAGTAAACTTAGGGAGAACTATCATTTTTATTATATTAATTCGGCCTATTAAGGAAAGGGGAAGAAGTTTCCGTTTTTCTATCATAGTTTTTAATGCATCAATTATGTTTAGATAGTTGAACTTATAAAGAAGTTTTGGATTTCTTGTGATATTTATTCCTAAATATTTAAATTTATCATCAGAAATTTTAAAGGAAAACTTGCTAAGAAAGTAGTGATCAAGGCCATCAGACAGGGGCATAAGGATGCTCTTGTCCCAATTAATGGTGAACCCAGAAAGCTGACCAAATGCCCTTATTAAATCAAGAAGAGGTGAGAGTGACGTTTTTACATCGGATAGTGTCAATACCACATCGTCCGCATACAGACCTATAGTAGAAATAGATGAGCTGCATGGTATACCAATAATCTTAGGACTTGTTCTTATAGAAACAGCAAGTGGTTCCAGTGCAAGAGCAAAGAGCACAGGGGAGAGGCAGCACCTCTGTCTGGTGCCACGTTGCAGAGCAAATGGTGGGGATCTATCGTAATTTGTAAGGACTGAAGATTTGGGACACAGATAGAACATTTTTATAAAGGTCATAAACCTCTCACCAAAACCAAACTTTTTAAGAGTACTAAACATATATTTCCATTCAATTTGATCGAATGCCTGCTGAGCATCCAAAGAGATGACAGCAGAGTAAGGCTTATTATGTGCACAAATATACGACGAGTATTGGAGAAAGGAAACCTATCTGGAATAAATCCTTTCTGATCAGGATGGATTAATGCACCAAGATAGCTGGACAGTTGATTGGATAGAACTTTGGCAATAATCTTCTGGTCGCTGTTTAACAGGCTTAACGTGATGAGATTTTTGATGGTTATCAAAATCCAGATGCAGATCCAGGAATGTTATAAAGGATTTATCAGCATTGTGAAATGAAGTATTTTTCCACTTTATTTTATAATAACGTGGCTATAAATGTCAGAAATGCCTTTATGGAGGTATGCATACTTTGAGCACTTGATGCTGTGTACTGAGATGACACTAAGCTACATGAAGCCAGCTGGACAACAACAGAGGAAGTTTGCCGTCTTCATGCTATGGCTGCACAATTATGGCCAAAATGTTAATCATGATTATTTTTGATCAATATTGTACTCACAATTAGTTATCAGGATTATTTATCAGTTAGGGAAAACATCTGCATTTCTATTGCACTACTTTTATTGCTACATTACTTTAAAGATCCCATATTATGCTCTTTTTCTGCAGTGTAATATTGATCTTTGATCTCTTCATGAAGCCTTAGTAGCATGCTTTGGTCAAAAAACTCAATAAAACACGCCCAGCCGTATCGTCTCGATGCCTTCTAGGAGCCTCTCTGAACAACACTCGGATTTTGTGGGCGTAACTATATGTTAATGAGCCCCCGCTGAAACCGCCCCGCACTTCCGTGTCGGCGCAGTCGGCGCATGCGCATGACTATGTCAATAGAGCTCTGTGTTAGCGTCTGTGTTGCTACATGAGGACCGCAGCACTGAACGCTATAACCGAGTCAGAACCCGAAAATAAGAGGAACCAGGAGAGAGTCGAGGACCAAGGATAAACCGGGATGTTTCTCAGCGGTTTGTATATAAAGTTTGTTTCTTCAATGCTATAATGTTGACGAATCAAAGTTGTTCTGCCGTTCCTCTCCCCCTCCCCCTGTTGTTGTCGATGTTAGCATGTCCGTTAGCAGACGTGCAGTGCTTAGACTGGCGTTAGATAGAGTCTAGTAAGAGCTGATGTAGAGTGAGCGGGTTACTGCAGAGACGTGAATTAACTAAAACCCCGATGTGAAATAACTTTCACTTCTAAGTAACACTGAAGGGGCCGTTGCTACTGATAGTGAAATAAGACGGAGAGAGGGGTCTTCTCTGTTGTTGTGATGTGTAAATAATGTCTGGGCTGTTCAGGGCCGATCAGAGCAACAGGCTGTTTTACAGAAGTAACATTAGTAATGTGACTGACCCATCAGAATACAGCATTTAATAGAGCCATAGCCTTTAGTGACAGTAACAGTAACTGAGAACGTTTATTACCTGTAACTGTGAGCAGCCAGCAGTTTTCTGTGAACCTTATTTTAAAAGGTTTTCTTTTCTATATGCCACACAGTAGCTGTCTTAAAAACCTCTTCACTTGCATTATTGTATGCTATGACAGCTCTGTGTATATTCTTATACAATAACAGAACATTTCCTTTAGATAAAAATTCTCCTGAACATCCTGTTTTCACTCTTCTCCTACATAGGTGCTCCTGTGGCAATTATGTGAAAATTCCTACAGCCTGAAAATGTTTGTTGAATGGAGATACCAAAGGTATTGTGAAAAATTAGTGCTAAATAACAATTTAGTACATTACCTTTCCTGTACTGTGTCACTGACTTACCTGTTTTAATTAAGTAGGTCAGAGGAAAACTGCAGGAACTCCCAGTCCAACCATCCTGGACTCTGACTCTGAGTGTGTTTTTCACTACAACATGCATTCTATATTTATAGAGCAGACTATGAGCCTTTACATCTAAGAGGAGTGATGCATAAGTATTTTGATATAAACACTTCCATGACTGTTGAACAAAAATAGTAAAGATTAAAAGAACTGTTTCCTCCATCTCATTTTTATGTCTTTCTTGTTATTTAATTATTAACATTACATGTAACATATGGAAAACTGAAAACACACAAAACAGTTCATTTAGACTTTTTATTGTGAAAGATATTTTGACATATAAAAACACCAAATGTACCGGCTGGTACGCTAGACATTTTTACATAAAGGAGGTAAAAAAGGTATGAAGAAAGAAAAGGAATTTTTAAACACAAGCCATAGCCATGTTGATAAAAATATGAACATATAGATAAAAACACCTATGACAGTAATTTTCATTGCTGACATATTCTTATCATGTCCAGCCCTTACAGATGCCTGGCCTACAGAGCCTTTGTGAGCTGATGCTGCCTGTGTTGTACTGCAGAGTTTCCTGATGCAGAAGACCAGTATGAGGGGTTCAGCGCTTCCTGGTATTTGGAAAAGGAGCATATGGTCTGGTATGTTCTGCAGCTCCTTCAGGTGTGGAGCAGGGTCCTGGAAAACCTTCCCAAAGACAAGGTCCAGCAGTGCATCTGCATGATCTGAAATGCAAGACACAAAAATATATGTTTACAAGAAATGGCACCAAAACCAAAACCTCTCACTGCAGTGTTGTAATTTTTTTTACATAGTCTTTTATTGTCACAATATCCTTATTGATTATATATTCTCAATTCCATTTTGATAACATTTTTATTCCAGTTGCCTTTATCTTTTCCTTTCCATGCTATGCCTATTTGCCAATGTTTTTAAATGTGTTGATTTTAATAAAGAATTGTTTAACTTACTGAAAGCTGGCTCTGCTCTCACTGGCTTTGCTGTACATCCTTCCTCCTTGGATTTTGAGAAGCTGACTGTAACCAGCGGTTCACCATCAGAAGATGGTGCCTGAGGTTGACCAGCATAGACACAAGAAAGAAAAATATTTAACCTGTTAGTGCATGAAAACACAAATAATAGCTATGCATTTTTACCTCTTTTGTTGATAAAATGTTTATTTCATGTTGTACTAAAATCTAAATAAATTACATGAGATGTTACAAATAGTTACTGTTACTCAATAGATACATTAGGTATTTCTGGCAAGTGATAATTCAGCTGAGGACTTTTATATTTATCATTTATCTGACTGTATTCATTTGGGGTTTTTGTGATATTCTTTGATAATTTTGATCAGACACATACCAAAAGTATGTCTCAAATAAGATTCAACAGGCTTTTCAAGGGTTAATGAGTTTTTACTTACAAATGTCACATCATGTGATGCATTATAAAATGTCTATGCCTATATATTGTTAGTAAATAAAATGGGAGGATAATTAAATCAGACATCTTATTTGCCTCCCTCCGTTTTTCGTAAATCACTGACCTGTTAGTAATTGTAACTTATCCCCAGTCACACAGCTCGTATGACAGCATTCTGTGGGCATTTCTGACTGTTTAAACTCACAGAAATCTGATTAAATTAGTTTGGTGATAACGACATCTGCAGCATTAGCGTCACACGTCATATACACTCCCTGTTGTTATCAATATTTACATGATCTGCTGTAACATACAGAAGAACAAAGCCTGATCGTTTCCCTCATCCACAGCTTAGACACGAAATGAGTTTGGATACTTTCTGAGATAATTTATCGATTACATTGCCTGTATTACAAAACAGCGAAGCTCGTTTCTCGTAGCATTACAGGCTAACACAACAGGCTAACCGCAGCTAAGCTTAGCCCCCGAGAGCTAACACTCATGCAGGGGGGAGAGGAGGGCTGTACAAGGAATAATAATAATTATCCTCCAGCTGTTATACTCCTCTACTACTGTGAGAATATTCATATATCTAAATCTGATTAAACCTGTTGGTGATGACGATGCTGTGGCCAATAAAGCCAGTTATCACATCTACAGATACACTGTTTTGAGCCGACGTTAGCGTAGAAATATACTTTCACCTGTTATTAATATTTACATGCTGTGCTGCAAAACACAGAGAGACACAGCCTTCACTGGTCGTTTCCCATGTCCTCAGTTTGGACACGAAATGAGTTTTGATACCTTCTGAGATAATTTATTAATTACAATGCCTCAGAGAGAGTAGCAGGCCTCTACTCACACAGCGGTACATCTCACAGCAGCAGAGTAATAGACAACAGACTAATATTATGGCCTAGAAAAGACACAATATGGTTAGAAAACAGCAAAGCTCGTTTATTGTAACATTACAGGCTAAAACAACAGGCTAACCGCAGCTAAGCTTAGCCTCCTGAAGCTAACACAGAGGAATAGCTCTTACATCTGCTCCTCTTCCCTCTGCTGTTAGCAGCTCGTAGCAATTAGCAAAATAACAGCACACAGCATTTGGAATACTCACATTTCCAGGGTCCGAGGTTTGCTGGTGGATGGTTGGCACTGATCCTGGGTTAAGGACCAGTCTATTTGCGAGCCCCTTTGTGTACTGTCCAAAGTTTGCGGAACTGTCAGCGTTAAGTGACTGGCACAAACATGCACATTTTTCTTTGTTTTTCTGGCACTTTTCCATCATATATGAACTCCAGCCACTTAGTTTTTAAATCTTCAGAGTCAGGCAGCTTGTGTAAGGAAGTTTGTGGCTTGTTACAGCCCACAACACTGGAGCAGTAACTCATGCTGAAGTCCGATGTCTCACTGCCGGTAAATCCATCATGGCTGCTCTGCACATAGCGATCTCACCAGCAGCGAGAGTGGGCGGGGACGGGGTGGGGGTGTCTGCTCCTGATTGGTCAAAAAATTCCCCTGTGACGTCGGTACAACTCAAATGAAAGAATGCCTCAATAGGGGGCAGGATTTTACATTCACCAGCACCACGCAGCACAGGATTTGTCACTAAATATCACATTTCTTGGGCTGGGGGAAAAGCCACAGACCTCAAAATTTCACCAAAAGACTTAATAAAGTGTTTTTTGCATAATATGGGCCCTTTAAAACAAACAGTATGTGCACAGTTTTCAGTTTTCGTTACATTGACTTTGTATTATTGTTAAACCATGTTATATTACATTTATTAAGTTAGAAATAAAGTGATGACAATTGTGTATATACTTTTATAATAAAGCTTGTAACAAAATTAGTCAATTAATATGAGCCTGTGTTATCGCTGTTATAATAATAAAAATAGTAATTATAAGTATTTATTATTATTATTGTCGTTGTTGTTCCTCAGTGTTTTCCCAAGGTTTACTTGCTGTGAGGAAATCAAAAAATATGCATTTGACATCAGGGTCAGAGGGTCCTTCCCTACGACGGAGGATTAGAGGAGGAAAACAAACAAACAAAAAAGGTTCCGAGAATAAAGTCGTACAGTTCTGAGAATAATCTCAGAAATTACGAGAAAAAAGTCATAACGTTACAGACTGACAGCTATTATGCAATGTCAAAAGAAGATGTATTATGAACAGTTGCTTCAAATATATAAAAGGAATATTAAGGCTACCTGGAGTGTATTGAATAAGTTGATAAAAAATCATAATGACACGTAAAATTGTTAAAAGTGACAATTCAGTAACTGAGGATATTGAGAGCATGGCTACTGAGTTCAATGATTACTTTGTTAATTTAGGTCCTAATTTAGCATAAGAGATTACCCACATAAGTGGAAAAGATGAAACCTTTAATTTAACTCTGAATAAATGTAACACAATGTTCCTTGGGGGAGTTTGTGAAAGTGACGTTTTAGAAATAGTAAAAGAATTTAAAGGAAAAGTTCGGTTCATGCAGCTTTTACATTGTTTATAGAATGAAGAACAACAATATACTCACCCAGAAGGCTTTCCTGATCCAAACAGTGCTTCGGGAGATATTTAGATCCAAAATCGAGCAGCGGACACCAATATAATGGTAGCCTATAGGGCATAGATCGCCGCTCCTAAAACTGCATTAATCGTCCAAAAACTCATCTTTTTCACCAATATTCCATCATGATCCGTTCCGGATGGTCCTCCATTGCAGTCTGTGTCTCTCCACACAGCGCTGTGTGGCTGTACTGACCTCTGAACTGACGAGTTTGTTTACGTGCCCTTCGCGCATGCGCAGTACTCTCTGGAGCGTTGCCTTCGCTTCCTCCTTTCTTTTTTTTTTTTTCCCCCTTGTTTGCATTGTCTTTTCAGCTGGGCACTGTGTCTGATGACAGCATTAGAAAGACCAATGCATTTTTTTTTTTTTTTCTAGCAGCTGGAGAAATGTGAGGATGACTCACTGCTATAGTGACCATCACCAGCCCTCCCTGTAGGCTACTCCATCAAATCAAACTTTATTTAACCCCTGATGAGAGCTGAAGGGGAGGGCCATGCCACACCACAGTGTGAAGGAAGGGAAAACATAGTGACAGAAGGACAGGATGAGACAAGACAAGCAGAAAGGAGGACAGACAGGCAGTGTTACTGATTGAACAGTCGAAGTGTTATGTTGATCTTAGCTCCTACAGGAATTGACAGCAGTACGAAACCAGGAACACAAGAGAAGTGGGGTCTTGGTAGCTGGGGGAGGTGAGTACACAAGATCAGATATGGAGGAACATGCATCACAGGATGTGAGCAGATGTGTTAAAGGGTCCAACTCAGCAAGTTCTGATGGGAAGAACTATTTCTTTACAGTAAGTCTCGACAGGAGCTTGAGTGTCTGTACGAGCATGCATGTGAAGTGGTAACCGAATACCCAGAAAGTTTCCCCCTCCCGGGAGATCACGGCCGCCGGCATCCCCGGGCCACCAGGGCACCCGAGACCCACCACACAGGCCCCAAAGACCACCGGGCCAAGGAACAGGAACAGGAACATCGCTTCCTCCTTTCTATGAACTCCTTATCTGTATACTCTGGCTCGAAACTGTAAGGACGTCCATCATATTCAAAGTTCTCCTCCACAACATCTTCATCCGATAGATATTCGTCCATTTTGCACAAAACTGGAAGAAGAAAGTCGATTTGCAGCAGCCCGTCTTCCCCTAAAACAATGAGCCGCACTGCGCATGCGCGAAGGCACGTAGACAAACTCTTGAGTTCAGAGGTCAATACAGTCACACAGTGCTGTGTGGAGTGACACAGACTGCAATGGAGGACCATCCGGAACGGATCATGATGGAATATTGGTGAAAAACATGAGTTTTTGGATGATTAATGCAGTTTTAGGAGCGGCGATCTATTCCCAATGGGCTACCATTATATCGGTGTCCGCTGCTCAATTTTGGATCTAAATATCTCCCGAAGCACTGTTTGGATCAGGAAAGCCTTCTGGGTGAGTATATTGTTGTTCTTCATTCTGTAAACAATGTAAAAGCTGCAGGAACCGAACTTTTCCTTTAAGAGAAAAAAATCTACTGACTGCCATGACCTCAACATGTTGCTTATAAAAGAGGTTATTTTTTGTGTCCTTGAGCCATTAACATATCTGTAACAAATCTTTTCAAACTTTTATTTTTCCGGATAAAATGAAAACAGGCAAAGTGATCCCAAGCTATAAAAATGGAGACAAGCAAGTTGTGTCAAATAACAGACCAGTTTCTTTACTGCCTCAATTTTCTAAAATTCTCAAGAAATTGTTTGCAAAGAGATTAGATTCCTTTGAGAAAGGTTTGGGATTATTATGTCTCTGTCAGGATTTATTAAATGACTGTCGGTATGGGTTTAGGCGGAATCACTCAACATCATTAGCTGTGATGGAATTTGTTGAAAATATTGTAACAGTTGTCGACAATAAGCAGTTTGGAGTAGGTGTGTTTATTGATTTGAAAAACATTTAATACGATTGATCATTCTTTGTTTTTACAGATATGGGGACAGTATGGCATAAGAGGTATAGGCTACCATAACTTTGGTTGAGAAGTTGCTTAAATAATAGGATTCAGTATGTGAGCATTGATGATATTAAATCTCATTTGAAACATGTAACCTGTGGAGTTCCACAAGGCTCAGTTTGGGACCAAAGCTATTTATTCTATATATAAATGATATTTGTACAGTAAGTAATACATTGAAATATGTTATGTTTGCAGATGACACTAATTTATTTTGTTCTGGAGGGAACATAAAGGAGTTGTGTAAAGCTGTAGAAATAGAATTGATGAAGTTAAACAAATGGTTTGCTTTAAAGCTATGGTCTAGGATTTGGAAGCTTGGTACATCTTAATAACACCGTTTATAAGGCCGTTATGGTCCTATGGTCCGATCTACACAATATAAAGACCAAAAAGAATGAAAAAAATCCATTCAGTATATCCGCTGCGAAGCAGCATAATAGTTGACCAATCTGAAACGCTGTTCCCGGCGGTTCGGATTGGTCCGTGAGTTCATCCAATCCCTTGTCTCCCCTGCTCAGCACCGTCTCGCCCATGGTCCCACCTCCTCTCCACTAGCTCTCTGATGTACGGGTGATCAGCTAGCAGCACAGCTACTGAAGCATCATGGAGCCGGGAGCCTACTTCTGTTACCCTCCATGTCAAAGAGAAGGAAACGTAAAAGTTTCGAGGAAAAGGCTGAAGTAAGGAAGAAATATGAGCAATGCAGGTCCCAACGGGGCTCAACATTGGAGAATCGTACGGAGGAAAAAGCTGCAGAATTATATGGAACTGTTGAACATTTCGCCAGCAGCTGTCTACCAAACGACCACAGCATCGGCTGCAGCCCCGGCCGAACGACCGCAGCATCGGCTGCAGCCCCGGCCCGCCGGCTGGCGAACGACCGCAGCATCCGCCGCAGCCCCGGCCCGCAGCATTAGCTGCAGCCCCGGCCCGCCAGCTGGCAAACGACCGCGAACGACTGGCTAAAATTGACTGAACATTGTTGGTCGGAGCGGGGAGGCTCTGTCAATAGATTTTAGCATAAGTTAGCCACGCAGTTTTAGCATTGTAAACTAAGCTGGTAGGACACACTGAGAAAGGTAAATTCTCGCCCACAATCGGTTCTGCTCTGGCGACACCAGACCCGCTTCGCCACCGGTCCAATTGAAATGGCTACCGCTGTGTGTTACAAGGGGGATGACTGTCGTGTTTGTTACTTGCAGTTGAGCTCAGTTGTTTTTGGTTGTTGTTGATATTTTATGCCAGCCCGCTTGTTGCTCTATTGGAGGGGGCGTGTTGTTACGAGGCGACACAAGCTGGGGGCGGGATCTTGGAACACTGAGGGGAGGGGTGAGTGAAGGGGGGGCAGGCTGCGTTTTTCAAATCTGTCTCAACAGCCAAACTGGTTTTCAGATCGTAGACCCTAGCTTTAAATAAGCTATCGCTAAATGAAAGTAAAACTAAATTTATGTTGTTTGGTGTTTTTGGGAGTAATTCATAGATGATAAAGTTTGTTGGAAGCCTCACATAAATTATGTAAAACAGAAATTATTCAAGTCTATTTCAATTCTTTACAGAACAAGAGATTTACTGAATAAGAAAAGCCTTCATTGACTGTACTTTTCACCTGTGATTCCTTATTTGACATACTGTGCTGAAATTTGGGAAAATTCCTATAAAACGAACCTAGATCCAATAATTAAGCTATTAGGTTAATAAATGAAGTTGGGTACGGTGATCCTACAAATCAGCTTTTCATAAGATCACATACATTAAGATTTATGGACATTGTATATTTAAAAGCATTAGAGATTATGTTTTGAGTAGTAAATAAGACAATTCCTGTTTCACTTCAAAACATGTTTAAGCTAAGGCAGGGCATTTGTAACTTAAGGGGGTTGCTGATGTTTGAAACTCACAAAGTCAGGACTAATCTCAAATACAGATGTGTGTCAGTTTTGGGTGTAATGTTATGGAATGAACTAAACAACGAAATAAAGATGTGTAATTCTAGATTTGTCTTTAAGAAGACTTTAAAATCTAAAATTATCAAAGGTTACAATGAAATTTGACTGAATTTGTTTTTTCAGTTTAAGCCATATGTTTTGAAATAATGTACAAGTACTGATGTTTGCTGTGAACTATTCAGTTATTCCTATGGTGGAACAGGGTAGGCTAAAATAAGCCTTGGGGCTTCAGCCTATTCCTTTTTCAGTTGCTGTCTGTTTTCTTTTTTTTTTTGTATAAACAATGATTTTATTGTTTTGTTTTTAAACCGAATAAAGCATTCATTCATTCATTCATTCAACATAATCTCATAAATTACGAGAATAAAGTTGTAAAGCTACGAGAATAATCCCATTAATTGCCCTAATCCTCCGTCGTACACCCCTGACGTTTTTAACCTTAAACATTTTTCTTCCTGCATTCTGATCACTTTTTATGCACAATTGAAGTTGTCTTGTGATCTTTGAGATGCTATTTTAAATTTCTAATTGGTGTTTTTGAAGCTTAATTCACCTAAATGATGAATAATTTTTTGTTTCATGCCAATCTTGATGTATGATAAACATATGATAAATATGTCAGATAAACAATAAACAAAGGAACCCACACACAATTGAGTTTGCTGAGAGTGAGGGGAGACAGACTGACAGCTGTCACATCACACACAGCAGACATGGTTATTAAAAATAACACAGTCTCCTGATGTCTTTGTGTAAGAACTCCATCAAAACCAAGGTCAAAATTCTGTTTAATTTGTTGTCTCCCTGTTTCTCTCATCTATGATGAGGCTTTGTCGCCAACACACCTCCTTTGTAAAATATTAGACTCTCCATTCTTGCACAGCAGCAGCTGATCTTTTAAAAGAGTTCATCAAATAGTTTTTGTTGATCTGGTCATGTTAGATGGCAACAGCATTACTTATTAACAAATATATCATCATAATTTAACTTGTTTCACATGTACTGATGTGTGGTGCTCTTTTGTAACATAAGCTAAGTAGTGTTAACTTGAATTTTGCTTATAGCAGGACTAGTGGGAAAAACAAAATATATAACACATCTCAAAACTGTTCTTTATGTAGACAAGCACTTTGTTGTGTTGCAGAATGACAGCTTCAGTAGTATCACTCTGCAGTTTGAAATAATTACATGTTCTTAGATTCTCATTTACCTTCATTTTACCCCACTGTATCTTTTTCTGTGTCCATTTGTCAAGGACAAGTGAGCTGACAGTTGAAGTAAGTTAAACATGAATTATATAATTCAAAACATGAGGCATTTTCAACTGATTCAAACTGCTGTAAAAGGTTTGTCTAACCTGGCAACAGTAAACAAAGAGGGTGAAGCTTGACAAAGGGTCAGCTGGACAGAGTAGCATTGAACAAGAACTCCTTCATTATTTCAATCTCACTAATGTAGACAGAATCAGACAGGCTTATGTTAATGAAGGAGGGTGTTTTTACCATTGGTAATTGTTGGAAGGATTTTTCCTGTGTTCTCTGCAATAGTCTGGCAACACAAGCCCAAATAAAGTAAAATGCTGTTCTCTATCAGCTGATTAAAGTCTCTGTTTTCTTAAGTCTCCACCAACAGACTTCATCACTCTGTATTTGTCAAATATGATTATCATAAAGAAGTCAACTTTACCTGACACTTTAATTTGAACTGGAGTGCTCCATGCTGTTGTGGAATATGAATCAGCTCTGAGTTTTCCTCTGCACGTGTATTCTCCATCACTGAGAGCTGAAACAGTGATCGAAATATCTCTGCTTGTCTGAGCTACAATAGATCTGTCACTGCTGGTTGTTTCCCACTTGTACTCCCAGGTATCAGCTTCTACATTCTGGATTATACAGCTGAGTGAGATCACCTCCCCGCTGAACAGCTCTTTCCACTCAGGTTGCCGAGTCACAACAGCCTTGTCTGGTACTGCTCACATCCAAGAGTTCCCAAAAGAAAACAAAACAAGAAGACAAACTTCAACAACGTACATTGTCTTCAGACTGTTTATGAGTGAAGTACTGTGCACAGCTGAAGTCTTCATAGCTTATTTTATCAAATAAAGAATGCAAAGTGAATGCAAAGCAATCCAAACTAAATCAATACTTGTTGTGATCACTTGCTGTCCTAACAACTGCATTAGTTCTTCCAGGTACACTTGCACATAATACTTGAGGAGCTCAGCAGGTAGAGTGTTCCTAACATCTTGGAGAACCACAGATCTTGTGTGGTTGTAGTCTGACTCAAATCCCTCTGTCTCTCCGTGTAATCCTAGACACACAAGAAGGTTCAAGGTCGGGCTCAGTGGAGTCCATATCATCACATCCAGGACCTCTTGTTCCTTTTTACCCTTAAAATAAAATACATTTATGACACTTTTTGTTTTGGGTCACTTCCCTGTTGCAGAATAAATCTGGTGCCAATCAGAGGCTTTCCTGATGGTACAGCATAATGGTCAAATATCTGCTAAAATTTGAAGAGACCATTTATCTTGACTAAACCCAAACTTGTTTTTTAAAGATGAAGCCCGAAACATAAAAGAAACCTTCACCATGTTTGACTGTGGCCTGCAGCTTTCCCACTCAGTCCAGAAAACTTGCCGCTATCGTTTTGCATCCCCAGATCAACGTGTTTGGTCTTCTACCCATGTGTTAGGTAAGGTATGATGACCACAATTTTCCAATAAAGATCCCTTCTGGTCAGACTTCTCTGGAGAGTAGGTGTGTGTACCTGGGTCTCACAGGTTTCTCAAAGGTCTGAGCTGATCTGGTGATCCCAGTTTGTAGGGGTGTCTCGATACAACTTTTTCACCTCCAATACAATACTGATATTGCAGCTTCAAGTACTGGCCGTTACCGAAATCAATCTGATGCAATATCAGAAATAATCATACAAACTTTTCTTACTTATTTTGAAGTATGGGCTGTAAGAAAAGGCTTGATCAGGTGAGATTACTCAGAGAACAGCAGTCATCAATAGTAGGTATGAGAAAATCTGACCCATTTTTTATTAACCAATGGGTAAGAAAATGTAACCTTATACATAAGAATATACTACAATTAAATTTAAAAAAATAAATGAGATGACCCTGAAAAGTAACTTCAATAAATCCAATAGAAACAATAACATATTTTTAAATGGCAAATTAACCACTTTGTTTAACTTAAACATAAGCATATTCTACAGCTAAATTAAATTAAAAAAAATAGAATGGACTGCTGTTATCAGAGTGCTTTATCAGATCGATAACAGATTTCAATATCGGATCGGGACACCCCTACCAGTTTGTTTTGAAGTCTCTGGCCTGGAGAGACCTTGCTGATGTAGTATTACTGTCAAATCCTGTTGCTGAGCCCAGTCCTGCCACGTGACCAGAAACATGAAACTGTTTTACTGCCTCACCTTGGTAGCAGAGTTTGGCTGTTCATCACCCGCTTTTAAGGCTCTACACAGCTGTTTCTTTTACAGTTCATGGCTGTTTTAGCTCACAGATGAATATGACGATCACAAACACCTGTTTTGTGTTGTTGGTTAATCATAGATCTATCTTTTATCCTACAAGCTCATTGCAAGTGTAACTTTAAGATCTAACGCTGGTTTATGGGTGAGGGGAGGCTTCTTTAAAGTTTGACATAATTAGAATTTCTCTTCTGTTACCTCACACATTTTGTACAGTTTTGAAAATAGATGATTATTGTGGATCATTTTATAAGTATCAATGCTTTTCATCATTGTTCATTTTTTGTGCAGCATGGTATTAAAATATGGATGTTTTGAAATAAATGTTGAACTTACACAGTGTGGTGATGGTGACTGGATCACTGTATTCAGTGTAGTATGGTGGGTTTCCTCTGGCTCCTCTGCACCAGTAATCTCCTCCATTCTCGACTCTGAGTCGTCCATTTGAGTTGTCGTCTCCTTCTGTTATCTGGATTTCAGAGGTTTTCTCTCCTCTGTACCAGACATACCTCCAACCAGACGATTGAGGGTCTACTTCACAGGTCAAGACAGCAGTGCCTCCTGACTGAATGGTGGTCCTGTCAGACCCCAGGATGGCCTTTGGGATAGTTGCTGTTTAATTTGATGAAAAAATATATTTGAAATGATGAGTTTTAGATTAAATTGCATTGTATTAAACTTTTTCTTGGTCAAGAATAATTCAGTTCAAGACTCCATCATGTCTGCTCTTCTACCAGAAACAGGATTTTATGGTAAGATCAGAACTCAAGTACTTGTGTTCCTCTGACCAATTAATCATTTATTGTTTTTATTTTATAACAGCAAAAAATGAGTTGTACACAGACCTGTCATTGACTCCCTTTCTTGTTTGTCATGGCAAAAAATGACATAACCCCCCTTTTCAAAATTAAAATCAATTGAACAAATGAGAACGATGTAAGCAGCAGTTCAGTTGTAACCTTCATTTCTCTGCCTGATTCATACTTTGTAATCAGGCAGATCAATTATACCAAATTTCAAGGAAAAACATTTGAGCTGGGGTGCTGGTTTGGCAGAGTGGTTAGCAACCAGGCACATCACATGTACATGCTTCTGCCGGTCCAGGCTTAAATCCAACCTGTAACCAGTTTGCAGAATGTGTTTCCCTGCTCTCTCACCCCCTTTCACAAGCCTATCCACTGTCTCTCTCCAATCATTAAAGGCAAAAAATGCCCAAAAATCAATAAAAAAACATTTGATCTCAGTCTGCAGAGGAACTGCCCAGTCAGTTTGTAGCTCCATCAAAACCCATTCCTTGTTTCCACTGCACACATGCATTATATGTATGAATGAAAATGCGTTCGATTTCTTTGATGCTGCAATTTTAAAACTAGAAAAGCCTTATGCCAAGGTCAGACAACATGGTATTTATTGCTGGATTTTATGAAAGGGCAGTAAAATCGTGCTGTGATTTGCAAACATGGAGGAAAACACAATCAAAACTGACTGCATAAAACAACCAGTGTGATGATTAGTGAGGTGACACTATAATGAACAAACACTGTATTTTGTGTTATAATTTTTTCTCTTACCAAATATTATGATGAATATTTTGCCACCAAATGCAAATTTCTGTTTGTCACAAGATGAAAATACGGTTCACAAAAATGAATGTAGTTCACTATTTATTTCTCATATTAGTTGAAATTGTTACTTGAACAATGTAAGTTGTTGCATGACTGATGGGAACTGCTGCAAAGTGTTAATTTAGCCTTTTTTACCCACTCGCCCAGCTGAAAAGATCCAGCTTGGTTAATAAAATAGCCTGAAGCTGCGGTTAACTGTGAGAGTAAATGGTGACAGGGCTGACATCACAGACAGAGGAGGAAGTAAACATCACTGCATGTTGGCATCAGAGCTCCTCCACAGGGTTATTTTAATGTTTTTAGAGACCAAAGCACAGACAGGAGAAGATGAGAAAAATTCACTGGAGAATTTTAAGTGTGCTATAATTTCAGCTCATATTCAACACTTTCATCCGTTTTGATGTTGTCGACATTGTTATACTTACTTATTTTTATCGTGAGGGGGTTGCTCCAGGGTGTGTAGATTGAAGAGTCCCTGTTACCACAACACCTGTATTTTCCATCATCAGAAGAAGATGCAAAGGTAATATTGTACTCATTGTGTGTTGTGCTTTTATCTCTGCCAGATATACTCCATCTGTAACTCCATCCAGCATCTCCACTTCCCCTTATCTCACACACGAGAGTGATCCTCTCACCATAGAATATCTGAGACCAGTTAGATTTTATACTCAGATGGGGAGTTGGTTCTGCTTGGATCAAAAAAATAAAGACAGAAGGAAGATTTTTAAAATTAAAAGAGAAAATAAAGAACTCAGGGAGACACTTACTCCAATTCTTATTATTCTATGTAAAACAACAGTGACAATCATAGAGCAATATTAACACTCTGTATGGTTTCAGGAAACAGAAATAACTTTTGCCTTCCACGCTAATGTTTGAGGAAATACTGTCTCCCCCGCTCATCTTAATAACACGGTTTATTTCTGACTATAGAGTGACTGACAGCTTACATTGTTAGAAATGGTTAACAGACATGAGCTTGTTTAATGTTTATGTGAACCATCTTGCCTTTTATAAACACTAGTCAGATAAAAGAGCTCAGTTTGATCCAAATGAACACACCCAGTGATTAAGAAACACTATAAATATGTTGAAGATCTACTGATAGATCAAAATCTAAATGCTGTGAATGAGTTTCTGTTCAAAAGGCAGAAGAACAAAATGTATTTACAAAACACTGGAATACATCACTCTTAAAAGTTATGTGAAATATGAGAAAATCACCAAAATTGATATGTCTGGGAGTAATCCATGGATGAAAATTTCAGGAATGTGTAAAAGACAAACAAGAAGTTACCTTTAGCAAATGCACAGTGGAGTGAATTCAGCACTAAAACAAAGATGGAAACTTAATTAAACTTAAAAGAAAAACTAAAGCTGGTTTGTCATTTATGGCAACAGCTTTAAAAAAATAAAATAAAACAGAAGCATGAAATATTCCTGATGAGTTATTTTACATCTTCAGTAAGTTGTGAAATTATTTAAACCCTTGAAAATGAAACAGAAAAGAGAACGTTGGCAGCGAATTCAATTTCAAGCCTGACCAAACTGTGCCAGACTCACTGTTCATACAATAGCAACTGCTCTTATATTTTTTGTGTTCTTACAACAGACAAGATCCTGCATACTACACATACTACAGCGACAAATATTAAAAGTCCTTTTGTACTTACAGAATAGTCCAAGCAAACAGAAAAAGGTTTGCTTCATCCTCAACTTTGGAAGGGACAAAGAAACCGACCTTTCTATTTAAGTAAATCTCAACTTGTACTTTTAACACAACAGAAGGAGAAAAGACGTTACATTAAAAAGGAGAAAGCTGAATTTCTGTCTGACCTCTTCCTTTGCCTTCCTTCCCTTTTACTGAAACTTGAACACATGCTGTGACTCTGACCACAAGCAACTTGACATGTTAATACTTCCTGTTGATTGCATAAAAAAACACCTACATGAGAAACAGCTTTTGCTGTGGTTAAAAAAGAGCGTAGATAATAAGTCCTATCCATGATATGTGACCAATAAATTCAGTACAGCTTTTATACTTTACATTTTTACTAAGATATGTTGTTGATTTTATGATGAATAGGACAAATAGATATTTACTCATGTTGTTTTTTTAATAAAAATGTGTGAAACATAAGCATCACTGTGCAGTACATTCTAGAGACAGAATTACATATATAAAGCTGTTTTTAATCATATGGGCGCTTGTGTTTTCATGTATTTATACAAGGGAGCACTATTGTTATCAAAAAGTTAATATTATTTATAAGGTGAAAATCAATGCTAGGGTTTGCAACTGGTGGCTTGGAGGTCACATATTGATCTCCAAGTTACAAATTATGGCCAACCATTTAACTCCCAATGTGTAAAACTTGCAACCATTAAGAAGAAAAATCTGTGATGAATGATGTAGTTTGCCTCTATAACACCATGAATACAGGCAAAAATTTCAGATATTTCTATTACAGTCTTTAAAATTCTGTTTTACACTTTTTTATTATAGGCAGTTAAATCTTTATTTGCTAAAATGTTTTCAGTAAGACTTTTATGAATCAATATGAATGCATTCAGAGAAAAAAAATATCAATTGAACCTAAGTGACCTTGTGTCTGGTACCTTGATAAGGTAACTTTTCAAAAAGAAATTTCAATTCTCAAAGAAACTACCTGGTACAATGATGAATTCATGAAAACAACAGCTTAAGCAGTTTGTTTTATTGCAAAAAAAAATACATTTCGTAAGTTAAGATTTCGTTTTAACTTTATTTTGCTAAGCTTTACTCTTGGTCTTCAGCTTGATAATATTGCTATTAAATCTGATTAAAAAAATAAAATCTTTATCATTGTTGAGGTAACAAAGGGTTTCTCGATTGTTTTGTTGATGGCATCCTTTAACATGTGGCAATCTGGCCCTTTAAGACTGATAATAATATTTATGTGGACCTTGTGGTTACAGAAAAACAGATTTTCACCCCTGAGATTACAAAAGCATATTAACTATCAACTTTATATGCTGTAATTTCTATAACTTTTGTTCAAGGATCTATGCAGCACATAAACAGTGTATCTAGTTTGCAGATGATGAAGAACATTCAACTGATGGTATTGTGTTTATCTCTGACTTACCTTATCTGAAAATAATGTAGTTTTATGAGCATTAAAGAAAGATAGAAAACAAAACCACAGCATAGAGGGTGTAAACTGTCCCCACAGCAGACCACCTCTGTTTTCTGGTTTGGTTAGAGACCACAGCGCAGGAAAGGCAGAGTTTAAACTTAGAAACAGCAGTGTGGGGTAGAGCTGTGGATTTAATGTCACAGTACAAGATTACAATTCTTGGTGTCATCTTTGATTCAAAACTTTTTTTATATTTCTCCAATTTACAATACATTCCCTTTAAATTAAAAATGTACTTGAGTTATAGCATTTTTATAAAGATATACAGGGACCACTTGAGTTACCACAAAGTTAAAATTAAAGGTATTTTGAAAAGTTAAGTGACATTAACAAACAGCATTTGAAGCTAAAATTTCTGGTACTTTTTTGCTCTAGGATCCGTGAACTACCTGAATATCTGGTTTGCAGTAGTTGGTCATTTAACTGATGGAGTCATGTTCAATTCACTTCAAATTATTTAATTTAATGTAAAAATAATGAAGTCTGTGTTCTTACCATATGTGAAAAGTATATTTGCAGCTAAAGGGTGAAAGACCACTTGTGCATGTAAATGATGCAAATCATGTGTCATTAAATTCACTTTCAGGAATTTACTGTCCTCTGTTTGCTGATTTTCTAAATAGGAGGCAAGAGTACTAACAAGTAAACACAAAAAGTTATTTTAATCATCATCTATTATTCTTAAAGGTGCTATGAGGAGAATCTATTACTGGCAAAATAAAGACTCTGCTACCCATGAGCACGCACGGCGACTGTTGTAATGCTGCGTTCCAGTAACCTCGGAACTGGGAGTGACATCATCCCAACTTATCAACATTCCAGTTGAAGTCGGAAAAAAAACATGCCGATCTACCAGGCTATTGTTAGCTGTTGTTAGCACACCCTGCGTTGTTGTATGAAGAATGTGATTATCACTATGGCAGCATTTTTGTGAATACAAGTCTAGCAATACGATCTATACAGCTGATCTAGAGCGACACATCCCAGTCAGAAGTGCAAATAAATTGATTATTACAGGAGCTAAATCACTGTTCACACTGGGGGCATCCATCTTCGATTGTCAACTTAAGGGTGGCGAGGTTTCACCGAGTTTCCAGTAGGAAATTCTGACTTTGAGGGACGTTTCAGTTGCAGTTTCCTACTCGGAACCCGGAAATTCCGACTTCCAGTACAACTGGAATGCACCACAGACATGACTGAAGCCAAAGCGTGTGTTTGTTGTGATGAATGCAGCTCAGACCTTCCTCAGAACTCTGCATTGCTTTACAACTTCTTTTTTTAAACAACTTAAAGGATGCAAAACCACTAGGTAATGTATCTCTTTCTAGTCACGTAGTGGTAGTTTTTGATGTGTGACAACAAAAATTTTTGGAAACTTTTTATCGTAGTTATAGCCGGCTATATATTGCTACTTACAGCACGGTGCTCTAATGGTACGGCCACACCGGACAGGAATTCGCCTGGACATGCGTCGAGATTACATGCAAAGTCAATGCAAACACGCGTCTTGACGCAAATTCGCGTTGGACGCGTTTGGCGAGGCGCCTTTGGAGTGTCGAGGCGTTTGACGCCCCAAATGCCTCAACGCTCGAGTTGAAAATATTGAACTTTTGACGCCAGTTTGCGTGACGCTGTGGCACGGCAGCCAATCAGCAATGACATTCCCCCTCCGACGTCATTGATTTGATGACGTGTGATGCTCCGGCCCCCTGCTCCCGTTCAAACCCCTCTCAAAGATGGAGGAGAGGTTTATTTGCGCTGTTTGCAATCATCATTAAATTAGCCAATTCGCGTCCGGTGTGGCCATAGCATAGGCGTGTAAGATAAATAATAAAATAATATAAATTTGCTCTAGTTTTAATTGTCTTGTTCCTCAAGTTGAGTGTCCAGGCCAGTCCAGCCCTGTCCCAGCAAAGGAATAGCATTTATAGATAACCTATTTTGATGCTATAAAACTCATCTTAAAGTGTGTATTTCCATCAGGCATATATCTAAAAGTGAGACTTTTTTTAATTACTTAGAAACTCCTCACAGTCCCTTTAACTAATAGACATAAAAGTGCCTTCTCAGTGTTTTCAAATTTATGCTGTAAAAAACGGAGTATAATGATTTAGAAAAAATAAACATGAAGTTTATATTGCTTCTGACAATTATATCATTCTGACATAGACCAGTTCTGACAATCAGCTTTTTAGAGTTTCATTAAGTTGTGCTTCACACCACAATCTAACCACAGAAACTTCTGTGCAACAAGAAGGTCCTGTAAGTATAGTCAAATGGTTTTTATGTAAAACATATCCCCTGAATGTCTGAGATAGTTCAATGGTGAAAAAAACACTGTCCATTCTTCTTTCAGTTATTCTTGCTTCTGATTACACAAGCTTAAAAAAAATACACACAGGAAAAACACTCATCATAAAAAGGAAACTCACCATAAAGTTGAGTAACAAGGCCCGATGCATGAGTAACTTTTAGTCTATTTTCTTGGAACCGAAGGTAATGACCAACAGTAAAAAAAAAAAAACAAATCCAGTTGTCCTTCATTAACTCATGAAGGGCAATTGTTTTCCTTGAGCCATGAACAAAAACTCCCAGAAAACTGTGTTGAATTGTATTAATGAATTTCAGAACTATCCCGTACATGATAAAGGAAACCAACAAAATTAAAACCAACAAATGAATCCTCCTTTGCCATTTTTAAAGAAATTCAGTTAAACTAATGATCAAATCCATAACTTTAAATCATTCTGTGCTTTTAATCTTTTTGTAAATATCAGCCTAACTTGACAGAAGTACTTTTTGAAAGTGATAAGGAAGAGCAGAGTCATCAGAAGTATTTCCACAAGTAATCCAATGTAATGATAATTTGGCGAATATTTAAACAAAGAGGACATCTTCAGCATGTGTGGTTATCTTTGTAATAGTACAGTCTTTATTTAAATAAAGTCTATCATCTTCGGCATTAATTGTAATCTTTGATTTAGTTTAGACTTTGTTTAAAAAAGCAGGTAATCACACATCTATTGTTCCACTATCTCGGACAACAAGCAGGAATGAAGGATGAACACAGAGGAGTCCAGACAGAACAGCAATGTCCTCTTTAAAAACACAGTCAGGGTAAAGTGATATTGGATGAGTGTCTCAGTGGGATGAGAAGACAAGAAAACGAGGGATCTGCAGAGCCTCTTGATGAAAGGCTGCATCTCTACATCCTTAAAGCTAGGGTTGGTAATCTGATGAAGATGCACATTTTGTAATACTGGTTAAAAGGATCTTTATGACCTGATGGCAATCAATTCATGATGATTTTTTTAAATAAAGTGAAAAATATCCGCTCTCTACAGCAGGAGTAAAACAGGGAAAACCCCAACCAATGAATATTTTGGAGCTAAAATTTTTAAACCAATCAAATCCCATCCCTGTTCTGCCCGCTGGAGAATGCTTACCTGTCAAGTTTTGTCTTTGAAAATAAGGGAAGCCCCCTACGAGCCGTCCCACAACCCCAACCAAGCTCCAGTATCCCTCACATTTTAAGACAGGTGTACAAGAAATCTAAAATAAACACTTTGTTTTTCTTGGTTTGTTCTATTGGCTCTAATCTCGCGACAGCTGCCACCCAGGCTACTGCAGGTGGACGTTCTTACAAGGCATTTTCTTCTTCTTCTGTTTTACGGCAGTTGGCATCCATTATTTTGGAGCATTACCACCCCATTCAAGCTAGCGACAGAGTTCAGTTGGAGAGGCAGAGGAATGTTTTTATTATTATTTCATCATACCGGAGATTTATGGGAGAATACTAATACAGGAGGACGTTGGGAAAGAAGATAAAACACGTAAAATAGGGAAGTTTCATGGCCAAAACAGAAGAGTTGACAGCTATGTGGAGAATGGCAGAAGGACTACCTATACCCCGATCAACATCAAGTTGTGAGCACTAACTAACTTTCCATGTTTGTTTTTAAACTTTACTATGTTGATGTTTTGGTGTTTTCTTACCGCTGACCGAGACATGACTTGGTGTAGTGTAAAGACTGCAGCTTTAAATTCTTCCATTTTAATCCTGAGGCAGGTGGATAGAGGCAGAAGTTGTCACTTGTTGGTGTGAGATAAATGAGTCACACTGCTTTCACACCTACCAAGTGTTGATTTCCTCCATGACACAGACTGATAAAGATTATAAAGGTCACATGAACATGACTTAATATACTTTAATGACTTTTCATCAGGCATTGGGCAAATATCCATTTTGTCAAGTGAATCATTTGATTTACCATCACAGCTCATTTTTTGTTGAATTTGATTTATTATAATTTTACTTTAAATTTTATTAAACCAGGAGAAGCTGAAAACATTCAAAAAGTGTCCTATGCAGAAATAACCAGTCAATTCAGAGTCACAGAGCACAAACACATCAGTCAAAGCATCTACTGCCTGCTTCCTCTTCCTCTAATTCTTTTTCCTCTCTTCTTAAAGATGTAAAGGCAGCAACTTCCCAAGACACAGATTTCCCTGCAGCAGATCGAACACATTTGCATGATGGTTCACATTTACCAGGAGATAAAATCTTCAAACACACAGCTTTTTAAGAACCATATTGATGATCATCACATTAAACACTTACAGAATTTACAGAATCAATAAGCTTTAACGGGTCAGAAAGTAGTCATCATACAATAACATTGGAGTGCAGCTGGATCCACCTCCTTCAGAGTCCGTAAACAGGCAGATAGATCTTTCCAACATGCCAAATTAAACTTCTGATCTCAGTCTGCAGTCACTGCCCAATCAGCATCCTTTAATAAAGCAGGAGGAGGTTTGCAGTTTTTTCACAAAATCAGAGACAGATATTACAGACAACATATCGTGACACAAAAGATATTTTTACTACGACATCTGACTGGTCTTTTACAAATATTATTGTTAGAATGATTATCCAGTCATCTTCATGTTTTCTTTTTAAGATTCTGTCCTTCCACTTCACTTTTTATGGGCTATTGCTCAAATGGACCAGTGAAATATATTGGAGTGTTTGGGTTTGTTTGTCCACTTCACTCTGTTGTTTGTGTCAGAGAAATCCCTCTGTTGTGCTGCTGTTGTCTGCCAGTCACCATGGCTGGATGGTTGAGCTGTCCCTAGTGATGAACCAACTACTTACATGGTATTAACATTTGCCCTCCTCATGGCTTGGAGCAGAGCATTGATTAAATTTTAAGCTCATTTTGACAGTCAGTTATCGCTCTACAACAGTCTTGATTAACTCCTGACATTTATGTCCGTGGCTTCTTCAACACGCTGTACACTGTGTCAACCTGCATGGGCGCTCCCTCCCTCAGATTGACGGATGTTTCACTTGTTGCTTCCTGTTCAGTCTCTACTTCTTTGTTATTTTCTTTATGACTGTTTTCCACTGCTACTCGAGGCAGCTGTAAAACACTGTAGACTGTATCCACTGTCTGACTCTCTTTCGGCCCCGACTCCCCCTCTCGGTCTCTGGCTGAGCTGCTGATCTGGCTCGGCTCTGTGGGATCGACATTTTCATAGACGACGTCAGGATGATCAGAAGATGAGGACAAGTTCCTGCTCACAGGCTGTGGTTCAGGCTCAGTTGGTTGCCTGTGTATAAGCTGTGCAGAGGATGACTGTGAAAGGAGAATTGTGAATTAAATCACTACATACTATTATAAAATAAAAATATACACATTTAGAGTGTTCTGGATGCAATCACCTTTAACTATTTCATTATAATGGCACAGTACAAGTGTAACCAATGACCAATTAATAAACATATGCTTGTTGTCATATTGAAATGTGAAGTTGTCAGCCAGTGAGGGTTACAGTGGTCTATCCATGAAACCTAACAGGTCAATTTCAATAATTCAAACATTAAACCCATCTGTGATGGATGGAGCTAGCCATTTATGATTCGTGTAAACTGAGACTTTGCAGTGCAGAGGTTAAAGCCCCACTTCACTTCTCTCTGCTGGGACATACATCTCAGGCCCATCAACCTCCATTGCTCTTCTCCTAATTTGAATTGAAGGGTCCTCTTTACACAAAATGTAGGGTTGACTTGATTGATTGGTTGACTGGTCTGGTCTGTGGTGATTGGTCAGTTAAGTATTGCTCTGGGCAATATTTTTCAACAACTCTGCATTCATTCTACCATCTCTACACTGCACTGGGCTTGTTAAAGAGAGCAAATAGGCTTAAACTGAGGCCAAAACAATGGTACAACGTGACACTGGTAGGTCTGTTTGGGAGGTCGGGGTCGAGACATTTTAGGCAACTAATGGCGCCGCAAAGAGGGAGAAAGGAAGAAGTCCTGATACTGCAACTTTTTGTCTTCACAGAAGTGCTCCATCAAGGCAAAGAGACATGTTAAAAAAAAAAACTAAAAGGCATATAAAACTCAAACTAACCATAACGTGCTGTTTTAAAAGGTTCCTGAGGTATCAGGCTATTTGGAAAAGCCTTTACATGTATACAGAAAAACACAATACCTCAAACCCCAATTGCCCCATGTAAAAGTACAAAAATACTTTTATATTCTCACCAATATGGTACTCTCAGTATAACAGAGCACCCTCCGAAGTTATCTAATTTTGTATTTACTAAGTCTCAACAAAAACATCAGTTTAAATGCTGCAAGCTTACCTGATGGCGATAACATTGGCTTGAATTAGGTCCCTTAAGAACAACGGCAGTAAATACAATAAGGATAACTACCACTGCCACTGCTATTACATATACTATCATGTTGTTAAGTGACGTGAAACATAAAAACGAGCAGATCTATGAAAACATGTTCTGGTTTATGGCGTCCTCTAGTGTCAAAAAGCAGGAATTGTTTGTTCACAGCATCTTAACAAGACATGAGTTGAAATAACCTCTAAATGCAAGAGTCTAGAAACACCTTCACTTTAAATGCATGTAAACATTCTTCATTTTATTCTTCTTCTTATTCTTGTGTTCATAAGCATCACTTTTGTTTACTCTTACAAGTAATTGTGTCTACTATTTCATGATCTCGGAGATCACTTCAACAGCCCCTACCTCCTCCTCCTCACCCACCTCAACACAGCTTCCTCCTCCAAACATCACTGTGGACCCGGTCAGAGGACAGCTGAGGAAGCTAAACCCCAGGAAAGAAGCAGGACCAGACAAGGTGTGCCCCCGACTTCTGAAGGCCTGTGCTGCTGAACTGGCAGAACCGCTACAACGCATCTTCAGCCTTAGCCTGCAGCTAGGGAGAGTGCCCACCCTCTGGAAGACATCATGCATCATTCCAGTTCCCAAAAAGAACTGGCCCAATGAACTGAATGACTTCTGGCCAGTGGTGCTCACCTCACATCTGATGAAGACTTTGGAGCGACTCTTCCTCGGCCTCCTCAGACCCCAGGTGCAACATGCCCAGGATGGTCTACTGTTTGCATACCGGGCAGGTGTTGGTGTAGAGGATGCCATCCTCTACTTGCTACACAGAGTTCACTCGCATCTTGATAAGGGATGCGGCATGGTGAGGATTCTGTTTCTGGACTTCTCGAGCCCCTTCAACACCATACAGCCTCATTTTGCTTCAGGACAAACTGAATAGGATGCGAGTGGACCCCTACCTGGTCACCTGGATCTCCAGTTACCTCACAGACTGAAAGACACCACATCTGACACTGATCAGCAGCACTGGAGCATCCCAGGGCATGTTGCTGGCCCCTCTTCTTCTCACCCTCTACACGGTGGACTTCTGCTACAGCTCTGGGCTGTGTGACATCCAGAAGTTTGCCAATGACACAGCCATCGTTGGATGCATCAGGGACGACAGGGAGGAGGAGTACAGGAGCCTAATGAGGGACTTTGCTGTCTGGTGCCACACAAACCATCTACAGCTAAACACCTCCAAGACCAAGGAGCTGGTCATTGACTTTGGGAAGTCAAGACCAAGACCACGACCGGTTCTGATCGAGGGAGCTGAGGTGGATGTTGTGAACTCATATAAGTACCTCGGTCTGTGGCTGGACAGCAAACTGGACTGGAAGATCCACACTGACCACCTGTATAGGAAGGGACAGAGCAGGCTGTACTTCCTGAGGAGGCTGCGTTTCTTTAACATCTGCAAGAAACTCCTGTTGATGTTTTATCAGTCTGTGGTAGCAAGTGTCCTTTTTTACTCAGTGGTGTGCTGGGGGGGCAGCACATCCAAGAAGGACACATCCAGGATTGAAAAACTGATCAGGAGGGCTGGCTCTGTGGTTGACATGAAGCTGGACTCTTTGGTGACGGTGGCAGAGAAGAGGGCACTGGACAAACTGCTGGACATTCTGGATGATGCCAATCACCCTCTACACATGGTCATCAACAACCAGATGAGCCTGTTCAGCGCAAGACTGCTCCTCCCCAAGTGCAGGACCAACAGACTGAGAAACTCCTTTGTCCCTCAGGCCATCAGACTGAATAACTCCTCAATTGGGGGATGAGGATAACAGGAAGACAGAGGAGGGGAAGGAGCAGCAGCAGTAGCCTACAAGTATTATCTTTTATTTATAATATAATGCAACTGGAATCATAATATCCCTGAGGGAGTTTTTCCAAAGGCATTAATAAAGTACAATCTAATCTAATCTATTCTAATCTAATCTAAGTAGCCTTGAAAACACAATTTTCACAAAATTAGGGACACTTCTTGTCAGATCATTTCTAAATTTTTAATTCTCAATAAAAATTAATTGTAGGTACTTATGAATTGGCAAATCTAGTTTCATTAAACGTCACAATTTGAAATCCAAACATAAACAATCATAATACCAATGATTACAAATGCAAGGATAGATTTTTCCTGTATCATTACTTGATCTTGATTTATTATAAATCCCAGATGTTGTATTTTAAATTCAATAAATCAAGTAACAAATATTTATCATTTTTAAAGCTTTTTGTTTCACAGCATTACTCCCACCAGCACACTGCTATAATTCAGTGTTTATCTTCATACTTACAAGACATATTCTTCATGAATCTTTGTGCCTGTACATCATCACTTTGTGGCTAAACTTAATGAGCCAAAGCAGAAACAGGCTAAACCACATCTTATCGCCATGGCTGAGTCAGACTTGAGTCTTTTCACACTTTATGAGAGTGTTACTGTGATAAAATTGGTAATGACGTCACCAAACTCACATAAACATGGGCTTCTGTGTTTATCAGATTTCAATGCCAAAAAAAGTTTGAAACAACCACTGAGCTTATTATGTCTTTATTTAAGGCTGATGTTTGAATTCAAGCAGTATAACTGTCAAAGAATTTATACAAAAATAAAGAAGTTTACATTCTAAACATTTTCAGGAAAACAGGCAGACATCTGAAGGTGCAACAACTCTTGATAATTAACAAAACTTTTTATTGACATTTTCAACATCAGTGATGTCTGAACATGTGTGTCTCACTCCTCATGGATCAAGTCTTAATGTGCTTAATGCAGCAGAATATAAATCAAAATCAAACCTCAATTCTAATGAAGTTTGGACATTGTGTTAAAACGGAAATAAAAACAGAACACAATGATTTACAAATCAAGCAAAACAATGCATAATGGACTCATTTGTACAACAGCATTTCTAATTAACAACGTTTATTGATTTTTTTTAATTTTAGCAACATTTTTTATTGGTAGTTTTTTCTGTAGACATGGAACTTCTGTTTATCATTTACAGCATGATATTATTGTTACCTTTGTGATTATTATTTACAAGTAGGTAATGAAGCTAATTTGACACGTACTTATAGTTCGTAACTTTTGTAATTTGGTATTTATCATCAAGAAATGATTTTTCTTCCAGCAAAATTATATAATTATTTATGGCACTTTTATATTTTGGCACTTATCAAGCAATATTTACAGTTCTTGTTAATGATACTTTAATCCTGTAAAACATGTTTCAATAAATAGTGCTCTATCAGTTACAATGTATTATTTTGTTACTTAAGCCTAAAAATAGATGGAACAACGAGGTTAAAAAAAATCACCAAGGTTTATCACAAAATTTTTCCTAAATGCATTTTCATCACTTCAGCTTAACAAGCATGAATTTCATCACCTCACATGCTCTGCTCCCTTCAACATCTTATCTGCGATCCTCTGCACTTCAGACGACAACATGATTGTCAAATCTTAGACCAAATGTTTAACACACATTTTAACGGATTCTTCATCCACTCCTGATGTGTTGCATTCACGCTATTTTAAAGAAAAACATGAGAACACACATGAAACTTACCGCTTTAAAGGCTCTAGCTCTCATCAGCGCCAGGAGGCGAAGAGCACATGTTGCCCTGTGGCTGCAGAGCTCTTTTCCACTGCAGATCTGAGGGGACAGCGAGGCCGCTTTGGCCTCCGCTATGAGAGCTAGAGCCTTATTTAGCGGTGCTTTTGTGTGAAAGTAAGGCGCTGAAAATTTCTAAATAAAGCGTGAATGCAGACCGACATCAGATTTTTTCTGTGAAAAGAGTTCCAGTATAATGTCATGTTTTTGGTCAAGTAAAATATGGTCCCGCCTGAGTGCAGAGGGATCTTCAACATGATTAACTGAGGATTTGGATTATGTTGAACAAAAACAAACATTTTGCCCCTGTAGAGGTTCAGGTGCAGCTCTTTTCCCCTCCTCTATGGAAAAGCTCAGATCTGAGGGAGTAGGGGGGTTACGGGAAGCTATGCTAAAGTGCTGATTGGCTGTCAAGACAAAATCTTATTGCAGGGTCGTCTGCCTGTAACAAGCAGAAAATGAAGATAGAGACTGTATAGCTATGGCATAACAAATTCATTTAGAGAGGCAGAGCACATTTCTCTGTGAAAAGAGTTCAGTATAAAAAGAACACTGATTTTGCAGGACATGGGACCTTTGACTGTTTAAAACTGTATGAAGAAAATCACACAAATATAATTAATTTTATGTAAGGCTGCATTATTAATAAGAGACTTACTTTATATGACCTCAGAGTAAACATGGTCTTCAGTAGAAGCAGGTGTAGAGAGCTCTACAAATAAAATGACAATTAGTTTAACTGCAAAGACAGCAGGTTCTCCAGCACTATCTTGTACATTACACATTTTCGAGGATGCCAAAAGTATTTAGCACTTTAAAGTTTTAGTTATTTTATTTAAGCGAATGTTACTGAGCCCATGGTACAATTAAATATGTGTACAAATAGAGGAACCTGGGATCTTTGTCCCTGGGGGGTGATATTCAGGAGCAGACCGCCGCTGGTACTTAGCAGTACTTGCTGCCACTGAAAGCTTCATAATTAAATGGCATATGGGTTAAAACTACTCAAAAAAATTACACTGACTCAACAAAATGTTTAAGCAGATTCTTTACATCAGTTAACTTTTCCTCAACAAAGCCCTCTGTGAAGAACTTCAGTATGATGGGATGTGGGGGTCACGTATCAAACACTAATTTCACTAAAACTGAACTAAAAATGAAAAATTTTAAGCTAGTAATGACAATGTACTGTTAGTCAAGAGTATGAGAGGGTATTGTTATGAACCAGAGTACATAGAAGAACTTAAGATGGATAAGATTTAACAATAATGATTTTGCTTCAGTGACAACAATCTGACCCTGCTTTATCCTGCATCACTCTGGCCTAATCTAAAGAGGAGAGCTGCTGGCAGAAGGATTTTGTTTCCCTTTGTTGCATCACAGAATATGTCTTGTTTAGGGAAAAGTGTATCAGTGTAGGATATTGTCAACCAACTTTGTTTTTGAGAAGGTTTAACCTTTAATTGGGTTGATTTTGTGGCTATTGGTGACACCGTGTAAACCTATGTGTCAGGTAGCCTACTCTTCACCCCCTGATATCTCCCCCCAGGCAAATGCCATGGCCCTCTAGCAGCACAACTTAAAAACAAACAAACCCTCTAAGCTGCGGATAACCATGGCATTTACACTCAGTTTTTTACGTAAAGCCCAACACACACACACACACACACACAGATATCAATCTTACTGACTTTAAAACTGTGCAGGACCCCGCACCTTAAGACAAATAATGGCATATTTGACAGGGTTGTTGATGCAGCGGGTGGTGTACCACATGAAGCTGATCATAAAACACAAAACACACTCTCCAACAGCAGGACCTTTGCTCTTTAATCTTGCATCGTCAAACACAACCTTAGAGTAAACAAACATGGTGAACAACAGCAGGAGGAAATAAGGCTAACTAGCGGTTAGCTTCCTAAAATGTCACTGGGGGTTGTAATTTCCATCCAGCTCCTCTTCTTTTAATTTTTTTCCACATAATTTTCAGGTCATGCTTTAAAGTTACAAGAATTTTGCCACCAATCAACAAGTTTGGAATCTGTTTCTGATGCCCACCTAATTTCATGTTTGACACAGTTGCAGGAAGGACCTAGAAGCAAAGTAGTAATTGTGCAAATAACCAGGCTTTATCTCAACATCGAGGACAGGCAGAAGGATCAGATACCAGGCAGACCACCACAGATCAGGACACACAGGCGAAAACTCAGCGTCAGAGATGGAAGGCAGGATCAGTAGCCAGGACTCAGGGAGACGGTTGAGTGAAGAACAGAAGCTAGTCGATAACTTGCAGTCAAGCTGAGGGTCAGGCGTTAAAGGCAGAGTCAGGAACGAAACTTGTCATCAGGTAATCAATCCGGAAGACAGGTCTGGAGTTCTCAGCATGAAGGCAGAGACAGTCTGACACTGACTGTGTGTGGAGCTGGGGTTTAAGTAGGTGGCCTGATTGCAACAGATGAGGAGCAGGTGTGAGCGGGAGCGCAGGTGTGGTGAGTTGAGCTGATTAGGCTGCAGTAGGAATGTGGCAGTTTGGAGGTTGAGACTGAGACTGAGACTGAGATTGTGACAATATGTTAACTTAAAGTAAACATGGCTATGAATGCATCATACTCCACCCAGCTAGCTCCATTTGCTCTGTTCCACATGACAAAACACAGAAGACCTGCTCTGCTATACTGGGTGCACTCCAAACACATCGGGATTTCTGATTTTTGATTTATATGAATTTAAGTTGAGGGATCCTGATCCTCTTCCAAGACAATTTACAAGGATAAAATGACACACAGACAATTTGGCCTTTGCCAACTTTGGATGGAAGCAGGGATCCAAGCCGATATTCAGGCTGATTTTCTTGTAGTGTGTGTCCTGCTTCAGAGCACTGTGAGTGACATAGCACAGCAGAAACAGAGAGTAGATAGATAGATAGATAGATCAGAACTTTATTAATCCCTTGGGAGGGTTCCCTCGGGAAACTCAGAGTAGCTGTTGGTCTAAAGATGCCGAGGACTGAAGACATTTGACTACATTTGAAAAAGCTCTGCTAGGAAAAATGAGCACAGGCTCTAAATGAAAATTGTCCAGTTTGTTTAGATGTTTGGTATTGATGCTCTAAAAATATTTTACCTGGGTGATTTCTGGTGTCTTCGGAGGCTGTAAGTGTTTCATACTGATCAACCTTGTCTCCAGAGGAAAAAATCACATCCATAAAGTTAAATTCATGATAATATCCTCTTTTGTCTGTGTCTAAGGTTAGTCTTTGAAGGTGTGCTGAAAATAAACCTGAATAATGTATTCAAATACTTACGTGCAAGGGGTGGGCAGTATTCACCATGAGACCGTTGTTGGCAACCAACATAGATTGTACTTGGAGACGTAGTTGTTTCTCTAAAAAGAAAGAAAAAGGAGAAAAACTTAGTGTGGAATATTGCAAAGTTCTAGGGTAATGACTCAAATAAATGAACAGAGCTGAACCAACCTGCTGAGGCATGTACCTGTAACAAAAATATATTCACTTTGAGACTATTTGGTGCAATAAGTTTGTCTTTTTCATGTCAGTTCATTAAAGAATTTGAAATAAATAACATTACAGAGGTTTCTTACCTTTGGGCTGCCTTTGGCAATAAAGTATAAGTGCAATCATTGTTAGTAGCCCGATGAAGGAAATCAGCACAACAATGACTGCAATCACAGGAGATGAAGAACTCCCATGTTTGGCCACAGCTATAATAAATGACAGAAAAATGAATGTTACTTTATTTAAAAAAAAAATATTGTCAGTCATTAATTCATGAGTGGTGCTATATTATGGGGAAATAACCCATTTGCACAAATCTATGTTCTTTATTAAACCAAAAAACAGTCTTAATATGCACTATAATTGCCAAAAATATTCGCTCACTGCCTTGACTCTCATATAAACTTAAGTGACATCCCATTCCTAATCGATAGGGTTCAGTATGATGTTGGTCCACTCTTTGAAACTATAACAGCTTCAACTCTTCTGGGGAGGCTGTCCACAAGGTTTAGGAGTGTTTATGGGAATTTTTGACCATTCTTCCAGAAGAGCATTTGTGAGGTCACACACTGATGTTGGACAGGAAGGCCTGGCTCTCAGTTTCCGCTCTAATTTATCCCAAAGGTGTTCTATCAGGTTGAGGTCAGGGCTCTGTGCAGGCCAGTCAAGTTGATCCACACCAGACTCTGTCCTCCATGTCTTTATTGACCTGCTTTGTGCTCTGGTGCACAGACATGTTGGAGGAGAAAGAGGCCAGCTCCAAACTGTTCCCACAAAGTTGGGAGCATGGAATTATGCAAAATGTCTTGGTATGCTGAAGCATTCAGAGTTCCTTTGACTGGAACTAAGGGGCCAAGCCCAGCTCCTGAAAACACCCCCACACTATAATCCAACCTCAACTAAACTTTACACTTGGCACAATGCAGTCTGACATATTTCTCCTGGCAACCGCCAAACCCAGACGCGGCTATCAGATTGCCAGATAGAGAAGCATGATTCATCACTCCTGAGAACGCGTCTCCACTGCTCTAGAGTCCTGTGGCGGCGTGCTTTACACCACTGCATCCAACACTTTGCACTTGCACTTGGTGATGTATGGCTTAGATGCAGCTGCTCAGCCATGAAAACCCATCTGTGAAGCTCTCTGCACTGTTCTTGAGCTAATCTGAAGGCCACACGAAGTTTGGAGGTCTGTAGCCATTTACTCTGCAGAAAGTTGTCAACCTCTTCACACTAAACGCCTTAGCATGCACTGTCAGTTTACGTAGCCTACCACTTTATGGCTGAGTTGCTGTCGTTCCCAAACACTTCCGCATTCGTATAATACAGCTGACAGTTGACTGTGGAATATTTAGGAGTGAGGAAGTTTTCACGT
Organism: Scarus forsteni; assembly: GCA_036419115.1. Taxonomy (NCBI): domain Eukaryota; kingdom Metazoa; phylum Chordata; class Actinopteri; order Labriformes; family Labridae; genus Scarus; species Scarus forsteni. The sequence continues at coordinate 11,948,860 of JAZDUH010000544.1, forward strand.
CTGGACTTGTTGCACAGGTGACATCCTATCACAGTTCCATGCTGGAATTCACTGAGCTCCTGTGAGCGACCCATGCTTTTGGCAATATAGTGTATTTTCAATATTAATATAACACTATCACAGAAGTCTGTGGTGTGTCAGTTTACACTTGGTGACTTTAACAACTCCAATTCTTTCCCCAAAACCACAGGGAGCAAAGGGGAAGGAATTTTTTTCTTGATTATACTGTAATCAGGTATAAAATTGTGATCAGCTGCGTAGTATTTTGCCAGCCCCCCTTTTTGCTACACAACAAACTTGTGATGCTCTGTGTATTCTGACAGCTTTATCTCAGAATCAGCATTAACTTGTTCAGCAGTCAGAGCAACAGTCTGTTAGATCAGACAACACAGGCCAGCTGTCACTCATAGGGCTCTAATTTTGTAGATCACAGGGAAGGACACAAGGTGTGAGTGGGTTGAACACAGGTGAGTAACAATCTTCACCAATCAAATGATCGCCTCTCCTTGCCTTTAAAGGGGGGAGGCCCAGCAACTAGTCGTTCTGACTGATCCTCACCATGGTGGAAAAACCTTGTGGCAAAGATGGTCAGAGCCACTGTCACTTTTACAGCAACCGGGAGAGCGCAGGAGCCATCAGGGTGCACATCAGAGGACACGATGCCGGTCACCACGTGGACCACCTCGCAGGACAGAAGTAATCTGTCCCTGTGTCATGAATAGGAGTACAAAATTAATTCATTCATCATGCTTGTGATCCACCTGCATTCCTGGTCAGTCATCGCCAAATAGCAGAGCCTCTAGTGATATATTCTCTCCCGTTATCTACTCCTCATCCTCATGCAAAAATGTCTTTTTAGATCAGGTTAAGAAAAAAAAATAAAACAGAAATTTGGCCAATTGAAGGTAAATCTTTAGACACTTAGTGACATACATTTATTCAGCGAGCCTCTCTTTCTCTTTTTTCTTTTCTTTTGAATTTCATGAGATGAGCCAGACATAAAATCCATATTGGCTGATGAGGCTGTTTGTTGTTGTCTTGTGAGACGTGCATCAAACTTCCAGCTTCCGTCAGGTTCAGTTTCCATTATGACAAACGACTATTTTCGGACATCAGATGTGACGGGACGATTAATATAGATACAAATATATACTGTGGTTCAAGCTATTATATTAAATAGTGACTGCTGTGTTTGTTAATTACATTGAAATGTATCTGACACTCTGGAGGCCTGCTTCTGAGGCTTTGGTGACATGTGAACACTGCGCTCAGCCAAATTACAGCTGCGGAGGGTACACTTCGCCTGCACCAAGATTAGACCAGGTTCAAACTGGCAAGCTTTCAGAGCACCTTCTGCACCATTTTTTGGCACGCAATTGTCACTGCACCAACCTGGATCGGTCTGCACCTCCCCCTGGTGCGCCGCCACACCCGTCTCGGCACAGCTGGTCTACCAAATTGGCTGTGCCGGCAAAATTACCATTGCGCGAGTTGCGCCAGAAAATTAGCACCTATAATGAGCCTTGGCCAGCCATGACCCTGCCCAGGTGTTCTTCCCTTAGATCACTTTAGATAGATACTGACCACTGCAGACTGGGAACATGATCAAGAGCTGCAGTTTTTTAGACGCTCTGACCCAGTCTATCATTTAGCCATGACAGTTTAGCACTTGTCAAACTCGCTCAAATCCTTATACTTTCTACTTTTCCTGCTGTAAACATCAACTTCGAGGATAAAATGTCTACAACCTGCCAAGTATATCTCACCCACTCACAGGTGACACTGAAGGAGATTTAAAGTGATATTCCGGGATTGAACAAGTTGGGTCCTATCACAAGGGTTAGGGCAGAAATTACCTCTACAGCAGTGTTTCTGTGGAGAAAAAAAAGGAAGGGCGGAGGGACTAACTCCCTCTTCCTGCTTCCGGATCTGCTTTCGTCTGCTGAATCCGCTGTAGTCGGGCCATATTTTAATTTACCAAAAACAGAAAACACAAATAAAATTTTCCGAAAAAAAAAGTCTTTGTGTTTTCTGCATTTTTATTTATTTTTTTACTCTGTGACACTACTTTAAATTCAGTCAGGTCATGTTTTCTCACTTCCTCTTTTGGCAGAGACGTGGTTTACAAAAACACTTGACTTACCTTTGACTGACATCCAACTCTGATCAGACTCTCTCCCTGAGGTTTGACACTTGTAAAATCCCTCATTGGATTTTGTCACAGCAGAGATGTTCAGCTCCCTTCTGGCGTCATTTTGAATGAGTTTGTCATTGTGATAAAAAGACACATGGGAAGAGATATTTGTCTTTCTCAGTTTGCAGCTTAAAATGACTGAACTTTCTTCAATCACTGGTTGGACAGGGCTCACCAAGATTATATCAGAATCTGTAAAAAAAGAACAGCAATTTTAGAAATATCACTAAGCTAAAGAAACAATCAGTGAATACACAACCTCTTCTTATGTTTCTGGCAACAAGTAAGTTTTAGAATTTACAGGGGGGGTGCTTTCATCTTTGTGTTGTGACTCTGACCCACATCTCCAAGCTGTTTTGTACTTTTGTGTCAAATCCATGCAGTATCTAAACTATTGTGCCTTCCACCATCTTGAGCGCATATATCTGCACAACAGTCCTGACAACTTGTTGGTATTCAAGAAAGCATTGAAACAGAAACAGAGTAAAAAGCTAAACAGAATTAGCAGCAATCACCTACAATGCATCCATCCATCCATCAATAATTAAATCTGCTTATTACTTTCGGTGTTACTATTGTAACTCTAACACAGTAAGAAGAACTCAAACAGTCTGAGCTGTAACATTACAATTTGGACCCAAAATGATGAATTACGTTAGCAAGAGGTGAAGGAAAGGGACAATCTGGACTGGTCACCTGGCAATCACAGGGCCGACAGAGACAAAAAGCTATCTGCACATACTCACACCTAACAGGCATGTTTTTGAACTGAGGGAAGCTTGAATAACCCTGAAAACCCATGAATGCACAGATAATGTTTAAGCTCCATAAAGAAGACCCCATCAGGAACGAGAGTTGATCCAGCAACCCTCTTTGTGGGACAAAAGAATCACCTGCTGCACTAACTCAAAGCCCCCCAAAAATGTGTCAATAATAATGTGTTATAAAAGAATAAATATATCAAAATCATACTTCTTTTCGTGATGTTGGCGGCATTGCTCAGCTCTCCTGATCCAGACTCACACCAGTACACGCCAGTACTACAGCCAAATCCTATGGTGTATGTTGGTTCAGTAGTTTTCTTCCACACAGTGCAGTCCCTCAAGAAACCGTCCTCTTGTAAACTCACCACTCTCCATTGAGAAGAGTTTACAGAACAGCGCAGGGACACAGAATCAGAGACAAAGTGTTGCACTCTGTCAGGGGTCACTGTGAGAGACGCAGATGGATGAATATCTGACAGAAAAAAAATCATAGAGTACAGTTGAATTGATTGGTTAAGGTAGCACAATGCTTTTTGACTTGGATAAAGCAGATCTGTGGTTAAAGAAAAGTTAACCACATTTTGAAAGAAGATTCATTCAGTCTGATTTTTCAGGCAATCCAGTTATGGAGAGAAAACAAGTCACTGAAAATATTTATTAAAAATACAGCCCTGTAAAACTTAGTGCAGTGATAGTCATTACTTATTTGCTATTTTTTAGCATGCTAATTAGTAGCATTTTGGGTGCTTATTTGTCATCATTAAGCAGGGCTCATTTTAAGCAGACAAACATTTTGCATTGGTTGCAACAGTACAACTAAAAATTCTTTAAAGATTCACCAACACAAAAATTAGGTGCACCCAGAGTTTTCATAGTGTCACCTGTAACACCATAAGATCACCATTTTATCACTCTCCACAACTGTTTTAAAATGTAAATGATTTTAAAACAAGAATACGTGTCAATAAAAAATACTTTGCTTTATTTGAAGCGAAATTATTTATTAAAAGACAAACAGAGCCTTTGAAGTGCTTCACTGAATGAAATTAACAAATTCAAACAAAAACAATTAGCAAACTAGTAAGCACTCGGAGAGCGCAGACCTCCGCCACCGCCACAGTCCTCAGCCATATTGTCATTTTGACCATAAATATTGCTCCTACCTTTATTTCATGTAAATATTTATATTCCTTGACCATGAAAACATACCATTAGCAACTGGATTCATAATATTTATTTTAGTTCAGTAGTTATTCGCAGAAGTCACATTTTCTGCCATGGCGGCCAGACGCTGATCCGGATCAACAACAAAATCGAATCAGTTCTACCTTTTCCCATGCTGAACATTTCCTGAAAATTTCATCCAAATCCATCCATTACTTTTTGAGTTATTTTGTTCACAGCAGACGGACGGACGGACAGACAAACTCTCCCGAAAACATAACCTCCTTGGCGGAGGTAATAAAACATTTCCAAATAAAAGTGTTTGTGCTTAAAGTGCTTTACTGAACTGAAATGTAACATTTCAAACTCAAACATCTCAAGTTAAATACAATATTTCAAAATAAAAAGTGCTAATGTTTAAGGTTCTATATTGAACTGAAAAATGAATTAAATATCCAGATTTTAACAAACAACAACATAAAATCTAGCTGTAAAGTCTTATCCTCTAATAAATCTGAACCTAGAATAAGAATTCACTTACTCACTAAAGTTACAAAACTGAAACTAAGGCAAATAACAAAAAACATTATCAAACTAATTGAATAAAAACACCATTTAGGGCAGAACATTTTATTACTTTTTCTTCATTTTTTTCTCTTTTTTTTTCCTTTTTTAACTTTTCAGCCCTGCTTTATGTACAGTCGGGGTCTGTTATACAGGCCATTTGTCCTCAGTGGACTTGAACACTCATCTCTGTGCCTATGTGGCTGAGAAACTCCTCCCTTAACAGGAGAAAGGACTGGACAAATATAGATATGATATTAAGCATTACTTTGATTTACTTGTTTTTGTTGTGAATTATTTATTATCCGACAGTCTCTGAGACAAATTTAGAAGAGCTTTACTGCTTCTTCAGAGTTACCGCTCCGTGCTGAAACCTGACACCACGGTCTGGGCTCATTTGCATACTAACAGCTGATTGGATGATAACTGGAGGCTGTATGTGTACGCGTGTGGGCGGGTCTACAGCCTGCTGCCTGGGAAGCAAAAACAGTAGAAGAGAGATGAGAGAAAACAGATGCTGTGTCTTGTCTGTTTTTGGTGGATTTTTCCAGAACTGCAGTTACCTTTGTCAACTTATAATGCATTACTTTTCGGTATATTGTAATGTGCTTTCTCAACTTCTAAACATTTGATTTGTGTGTGTGTGTGTGTGTGTGTGTGTGTGTGTGTGTGTGTTAATCGATTTTATTCTTGGCTAACTGTTAAATGTTATTATTGGTTGTTCTGTGTGGCTGTTGATGTCGAAGTTTGTGTTTTTATGCTCTCTGTGTAAAACAAATTCCCTGAGGGGCATCAAAGGTCTCATTTATTCACAATAGTCAATAACTCTAAGTTTTACTCTAAGACGCAGATTTACAGATTTAGCAACAACTGAAAATCTTAAAGGGTCATTTACTCCAAGAATACAACTAGATTTTATGCATTCACGCCTGTCTTCTTGTGTGATGGTAGAATTAGCACTGATAAGCCCTTAATAATAACAAACAGCCCATATGTCACTGAACGTGCTTGTATGTAGCTAATTAGTGGGGATTGTAGTGACCTTAAAATTAAGTGCTACCTTGATTTATTCCTCAATACAAACATGAGTTTTAGACACACAGAACATACAAGTATCTACTTCTTAATGCAGAGAAAAGTGTAGATAGACTCACCTCCAGACCAAACAAACTGAGGGTGACTGTATTCAGTGTACAATTTGTTTCCTCTTCCAGCTCTGCATACATATCCTGTCGTGTGTGTCCATCCATGGACAATGTAAGAACGATGTTCAGTCCCTTTACTATCAGAGAGCAGCTCATGGTTGTAGGAGTCTCCTGGTGGTTTGGGAACAGCTTTATACCAGAAGAACCTCCATCCATCTGATGGATGCTTCACCCCACAGGTCAGGGTCACTGAGTCTCCAGGACTGGGCCATGACGGAGAGGCACTGAGGACTGGCCTGAGTGGTCCTGA